>CM038551.1:12258476-12918476 GCA_021527575.1 Ensete glaucum | reverse complement strand
TACAAGGAAGCAAAAGTGACAGATGGTCTGTTGAGCGAAGGTGTTGCGGTTGAGCAACGATCGTCCGTGACATTCTCCCCCACTTAAGCTGTCGACGCCCTCGTTGACGTTGTTAGTAGGCTTTGACGCGGGCTTCATCATGTCGTAGGGCGTCTTCTAGTTCCCAACTAGCTTTTATTCGGGGAAGCTTTTGTCATTTCACCAAGTACTCCGTTTGTTTTGCTCCGTTGGGTAACTTAGTCTTTTGATCCGCCAGAATGGTCTCAACTCGCTTCTCGTAGGAGGCTTTGATAGGAGGTAGACGAGTTTAAATATTTCGTGAAGCACCTTTGCGAATCTGAATGGTAGGCTTTCAAGTTGCTTGCATGGAAGATGTTGTGAAATTTGAGCCATGCTGGTAGTTGCAACTTGTAAGAGACGTTACCTACCCTACTGGTAATTGGGAAAGGTCCTTCATACTTGCGCACCAATCCTTTGTACACTTTGTGCCTAAAGAACTGGAGTGATGCTGGTTGGAGTTTCACCAACACCAAGTCACCAATTTTAAACTCTTGTGGTCGCCTTCCTAAATCTGCCTACTTCTTCATCTTTTTGGCCGCCTTCTCCAAGTAGGCCCAAGCAATATCTGCATTTTGATGCCATTCCTTTGCAAAATGGTATGCTGACGGACTACTCCCCGTATAACCAATAGCCAATGTGTGAGGAGTTTACGGCTGTTGTCCCGTGATAATCTCGAAGGGGCTCTTGTTGGATGCAGAGCTCCGTTGCAAGTTGTAGGAGAATTGGGCTATGTCTAATAACTTCACCCAATCTCGTTGGTTGGCACACATAGTGCCGGAGATATTGCTCCAAGAGCGAGTTGATTCCTTCTGTTTGACCATTCGTTTGGGGTGGAGGCTTGTGGAAAAGTATAACTTAGATCCCAGCATCTTGAATATCTCGGTCTAGAATCGTCCCAAGAACCGAGGATCTCGATCACTAATGATGTTGTGTGGGACTCCCCAATACTTCACCTCATTCTTCATCATCAACTTGGCCGCCTCCTCTACTGAACAATGTATGGGTGCAGCGATGAACGTTGCATACTTCGAAAACCGATCGACCACCACGAGTATCGATCCAAGTCCCCCCAACTACGGGCAAGCTTGATATGAAGTCTAAGGAAATGCTCTCCCATAGCCTTTCTGGTACAGGTAGCGGCTCCAAAAGTCCCACCGGTTTCCGCTGTTCTACTTTATCTTGTTGGCAGGTAAGGCGTGTTCGAACATAATCCTCCACATCTGTCTCCATCTTTAGCTAATAGAAGGCCCTCTCCATGAGAGCCATTGTCCGATGAATGCTCGAATGTCCTACCCAAAGGGAATCGTGACACTCTCTTAGAGTTCACGTCTCAAGTTGTCCGCTCGCGGAACATAGACTCTATTCCCTTTAGTGTAGATGAGTCCCTCCTGGACCCAAAATCGTCGTGCCTTGCCCTCTTTGATGAGTTGCATCAAGATTATTGCTTGAGGATCACTGTACAGTCCATCCCTGATCCTGGAAAGAAAGTTGGAGTGTAACTGACTTGCTTAGCCTCCGTCCTCCAACTGTATAGCGTTCACCAGTTCCACTTTCCGACTCAATGCATCGGCCACGACATTTGTCTTTTCGGGCTTATACTCTATTACCATGTCGAACTCGGCAAAGAAGTCCTGCCATCGTGCTTGTTTCAGGGAGAGTTTCTTTTGAGTCTGGAAGTAACTCAATGCGACATTGTCCGTCCTTAGCACGAATGGTGCTCCCAAAAGGTAGTGTCGCCAGACTCATAGACAATGGACCACCGCTGTCATCTCCTTCTCATGCACTGAATATCGCCGCTTGGTCTCGTTGAGCTTACGACTCTCGTAGGCCATTGGATGACCCTCTTGCATAAGTACTCCCCCAATAGCGAAATCAGAAGCATCTGTATGGACTTCAAAAGGCTTCCCATAGTCTGGTAATCTGAGTACTGGTTCCTCCAACACAGCAGTCTTTAGATCTTGGAAAGTCGTTTCATACTTGTCCGACCATCTCCAAGACTGCTCCTTCTTTAGCAACTCTATCAATAGAGTTGCGCGCTTAGAATATCCAGAGATGAATCGCCGATAATAGTTGATGAAACCAAGGAAGGATCTCAGCTTAGGTACCTTCTTTGGTGTTCACTATTCTGCCACAGCTTGCATGTTTGACTCGTCCATCCGAATGGAACCATCGCCGACTCGATGCCCCAAGAACGAAATTTTTGTTTGTGCAAAGTAGCACTTCTCCCTCTTCACAAACAAGATGTTCTCCTTAAGAACTCTGAAGATTGTTCGAAGGTGTTCAACATGCTCCTCGAGCGTCTGGCTATAGATGACGATATCGTCTAAGTAGACGACCACAAACTTGTCCAAATACTCTTTGAAAAGCTGGTTCATCAGAGTACAGAATGTGGTCGGAGCGTTGGTTAAGCCAAAAGGTATCACCAGAAACTCGAACGCTCCATACCTGGTCACACAGGTAGTCTTCTCCTCATCACCTTCCACAATGCGCACTTGCCAATACCCCGACTGAAGGTCGGGTTTAGAGAAATACTTGGCCTTGCCCAATTGATCGAACAAATCCGTGATGAGCGGAATAGGATATTTGTTCTTCACCGTCACTTTGTTCAGTGCTCGATAGTCGACACATAATTGGAGGCTCCCATCTTGTTTCTTCTGAAAAAGAATTGGAACTCCGAATGGTGCCTTTGAACTACGGATTAGACCACCGCTTAGCAGTTCATCTAACTGCTTCCTCAGTTCTGCCAACTCTGGAGGGGCCATGCGGTATGGTGGTCTCTCTAGAGGCTTAACTCCCGACTCCAACTCAATATTATGATTCACGCCTCTGCATGGTGGCAGAGTCTTCGGCAACTCAAGTGGCATAACGTCTATGAACTCCTTCAGAACGTTTGCCACCGCAGTAGGTTCAAGAATGGCCTCCCCCTCAAATGGCTCCAGCTTCACAGCAGCCACGAAAGTTAATTCGCCTTTTCGCATCCCTTTCTTCAATTGTAATTCTGATATTTGTTGTGGGTCCTTGGTTCTCCCTCGAGAAATTGGAACTACGCAGGGGTCGTCGCCTCCCATTAGGAATAAAGAGTTTAGGAATGGCATCGACACTAATTTTGCCACGTGTATGAACTTCATTCCAAGAATCACTTGAAAGTCGTCCAATTGCACCACCATCATGTTTGTGCACCCGCTCCATGTTACAATCTTGATAGGGACCCCCTTTGCTAGTCCGGAGATCTGCTTGGCCTCCAAGTTCACAGCCTTCATGCGACTTGGGTTCTTCTCCAAGACAAGTCCAAGTCGCTTCGCTTCACGATCGGCAATAAAGTTGTGGGTAACTCCTGTGTCCACCATTGCAAGAGTTGTTCGGCCATTAAGCTTGATGTCCACATTCATTAGCTCGCTACTTGCTGCCTTCTGCCCCTTTGTCTTTGTTCTCTCCCCCACTTAACCCCGTAATGCAGTCAACAAACACATCGCTCCCATTCGGGGCCCTTGCGACTCCTTGTCGTTGCTATTGGATTTAGAACTGCTCGAACTAAGGGCAACGGCTTTGCCCTTGTCCGACTTGTGGGGGTGTATTGATGTCGTTAAAGCAGGTTGAGTGCCTGCTTTTGCGGGCACTCCCTTACCATGTGTTGTCCTCCGCATAAGAAGTATCCGCCAGATTTTGGGGCTTTACCTTTCGAGCTTGGTCCCTTGTGGAAGCTCTTCTTCTTCTGTTCGCCCCCAGACTCCTTTGTACGAGAGTATTTTGCTGGGCGATTTCCCGAGGATTGTTTCTTCTTTCCTAAGTCCTCCGAAGAAACGAAATCAGTTAGCCTTTCTGCGGCTGCAATTGCCCCGACCATGTCTGTGACATTCCTCCGATTTAGTTCTTGTTGCGCTCATGGCGTCAAGCTATCGAGGAAGTTGAATAGTTTGTCCTTTTCGGATATGTCTTGTATATCCAACATCAGTATCGAAAATTGCTTCATATAGTCTCGGATGAAAGTACTTAGGTGAAGTTGTCTCAGTTTCCTTCTTGCGACGAACTCTGTGTTCTCGGGCAAAAACTGAGTTCTCAACTCACGCTTCAAGTCTTCCCATGTGTCCACTCGACATCGATCTTGCTGGATCTTTTCCCAATGGGTTTGCTACCAAAGTTTTGCATCTCCATTCAAATACATGGTTGCGATAGAAACTTTGGTTTCCTCCGAATCGGGCCTCATAGCACGAAAATATTGTTCCATATCGAATAGAAAATTCTCGAGCTCTTTGGCATCTCTAGCGCCCCTATAGCAATGCGGCTCTGGTGCTCTGAAGCTTTGTGGCGATGCAGCGCGGGTATTGTTCCCTCCCGTATTAAGAGTTCTAGTGAGCAACGTCACTTTGGCCGTGAGTTCCGCCACAACTTCATGTAGATATCGTACGGAGTCTTTAGTGTCCTCCATCAGTCGGTCAACCAAGGACTCAACTCTGTCGATTCGAGATTCAGCTTCTTCATGCGAGCTCTTTACCCCAAGGAGCCTTCCTTAGCCTTGGTAGAGTTCCTCCAAGCTCGCTTCAAGAACATCGAGGCGGGTTTCCACCGTTGAAAGCCTCTCTTTGTGGCTCTTTTTTCCAGTTGGCGCACCAGATTGTGCCTCCTCCGCTTGCGGAGAGTACCCAACTTCACGCTCGTCATGTTCACTACCGCGCTCCTCATGAGCGGCTCCAGTGTTGCGAGTTTGCACTGCACACGGTTGCTTGGGGCAAAGGTCCGGCTTGCCCCATCTTGCTCGATTCACCATAGTGCTTTGCCATGACGAGATTGCGAATCCTCTTCGCTTGCTTGTTCGAATTGCTTGTCTGCTCTGATACCACAATCTCACGAGCTTAGTTGAATTTGCCTAATCTACGTGGCACCCTTGCGGCTAACTTGTAGACTTAGCTAGAATTGCCAAGTCATGAAACGTCGAAGCGTATTCGCCCGCAAAGGGTCAGCCCAATTGCAACCTCGTGTGGGTCCCGAAGGACCTGCAAAAAGAAAAGTTGATTAGTTTTGAAGACGAGCGACGGATAAGTCCCGACGTCTCGTAAAGAGGGCAGCTCTTATAAGCAATTCGTCGAACACCTTGAGTGCAGCATAAAAAGAGAGAAAGAGAGCGTAACAGGACTTTAGAGGGCTGTAATAACGGTCGTAAGTCCACAAACAACGGTTCCTAAGGGTGTCGGACGCAAAACACTTCAATTTCTTTTGAGTGCTCATGCCCGACTACTATCTCGAAGCCCCATCCAGCCCTGTGCCACTGGGCAGTTTTGGTTCTGCATATTGAATGGTCGTTCTGCAGCCTTCCAGACTGTTTTCGCAGTTCTTAGGCAAAAATACTTAAAAACAAGGCAAAATAGGCTGCCAAGCAAATATACAATGAAGCAAAAGCGACGGACGGTCCGTTGAGCGAAGGTGTTGCGGTTGAGCGATGACCGTCCGTGACAAGGTACCGTCGAAAGCGACTGTCAACGGTCGTCAACGATCGATTTCGGTCGTCGGTGGTTGATTTCGGCCATCGGTAATTATTTGAGGGAGAAATAAGAAAAAGGAGAAGAAGAGGAAGAAGAAGAAGGAGAAGAAGAGGAGAAAAATACCTCGTGCGCTACTCTTCACTGGTTCCCCCCTACGGTTCATCGCCCGTGGGTCGCGTGCGCGATTCGTCACCGGCGGGCGATTCCTTCTCCTGACGCGGGTAGAAGTATCGAGGCGACGTTGCCAGTTTTTTTATTTTTTTTAATATATATTATATTATATTAATATTATATAATATTATATTATATTATAATGTATTGAGCGGTATGCACTATGTACCGCTCGATGCCGGGTATTGTACCAAGATAAACTCAGTACGCCGGTACAGACCGATACAACGAATCTTGCTCTAAAGAAATGAACTTTTTAACTGATAAATGTTCCAAACTCAAGGTTCGTCATATCATAACATATGGCTCTGGGCAGTATGAACTAGTCTGATAGGGGATCAGTACAAGCGGTATATCAATATGTCTGCATATATCATGTGTTGGCACAACTCGATATGTATTATACCGACAGCTGGCCGGTACACTGTTACGGATCGATAAGGCGAATTCATGCTAAAATATATTAAAGGATAAATTGTTATTAGTGGAATCTTTTCTGCCCCATCAGTGACTATATTTGATCATGTAGTTCACCAAGTATAGTGATAGGATGCGCAAAAGGGAACTTAATTGCTATAGATCATGGCTTCACTCTGAGCAATGAAGATTGTATACCTGGGTTCATAGAAATAAGATTCATCCTTATATAACACGTAGTGAGGTATATTATGGAAGAGAAAAAGAGAAACAACATTAGGGGTCGGAATAATATTAACTAATTAGATATTAGTCAAACTAAATTCTTGGTTTATTAGATTATTTGCCATATTTGCATCTTTAGACAAATATAAAGGAAACTTTACATGTTCTGAAAAGTATGTTTGTCCCTTCTCTAAGTAATTCTTCACTAGCAAAACAAGCCTTTAACATTTAGCATGTAGATCTACCTTGAAAGAAATATCTAGTGAATCCTTGATTCATACACTTTTTTCTGGGATTAGTTCATATTCCATCTATTGGTGAAATCTCCTAGTCAGTGTCACAAAGATTCTCTTGACCGGTCTGCTAGGTTGAGTCAAAGCATCAACTGATCCAGTTGGATAAGCCTAGTTGCCAACCGTAGTAGGTGACTGCACCTGGTCACAAACATAGGCGAAGTAATCGACACTAGTTGATGGTAGCCATGACTCATCCTTATGCTCCTCCCAATCCAAAGAGCCTAACTATGTTGTCCAATCTTTGGAAATCATCAGGGTAAGAAAGTTGCAAATGTTGCAGCTTTGAATGCCCAATAGAGGTATTTGACATATGTAATGGCCCAATAGGGCAATAGAAGGTAGTAGCAAAGGAGTATTCCAAGATTTAATTAGTTTACCCAGCTATTGTTAGGTTTTAGCATTAGACAATTATGAATAAGCACTTCGAAGACTATTAGTTTTTAATTGTGTGTGCTGTTTGAACAATATGCCTAATTAACCAAGCCAAGAAGCAGGTGTGGATGGAAAATAATGCACCTAACAGCCTAGAGATGTCTTTAAACTGACTGACATGACAACTGGTCACTGATGGACCATCTACCAGTATTTGAGAGCCATCTCCTTGAATCTTGGAACTCAAAAGCCATCATCATTGGCGCAATGGGTTTGCCGACCTTTGTTTGTGCAATAGGGTATACATAGAGTTCTCAGAGTAAAGGATTAAAACAATTGCCTTCACAATTTTCTATTACTTGGACTTTGATAGGCATCGAGGAGGACCCTGCCAGGACCATTCTCGGTGCTTGGTTATACTCAACACTACCCTAGGTTTACGGCTTACAAGGCATAATGGCAAAGAAATAAACTGGTCCCAGTACCACATGTCAGTTGGATGACTGAAAACAATTTCATCATCGATGATATCTATTAGTATTTTTTAGTCATTTTCCATCAATTTCATCATCTATGATTTGCTTTCTCCGTAGATTGTATCGTACAACACCTTTCTCTTTTATTCGTATAAAACCCAAGTTGAAAGGGTTAATCATAATAGTTTGGTATCAGAGCAAGATTCAATCAACAGAACCTTTTTCTATGAGAGATCCATGGAGAATCAAGCTTCTAGGTACGTCGTGTATGGTGTACTTTTGCATTGAGCATCTCACATTTTATGATTTTTGCATTGAAGGCTAGACGATTTGATCAAAAAGATGATATTTTCCGACAATTGTAGGTAAAAGGTTAACAACTTCATGAACGATTTTATCTATTGTTTTGAGCAATTGGTAAAGGAATTGATTATGACAGCCTCATTGTAACTGGAATCCTGAAAATAAAATTGAGCAAGGATTCACATTAATGACTTGTAGGTGTTGATTGGTTACATAGCAACAAAGTGTCATCACAACAGGAGGTTGTGATGAAAGCACCTCCAATCATGCAATACCTACAAGATATGACAATACAAACACTAGGCAAGTAGAGGACAGCCAGACCGATCAAGTGGTTTATAAGAATGGTATATCAAGACCTCCTACAAATGTTTTTGCTTGTGATGAAATTACTACTAATGCCATTGGATTAATCACTATCTGCATCATTATGGTACCAAAATAGGAAATAACCATGCCATTGATTCCCTTTGGGTATACCAACACCAACATGTGGTCACAATATTAGGGGTCAACCAGTTCTATAACCCCTACGGGCCAATGTGTTGGCAGTGATGACTTCAATGATTGATTATGCAGTTTCTTCATCTCCACTGCAAAGTAATTAACAACCCCATCATCAGCAGTAGTTTGGCCAAAAAGGAGGTGGGGGGAAACAACTAAATCCAGACAGTATGCAATGTGGGTTGGCTTGCATGCTTGAGGCATTGTTTCCTTCACTATATTGGTCAATGTGGTCCAGTTTTATCGGTCCAACTACTGATCAGCATGTGGATTAGGCAATTTCACTCGGTTTGACCCGAATCTAGGTCATTGCCCTGTAAGTTACCACTTCAGTACCCAGCTATACCCAACAATCAGCCTACTACCAGATACCTATACCCATTATGCTCCACTTTCTTTTTCTATTTTAGTTTCTATTCTTTTGTTTTTTTCCTCTTCTTCCATTACTCTGCCTCTTGTTGCCGCCTCACCATCTCCTCCCTGTTGCTGTTGCTGTTCCTCCCTCTCGTCTCTATATCAATTACTGACTTGTGTTGGCACTAGGTTAATCCATGCTTGGATGGTATTTTTTCTTTACGCACTGATGTCAAGACTAGGCCTTTTTATATGGTGAATTATGATGCACTGCTACAACAGGAATAGGAGATGGACTTTCTTTAAGAGCAACAACAAAATCTTGACACTGGAATTGGCACTAGCATAACCTGCAAAGCAATCAGAAATACAAATTGTTTTACCCCCCATATGATGGAAGTTGATTTTCCCAAGTTTGACAAGGGTCACCAACTAATTAGCTCTTCATAGCAAAGCAATTCTTAAAATGCATGACTATTCTTGAAGACTCAAAGGTTGTGCTTGCCTCTTTTCACTTGATAGAATCTGTTGCACAGTGGTGCAAATAGTTTTCAATCTGAATTGGCATGCATACTTGGAGGGAATATTTTGAAGTACTTATGTCGAGATTTAGGCTTTTTTATATGGTGAAAAATGGTGCACTGCTCAAACAACTTAAGAGGGATTGGTAGTAGACTAGCAGGATGATGATAAGCAACAGTCTCATGATGATAAGCAGTCCAGAAGAGAGCTAGAAGTGCCCATCTTTTGGGTATAATGAAACAGCAAGTTTCTAGGAATGACTGCAGATGGTCAATGCCTTCTGGGATAAATATAATCTACATTTGTTGCAGGTTCTGGGACCCAGCATATTCTGTTGGTTCTGCCCCGTGACGAAGAATTTAGGCTCTGGTCTCCGTTTTCGCACTGCATACGACGTTCCATTATCCACATTTCCAACCTGAGTTATGTGATGACACAGATACGCAGTAGTTTGAGATGAATGATGAGAGTTGGCAAGGATCTTATAAAAGCTTTTTTTCAATCAGGTACACCTGAGACAATGGTATCTGGACGAGTCTTGCTGGGTTTCTTGTTACCCATCGCATCCGCACATGGTTGTGAATAGGTTAAGTTGGTAACATTTTGGAGTGTTCAGTGTTGGAGAGCATTCCCACGTTAGAATTGTGATTTTAGTCAATGAATACTGTAATTTTTTTTCTTTTTTTGGTAGTTTTCAGCTTTGTCTTTGGGTTATATCTTATTTCCTATGGGTTTATAAAATTGACTTGCTGATGTTTGCGACTTGGAAGCTCAAGTTTTCTTTCCCACAGGAGAACATGCTCAGAGAACACGTTTCTAGTCTTTTAGTATTTTTGGACTTGGAAGCTCGAGTTTTCTTTCCCACAGGAGAACATGCTCAGAGAACACGTTTCTAGTCTTTTAGTACTTTTGGTGGGGGAGCTGTAAGAGTCATTCATGTCTTGTATTTGTATTAGTTCTTCAGCTTTTGGTCATCTCGATACAGTGTCTTATTTCTAAGAATTGCATAGTATGCATGTTATTTGATAAATAAAATAAATCACCACAAAACATTTCTGTGCTAGTTATGCATTTTTGATACTGTAAAGATATGATGTTTGTATGAATCATTTGATCACTGAGGCATGAATGATATATTTCTTCGATAGATAAAGGAAATCACCACCAAACATTTTTGCGCTAGATATGCACTTTTGACACTGTAAAGATGATGTTAGTATGAATCATTTGGTCACTGAGACATGAATGATATATTTCTTGGATAGATAAAAGAAATCACCACCAAACATTTAGTATATGCACTTATGATACCATAGAGATGATGTTTGTGTGAACCATTTAGTCACCGAGACATGAAATATGTTACAGAGCATCAACGTCTTGGTGATATGTATATTTTCGTTGGTAGATACATACATGTATGATGAGTACTGCATGCTTACTCAACTCATTACTCAGTACCCAACGAACACACCAAATCTTAAAATGTATGTCCGTTCTTAGTGAAACGATGGAACACAATAGACATTAACACAAACAATACGACAGGGGGTCATCAACACCCTGCAAAATACATTGAATTTTATGCTGGTCTGTAAAGCAGGTAGAATACGAAGGTCACAGTGCCACATGAATGGTTTGAGCAACTTTGATCGATCCAAAGCCCCCGCCCAACTGCTAGAGAAGCATTAATGAAGACAAATCGTGCAGTTTTTTGGTACGGTATACTTCAATACTCGCGTGCATTTGTCGAACATTCAACCATGCAGGGATCAGTGTTTGCAAGAATTGGTCTCTACGCCAACGCTTTGACGATGAATGCATACATCAACATGCAACTATGCTTGTTCAGATGACATAAAAAGTAGTTCAGAAGAATGGCAATTGCACTGCTCTTCTTATTTTTCTGCTGAAAGGCACATATTTGCTGAGTGATACAGAGACCGGTAAGTAGTGTCTCGGTTTCGAATTCAACTTTACCATTGCTGCGGTGAAGAACTGTCAAGGGACGAAACATAGACAACTATTTTGCTTTCCCTTTGCCTTTTCCCTGGTGCTTCTTTGATTCTAACTTGGCCTGTATTCGAGCAGCTGCTGCAGCTTTTGCTTCTTCTCTCTTCTTTTTCTCTTCTTCCTTGCTAGCTGCAATCATCTCTCTCTGCTTTTTCAATTCCCTGAATCAAAAATAGTACCGGAGAAACATCATTGTACAATACAAGGACAACTAATGTTTAAGGAGTAAAATTTCTGCATGCCATGACCCGACGATAATTTACCAAAATCTAGCATGCAACAAGCATGTCCCATGAAAGAAAATTTACCAAAATCTGATCAATGATAAAAGGAAATATGTCATAGAGTCAATCTGTTTTTCCTTTTTGTTTTTGTTTTTTTTTTGGTCATAAGCAACATGCTAACAAATCAAAGTACAAAAAGAAAGCTGAAAATGGGTTGACAAGTAGAACCTGCAACATATATTAGTTTTTGCTATACGGTCGCTCAAATTTCACCCACAAAAAGATGTCGGCAGTTATAAATAAAGATGATTATTGCAGCAGAAGTTGAATGTCAACTCACAGCAACCTAGCCTTTTCATCTGAGATGCTACTAAGGCTTGCACCTTTCCGAGGCCTACATGCCACCAACTCCACCTCAAAGACAAGAGTTGCACTGCACTCACAAAAGTTACTGATTAACCATATATCATAATCTAACAATTACAAACTCTGAACCGCTAAATAAATGTGTGGAGATTACTTAGGTGGTATCTCGGGTGGCGAACCAGCACTTCCATAGGCATAGTCTGGTTTGCAAGTTATTTTTGCAACCTCCCCAACCTTGAACAAAATTACAGTTATGTAATCAGATATTTTAAAATACTAATATGAAGAATCTCACAAGTGGACATTATACACTTCACCTTCATTGTTCTTAGAGCTACATCCCAAGCCTTGATGACAGTGCCACTTCCGATCTCAAAGGAGAAAACAGTATTATCTTCATGCGTTGAATCAAAAACTTCACCAGTTTCAGCAAGCATGCCTTCGTAATGAACTGCCACAAAATCAGACAGGAAGGCAAGTCAATTAAAAAGTCGAGGAAAACAAGGGGAAAATAAGCAATAAACATGCTTAGTCATCCTAATAGTATCCTCCTGGTCCTCAGTTCACTATTCTCTCATTTGAAGAATTAGTAGACGACCAGCAGTATGATGCTATTGCTTTGTCAAGAAGGCCATCTGATGTACTACACCAACAGTTAGTTTATTCTCACCCTAAAGGCTATTCCATCAATCAGAAAAGCATTGCTAGATGCCTAAAATCTCTAAACTCAAAACAGACTTCAGTTCTTCAATCATGACTAGTTCTTCTGATTTCGATATGGAGTTCATATAAGTTTCAGCATCAAGAATATTGATCAACTTCCAAGAGTATATTTTGTTAATTAAGATCACAGACTTTGATGAAACTAACAACCCAGTTATTATATATGAAATTCGAACGACAATTGACTTGCTAAAACACGCAAGTCACAGAAAAGAGGAAAAAGGAGAAAATAATGGCAACTTCAAAACAAGATCAAGAAATGCATATATCAACTACGTTGACCATTTCTCAACTATTAGATCTTTCAAGCAAACGATGCAGTCAATGTCATGGACACCAAGTCAAATTTGTCTTGTAACAATATCAGTGATTTAAAAAGCGCTAGGTGCCAAGGTCCCAAAATGCCCGAGGCACTAGGCGCTCACCCGAGCGAACGAGATGCACTGAAATATTAAAATATAAAAAATATATAATATAATTAAACAATATAATTATTTAAATATAAATATAATATTAAATTAAAAATAAATTGTTAACATTATGTTACTTACTGTTAATAATAGTCAAAGGGGAGAAAAAAATGTTAATAGTAAGGAGGAGAAGCAGCCAGTAGAAGCAACCAAGGATTAGTTTAAGACAGTTGCATTAGCATCATGAACAATGGTCGGAAGCTACAAAGACACCAGGCTAAAGCTACATACAGAATAGCGGCAATGAAACTACAACAGCGATGGCAACGATGGAAGCTGCAGATAGCTGCACGGCAATGGCGAAAGCATCACACAGCAGTGGCGACAGCGGTGAAAACTGCAGACATCAGCTACGGCAACGACGGAAGCTCCAGAGGGCGTCCGTTAATGGTGGAGGAACTTCCGGTCCTCTCCCTTGACAGTAGAAGGAACTGCACATGGAGCGACAACGGAAGGAAGCTACAGAGGCCGTCGGACTCGTTCGCCGGCGACAGAGGGAGGCACAGTTTGCTACGTCTACGTCGGAGGCAGTGGTAGAAATCGTCGGTGGTGGAGGCAGAAGAAGTGCTAGGGTTCGCTTGGGGTCGCGCGAGCGTGAATGAAGTAAGAAACGATGTTATTGAACCAAACCAAACTTAAAAGTCTGGTTCCGTTCGCTTAATTCAACCGGATGCTCGCCCGAAGCGCCCAGCGCCTTGGTTCGGAAGCGCGCCGCCTGGTCTACACACGAGGTGCTCGGGCCTCGCCTCGCCTCGCCCGAGCGCCTATTTAGATCACTGAACAATATAGGTTTCTCTCAGCACAAAAATTTCCTCATTTTCTTTTTCAAAATAGACTAGATGTTCTCTTCAAAACAATTATGATAGATCTTGTAAAAACACATGGGAGATGAAATAAACCAACTATGCTATTGTTAAACTTACGAGTATATAATATAGAAAGAAATGACAGAAGTTAGGTTCTGTAAGACAAGCTTTTCTGCAGTGCAGAAGCAGATTAAAAATTTATCATACCATCAACAAGAGGGAGGCTCTCTGATGGTGCTAGTGCGTCAATTTTGGCTTTCCTAATAATTGTTTTCAGAAGACCACCATCCCCTGATAAATCTATCATATCACCCATGGTTGCCTGTGCTTGTAAGCTGTTGAAAGAAGCACTTTTAAGTAGAGACCATACTTCAACATATTAAGTGGAGACCATACTTCAACAAAGATAAAATTTGGAAATAATAAGAAAATATGAATAAGACTAACATACAGTAAATTGGGGAATATATGTGTGGCAACAACAACATAAACAGAAAGAAGCTGCATTGTCAGTGAGATCTACCTTCATCTATAAACATATGCCAGCAATAATAGCTAAATAGTATTCACTTCATTGTTCACAGAGCAGAATTGCACCATTGAAATGGACCCAAAGTACTTATAACACATCCAAAGCAAAAAGAAAAACTCAGGCTACATGAAACTTCGAAATAACACTTTTCATTTGAACTCAATAGAGATTCATAAATACTGTATCCCCAATTAGATTCCTTCAGAGGATCGATCATATATGTATCCCTTAGATATTTCTACTTGGAGCTTGATTATCTTTTCTTTAATCCATTTCAGTCCTCTTCTCTCCCACTCATAATCAAATTTGGTAGGGGGTCTCGGTTACCATGGTTATCATCACCAATGTGATCATAATGTTACAATGATTTCAACATCGTTTGGATCATTTTTAGCATTTTCAACATAATGATCCAAGCCATATCTCTTAGGCTAAGGACAATGTTAATCCTTTCTGTTTTAATTGAAATCAACCTTTAAGAGACGATTCCATGCCTTCTCATGCTCAAAGAAACAGTGATTTTGATTGTGATTCCTAGAAAGTCAAGCTTGTTGCTATGAAGTCGATGATGCATACCTCTTTATGGTCCGAAGATCTTAAAGGAAAAAAGAAAATATTAAGGCAGAAGAAAGGATCTTGATACGTGAAAAATTGACAAGGAAACCTAAGAATGAATATCTTCTTAACAACTATAGACAAGATGTTCTTTTCAAGTTTCATAACTTTATAACGTCAAACATAAAGAGATCTACATATAAGAATACATAACAGAATTTGATCTTATGAAGAAATGTGACATTATTAGACCAAAGGGGCAAATTATAACAAGGTATCTTGTTATTCTAGAGCTCAAGTAAGGTGGTTCAACTACAACCTTACTGGAGTTATAATGATGTTTGTCAGCTTGCTCTCAAAGTTAACAAAAATAAGCTTCGCGAAATGACTTGATCTATAGATTGTGATGGCTCATTTACTTGAGGAATATCTCTAATTCTAAATCTACTTAAATTATGAATACATAAAAAGACAATCTCTATGGGAGATGGTGGGACCAATTCCAAGCACACCTTGATTTCTTTTAGCGAGAATTTTCATTGATGTTTCGAATGCCATGACTATGGGGTATATTGCTTTTGAATGACTTAAGCAAAATTGACACTCCAATTAAGAAAGAAAATGATGATGTGGTGGATGAGGAATCTTATATTTATTTGGAAACTTCAACAAAAGATTCTTATCCAATCACTTCAAAAGAAGATGAAGAGATTATCTATGTTGATCATGAACAAACTATGGTGATTTAAAAAAATATTATCCAGATTGAAATAAAAGGGCAATGATTAAAATAGCATACTTTTCACAGTAATTACACTTGTATGAAAAAGTTTGGGATATGATTATTGATGGTGTGAGTTTGAAGAATGTGGTCTCTACTAAGATAATAAATAAATTAAACCTAAAGACGAAGACATATCCTCGACCTTACAATCTTTCATGGCTTCAAAAAGATAATGCAATCATAATTAACATGCATTGTCTCATTTCATCTTCAATCATGATCAACTATGGTGTGATGTTGTTCTATTAGGGAAGTCACCAGATGCTCGTGAAGGAGCACGAGCATGGCAAGGTGAGGCCCAAGTGCTTGGTAAGTGGTCTAGGTGGGCAATTTCAATCGAGCGCAGGTGCCAATCAGCCCAAGCACCCGCTTGAGGCAAATTGAACCAAAATGTCAAACCTAATATAAATAGGCTTGAATGACTGGTTTGGTTTGATCACTACCACACCCCTCCTCCCCTCGCACACACAAATCATTGTCCCACTTAGAAGACCTAGTCGATGAACTATACGACGGTGATTTGCTCTCCATTGGTGAATGACGACGACGTCTTCCCCTCCATCTGCAAACGGTGATGGCGTCTTCCTCCGACAAGAGGCTTTTATGCTAGTGTGATCTTCAGCAAACATTTTCTCAGTATCTCTCTCTCCTTCCTCCTTTGTCGTCGCCCTTTCCCTCCTTGGGCATAGCAGCCACCTCCTCCTCCACTGCAGCAACCCTGTCCCTCCTTCGCTGTCGCTTCCTCTGCCACACCCCTCTCCCTCCTACTCCACTGCAGTCGGCATTCCCTCCTCCCCTCCTCCACAACCCCCGATAGCACCCATCTTCCACCTACTCCTCACCCGCAGCTCCCAACAGCACCCCTCCCCATCTTACTCTGCCATAGATGCCTCCTCCTTCGTCGTAGCCCTCGACAACATCCCTCTCCCGATATAGTCACCTCCTCTGCCACAACCTCCAACAACACCCCTCTCCCGCCTCCTCCGCCACAGCCACCTCCATCCCCCTCCTCCACCACAACCCCAAATAGCTTCTTCCTTTCTTTCTTAGCTCAAGAAACAATTGAAGCAAGAGAGATTAAATGACACCGACGGTTGGTCTGTTATGCCGCTCTCTCGACCAAGTAGAGAAAGGGTAGAAGTGATGGTGATGATAACATCCCTCACATATGTAGCAGTTCCATTGATTGTTGGGAACATAAAAGACCATTGCATTAGTCTTGAATTGTATGTCTCTCAAGTGCTTGAGGAACACAATCATGGATTGTACCTTCTCACTTTTGCAGAAGACCAAAGATTAAGTGCAGAGAATACATGCATGCAAACCCTTACAAGCAAATACCTGAAGGCTTACAGTGCAGTTAAACTCATGCTGCACTTCTTTTTTCCTCGAGTGGATGTGATAAGTGATGGATGATCATGGCAGCATACTTGCTAATCTTGTTTAGTTTTGCTATTTGACCAACTTCATGAAAGAATATATATTGTCCAAGATTTATCTTGGCTATCATCAAATCTACGTGAGACCTGAATGAAAATAACATTCAAAACAAGGGATAAAAAGTAATACGATTTTGATCTCTCTAATGCTCCGAGTATATTTAAGCACCTTAGGAATCCTATTTTTGTACGCTTCATTAGAAAATTTGCTATAAAATAACATTTTTTAATAATGACAAACAACATCAGCAACGTCTTCATAATGTTTTCAATGCTTTGCAAGAACAAAAGTTACATACTAACTTAAGAAATACAAATTTTTCACTCTTTTCCTCCAAGATCTTTTTGGGTTATGTTTTATCTAAAGATGGAATCAAGATGCCTGGTAAGGTGGACTGACTTACACCCAAGAAATTGCATGATATTTAGAGTTTTCATAAACTTGCCTCTATTTATCAATAGTTTATAAAAGCCAACTCCATCGTGATTCTGATATTGAACATTTGAAAGAGATGTTTTAAATGGACAAATAAGGCTCAAACCAGCTTTGTATTTCTCAAAGTAAAATAATTAAAGCTGATACTCTGGTCACTTCTAGGTTGAATATGATGCTCCTGATATGGAAATTAGTGCTATCTTTAGTCAAGATGGTACACCAATTGTCTCTTATAGCAAAAAGTTGAATGAATCTCAAAAAGTCAAGACGGTACACCAATTGTCTCTTTTTAGCAAAAAGTTGAATGAAACTCACAGATTACATGATGAGTTTTTGTTGCTCTACTTACAACAAGAAATTCTATGCACTCTATCGAGCTTTACATTATTAGAGTCAGCAATTACTTTTGAAGTAATCTGTGAGTTATCATGATCATAAAGCTTTACACATCTCATCAATCAACAAAAACCCATCATGTAACATGCTACGTTGATTGAGGTTATGCAAGTCTATAATTTTATTATAAAGGATAAGTCCAGTGTTCAAAAATTATTGTTGATTCTCTAAGCAAGACATATGCCATACGCATTTAATTGCAAGCAAAAATTGTAGGATTAATCCTGAGAACGGTACAAAGATAACCCTAATGTCAAGGAAACTTGGAAAAAGTGTCAAAGTTGCAATAGCAATTAATTCATACTTTATGATGGTAATCTTTTCAAGGTCAACCAACTCTATACTCCTCGATGCTCTTTAAGAGAATCATCAATTATGAAAGTTCATGCTAATGGACTAGGACTAGGAATCTATACTGGATTTTGTTGTCGGTTTGTGCAAAATCCAGAGGGATGAACATTCTATTATGGTTACGGAGAATAAAAGTTTTTGTTAGAAATCCTAGGCAATGGAAGTTTAACCTCTATAAACAGCTTCATACACAAGGTGAGTATAACCTACAACTTAACGACGACAGGGAGAAGTGGTTAGAGATCAGCATTCATAAACAGAGATTCAGAGACTCAACAAAATAGTCAAAAGAATACGATAGTAAAACAAAGATGGTATCTCCGAATGTAGATGCTGATAATGAAGTGTACTCCGTGTTAAAATGGACCTGCTAACCCATTAAGAGCACATTACAAAAAGTCAAAGAAGTAAAACTCCATGGTGTTTCTTAACCCATTGTTTCCAATAGAGATATAAAGTTGGTGTACTCTTAGGAGAAATTAGAAATCAATCTTCATTACAGTTCCTTCTTGTATCCCGAAGCTGATGGTCAGACTGAAGTTGTCAATCGAAGTTCGAGAGGTCTATTAAGAAATTATGTAAACAAAAATATTCATTTGAGGGATCTTATTTTGGCTCAAATTGAATTTGCATATAATAGACACGATAGTAATTATAGCCCATTCAAAGTTATTTCCAAAATCCTATAAATTCCTACAATCTTTGTTGATCTCTCACATTTATCATAGTGAGAAAAATAGTCAGGACTTGAAAATGAGACCTTCTCAACCAAAGGAGGTTGCAAGAGGAGTGTCTTTATGCCTTGAATTAAGAGTAGTCAAAGCATTCAGATTAATCTCTTAGTTTTTCGGTGAACCAAATTTTAGGACTTATTTCATATTAATATGGATATAAATTCCAAGATATTTATGATATGATATTATCGGAGAATTCATTGTGTCAGATCCAAAACATCACATGGAGTTCAATCTTAAGTCTTCTAAACAAATCTACGTTCATTATCTCTACGGAGGTAATGTTAGTTGCTCTACTTGAGAATGTATGACACCTTTTGGAGTTTCTAAGTGACTTTAGTGTTTTCATGAGACTTTTAACTAGTCTTTATTTATTATAATCTTGAATATCATGAAGAAATAATACCTTGAAAACCACTCAAGCTTGGAGGGTTGTTCCAATCCTACCACTATACTGTGATGTTATAAGCTTAGAAGTATAAAATGATATGGATACATATATAATTTCATTGAAATGTTTTGTCCTTCTCAGACAATTTTATATCTTTCTGATGGATTGTTCAAGGTGGTGAGTTCCCAAGTCCTGTAGCACTAGTTAGACTCCTTTTGATGGTGATATTTGTATCCCTTGTGAGTTTTTTACTTCAGTGGGAAATCTGCCTATCTTTCCTTAGTCTATTCCACTTTTCACTTCGCCACCTATCATCATGGACGGCCTCCTTTTTAGTGACATAACCAAAACGACTTAGTCAAGACCAATTTAAGGGTTGGCTTGGGTCATACCACTAGTCCAACCAGTGGGTTAACTAGTCAGACTGCAGTTTATAGTTAAAATAAAAAGATGTCATCTATTATGATTATAGATTTTCTTAATTTTCCGTTATAATTATAAAAAATTTTAAAAAGAAACATTTTGATAAGCTAAAAGAACGGCAAATTACTACTAATTAGCTAAAAATTGTCAAACACCAGCAACACTGAGTTCATAGAGAATTCAGACAGTAAGTATTAATTTTAATCACACGAAATAAATCACTAGCAGATCAGACTTTTTCTACTTGCAGTTTCACATGTAAAAGGTTTATTTTGACTAAATGACCGGTTTTGTTAAAGACATGAAAACCTAGACAGAGGCTATACGCACATATGCTCGATCGAATCCGTGCTTGACTCTGTTCAAATTATCAAAAGAAGTAAACGAATTGATCTATGATTCTAATTAGCATAACAGTCACAGGGTACACAGGGAACGAAGAAGCATAACATCAAGAAATAGTCAGGAAGGAAAAGGCCAGAATTGCATATTCGAACAGTAACGCAAAAGAAACAAATGAACGCAATCATCCAAGAAAGATAGTGAATAACGATATCAAGGAAAGATTCAACATATTATGAAAAAGTAAAAGCAAGAAACAATTTTTTCATCCATATTCCAATCGTCCACGTATAATCAGTCAAATTACACGTATCTAGAATAAATCAAGAGCAAAGGATGAAGGCAGAAAGGAATTTTGAAACTCAAAACACGATAAAGATGCAAAATTGGCGAAGAAATATAGAGGAGGAGCAGAAGATGGGGACAGATGGAGGGGAAGGTTGGCGACCAAGAAGGAACCAGACCAGGGAAGCGTGTGCTCCGCGCCGATGACCGAGGGACCGGTCGGTGTCGGGCCCGCTGCCGCGGAGGTCGAAATAAGCGGGGAGCCCTCACAACGGGGCAGCTGAGGTCCGGCGAGGCGCCGATGACAGTGGCCCGACGCGCAGAGCGGTGGGAAAAAAAGCAGGGCAAGATTAGGGGTTTGTGAGCTGGATTTGGCTTTTATCTATTGGCGATTTGCCAAAACAAAACATTACTTTGGGCTTTTTTCTGTCCCAATTTGAAGATTTGCTAATAAGCACTTGATGAAGGGTGAAATTTCGGAAAAGGTCTTTATTTGTTTGGACTTTTTCAAATCACGTCTTCTTTTCAAAGAAGACTCTCAGAACGCCTCCCTTTCCTTCAAAGTTTAGTTCGCAGGCGCAGTTCGTCGAGACCGGAGCAGCCCGGTTGGGGTCACTAGCATTTTTTGTCTAAAGGTTGATCGAGGGTGCTCACCGTCTTCTTTCTCTTGTTTCCGCTTCTTTACTTTACATCCCTAGATTGCTTCTTCGTTGGATTCGGAATCGCCGAGTCCGCAAGCGCTCGACGATCGCAGCATTCCGCTGTCCGAAGAAACTTCCGTATGTTTCCTTTAAACCCCCTAAAAATTTTATCTTGTTATGTTGTTGTTGTGGTGGTGGTGGTGTTAGTATTAGTTTTTGTCGAATATATTATTTTATCGTAATTTTCGTGTTTCGGTAGCAAAAGAGAACACTTAAGTTTTCATGCTCAAGATAAAATAATTACACATCTTGGAGTTGTTTTATAGGGTATCGGTTACATTATCTAATCTCTCGAGTTAATGTCAGAAATTAGAGCCAATAAGGTGTCACGTAATTCAAAATAAATGTAACTTATGAGTTTTTAGACCTCAAATCCGTGAAATAAGAGGCTAAATTCAATTTTTTTTAAGAAAAAAATCTAAAATTAGTGGAAATTTTTTTAAAAAATTGCTATTTTAAGCTTTAAAAATGCTATTTAAATCTATCAAGTCCTTTTCTACGACTATTTTTTTTTAGATTTTTTCAAGTGAATTTAGATATTTTTGATTTCATAACTTAAGTTACAAAATGAATGGAATAACACTAATTTTTGACCTCCTATTACTCGTTATGACACTATCTAAAATCAGTTAACTCAATTTTTAAAAGAAAAATCATCAGAAATCCACTTCAAAATTTTATTTTAGTATCCACTATCCAAAATAGAAAATACGGCACTCTAATTGATAATAATAATAAATAAATAAAAAGAAAAATCACTGATCCATGAGCATTGAAAAATGTATAAGATGTTTAGTCACGTGATTTGATTGTAACTTCTGTTCAGAGGCAGAAAGAAAAAAAAAAAAAACTAATTTTGATATTTATTTAATCTTGTATCTTTTGGAATTTGAATGTCCTTTCAGAATCTTTACGCTTAAAATCATATATAATCCCTTCAGAACTAATTCTAGTTATGTACGAAGATTGAATTGAATATATTTTCGTAAGAATAAATAGTTACAACTTATTTGTAAAAACCAAGTAATAGCATGCAAGTAAGACAGAGTTTATAGGCGACAAACACGTTCTTTTTTTCTAAATGCATATTCTTATCTAGTTAAACTCATATCAAACAATTTTATTTTTTTCTACTGTAATTTTTTTAATAAAAAAATATTTATTATTTTAGGTGAACTAACTAACTCATCATTGTCAATTGAATCTTCCAACATTTTATTTATGTCAATCAGATCCTTGTTTGAATTCACTAGTTATAGTGACTTTTGATATTACATGTGGGGCCAAGGTGGAGGACTAAGCCACCCCAAAAAGCTGTGGGAAGGACTTCAATGTTGATGAGATGATATGAAAAATTACTACCAATCCACTAAATACCAAACATAATCTTATTCTAAAACATGGAATACTATAAATTCCACTTGTAGATAAGGATCACAGTACTGAGATCTCCCAACATCACATAAGAGCCTACCAAACGACATCATTTACAGCTTTTTGTCACAAAAACAAGCCATGCTAAATTGGAAAATCTACAGAGGCTGCAAGAGATTACATTTACAAGTCAGAAAAGAAGCAAAATTACAAATACCTCCTACGGCATAACTTGCCTAGAACAAAGCATGTTGGCCGCCACCACCTCATGCGACCGCGATGCTTCACTCTTATCAGGCTCACAGCAATTCCTGGGACCAGTCTGACAACGTTTCTTGTTGAATTCATCCCTACTCTCCCACCATTCTTTCTGCAATGTAATTGGTGCATGAAAGATGACAAGAATAACAATCTGAAACATTCCAATTATTTTGCAACAAGATCTAAAGAAAAAATAAATATCAAGTCCATCTAGAACAGGCATCACCGTTGGAATCCTCCTCGTCAACATCCTCACAGGTTCACATAACGGATACCAACAAGAAATATTCACCAACAAAGAGAGAGAGCTCTTTGCTAAACAAATAATCAAATCTTTTAGCAAACTAATGGTGCAACTTAAGACTAAATTACATCCAACCATTGAAGAATTTTCAAACTTTCCTACATGAAGATTTCTTTGTTGGGGAATAAGTTGAACACTTGATTATAACTTGATAGAAAATCATCTAACAAGTAGTGCACAAACCAAACCCCAGAACGAGAAAGGACCACTTCTCAAAACCAAGGAAAGCTATCTAGATCTTACCTATCTAGATCTGTTCAGT
Source organism: Ensete glaucum (assembly GCA_021527575.1). Classification (NCBI taxonomy): domain Eukaryota; kingdom Viridiplantae; phylum Streptophyta; class Magnoliopsida; order Zingiberales; family Musaceae; genus Ensete; species Ensete glaucum. The sequence continues at coordinate 12,895,127 of CM038551.1, read as the reverse complement.
TCCCATCTGATGTCCAATGTACACACATAGAAAGCCCCTCCTACCCAACACAAATTTGTTCAAACGAACAACTGTTTCACACTGTGACTTGTTGGAATAAATTTGTAAGCATGTTTGTTCACATAAATTAGTTGGTTGATTAACTAATGGGGTCAGCAACATGAATCTTTTCATTCCATTTACTGTTTTTTAAGGATAATATTACTAGTCAGACTAGGAGCAACCAGACTGTTTTTATGGTTTCTAATGAAAGTCTCTAGGTCTTCTTCTGTCTCTCCTTCCACTATTAACTGTAATTGATTCAACTTTATCCAAACAGCTCATCAGTAGATCTCCTTTGTATATGTGTACCATTTATAAAAAAAAAACCTTCATTTTAATTCTGATTGATGCTATACGTAATTGTTCCGGAGCATTTCTCATTATATCTTTTTTTACAATTGCATGAACTCATTTCAAAATAAATGTCCACCCAAACCTTAAAGCATAACTAGCCTTCATAATCATATAAAAATATCATTTTTGCCTATGAGACCCATGATGATCAGTTTTAACAATTTGGCTTCAGTTCTACATAATAACATCTTCATGATCTCTTGGAACATAGTGAAGATCTTTAGTGAGTTGCATTAAGGCCATAGTCAAAAACAACAAGAAAAAATTGGCTAGTTTTTTTATGCAGACATTTTCTGAGGTTCACATCTGATTTGAATATAAATAGAGCTCAACTGAAAGAATAGAGCATATCATGATGTCATGGACATAGCAGTAAAATATAGCACCAATTTCACTTACAGCAGCTTCAACATTTGCCAGAGATTCATCATTTGGACTTGACAGCATAGAAATTATACTCAGAACTATGATTTCTACCTGCATGTTGGAACTAGAAGATTACGTAATGTAGATCACAGAAACGATAACAACCAACGTGCAAGTAATTTCTTATAGAATGTTATTGCAATTAAAGGACAAGACAGAAATTTCAAGCAGTAAGTAATCCCTATAGCCACCCCCATTTTAAAGATAGCATTGATTACTTTGGCAATGGCAGATCACTGACCAGTCGTCACTGACTTGACTCCGGTTCCTTGTGGCATGTCCATTTAAATTCTTAAATGATTCTTCAAAAACTAACTAGATAAAATGAACATTAAGAAGCTGAGTATACAGGTCATTCAATGAAAATGGCTCAGATGAGTTAGCTCAAGAGCCAAAAGACGATCGAGCCATGGTTTTGTGCCTTAGTTGATCCCGACCGACCAGAATCAGTCCAAGTGAACAGAAAATGATTTCAGATGAAACCAAAGCAGACAGTAGGATTAATAAAACTGTTAAAAACGGTGCTGATCCAAATTGACTGAATTTGCTCAACTACAAAGGATAGAGAGAAAAGGTTCAAAAATAGCAACTTGGGCAAGTCTAAAGATTAATCATAAAGATGCCTTAGCAAGGACATGGAAAGACCATGTTATTAATTAAAAAAAGACCATGGTATCAATATCTTCCAATTAGAGCATGCATATGCTTGGATCAACAAAAGGTTTGTACAAATAAGAATGACTAAAAAATAATAAAGCATATTGCAAAATCAACAATAAATATTGCACAAACTATGTTTGCATTGAAACATGGAATCAAATGAAATTTAGGAAGAATGACCAGAACAGGATTTCTGGGAACCAGTTGCTGGCTGAAACAAAGATAAATAGAGACCAGAGACAGATCAACAAGGTTTGTAGCATCACATATTCTTGGTTCAGGTTGGAAGTTCCAATCCTAAAGCTCCTGATTCTAGTAAGATTAACCAAACACCACGGAATCAGATAATTCAGTAGGAACATGCTGAGTCACTATTAGATTTTATCTTCTAATGACTGGTACAGGATTGAAACAATTCAAACTGATTCCTATTGATTTCATTCACTAAAACTGAGAAAGAAGTCAATTAAATACAATTAATCTTGACCTTGATTAAGGAAACAAATAGAAACCACCTCAAAACACACATATGAAGACATCTATTTTAGGGTCACCACTAACTCAAATAATGTTAAGCAAAATTTAACTTATTCACAATTAAGTTATTTGACACCATATAAAATTGTATATAAAAACAAAAATGAACATCCAAGAAAAGCACAATACAAATGATATTTGATGATATAATTATTGTAATTTAGTAACAAACAGAATTTCCTAGCTATTTTGAGTATCCTACATGGAACATCTCCCACTCATTAGCCACATCAAGGGCAAATAATAAGGCAAAGTCGAATAATGATCAAACCCTTATTGTTTCTAATAACTTTAAAACTGATTTTACAATTTCTTGTACCACTAAATTTACGCACATCATCTAATCAAATGAATTTAAACATTTTTGTTCTTATTAATAAATGTAAATGTCTCTTATGTTCTTCTCAACAACCCAACATCATATCAACACCCTTACTGTGAACAAACTAATTGTTTAGATTAGTTGTTCTTCACAAGATTCAAATCCATAAAATGAAGAAAGCACTATGAGTAATTTCTTCATTAATTTACCCTTATATTTATAGCCTATTTATTTTAGACAATCGTTGAATCTTATCAATGTTACAAAAGTTAAGCTTCAAAAACCCATTTATGTTAAATATACATTCGAAGCTTCCTCTCGATATTACAATAGTTCAGTAAGGTTAGGCTTTACACTAATTGGTCAAAAACCATCAGTTTAAGTCATTTTCACAGCATAAGTTTAAAGTTTATTACAATTTACAGCGCATCAATCAACACAATATCATCAACATACATAAATATATCTAGTAAGTTTGTCCAATGCAGAAAGATAGGTGCTTAAGGCTAATCTATACAATCGCATAGTAACAAAATAAAAAAAAGAGGAACAAAAACATCATTGACCCTTTAATTCGAAGGTAGGAAATGCTCTCTTATATGTCTTTTCTCATTAATTAAATTTCCAAATTTTTCTTTCTTTTCCAAAACCAACCACATTATCTGTGTAAGCCTTCCTTCTTCTCTCTACGTCCTTTTCATTAATTGGTGAAAATAAACTGGCTCTCCTACTTATTGATTTTTTTAAAATAAATTAAATTTCAGAAACACTTGCCCTTTATCCGAGTCAAGTCATCGCTTAATTGACCTCTCCTGTATTTACACAATCTGGCTCATCAGGAAAATTCATTGATAATTTAAACAATTTAAAATATTTCCTATATTCTTATAAACTGGCAAAAATAGAAAAAAAAAAGCTTCTTTTTTTATCATGATGCTTTTGTTTGGTACTCAAATATATATTTTCTTTAAATAAATTTGATGTTATCCCTTGATCTCTCCAGATTTTCAAGCCTCTATATAGCATTACAAATGGTTGTCACTAGACTAGGGGATTTAGGTGAAGGAAAGATTGTCAAAAACAACAGGAAAACAAGATGCACAGGCTGTGAGCCAAGTCACCCCTAAAAAAAAAAAATTCAGGCATCACTTCTTTAAGTTAGCTAATCAAAAAAATGTTGAGAATTTCCTACTACGTAATGTCACATTTTTATGTGCCTCAACTCTTACATGTAATATTAAAGATTGCAAAAGCAATGAGACTCAGAAAAGGTAATACAATCATCAAGCACACAAGTAATATCAAATTTCATGGTATGCACATAATCTATATATTGATTTTATATGTGTCCATTAGATGTCCAAGCAAACAACAACCTGGACATTATGAGGTTTGTTCATCGCCTGGGAACAAAATGAAGGCAAATCTACCAAAATCTGTACTTTGTATACAAAAGGTATGGAAGTAAACTAGTAATGAAAAATTAACTCAAAACTAGAGCTAGAAAAAAAGAAAAAGGACTTATGTCAAGTGACAAGAACACAACAAAAGGTTACAAAGACCCATGGCTAAATCATCTGGTAGCCAATTACAAATAGCTAGAAATAAATTATTGTAATTGTTTATCACAATAATTAATTTCCATCAATAAAATAATGATCTTAACTTTTACAAACAACTGGAAAAGAACACCTCTATTTTTCATTGTCATAGAAAAACACATTACACATTTGGACTTATAGTCTAATATTCACAGTCCAGTATATCATATCAAGTGCCACTGTATTTATATATGCTTTGTTTAAGCTCGAGTAATCTCTAATAGAAACTACATGAACAACATGGGTCAACTTACAAAATCTACTAAAACAAATGCATGTTTAGTTTCTTAAAGTAAAACATAAAAATTACAAACAATAACTATCATAGTATGGATATATATTTCACACTGAAAATTAACGGAATATTTAACAAGTTTCTCTGTATCTTCCATTCTTCATGAAGAAGAAGCTAAAATGTCCATCCATGGAGTCTTTACATCGGTCTAGATTCTGAATTACGGTTCGGCTGTCATTAGATTAGTATAATTATATTATGTCTTGAGTCACAAGAGGTCAAGTTGGATCCAGTTATATAATATTTTGAGTCTATCTGGGTCAAATTTTAATTAGATTCTGTTTAGGATTAGTTAAGTCCTATTTAAGTCCTATCATGTAAATGATTTGGTGAGATCACAATTATGTCATGTCAGATTAGAAGCATATTCTGGACTGCCAGATCTGGGGGGGTCAATGTACGCAGATATCTATATAAATTCATAGAGAGGATCTTTCTGAGACTTGGATTCTGATTTCCCAAGTCTTAGGGGAGCAACCTTAAGATTGTTTTAAGCCCACCCTCATGTAGTGATCTCTAGTATCTTAATAACATTGAGGTTCTTTATGACCTAAGGCCTTGTTATTCCTTCTTTGTTAACTGTTTTTTCTTTCCTCTAACCTTTCCCTTTGGTCATAATAATCAGATTACAGAAAAAAATAAAGACCACAAAGTTGGTATGACTAGAAAGGTCTTAAAAGGGAAAGCAGTGAACAAGTACTTGGATCATCATCACGCTTTTAATTTCATGATATATGATCATAGTCACCATACGGTTCTGGTTTGATGGTGCACTAGCATGCTGATGTACTACATATAGCTGATACTGACAATTCTAGATTATTTTAATATTTTTCTAATTGGTTATCAGACAGGTTAATACATATCAGTTCGATAAGGTTTTCAGAAACTAAACTAAAGCACAGCAGTTTGTAGGAGCGTATACAAATACATATGAGAGCCTTAATAATGAAAATATACCAAAATTAAGTAAGAAAAATCTATAAATTAATCCTATAACCAGTATCCATTCAACTGAAGGCACCTCAAAATCTCAAAAATTAACTTGCTATCTCATTCCCCTTTAATATATAATACTCATGTCACATCAAACTATCATAAATCAGACAATCAAACAATGTTATTAAAAATGTAAATCATGGAAATAGAGAAATTATTGCTATTATCTGAAAGCCAGTTATAGCACATCAGTTAATGTTTATAATTGTCATGCTATTGTCTGAAATCAGATGCATGAATAAATTTCAACAACTATGGGCATTAGATGTATGGTAAGGATTCTTAAGTGACAAATTATGTTTTCTAATTTTCTTTCCTTGTTGTGTGTATGATTGAAAGGAATAGGCATTAGCGATAAGACTTTTGAGGCACAACAATTGTATCTATCATGGTAATCTGTTTAGTAAACACAACAATCTCAAGTGTAATAAATAGTAAGTTCTCCTCAATTATAAATAAACATAACTAACAAACCAACGACTTAGCAAAAGTGCACAAAGTTCTGAATCTGAATCACAAAATATAGTACCATGTGCACAGGTGTCCAGCTCTCACTTGCAAGCTTGGAACCATTTGGGTCACCACCAGGCAGATGAAGAATAGATATGCAAGCACGCCCATCAGTATAAACTGTTTTCATGTTAACGATACATTTATAGTTTAATGGACCAGATAATATGGTAGGAGTTGCAGAACAAAATCTGAGATGCCCTCCCACTCAGAACAGCAAAACAGGTTAACAAAAAAATGCTTGCATGTTTCACAGACCATTTTCAATAATCATCTCAGGATCTTGTAAGCTTCTGCAATCAATTATTACCAATCATGTGGAACATATTAGTGACAGACAAATGATCGCATGAGAGAGTACCAAATTAAAAAAATAATAATTAAAGAACTTGGAAACAAGTACAAGGCCGTATGATTAAAAAATAAATTGAAACAAGAAAACCAAGAAAATTATCTTAGAAACTGTAGGTTACACTTGTTTGGATTATCATAGAAGGTCAAGTCCCAAGAGATGGAAATTTTCCTATGCCATGCTTGTGAACAGAATCACAAATCTAAAACAGCAGAATCGTATGAAGGAAAAAGTCCGATTTGCGACAGCCATGAACCTGTCAGCAAATGAATTACTTAATATATATCAGCTTAGCATAATAGCACAAAAGGATAAACCCTCTCTATACAAGATTAGTCCATTTAAGCCTCAAGATTAAGCAAAAAATCGTAGCTTTAAGAAAGAAATCCCTACTCCAATCATCGAGATGATAAATCACAAATTAACCCATCGCGACTCCAAACGGGATCCACTAAAGCAACAAATCGAAAATAAAGAAACGAAATTTCATCAATCAATTGAAGATCCATCAGAACAGCAAATTGAAAAATAAAGATCAATTCACACTCACTAAAGCGTATCCGGCGGCCCAATCATCGTGACGTTCCACTCGAAGACGTTGCTGCCATCGACCAGACCGGCGGAGAACCCGTCCAACGGGTTCTTCACGACATCTGGTCCAAGAGAAAGCCCGACAAGCCATAAGCCTCGGGGAATCCAACAAGAAATCGTACACATGAAAATAGCAATAGCAGAAAGATCGGATCCGTACCCTGGAGCTGCTTTTGCGGTAGAAGACTGGCCTGGCTCGTCGCCGCCATGAACGAGACGGAGAGACTCTCGTCCGGCTCTTCGACCGAACGAGAAAAGAGGAGGAAACACCAGAGAATATATCATTGTAATTAGTTATTTTTATTATCTCGATAATTTATATTTTTTAAAAAAATTATATTAAGCTCTCTATATTTATAAAAATAAAATATTTAATCTCATTAGATCTTAGATTATTGTGTGTATCATATCCATTTAATATTTGAAAGTGAAAATTTAGTATGCGATATTAGTTAGGTAGTTTTTTTTTTTTTTTTTGGGTGTGTGTGTGTGGCAATTATTCGTTTAGTCAAATGACATTCATATATCTTTTAATTAAATCTTTTGTTGTTTGAGATATCTGCCAGTAAATGCCTTAGCACTAAACTGCGGCTGTGGTATTCATGCTGGTTGGTTCTCAAGAGCTAAAGCCATCTGTGAAAAATATGCAGGCAATATGTACTGCTATTTAGACATATTTTTGCTTGAGAGAATTAAGTAACTGATCACCGTATGGTTCATGAAAGCCAGACTCCCAGAAACCACTTTTGTCCAAAACCGTGGCAGATAAAGCAGCTCCAGCTATTCATCCTGCAAATTTTTCATTTCCAAATTGCTCCAGTAGTCCATTGCAATGAAGGTGTCTGAAGAATGGAGTGAATCCACAAGCTCTTTTCAGTTGGACTAGGCCAAACCTCCAACAAATCAGCAGATATTTTATAGAAATTTCCACTTGAACAGTTGTAAGATTGCAGTGTTTTTAAAGGGACATCTCTCACCTAAGACCATAATGCCATCAAGTTAATGACCTAGTTTGTGTTGAGCAGAAAGATCCAACTAATAGCATTTAAGCACCATGATCACCACAAATCATACTTGCAGCAGGTTGACAGGTAAAGATGAGCTAAATGATCTAAAGCTTGTCAGAAATCCATAAGTTTGAGCTCAAGCCAGTATTTCAAGTTCAAAAGATCATCCCTACCTCACAAGTGTCTCATTGCTTAAGAAGCAAGAAGAACCAAGGAGCTTCAACAATAGCAACTTCTTGGATGAGGCTTAACAGGGTGCCAAGTGTTTTGTAAAACCGTAGGAAGCAAAGTATTCACTAAAATGATTGGGCCTCCCAACAAGAACATTTCAAATTCTTGTTAGCTGTGCTTAGCCAGGATGGACTCCACAACACCTTGAGCAATGGGATGATAAGTGTCACGAGCCTCAGCAAAAATTCTTCTGGCTGACATCTTCATTTCCTCTGCACTGCCTTGCACTAATGCAGTGTACAGAGGACGCAGATACTTCATCCTTCCCACTTGCTTTAATGTCCTCTCAACCTCCCCAAAGTACTCCTTGCACCCAGATGAGATAGCCAATTGAAGGAACGCCACTTTAACCTCATAGTCCCTGGATTCTGACAACCGGTAATGTGCATCCAAAGCAGCAATCTGGAGCAATGAAGCAGCAGGAATTTCTTATAACTAGAACAGAATTTCATTTCTTTATTTCACAATATAAAACCCATTATTCTTTTGCCAGGAAAAAGAAAAGAAAGATATATCGATATGACGATATGCAAGCTACTTAAAGATCCAAAACAGATTCGAAGAACATAGAAAAGATAAGATCCTACTAAGTATGAACCTTACTTGTCACGACGATATTGTGTTTGTGCTATCTAGGGTGATGAAGATTCGGATCACAAGAGCATTAACTTTGCTTGCAAAAGATAAGACTGCAAACATTAACTCTTCCAAAACCCTGTATTAGTAGAAGTCATGCACTGGACCATCCAAACAACTAAGATCCTATAACAGCTTGACAGGATCTAAGGAAATATTAAACAATGGAGGCATGAAAGTTGATGATAACCAATTAGCCCATCAGGAAAAGCAATTATTGCAAAAACAAGATTAGTAAATGACTTGTTAGCCAATACAAATACAGGTTATGTTCGTTGCAAGCCAAAAAAGCTATCAGAACGTACAAAAGCTTCTGGAGCAGTAAACAAATCATTGGCATTAGTTGGGAATCAAAACATGACGATGACACTCATCTTAAATAAATCATTTGGTGTAAGTTGGGAGTCACACGTTCCCAACATGCACATACAAAACATTAGTGTGTCAGTACACACACACATATCTGTGTGTGTGTGTGTGTATATATATATGATAACATTTTACTCAAGCCATTCATAACAATGACCAGAGCAGGGGAAGGCAGTTAATGATCTTGATGAAGTGAGGGAGAAATTATATGAGACCAAGTCAGGAATTTCTCGTGGTTCACAATTTTCCTACCAGCACAAATTTCATGGGCCATAATATGATGTTGCTAATTGACCTCAGTTTGTCAAATCAAAGGTTGTCACACAATAAGAATATATTGATGGCACATATACTTCAAACAGTCACTATGATCGCACCACTCAAAACTAGTCCCGCACCTACTTGGCATCCTATATCATCATGATCAAGGTATGCTGAACCTAGCAGTTCAGTATGGTTTGGATGCCATTTACTAATCCAACCACTAACCTGTACACAAACCAGCCAAAACCAGGCAGTCCAATCCTGTTCTATATATGTATGTTTCTTTTAACTGAGGTTTGGGATAACTCCTCGTGCTCACAAGAACATCTTCATACATAGGCACCTGCATGATGACCACTTGCCACCCATCCGGTATGCCTCCTCTCTTCTTTCTCCTCTTCTTCCTTCTTCCACATCCTTCTTCCTCTTCTCCACTTGCTCCCCAATGGTATCGGAGAAGTTCCAGCATCCTCACACAAAGTACGCCAAAACATACCCTGCCACATACTGGTCCAATAATGGACCGACACAGGTCCATTTCCCGAAACTGCAATCCTTGATCATAATGGCTAATACTAAAACTAAATTTAGCAACTATTGCTAGTTTGGTTAAAAACAGCACAAACATATCAAGATCAAATATCGTGGACATGGCTTCTTCAGAATTACAGCATTGTGATACTAGCCATAAAACTTGCATAGCATGAAAGGATTTTCTTTTCAATTGAGTATTTGTGGTGTATGACCTAACTTTATGCATTTTATAAAGCTGACACTATGGAGAATGGAGATTCTGTCTCAGAATTCAAACTTTGCAGAGGTCTGAGTTATTTTAGTATAATATCTCAAAGAGTCAAAATTTTGTGTTTTTATCTAAAAAGAAGTAGATAACAAAAAAAATGGAGATTCTGTCTCAGCATTCAACCTTTGCAGAGGTCTGAATTATTTTAGTATAATATCTCAAAGAGTCAAACTTTTGTGTTTGTATACAAAAAGAAAACCCTAAATTTCAGAATTTCAGCATAAAAATTGAGAATCGATGAATTAAGAGAGAAAAAGATTCAGACTCAAACAATTGGCAGTCTGGAACCAGCCTTTCCAATGTGATAGATAGTTTTGAAAGTGCATGATCACACCTACACATTGAACAACTATGGACCCAAGTTTTACATTATAGATATCTTTGGACTGTTCTCCATCCAGCAGAGAGAGAGATGTAACAGCCAAGCTCTTGTTTTTTCCCTTCTAATACCGAATTCAAGAAACTCAACTGACCCAAACCAAGAAACCTGGTCCAGTTCAGTGGCCTTATTCAGTTAAAAGTTAACAGCCAAGCTTTCATTTTTTTCCCTTTATTCTAGTACTGAATTCAAGAAACTGAACTGACCCAAACCAAGAACCCAGTCCAGTGGCCTTATTGGGCTTGGTTTCCATTTAGATTTCTAAAATATTGAAGAGCAGTTTGGTTAAAAATCCTGGTTCCAAACAGCCTAACCGAACAGAATATACCCCTGAAAAAGATTGCTTGCATATAATTCCAATCACTATGCAAATGCCCATGTGTGCCAACAAATTGATACAAGATATTTGATCAATTTGATCATTGTGTTCATATGCACTTCCTTGTCCTAAAAGACACCATCTCCAGGCCAAGTGGACAAGTGACACTAATTCCATCTTATTCAGGGAAAAATTATAATAGGGCAAGAGCTCAAGTATCAGAATTACTTTGGCCCAACAATTAATTACTAGGGAAAAAGGTCTCACACTACCGAATGTCAAAAGCTTAGATGATAGCATCGGACCATGGGAGACAACACTATCAAACTGACTCTAATTCTAGGAATCACTCCTGGCATTGTTGGCTCACATCAATGAGGTATATTGTGGTAAAAAGTTCTTCTCATTCAACTATAATGTCTCAGATCACAACTGATGCACCTCTCACTTTCTATAGAACCCAAGCACTAGAAGAAATATGACATACAATAAAAAGTCATAACTTCTTAAAACACGGTTTAAACAACTAAATAATCATCTACCATTCTCGGATAATCTTAATTCTGCTTTTGCTTCGACTTTGAGAGATAATCTTTGTTGGCAAATTCTCCAATTGAAATTAATTCCCATCTTTATAGAGCATCTTCAATCAAAACATTCACAATCACCATCACTTTTTACCTCAACATCCTTTTTAGCAAAGGACACTGCTGGCAACTTATTATCTTTATAAAAGCCCCCCAAAAAAATTAATTGATTCTAAAGAAAATTAAAAAAAATGGCTCCTACATCATAGCCCACTGCTATCTTCAAAGCTATAGAGATATAAGATATGAATCCTTTTATATGAAAATTATAATTACTATTTATATACCATAACAATCATATCATTGCATATTTTTATCAACTATTCTCCATTATCTTGAGTTTTCTATGTTATATGTATTTTACATTTTCATATTTAATATTTCAATTTCTGATGAAGTTAAATATTTTTTTAAACTATCTTCTCCAAATCTTGCATTGATAAGATCCTTAGACACTGAGCCATTTTCTTAGATAGTTCATGAAGTACAAAACGAATTTTTATCAACTATTAAATTTATTTTCCCAAGTTTAATTTTTAATGGATTCGATCTTCGTGCTACTAAGTTCTTAAAGATACATTAAATCGCTGCACTCCCTAAACTCCTCAAAGTTTTCTACTAAATATGGATGATGGCATATTCATCATTTTTTTAAAAAAGTAAACATGAATATGAATAAATGGCATTCCTTATAATAAATTTACAAGTAAAAGATGGAGAGAATGGTATGAAGTGGGAGGTAAATCCAGGTTCGACAAAAAACCAAGCCACAACCAGACCATTTCAAGCGGTTCAGGTCCAGTGCAGGGTTTTCTATATACAAAACCCTCATTAATAAGTTTTAAACCCATCCCATCCCCCACCCGTCCCCAGCCTCAACCATCTTTCTCAGTCACTCAATCAACAGCCTCGAACATCACACCCTAAACTTTGTGCCTAAGTTTGTGATAGCCCATCAATAGTCATTCAACCCACCCTGCCTAAGATCTCTAATCCTCCTCCTCTCCTCCTTTTTATTCTCCCCTCCCCACTTCTTGATGTTGATTGGGTTGGTATGCTGACACATGCAGCACCTCTAACAATCCGGTCAATGACCAACAAAGGGTCCAATACTGAAATTTTAAACCATGGTTCACGTGCACATATATAAGGGTTCTATTGTTAAATCTATCATGATAGTGGCCACAAATAGGATAGGCACTGTTGGGACATGTACAAGTCAAGGTCTGTGAAACAGACAATGAGATAAATTAAAATATTTGCAGAGTTAAAAGTACAAGTAAAATAAGAGAGCACAAAGTAGGAGCTCAAACAACTGTCTCTGAACATGCAGCCATTTAGTGTGAATATTACAACATTGCAGAGAAATGATGAAGAAAAAGGTGCTGATGAATGAACATAAGCAGAAACCAAAGAGCTCTAGCGAGTAACTAGGCCATCCTACGGGCCTTTTCTTTCAAGTGCCTTTGTTCCTTGGCATTGATTTCTCGGTAGATGAATGAGACTCAACAACTCAATACTTCTAATTGACTTCAACAAACAAACTTACAGAGCACAAATCAGAATAGGTTGTTTAGCAGGTGAAATAGGTCATTGCAATGGTAGATGTGAAGTATTGCACTAATAATTCTCCTGCAGCTATAAGAATGGTAGCTAGATGATTAGTGTCTGTATTAAATTCAGAAGGATACTGAAGTATCAAACATTTATATCGATGCATTTATAGAGAACAAACTAAATAGAGATGTTGAAGCTGGTTGCGCTGCACCAACACATTACATCTTGGTGGTGCTTACTGCTGTTATTTGCTCGCTCAAATGAAAAGTAACTCAAGAAAGGACAATACACTTAAAAAAATTTACCTGAGATGGTTCAACAGATTTCGGCAGATTCTCAATATAAAGTTCCCACTCCTGCCCACTCCAGTTTGCCACCTCCTGCTCTTTTGGAATCTTTCCAAGTTTAAATTCATTGGACAGTGACACAATTTTCGAGTATACTGAAGACACTGGCTCCATAGCATCTGGGGGGATCCCTGTACCCTCCACCCACTGTTTAAGATCGATCTGATTTTCTATTCCAGGCAAATTTGCCTTCAGAAATTCAAGAAACGTCTCTGTATCGATGGATTGGAACTTAAATTTAGCTATATATTTCTTCAGAAATTCATCAAATGTAGGACGCCCAACCTATAAAAGTCAAGGTCGACCAGAAGGAAAGGTTTGGATATCAGGAGAGCTGTGCAGGTAACTGAGCCTGAAATCCAGATCAAGGATAAGTATAGCATTTAGACTTTAACCTGTCGTTCGATTCGCCAGAGGAACTGGAAACCTTTTTCATATGGCACTTGGGAGTAGATTTCATCAGGGTCAATCCCTTCCAGGTTAGGCTTCAGCTTTGTGAACTCCATATTGTCCTTAAACCTCTCCATCTCATCATTTAGTCCCCTCCATCCAATTCCCATGTTCAGAGCCGCTATCTCCTCTCCCTGCACCACCTCCACGATCCTCCTCTCAGCATATGTCGTAAATCCCTATGAGAACGTTAAAAGAGGTATAGTATTTGATGTGTCCATATGTGAATCAATGGCAGAATCAGGAGAAAAAGTTGGAAACATTCATAAAAATCGATGTTTAATGCGTTTAAAACATGAACCGATGGAAGGGAAATATTGGAAATAGTAAAAGTTCCAATCTGTGGTGTGACAACTAATGAGACAATGAGAAAAATCTGAAGAATTGAAAACAAACAGAAAGACAACTCTTTGTCTTTCACACACCATTCGATTAAAGAATCAGGAGAAAAATAAATTGCAAACATACAAAAATTCAATCTTTGATGAGTCAGTACATAATAAATTGAATAATCAGTAGAAATATTGAAAACATGGAACAAAATTCTATCATTGATGCGTCAATACATGAAACGATCGAAGAATCAGAAATATAGAATCAAAACTCAGGGAGAGACATGTTGTTAGTTAACCTCGTTGAGCCAGAAGTGCTCGTTGGTCTTGTTGGTGATGAGGTTGCCAGTCCAGCTATGGGCGAGCTCGTGGGCAACGACCTGGGCCCCGGAGGCGTCCCCCTTGATGACGGTGGGTGTGAGGAAAACCATCATGGGATTCTCCATGCCGCCGTACGGGAAGCTCGGAGGGAGCACGAGAAGATCGAAGCGGCCCCACTCATATGGCCCAAAAAGTGCCTCCCCGGCACGAATCATCTCCTCGGCGCCTGCGAACTCTCTGGCAGCAGCGTCAAGCACCGCTGCCCCGCCCTCGGCGTGGACACGGGTACGGAGGCCAACGTCGCGGGCCGCAATGTCCCCAGCGGCAAAGGCGAAGAGGTAGGGCGGGATGGGGCGATCCATGATGAACTCCTCTACGGAACGGCCGGGGGCACACCACAGGGCATCGGGGCAGGCGAATCCAGCCTCACCGGGAACGGGATCACGGGGGGCGGCAGCGCGGGCGGCGGCCATGACGGCGTTTAGAGGGTGAGGAAGGTTGAGGCGTGCGGAGAAGACGATGCGTGCGGCGGGGGTGTCCTGGCTCGGGAAGAGGGAACGGGCGTGGATGGACTGGCACTGGGTGTAGACAAAAGGGTGAGCTTTGGAGGCGGTTTGGGCAGGGGATAGCCACTGGAGGGCGGACGAGGTGGGGGAGGTGGAGAAGACGACGAGGGCGGCGGACTGGGCGGAGAGAGTCAGGGACAGCGGCTGGCCGAGGACTGGGTCTGGTGTCGGATCAGAAGGTAAAGAGAAGGGGATGGGGGCGGTGGTGTGAGGGTCGAGGACGGAGTGTATGAGGAGGGAGCGGGTATCGAGGAGGAGGGGGCCGGTGTAGGCCGCCGGGAGCGTGAGCAGAGCACAGCCATGAATGGTGCGGGCCGCGAAGTCGAAGTAGAGGGTCAGTGCCACATGTTTCGCCAGCGGCTGAGAGGATTCCGTGTACGAGTGCGGATCTAATCGTGCCATTTTCGATCGTGCTCTTGCTGCCGCTGCCGCTGCCGCTGCCGCTGCCGCCGCCGGGAGCTGATCGAGGCTACACAGGAAAGTAGGTGTGGAAGATGTAAGGCTCAGGGGAACAAAGGAAAAATACTTTTGCTAACTGCTACCCGTTTACTCCCACTCGCGTTGTACCTTATGACTAATCGACGTGGGCCCCGGGACCGGAACGACACTAGCTTTGTCTCTGCCCTCGAGTAACGTTGCAGGTGTAGAATGAGTGCGTAGCGGGTAAGAAAGAGCATCGCTCTCGAAGAACCTCTTCTATCTTCCAAAAGAATCAAAATATTCTCAGGATTTTGCTTTTAGATTTTTTTTTTTTCGAATAGTGTGTTTTTTTTCTTATCTCCGATATGTTGTAGATTTGACAATCTGTCACCAACATACTTTTTATTATCTTTTTCTTTCTTTTTCTAGTCTCAATTAAAGTAGTTTTCCACCATATTTTTCTTTGATATTGTTGCAAAAGGACATAACTAATTTTTTTTCAGTTGATTTCATAGGAATCATAAGTATTTTTATGATATTTTTCATAAGGATACATAAACAAAGTTCATAAATAATTTTTAATAACTACCAGTTCATTGTTCTGTTGTACAGTTTTTTATGATAGAGCTACTATTTTTGAAAATATGTCAAATATTCTCTAATCAAAATATTTATTAAAAAATGATTCTCCATAAAATAAATATTCAGATAATTTGACTTTTATATTAGTTACAGTTTATTTGGCATGATTACAATGTTTCTGATACATTTTAAAAAATATTGTAACTTTATTACAAAACACTATAACAGAGGAAAATAGATTTTTAAATATTAAAATATATTTTATTAATTTTTACTTATGTATTCTTATGAAAAAATTAAAAAATACTTAAGATTCATAGGAATCAACTTTAAAAAAAATAGTTTCAGAGATTTTCTACTAAGTTACTATGTTTTATGAAAATACTATAAGCCAATAAAAAACTCTAAACTGGGGTTAGAAAAACGAAAAGGGAGGGAAAAAAAAAGTGGGTAAGCAACTAATAATTAAATGAATGGTATATTGCTAGGAAAATCTGAAAAAGGAGTATTTTCAGGAAAAATCCAAAAAGATTTATTTTTTCTGAAAAAGTGTTCAATATTCTTCCATAGAAAAAAAAAATCACTGAAATCTAGTTGGATTTAAATCGACTTTTCATCCAAATTGGTCCAACATATCAGGATCTTCTTAATTATTATCTAGAATTACTTAAAATCTCATATAAATCATTTTATAATACCTCAATATTTTAAATAAAAATTATAATTAAGATGGATGAGGATTTAAACCGATTGAAGTTTAGTAACATTATTTTGTTGATAGAGTTATAGTATTTTGGTTCAATTAACTAAAATATTATAAGTTTATCTAAAAACATTATGACCAGGTAATGTTTAATGTTTTTGTTTATCATTCTTCCATAACAGATGGAAATAAATATGACAAGGCTTTTCCAAATACATATAAATCTAATTTAAAGCTATAGGGAAAAAAAAAGAAGGATTTATTACACTTCATTTTCAAATATACAAAAAAATTAATTTCATTCAAAATCGCTTAAACTCTCAAACAAATCATTTATGTAATCCAAGACCCTAAAATAATATTGATAGCTATGGTTGATTGATATTTAAATTAATCGAAGTTGGGTCACAAAAAAAATTTAACAAAGTTATATTGTTTTGTATGAGCAGCTAAAGGAATTCTATATCCATAAAAAAAAAAAAATACTATGATGGAGAAATATATTGTCTTTTTTATATTCACTCTCACAATAGATGAACACAAATTTAGAAGGTTATCCAAAATATATAAACATTAAGTATGAAAAAAATAAGGATTTGGCATAACTTAATTTAAAATATATGATGTGTAACCAATTTAATTCATATTTTATTTAATAAATTTAATTAGATTATAATTTTTTTGTACATATCAATATTTGGAATAATTTTAATTTAGTTTCCCAAATTACTCAAGAAATAATTAAATTATGGTTGTGATTGAGTATTACAAATCTTGAATATTTGAATGATTCATATATACGAAGGTGGAAGTCTATCAATCGAGAATATTATATTTTTTAAAAAATAAATATAAATTAAATCAATAAATTGAGTTCTTTTCCACAAATTATATGTGAGTGATTGTTAATTGAGCCGGATAGTTATCCATTTTATATTTTATTATGTTGTAATTATCTTTTTCTATTTTTATCCTCTATTATAAAAAAATATGTTGTTATTTGCAGTACATCAATATGTCAGAAACCACTCTACAATGACATTGATAACTCAAGGTTGATGATTTGAACTAGTTAAAAAAACTCAAATAAAATGTTATTGAACAGAGTTACACTATTTTTATGAAGTAACCAAAAATACTGTAAGTCCATTTAAAAATAAAAATATTGAAGTCAGGTAATGTCTAATAATTCTTTTCATCACTATTAAATAATAACTAAACCTAAATATTATAAGAATTTCTAATATACACATAAAGCTAAGTTGAAAAATAATGTCATCCTCTATGTTCGAAATACGAGACTTTCGTAATTTCTATTCAAAATCACTAAAATATAAATCATTTTATAAAACCTTAAAATCTATAATAAGATTGATAGGAATTTGAATTAATTGAACCTTAGCTACCATATTCTTTAAAAGCATTCTAAAGTTAAAACCCAGTAACCAAAAACATTGAAAGTCCATTTAGAAACATCATAAGAATCGATTCAACCTTGCTGCATTTCTACGTGAAGCCACTTTTTTTTGCTGACAAAAGGATATCTTATTAGTCTTTTTGTTTTTATTTAGTTTTTATTATGAAGGTAGCTACTACGTGAGATCACTGTTCTTAGAGAAGGCGTTGATCGAAGCAACTGTGATGGAAGGAGGGCATTCAGAGAATGGCGATTGAATTTGATATCGATTTTCTCATAAAAGTTTCTGAACGAGGAGGAAAAACCTCATCGGTTGATTTTTTTTAATTGTTGCGTCCGATCCTTGTGGAGTTTCTCTGGAGTGAAAAAACATGCAATGTTCTTAGAAAGGGTAATAGGAGCACCATTGTATTTGCCAAGAACTCGTAGGCTAATCGGATCTTCAATGACGAATGACATCCTTCGGAGTTTGTACCTGTACTGTTCTGCGATGAAGTAACACGATGAATTCATTTTGAAAGAAAAAAAGAGAGTTTTTTTTTATCACATCATTAGAAAATTTTTGTTGTCGATCTGTACGCTTGTGGCTGATGCAGGTGAGTCCGCTTGCTTCCTAGTCTACAACGAACCCACCAAACTCGGCTTCACCACCTACACGAATCTACTGCTTAAGCTCAGCAAAGAACAAGGTCCTGTGTTTTAATGTTCGTATTGTGGAACAAGGAACCGTCTTGCTTCCAAGTAAGTGCTTCAAATTGTGATCTATATATATATATATATATTCCGACTCCACACGCGCGGGGCCCCTTCGACACATGTGAACTTGGATTCGGTGGGACGTTGCATGCGGCCATCTTCCGAACCATGCCCCCGCCCGGCGGCAATCTCACTCACCTCCGAAAACAGCATGCCATAGGTTTCCCTTTTCCTGTATCTGATGGCAAACGACAGGTCCTTCTCTCGGTTTTGGCTTTCATCATCTTCCAAGGCGCTGAGGACGTGCAGGCTTCTGTCTGACGCACCCGGTCGTTCTTTTCTCTGTCACAGCCTCTCCCACCAAACTTTCCCACCTAACTCATTCGTCAACTCCTGGGTGAGGGGCCCATTCCATCATCGTTCTTATCTCCTTCTCCGGAATCCCTCACTTTAGAGCTGGTCCTCGGGTTCTCTGCCCCAAAAGTGAAGCCCCAATCACGTATCCCCATCCCCGTGGCCTCGATGATCAAGAACGGGGTCCTGTTTTCTGAAAGAAACCTTCGGAAAGAGCAAAAGAAGGCTTTTCTACTTGTGCTTCCTGTCTGAACACGCGGTTTACGCGGTCGTGAGAACTTCCAATACATTAATTATATTGGCTCCTACAAGTTAAAACAAGTTTTTATCAGAGTAAGAGTACAGTTGCAGAGGTAATTAATTACTTCGTTATGTTGGATGTGTTGTGCAGTGATAAAGCTGAGGCCGGCGTATAACATACTGTTCCACCCATCCGCCGACCTTAATGGGTTTGTAGGGAAATAAAGCAGAAAGAGAAGACATGGTCGCTCTCTCTTCTTTGGAACAGCGACCTACAGTGATCTTCGTTTACTTGCTTCAATTTTTAAACTTTTTAAGTTCTGCTAGGGGAAGAGAGAAAAGACCTGCCAAAATTTACTTTTTAAGTTCTCCTATTCCCTCATGGCGCGAGGATAGTACATTCAATCTACCCGACGTCATATGTCACAAAATAGTAGATCCAAACCCATGGTTTCATCCTAAGTTCGACACTTAATGGTTCTCTTCTTTCAAACCTAACAGTCTTCATTATGACTTCACGCATTTCCAACAGGTGGTTTGTTTCGGCCCTCTCCGTAGCTGTTTCTCCATCAGCCTTCCTTTCTCACCACCACTACCAGTCTCCTGTCCGCTTAAGCATCCATTCGCTCGTCCCTTTCTCTTTTCTCCTTCCTTTGTGTGTTGACACAAGTTAACCAAAGCTACACGCTTTTATCTCTTCTCCTTTCTCGACGTATATGCTCGAGCATGCCAACTTTTATTTTGTGGTTGATGGCACGTGAATGACGCATGTGTTCATCAGATTATGATTTATCGCAGCTGTGGATGCCTATCTGGAGTTCGTCCTCCTCGCTCCTTGTTCTCATCTTAAAGCTGTGAGGGGTTTTGGTTGCGCTTCCTTAAGAAAGGGTCACCGGGAGTCTCTTCGATCGGCACGTAACATGACTTTGGTATGTTTGATTCTTTCCTCCATTGGACTCCTCTTTCCTTATGGCGTCTTCGTGTCTTTAGTTTTTTTTGCCCCGCCTTGTTCTCTCTGTGCGTTGATGCCAACTCCTTGAGTTCAGACATATTGGAGGTTTCTATCTACTATATGTTTTTGGTGCAGCAGATACGTGCAATTATTAGAATCATATATTATCTGAACGTCCTATGTTCCAAGTTGTCAACTTAATCTACAATCTCAAGCTTGTAGATTTGGTTTCAAGCTTGGGTTGCACGTACGATTCCAACATGCATACCTTATACTTGAATAGCATGGTTTAGGATTCATTACGCTTGTGGGAGACAGCATGAAATGGCTTTTCCAGTTTCGAACCAAATAAAAAAAGAACGTTGATAGAAATCAAGAACTTGTGATAAGAAATCTCGCTTCTGGACTTGGAAGGATCAGCGTCTTCTTCTCCAATCCTCGAGTAGACTGCATTAACACATTGAATACTGACTGGTAAATTTTATCCGCTCGGGATGGTGTGTGACACAGTCTTAATTTCCAGCGGACTTTTGCTTAACGTCCGAGTACATACTGCGATTAAACTCAGAGCCTTTTATTTAACTTTTTCGTACTTGAGTTCCCAGTAAGAAAGGGTCGATTAGTGAAGGATCAGAAAAGTATCTTTTCTTCTTTTTTTTCTAAACCCAACGCTTTGTCAATCTATAATTTTAGTTCCTTGTGATCTTGAACCGTCGAGGTCTCTTGCTCGGCTCCTGGCTCCTACTGGATTCCTGAAGCTAGAAGATGCTGGGTATTTCCAGTTTGACGTAGGTGGGAAATGCGAGATGAGAAGAAGAATGATATCGCGAGACCTGTAGCATCAAGGCCTTTTTCAAAATTTCAGCTTCTTTCCCGTGCTCGGCGTCCGCCATGAGTTCCCCTTCATCTTCCTTTGCCGACAGAACTATTGCCATCAAACCAAAGGCTATGAAATTTGACCCAACATCAAACGATCGCGCTGCTAAAGCTGTCTCACCCCCCGTGAGTTCAAGAGCGTCTTTTCTTTTCGATGCATGGATTTTGGAATCTATCTTTACACCTTCTGGTTCTTGGTGACAAACCTTGCACTGCAGCATGATGTATCAGAATCAGCTGCCTCTCGTTTATCCGAAAAGTTGTGCATGACGACTCTGCAAGCAGATTCTCCGCTAAATATCCTCTACAAACCTACCGCGAAGGTTGTGTCGAGGGCCACCGCTGCACTCTTGGCGAATCTGGTCAGTTGGATTTCCACTATACGTTTCTATTCACCTCCCCCTAACTAGTTAAAATGGATGGATGTAAACGGTCCTTTACTGATTTCGATCAGGAAAATCCCGATGCCATTCGTCAAAAGCCGACAAGAAACTATCAACAATCAGCTGTAGTTGTGGAGCAAGCAAAACCAGATTACGTCGCCGGCCGTCCGCAGAGTTGTTCACGGTCTGATCTGAAAAATCAGCAGCAGCCAACGGGCTGCGGAGATCGACCTTCGTATGATGGATACAATTGGCGAAAGTACGGGCAAAAGCAAGTAAAAGGAAGCGAATCCCCGAGAAGTTACTACAAATGCACCCACCCTGCGTGCCCCGTAAAGAAGAAAGTGGAGAGATCGTTCGATGGGCAGATAGCCGAGATCGTCTACAACGGGGAACACAACCACCCCAAGCCTCTGCCTCCCAGGAAACTCTCCTCAGGCTCACAAGGCCAGGCCTTCGTCTCCGACGAGGCCGGACGAGAGGCTGGTAGTAATCCATCGTGGGGTAGTTCTGTGTCAGAGGTGAAGGTCTCTGCTACAAGCGTGGATGAGCAAAACGAAGCCATCTTGGCTGGGATTCCCACCTATGCTGGGCGGGTGCACTTCTCCCTCGAGTCTTTTATCGCCACCACCTACGATAGCGGCGATAACAACACCGACAATAGCACTCAGATTGAGAAGGTGGGAAGCAGAAGCAGAGCAGCTAGTATGGCCTCCGACAAGCTTGACTGCAAGAGAAGGTACGCACGCTATGAATCTTCTATCGAAACTGATCAAACTTGTTGTGATAGTTCTATATTACACAGTCTCTTTCTTTGCTCGCTATAATGACGATAGTTTCTTATCCAGAGAAACCTGTTAGATTTGTCCACATAATATGATTTATCCACTTTCACATCTTCAACTGAGCACGTAGACTCATGTCAACAATCGCCCACACATCCCACCAGATGAGAAAATTGATGAAATGAAGTTAAAATAACACCCACCACTTGTTCGAAATTCTGGTGAAAATGGCTCATGATGAGAAAGGATCAAGTGACACCTGTGGCATTCCATGGAGAAGTCTTAGATATTGATACGGTGAGAAAAATTCCAATGAGCCCCTTTGTTCATCACTTGTGTAAGAAATAAGTACAACTGTCGGAAAATACTCGCAAGGGTGTGCGGGTTTCAGTAAAGCTTAGAAAAAGATTCAAGTGAAGAGAAGAAAAGGAAAATTGGTGACCTAAAACTCTTTTTGAAGTTGTCAGCTAGTTTAGTTGTCTTTGATAGTTTATCATATGGTTCTGGGGGTTGGAATCTTTCGTCTTCGTCACTTATCTTTATTATAAGAAATAGTTGAAAGAAGTATTGGGTTCAGAGGTAGTGGAGATTATTGACTGCAATAGGTCGTCCACCTAATGAACTCTCTTGTGCATCTTTAGGAAGAACGAGGATCCATATAGCGGAGCAAACAGCGTTACAGAAGATGGTGCAGAGGGTGATCCAATTACGCAGACCTCCATGGAGTGTGATATCCCTGGGGATGGCTTCCGCTGGAGAAAGTACGGACAGAAACTCGTGAAGGGGAATACGTATCCAAGGTAAGTAACATAGTACTTCTTTCTCGATCTCTCTGGATCTTTACGTTTCGAGGAAAACGCTTTTTTTCCGTCTCCTTTCTTGAGCTCCGATGATCACAAAGTCAAATCTGCTAATTAATATCTGAGAACCTGCTGGAATAAAAAAAGTGGTACTCGCAGAAGTTACTACAGATGCACCAGCACCAAATGCAATGTGCGCAAGTATGTGGAGAGGGCTTCGGATGATTCCGGTTATTATGTCACCACGTACGAGGGAAAACACACTCATGAGATGCCAGAAAGAAAGATCAATTTTGGTGCTCCTGGCCCTGATAGCCAAGAAGGGTTTAACAGCTCCGATCATAACTTTCAGTAGCACACGAGGCCAAAAAGGAAAGCAAAATAAATAAAAATAAATAAAACTATCGACCGCAATGTTTCCATCTGAAAAGCTCGCGGCAGGGTCCCAGAAATGTCTTCTTGGGGAGGGAGATGATAACTGGCAATGTTCCCAAGGACTACTTCGGATCAGCCACTGGTTGTGCCTCAAGGGAGCATTCTACCATTTACAGTGAGTGCACTAAGTTTCAGTGGTACTCTCGGTTAAGTGACCAGTGACTGCTTTCAACCTCTGCTATTTATTTTTCTTGTGAAACTAAAAGTGGAGAAGCAAGCCTTAGCAACATCAAATTTATCACCCTTCTCTTTTGCCAAATATTCATATAGATTGTATTTTTATTTTTATTTTTAAAATGTTTCAGTTTCAGTTGAGCCTTTTCTACCCAAAGTTCTAGCAATAAAGAAGTCAAGTTCCTGTACATTCACCGACTGGTGCTGTTTTGAGCTCCTCTTGGGTTACGGGACCTTCCGATGCAAGGTTAACTATTGTCCTTAACAAAAAGCACCTCATCAACTCCTTTTTGAACGCACGGTGCCTGAAGTTTCTTTTTTTTTTAATGAACTTGTTTGGTATTGAATTGTAATGATATTGTTTTACACCTTTTTGTCGTGACTTGGGAGTAGATTCGATTTGCTCCTCTCCCGAAAGGTTAAGATCATCCAGATAGTCATTTTTTAAAAAACAATGAATTAGGGAGAATGAGTTCCGACTGGAGTGGATGGCTTCGAAGCTGCTACTACCGAGCCTTTGAGGGCGATTCGAGGTGGAGCCTAAGCGCACTCGATCTAGGATCCTAGATCAACGTCAGGAGGGGTTACTGACTCGATCCCTCCGATGCTTAAATTAGTAGTTGAGGAGAGGAGATTCACAATAGACTCAGATCAGGTTTGTTGTTATTTTTTTCGATTTCTTCCTCATATGTTAGGGATCGATTTTTTTATACCTACGGAGCCGATGGGAGGGAGTTGCGCCCGGTGAGGACCGATCGTACCTCCCTATGATGTGATAATTTGGGCGGTCGACCCGTACACCACCTATGCCATGGATCAGCTTGTCCTGGCCCCCATAGCATCGTGCCAACTCGCGTAATCCCGTGCGACGCAGGATTGGTAGTTGAAGGGTCATCACCCGCTAAGTTGGCTTTATTCTGCATCAGACAAATGTCTAGTTGTCCCTCACATTTGCTCAATGGTGGCTACCAATTGACGACCTATCATTGGTGTTAGAATATTCCCTATTATTCATCTTCCCTCCAGAGCATGCCTCGGGAATCTCATAGAGGGGTTCAAGATGCGTCATTTGTTGCTCCCATTGGTTGGGGCCTCCGCTTTCTACTGGTTACATATGTCCTACAAGCCAATCATGTGAATGATGGCCGGTATGACACGCTATACGATTTTTTTTATTATTAATATATTCTTATATTATATTATTTATTACATATATATTGTGATATCATTAGTTCTGTGCAATGAGAATCAGATCGTGATGAGATCATTATAAAGAGATCGATTCACCTTTAAACACGGATCCTAAATAATCTCGGTCATAGATTACTCGAGAGGGACATTGAGATAACCGGACAAATAGGTGTACTTATACTCATCCATATGATGGAGGCGGCTAGTCTCATAGCCACTTGTATGGAGACACTAAAGATAAAATACAAGTACTCATTGGAGAATAAGTTCACTGATTGATCCACTTATAAAATGTTGTATGGTTGATGATACCTAATGTCAGACAACGATTCCATAGTCCCAGTTGTGTATCTGGTCCTTTGACTTGAGACACCAAGGATGCCTTGTATGAGTATTCCTTTCTTTGACGCCAAACTTATAGGTTTGGAAAGTTTCAGATCTGGTACAATCGGTTATCAGGATTGATAGCCAACCTTACGAAGGTAATTGAGTGTCAATAGAGGATCATCCACTCTCGGTATCACAAGAGGAATATCATATATATTTGCTCAGATAAATCCCTAACCAGGGTTATTCAGATTGAGAGAGAAGAAGTTCTCCAAGAGAATCCGATTAGAGCAAGACTATGATGGGTTCCGTATGTGACATGACAGTACCATGTCCAATATATGGTCTCTGGGATATTAGTTGGATGAGAGATTATAGATACATAGTAACTGTGGACAAACAGGTCCGATGAATTCGATCCCTTCTGTACCGTCTGCGGATTATAGCGTAGTGGCCTAGTACATCCATAGTCGACGAGTCGAGTGAATTATTATGGAGATAATAATTTACTATATCAGAATGATTTTTAATGGGAGTGACTCATGGCCAGCTCAGTATCGGACCTAAAGGGTTACACACATATAGTGGATGCTTCAGTGAATAGAGGATTAGATGGAGATCTAATTAGCTTCTATTCTTATTGGATGAGACCCTATGCTGATGGGCTCCTTGGTTGAGGCCTCAGGAGATTATTGGATAGAGATTTAATAATGCAAG
Organism: Ensete glaucum; assembly: GCA_021527575.1. Lineage (NCBI taxonomy): Eukaryota > Viridiplantae > Streptophyta > Magnoliopsida > Zingiberales > Musaceae > Ensete > Ensete glaucum. Next base: position 12,869,219 of record CM038551.1, on the reverse strand, counting down.
GTTAGTGGGTAATTGAATGAAGATTCAATACATACTAAGGCATGAGTCATAGGGTCTTTTTTTGTAGCTCTCTATAAATAGGAGGGGAGACTCATGGTTGATGGGCTACAACTTTGGCCTCCCCCTCCTATTCTCCTCCCTCCCTTTATGCAAGAATTATAAGATCAGATTAGAGGAGATTTGCTTCAGAGATCCATCATGTAGATACCACTAGAGAGGAAGATGTTTTACTTCTTTCATCCTCTCCACCCGGATCTGAAAATATAGGGATATACGATCTCTCGAGGTAATCAATCTATCACACATGATTTTATTAATTTTTGTAGCTTTCTCGTAACTAAATCTTTTGCATGATAATTTGATCTACATGAGAAATCAGTTTTGTTTTGATTTCTGCTACGCATGTGATGCTCCCACTAAGGTTTCCCAATAGTGGTATCAGAGCCAAGTTTTCATGTGAAATATTATTTTAAATTACATGTGATGAGATTAAATCGCATAGAATCATTCTACGCATTCTTGTGTAGCCGACCATAACTAAGTCATCTGCACGGGTAGCTAGCCATGGCGGGACCTGCGGGCGGATGGCATGACCACCTACAAGGGGCTATGGCCAAGGCCCCAGGGACAACGGCTGCGCCCGGCCGCGGTGGCACGCCGTGACATGGTGCAGTGTGTGCGCCACTAGTAGGGGGTAGCGGCATCGGTCTTAAGGGCGACTGCTGGCAGACAAGGGTAGCCGCCGCCTACGTAGGGGCGGTGGCGACGACGACACAGTGAGGGTGAGTTTTGAGAAAAGGATGATCCTACCCCTCATAATTTAGGATATTCCGAGATGTCCTATGTATAAAATTTCAAAAATACCATCAATAATTCTAGAAATCTCAAGGATTGTCTTCTCATCCAGAATTCTAAAAATACCCCTGACAATTCTAAAAATTTTGAACATATCTTGATTTTTTTAAAAATAATCAATTAAATAGTTTAATTAATTATTATATATCTAGTAATCCTACATCTAATGTGGATGGATGATGGTCATGTATTATGATGTGAGTAATTATGATTATTATTATTATTGGGGCCTGTGAGCCTCTGTTTTTCTCGTTTATTGTTGGGCTTGTATGCCTGTGATTATTTGTAATTACATAGAGAGATGCGGCAGGAGCGTGGAGGTGATAGCGGGACCGATGATGATGAGATCAATAATCACAAGGCATGGAGATACGCCGATGCACACATAGATCCTATTGTGAGTGATTAGGCTCATTGGCTTGGGCTTAATCATATTAAGTGACAGCTCATGATCATCCGATATGGCTTACATATGTGATGTGTTATACACCTACTATATATATATATATATATATATATATATATATATATATATATATATTTACATACGATGTAGATATATATTAAATATGTATGGTGTGACACTACATATTAGGAGACCGATACAAAACGATAACCCCACTATGATAATATTAAGTTGGTAAGTATGAGGCAATAAGATTGACCCACGTGGCCTTCCATCATTATAGGAAGAAATTGAATCATGTCATAGGTTGAGTTAGTCGAGTCACTCGAGGCTCACATATCTACGCGATCGAGTTCTTGCCTACGACATATAGATGTCACCAGTGACCTGAGAATATGGTATAACTTGGTCGAGTAGTCAAGAGTATATCCATCGAATCAGACTCGTCTTATAACGATAGTGATGACTTAACTAAACTTCATGGTTGGTCGAGCGGTCAAGACCATGATGATTCAGAGGCTGAACATGACGAGAATTATAAAGATTTGTAATTGACAAGAGTTGTCTACCTTTTAAGCTTAGTGTAATTGGTCAAGTCCCTTGAGATTGCATTAAGATGTCGATTGGATCTCGATCCCCACTAGGAGTCTGTTGGAGATTTTCGTCTCACGTGTTGAGGGTGTCACGTGATTTACTAGGAAAATAATAGGAGTACATTAAGATAGAAGTACATATCTTAATTAGTATTTTTTATAAAATCTACATATTATTTATTTTTGCTATATCTTGTTTTGTCAAAAACATATTGCTCGCAAACCCCCCTACGTGGCATACTTGATGCCAATCACCTCACTAGTCCAAACTACACAGATTGGCTCCGTAATTTGAGAATTATTCTTACTACAAAGAAAACCACATACTTCCTTGATATAATTATGCCCACACCGGAAGAAGGGGCAAGCGAGGATGAGATCGCTTGCTATATGAAGTAGATAGATGATTCCACGTTGGCAAAATATTACATATTAGTCTTCATGACTCATAAGTTACAAAGGCAACATGAGAGCATGGATGCATATTTTATTCTTCTTCATCTTTGCCAACTGTTTAAGAAACAAGGAAGAACTCAAATATATGAGATATCCAAGAGACTCTTCCAAGCCAAAATGATAGAAAGGACATCGGTTGAGAACCATGACCTAAAGATGATAGAGTGGATCGAGAAACTCACAGGTCTAGGAATAGTCCTAGAGGATAACATGTGAGTTGATCTTATACTTCAGTTCCTACCAGATTCTTTTTCTCACTTCATCATGAATTTTAACACAAGCAAGTTTGAGGTGACTCTACCTGAGCTCCTCAATATGTTGAGAGAAGTTGAAAGTGCCATCAAGAAGAAGAAGCCAATTCTCTATATTGGTGAGACCAAGAAGAAAAGGAAGGCTAACAAGACCCTTAAGAAGGGCAAGGGCAAAGAAAGATCGGGTAAGGCAAATGTTGTCAAGAAAGACCTGACAAAAGACAAAAGACAGACTTCTATTATAGCCAAGATGGGCATTGGAAGCAGAACTGTAGGACTATCTTGCAGATAAGGCAAAACATAAGCATGGAGAAGCTTTAAGTATATTTATGATTAGTCTCTACTTGTCAGATTTTCATGATAACACATGAGAATTGGATACCGAAAGTGCTTATCATATCTGTAATTTGTTACATGTTCTGACAAGACCTATGAGATTGGCCAAAGGTGAGATGGACCTCAAGATGAGCAATGGAGCAAGAGTTGCTGCAGTTGTTGTTGGGGAGGTCACCCTACATCTGCATGGTGGAACTATTATTACACTGGATGCATGCTATTTTGTTTCATCTATTATCAAAAATATTATTTTTATCTCTTGTTTGATAATTAGTAGATATAAATTAGTTTTTTAGAACAATAATTGTTCAATAATTATGGATGATGAGATCATCACTAGAGGGACATTGATAAATGACTTATATGTATTAGACACTTCTTCACACATCATGAAAATATATCTAAGAGGAAAAGAGATAAGGTGAACAATGCATATATATGACATTGTAGGCTAGGTCATATACATGAGGGAAAGATTCAAAAGTTACTGAAAGATGGATACTTATATCCATTTGACTATGAGTCATCTGCAACTTATGAACCTTGCCTTCGTGGGAAGATGACTAACTCTCATTTTAGTGGAACTGGAGAGAGAGCCATTGAGTTATTAGAACTCATACGTAGTGATGTATGTGGTCCCATATCGACTCAGGTTATAGATGGTTACTCATACTTAATTACATTCACTGATGATATATGTACTTGATGAAGTATAAATCTGAGGTCTTTGAAAAATTCAGAGAATATAAGAATGAGGTGGAGAATCAAATTGAAAAGAGTATTAAGCTCTTCGATCGGATCGAGGAGGAGAGTACTTGAGTACGGAGTTCGCTCATTTCCTCAAGGACAATGAGATTATATCCCAATGGACACCTCCTTATATATCTCAGCTCAATGGTGTATCAAAAAAGAGGAATCACATGCTGTTAGATATGGTGCGGTCCATGATGAGTTTTGCTGACCTACTATGTTAGGATCCATTGGCACTAGGGGTGGGGGGTGGGGTTAATTAGTGCAAGTGTAAATTTTCTTTCTAAATGATATTTTTTCTATTAAAACAAGATAGGGAAACTGAAGTTTTTCATTCATAGTGAAATGATTGAGTGAACAAGGAAAAGTTGCTAAATTGATAATCAAATCAGAAAGATAAATAACGTTTAAAGTAAAGAACTTATCGTAAAAAACTTTGCTTTATAAGAGATGAGTTAAATTGGAAGCTTTAATACAAGAAATATGTAATCAATAAAAGTAAAGAAGTACTCACAATTTTTATAGTGGTTCAGCGCCAAAGGCCTACGTCCACTCCCGAGTCCTCCTTCTTGAGGCACATCGGCGTTCACTACCAATCTTCTTTGGGTGAAGATCAAACTCTTACACTTGCTTACAAAGGAGACTTAAGAAATTTCTATCTCTAAGCTCTCTTCCGTCCCTTTTCTTTTTCTTATAAATCACATATAATTTTTTTCATAGAATTTAATTGCCAAAAAGAGTTGTGTTGAATGCAAGAATACTTGGGGTATTTATAGACCCCAAGTGACTTCATATTTTTGGAGCCAAAACTCAAACATACCCAAAAAAATTGGGTACAAGCGGTTTACCCATCGACTTGGGTGGTTTACCCATCATCAGCTGCTGGCTGTCGCCCATATTCTATAGTACTGGCGGTTTACCCGCCACCTGGGTGGTTTACCCACCGAAAGCTGCTGACCGCCGCTTGGTGGTTTACCCACTGGATTCTCCAGAAAAGTGGTTCCCTCCACTTTTCTAAATCGACTTAAACCATCAGTTGACCACACCTTTGGTCAATTAGTTGAACTCAACCTGAGCTCAACTAAACCCTATAGTGGACCCGGTTGCCTTATTGAGTTGATTTGGATTCCTTCCGAATCCAACTCAATTAGGACTTAAACTCTAACTATGACTCAATAATTACAACACTTAATGATCAACTAAACTTAAATAAGACCTAACTCTTACATAATCCAGCAGCCTCTGGCATTCTTATGGTAAGTCCTCAGGTCTTCTTCCCGACGATCTCCCATCGTGTTCCCAGTGAGCTTCCCGATCCCTTCGGCAAATCTCCTAGTGAACCCCCAGGCGAGATCCCACTGCATCGTCCGAACTTGGCCTGATGCCTAAGCCTCATCTGGCCTATTATCTGGTTGTAATTCTATTGATCCTATTATAGTTTGTCCTATATGATGCTAATTATGACTTAATTAAATAGAATCAAAATTATCAAAACATCCATTACAAGACCATCCTAACTCCCAACAAGCTTTTCGACTACCCTGACAATTTTCTGGCGAGTCTCGGTGTTCTTCTAGCGAACTCCCTTGCACCATCCTAGCAAGCTCCTGATACCCTCGGCGAGCTTCCGATGCACTCTTAGCGAGTTCCCAACCGTATCGACTCAATGCATGGACTTGACTTTTGCCAATCCTGATTATAATAATTCTTCTATCATAATTAATCCTATATCAATCAACTTTTAACAATCTTGTTAGATCAATAATCTATTAATCGATTTCATTATCAAAATTTGAGATTTAACATACCCATCTTATTCTAGGCGTACACCCTAGAGATTGCAGCTTACCTTATGAATATAGTTCCATCAAATTCGGTATTGTCTACACCATATGAGATATGGAAAGAAAAAAAGCTTGATCTTAAGGTGGTTACACTTTTGAGTTGTCTTGCCCACGTTAGAAGACACAACCCCGACAAATTAGAATTAAGAACGGTATGTTGCATATTCATGGGATACCCTAAGATGACTTTGGGGTATTACTCCTATCATCATGAGGACCGAAAGGTATTTGTTGCCAAGAGAGTTGTGTTCCTTGAGAAGGAATACATTTTTGGTGGAAATAGTGGGAGTGAGATAGAGTTGAGCGAGGTTAGAGAACCTAGCTCAAGCATCATTTCAGAGCTCGAGTCCATTCAGGTACCTAACACATAAATTCTAACTTTGCGTAGGTCTAGCAGAGTATCTTGCCCTCCTGAAATATATGTAGGATATATCAGTGGAGAGGACTCTTAGGATGTTGATCCTTAGACCTACGAGGAGGCTATTATGAGTATAGACCCCGGGAAGTGGCAAGAAGGTATGAATTCTAAGATGGATACCATATACTCTAATAATGTTTAGAACCTTATGGATGCACCTGAGGGTATCATACCCATCGACTGTAAATAGATCTTCAAGAAGAAGATCAGAGTAAATGGAAAGGTGGAGACCCATAAGGCAAGGCTGGTAGCTAAAGGATATCGTTAAAACAAGGAGTTGACCATGACAAAACCTTTTCACCTATAGCCATGCTTAAATCCATTAGAATTTTTTTGGCCATTGTAACATACTATGACTATAAGATATGGCAGATGGATGTGAAAATAATATTTCTTAATGGCAACCTCGAGGAAGAAATATATATGATACAACTAGAGGGATTCATATCCAGAAAGAGTCTAGATAAAGTGTATAGGTTGCTCAGATCCATTTATGAATTGAAGTAAGTTTCCCAAAGTTGGAACATAAGATTTGATGAGGCGATCAAATCTTATGACTTCATTAAGAACGAAGATGAGCCTTGTGTGTACAGAAAGGTAAGTGGGAGCAATATCACATTCTTGGTGTTATATGTGAATGATATTATAATCATTGAGAATGATGTAGGAATGCTCTCCATAGTAAAAGCTTGACTATCCAGAAACTTCTCCATGAAAGAGTTAGGGGAAGCATCCTATATTTTGGGATTCCAAATTTATAGAGATAGATCCAAGAGGATGCTTGGCTTGTTTCAGTCTAGGTACATAGACTCCATTGTTAAAAGGTTTGGTACGAAGAATTCCAAGAGAAGTCTCATACCGATGAGACATGAAATATCACTTTATAGGAGTATGTCTTTAAAGGCTTATAAAGAAAGGGCAGACATGGATATGATACCCTATGCCTCAGTGATAGGATATATAATATATGCTATACTATGTACCAGGCTTGATATAGTGCATGCTCGGAGTGTTACGAGCAGGTATCATGCATATCCATATTTAGAACACTGGAAGGTAGTAAAGTGTATCCTTAAGTACTTGAAAAACACTAAGGATCTTTTACTAGTATATGGACAAGGTAGCCTCCAAGTTGAGCACTACACAAACTCTAATTTTCAGTCCGACATTGATGATAGCAAGTCGAATTCAATATATATTTTTATCCTAAATAAATGAACAGTAAGTTGGAAGAGTTCCAAGCTAGTTACTACTGTTGACTCGACCACAGAGGTAGTATACATTACTACAATAGAAGCAATAAAGGAAGGGGTGTAGATGAAAAAGTTTATCAAAGATTTGATAGTCGTACCAACCAGCGTCGAGCTGATTCCCATATACTATGATAGTGATAGGACAATAGCTCTAGCAAGGGAACCCAGGTCTTATCAAAATTGTTCTAAAGAGGTTCCAACTGATTAGATCAATCATGACCCATAAAGATATAACAATGAAAAGAGTTTCATCCGAAGATAATATTGTAGATCTATTAATATAATCACTAGCTCAGATTGTATTTGCGCATCACAGAGGTCTGATAAGGATCAGATACATAAGTGATTGGTTTTAGGTCAAGTAGGAGATTGTTGGTTACAAGTGCCTTACAAGCCAATCACGTGAGTGATGGCACATGTGACACGTTGTACGATCTTTTTACTTATGATTATTATTGATATATTCTCACATTATATTATCTATTGCGTATATATTGTGATGTTCTTAGTTTTGTGCAATGGGAATCAGATCGTGATGAGATCACGATAATGCGATCGATTTACCTTTAAACATAGATCATAAATAATCTCAATCATAGGTTACTCGAGAGACGAGATAACCGGATAGATGGAGGTGGCTGGTCTCATAGCCACTTGTGTGGAGACACTAAGAATATAGTACAAGTGCTCATTGGAGAATGAGTTCAGTAATTGATCCACTTATGGAATGTTGTAGGTTGATGATACTTAATGTCAGATAGTAATTCCATAGTCCAGTTGTGTATCTAGTCCTTTGACTTGAGACACTAAGGATGTCTTGTATAAGTACTTTTTTCTTTGACCCTACACTTATAGGTTTGGAAAGTTTCAAATTTGGTATAGTTGGTTATCGGGATTAGTAGCTAACCTTACGAAGGTAATTAAGTGTCAATAGAGGATCATCCACTCTCGGTATCACGAGAGAAATATCTCATATGTGTTTGCTCAAACAAATTCTTGGCCAGGGTAATTTAGATTGAGAAAGAAAGAGTTCTCTAAGAGAATCCGATTAGTGTGAGACTATGATGGATTCCATATGTGACCTGATAATACCATGTCCAATATACAATCTCTAAGATATTAGTTGGATGAGGGATTATAGATGTATAATAATTATAAACAGACAAGTCCGATAGATTCGATTCTCCCTGTACCATCTAGGGACTATGGTGTAGTGGGCTAGTACATTCATAGTCGATGAGTCGAGTGAATTATTATAGAGATAATAATTCACTTTATCAAAAGGAGTTCTGATGAGAGTGACTCATGACCAGCTTGGTATCGGGCCTAGAGGGTCACACACATATGGCGAATACTTTAGCGACTAGATGATTGGATAGAGATCTAATTAGCCCTTATTCTCATTAGATAAGATCCTATGCTGATGGACGTCTTGGTTGAGGACTAATTAGAGGCCTAAAGAGATTATTGGATAGAGATCCAATAATGCAAGGTTAGTAGGTAATTGGATAGAGATCCAATACCCACTAAGGCAAGAGCCTTAGGATTTTTTTCGTGGCTCTCTATAAATAGGAGGGGAGACTCATAGTTGATGGGTTGCAGCTTTGGCCTCCCCCTCATATTCTCCTCCCTCTCTTTGTACAAGAGTTGCAAGATTATATTGGAGGAGATTCTTTGTAGAGATCCATCGTATGGATACCACTAGAGAGGAAGACACTTGACTTTTTTCATCCTCTCCATCCAGATCTAAAAATATAAGAATATACAATCTCCCTAAGTAATTAATCTATCACATGACATGATTTTATTGATTTTTGTGACTTTCTCACGACCCAATCTTCTGCATGATGATTTGATTTGCGTGGGAAACTAGTTTTGTTTTGATTTCCACTGCTCATATGATGCTCCCGCTGATGTTTTCCAATGCTTTCTAGCTGGATTCATTATGTTCTTTAGTGCATGGCTTAAGTTGCGTCCCATCGACCTAGGTGCTTTGGGTGCTCTTCTTTGATGGCACCTTGATGCAGATCATATTATCCCAATTCATGCACCTCGAGGCATTTTACCTAGTGACTTCATTGTGGATGGTTCCTTCTTCTCCTGACTTATGCATCTCAGACAAGTTTCGCTAGTGACCCCACCGTAGTGAGGCTCCTCTTCTCCTGACTTATACATCTCGAGCACTTTGACCCAATGGATAGGTTGTGGCGGGCGTCTTCTTTTCTCACCATAGTGGGTTGGTGGTTACAAGTGCCCTGCAAGCTAATCACATGAGTGATGACATGTGTGACACGTTGTGTGATCTTTTTGCTTATTATTGACATATGGTCACTTTATGTTAATAACTTGTTGCTTATATTATGATATCATTCGATCTGTGCAATGGAAATTGGATTATGATGATATCATGATAATAAGACCAATTCACCTTTAAATATAGATCATAAATAATTTTGATCATAGGTTACTCTAGAAAGATATCATGATAACGAGACAGACCATTGTACTATATACTCATCCAATGATGGAGGCAGTTGTCTTATAGTTGCTCTTGTGGGGATACTAAGGGTATAGTACATGTGCTCATTGGAGAATGAGTTCACTAATTGATCCACTTACAAAATGCTAGATGGTTATCATACCTCATGTCAGACAACAATTTCGTAGTTCCAGTTATATATCTGGTCCTTAGACTTGAGACACCAATGATGCCTTGTTTGAGTAATCCTTTCTTTGATGTGAGACTTATAGATCTATAAGTTTTAAATCTGGTACAACCAATTATCGGGATAGCCAACATTGCAAAAGACAATTGAGTAGCAATAGAGAATCATCCTTTCTCGGTATCACGAGAGGAATATCCTGTGTGCTCTTGCTCAAGCAAATCCCTAGCTATGGTCGTTTGGATTTAAAGAGTTCTCTGGGAAAATCTGATTAGAGTGAGACTCAGATGGATTTCATATGAGGCCTAATAGTGTCATGCCCGATATATGATCTTTAAGATATTAGATGAATAATTGACTATAGATACATGAAAATTATGGAAAGAAATATCTAATGGATTAGATCCCCCTTATACCATGGTGTAGTGGCATAGTATGTCCATAGTCGATGAGTTGAGCGAATAAGCCAGAAGGAGTTTTGAGTCAGAAGGAGTTTTGATAGGTGTAACTCACAACCAACTCGGTATTAGGCCTAGAGGGCCATACACATATGGTGGATGTTGCAACGAGTAGAGGTTTGAATATGAGATATTTGTAAAGCCCCTGTTTTATTAGATTTTCAATATGTCTCTATATTATTGGATCCTATGGATGAGATCTAATAAGAGCTAATAAGAGATTCTTAGATAGAGATTCACTAATCTAAGAGGCTTGGGTAGTTGGATAAAGATCCAGTATCCAATGGGGTAGGATCCATAAGGGGTAAGTTGATAAGGATCTTTAGAAATAGGAGGAGCCTAAAGGGTTTATAGGCTAGAGTTTCTGGTGGGTACCCCTCATATTCTCCTCAGCCTCCTCTCCTCCTTGGCTGATAGCTCTTATATACTACACATAAAGAGGAAGTTCCTATAGTGATCTGATTAGCATCGTCGCCACATCCGCCATGTGGATACCGCTGGAGAGGAGGATATCTGACTTCCTTTATCCTCTCCTTTGGATCTAGCTTTTTTAGGGATATACAATCTTCCTAAGTAAAATATTTCACATGTATTATGCAGTTTTCGATTTTGTGCACCAATCATTGCACAACGATTTGATAAATAAGGGAAACTAGTTTTTTTTTTTTCATTATATGTGATGATCTAATTAAGGTTTCCCAATGGTGGTTTTAGAGCCAAGTTTATTGTGCGATGATTGACTTATAAACTGTGAGTTGTGTTGAATCACATAGAATTATTTATGCATTCTTGCTGCGCAAGTAGATGCCTATAGTAATCACTTGTAGAGAGGTGGCATGCGTGCAATACTACAGAGGAGTTGCTTGCCTGCAAAGAAAGTGCTTACGAGCAAACCAACTACGGGTAGGGGCAGTGCCCTCAACTAGGCCGCCTGTGGGCACGACGCTTACGGGCAGGCCACTTACGGGCTAGATGGCCACGCGAGGTCGTGCCACACACAAAACTGGCGGTCGCTTGTGGCATGGGTGGCCACCTCTACACGTAATAGAGGTGACACTGCACGCAGGCGATGCCGACTACGGCAGAGGCGACGATGGATTGGTGGCTGCTTATACGAGAGGCCACATTGGCTGTCGCTTACACATGAGTAAGTGGGCTGCCTACGCACGGGTGATGCCTGCCACAAAGGGTGACAATCGCTTGCATTAAGGGGGATTAGGGTTTATGGGGGTTAAAGGATGGTTCTGCTTATCTGAATAGTAGAAATCCTAAGATCTATCCTTTTAAGTATCTAAATTTCAAAAATACCCTTAACAAATTTAGAAATTTATCGTATGTCTTGAAGTTTAAAAAATATTAGTTAATTAAAAAGATATAGTTTATCTTTTTAATTAAGGTTTTGTTTTGTTTTCGTTACATGTGATGCTCTAATTAAGGTTTCCCAATAGTGGTTTTAGAGCCAGGTTTATTGTGCGATGATTGACTTATAAATTGTGAGTTGTGTTGAATCACATATAATTATTTATGCATTCTTGTTGCACAAGTAGATGCCTATAGTGATCGCTTGTAGAGAGGTGGCATGCGTGCAATGCTACGGAGGAGTCGCTTGCCTGTAAAGAAAGTGCTTACGGGCAAATCAACTACTGGCAGGGGTAATGCCCGCAACCAGGCCGCCTGTGAGCACGACGCTTACGGGCAGGCCACTTGTGGGCTAGATGGCCGTGCGAGGTGGTGCCACGCACAAAATTGGCGATCGCTTGTGGCATGGGTGTCCACCTCTACACGCAATAGAGGTGACGCTGCACGCAAGTGACACCGACTACGGCAGAGGCGACGATGGATTGGTGGCTGCTTATATGAGAGGCAACATTGGCAATCGCTTACGTATGGGTAAGTGGGCCGCCTGCGCAAGGGTGATGCCTGCCACAAAGGGTGACAATCGCTTGCGTGAAGGGGGATTAGGGTTTATGGGGGTTAAAGGATGATTGTGCCTATCTGAATAGTAGAAATCCTAAGATTTATCCTTTTAAGTATCTAAATTTCAAAAATACCCTTAACAAATTTAGAAATTTCTCGTATGTCTCGAAATCCAAAAAAATATTAGTTAATTAAAAAGATATAGTTTATCTTTTAAATTAAGGTTTTGTTTTTTTTTCATTACATGTGATGCTCTAATTAAGGTTTCCTAACAGTGGTTTTAGAGCCAAGTTTATTGTGTGACGATTCACTTATAAACTATGAGTTGTGTTGAATCACATAGAATTATTTATGCATTCTTGCTTCGCAAGTAGATGCCTATAGTGATCGCTTGTAGAGAGGTGGCATGCGTGCAATGCTACAGAGGAGTTGCTTGCCTATAAAGAAAGTGCTTACGGGCAAACCAATTACAGGCAGGGGTAGTGCCCGCAACCAGGCCACCTTTGGGCACGACACTTACGGGCAGGCCACTTGCAGGCTAGATGGCCGCACGAGGTGGTTCCACGCACAAAAGTGGCAGTCACTTGTGGCATGGGTGGCCACCTCTATATGCAGTTGAGGTGACACTGCACGCAGGTGACACCGACTACGACAGAGGCGACGATGGATTAGTGGCCACTTATACGAGAGGCCACATTGGTTGTCGCCTACGCATGAGTAAGTGGGCCGCCTGTGCAAGGGTGATGCCTGCCATAAATGGTGACGATCGCTTGCGTGAAGGGGGATTAGGGTTTTTGGGGGTTAAAGGATGATTCTGCCTGTCTGAATAGTAGAAATCCTAAGATCTATCCTTTTAAGTATCTAAATTTTAAAAATACCCTTAACAAATTTAGAAATTTCTCATATGTCTCGAAATCTAAAAAAAAATAGTTAATTAAAAAAATATAGTTAACTATTATTATAATTATCTAGTAGTCCTACATGCTGATGTGAACATGTGATGTATGATGTGGATGAATGATTATGGATTTTATGATGTGATGTGTGTATATATGATTATTATTCTTATTGAGTCCTGCGAGCCTTCGTTTTTCTTATTTATTATTGAGCTTGCGTACTTGTGATTATCTTGTAATTATTCGAAGTGATGCAACGAGCGTGAAGGTGCCAACGAGATCCATGAGGTCGAGACAGACGATCGTGATGCATGAAGATGCACTAAGGTACTGACGTATACAATGATGATGAGATAAATGATCACAAGGCATGAAAATACATCGATACACACATAGATCATGATGTAAGTGATTAGGCCCATTGGCTCGGGTCTGATCACATTAGGTTATGGTTCATGATCATCCAGTATGATTGTGTATATGTGATATGTAATTTCTTATACAACTACTATATATGTATATATATTTGTATACAATGTAAATATATATTAAATATAAATGTGCGACACATCATATTAGGATATTGAATCAAAATCCTCTCCTATAATAATATTAAGTCAATAAGCGTGAGACAATTGACCCACTTAGCATTCCATTGTTATAGGGATAAATCAAATCCCGATAGGTTGAGTTGGTTGGGTCCTTTGAGGCTCACCTATCTCGTGATTCGAGATATTGCTTATGATATAGAGATGTCACTAGTGACCTAAGAACATGATATGCATGATCGAATCACTCGAGGGCATATAATTAAATCAAACTCATCTTATAACTATGGTGATGACTTAACTGAACATCATGGTTGGTCGAGTTCCTCAAGGCCATGATGGTTCAGAGGCTGAATAGGATATGAATCGCAATAAGTTGTGATTGACAAGAGTTGCCTACCCTTTTGGGCTTTAGTATGATTGGTCGAGTTCCTTGAGGTTATACTACTATGTTGATTAGATCTCAATATTTATTAAAAGTCTGTTGGAGACTTTTGTTTCACGTGTTGAGGGTATCACATGACTTGACAGAAAAATAGTAGGAGTAGATTAAGATAGAAATCCATGTCTTAATTGTTTACATCTTACAAAATCTGCATGTTATTTATTTATGCTACATCTCTTGTTTGTTAGAAACATGTTGCTTGCAAACCCCCTATATGACATACTTGATGCCAACTACCTCACTGGTCCAAACTATACAGATTGGCTCTATAATTGATAATTATTCTCATGGAGAAGAAATTTGCATATATCATTGATATGATATTACCAATGCTAAAGGAAGGGGCAAGCGAGGATGATATCGCTTGCTATGTGAAGTATATAGATGAGTTCACTCTAACTAAGTGCTATATATTGTCTCTATGACTTCTAAGTTACAAAGACAACATGAGAGCATTAATGTCAATTTCATCCTCTTTTATCTTCACTAATTATTTGAGGAACAGGGAAGAACACAGAGATATGAGATATCCAAGAGTCTCTTCTACGCTAGGATGATAGTTGAGACATCGGTCTAGAACCATGTCCTGTGGATGATTGAGTGGATTGAGAAACTTACAGGTCTAGGAATGGTCCTAGATAACCTGTGTATAAACTTTATCCTTCAGTTCCTCTCAAACTCCTTTTTACAATATATCATGAAATTTAACATGAATAAACTTGAGATGACTCTCTCTGAGCTCCTAAATATGTTAAGGGAGGTGGAGAGTACCATCAAAAAAGAGAAATTAGTTTTATATTGGTGAGACTAAAAGAAAAAGAAAGGCTAATAAGTCCCTTAAAAAAGGCAAGGGCAAGGGCAAGGGTAAATTGGGTAAGATAAAGGTTGCCAAGAAAGACTCGACAAAGAACAAAGGTCAATGCTTCCACTATAGTAAAGATGGGCATTGGAAGAGGAACTACAAAGAGTACCTAGCAGAGAAGGCAAAATAGAAGCTTAACGAAGCTTCAAGTACATTCATGATTAGTCCCCATTTATCATATTATTATGATAACACATGTGCATTATATACTAAGAGTGTTATCACATTTGCAATTCATCACAAGTTCTTACAAGGCTTAAGAGATTGGTGAGAGGCGAGATAAACCTCAAGATGGGTAATGGAGTAAGAGTTGTTGAAGTTGCTATTGATGAGGTCACTCTACATCTGCTTGGTGGAGCTACTATTGTACTAAATATATGTTATTACATTCCTTCTATTATTAAAAATATTATTTCTATTTCATGTTTGATAATTAGTTGACATAAATTAGTTTTTGAGAATAATAGTTATTCATTAATATTGAATGATAAGATTATACTAGAGAAACGTTACATAATGGTTTATTTATACTAAATATAGCTCCACAGATCATGAATGTAAGTGTGTCTGAGAGAAAATAAGATGAGGTGAACAATGCATACTAATGGTATTGTAGGCTAGGTCATACCAATGAGGGAAAAATTCAAAAGTTATTGAAAGATGGATACTTATATTCATTCAACTATGGTTCATATGCAACTTGTGATCATTGCCTTCATAAAATATTGACCAACTCTAAATTTAGTGAACTAGAGAGAGCCACTAAGTTATTGGAATACATATATATTAATGTATATAGTCCCATGTTGACTCATGGGTGGTTACTTCTATTTTATTACTTTCACTAATAATTTCTCTATGTATGGACATGTGTACTTGATGAAGTATAAGTCGAAAGCCTTCAAGAAATTCAGGGAATACAAGAATGAAGTAGATGTTAGGAATTAGTACTATTAAGGTTCTAATTTTAAAAAGTTCAAACGAAAATATAAATCAAAATGCGTATAACTTGAAAGTATGAATAAGAGTACTGAGTAAGTAAATCATTAAGTAATGACAAGATAAAGAAAGAAATAAAATATAGACCAATTTATAGTAGTTCGATTGTCCTAACCTACATCCACTCTTGATTCCTCTTCTCTCGAGGCCACTAGCTTTTACTATCGATCTTCTTTCCAGCGGGTGAAAATCAACTACCATTGTTATAATTCTTCTCCTTTTACTAGGCTCAAGAGAGAACTTTTATATAAACTCTTTTATATAATACCTCACACATCCTTAAAATAATCGCTAAACTCAAAGAGGAAGAGACTCAAACACTTTTAAGAGTTTACAATAATTTTAACCTCAAAGATTCTTGCTCCATCATGCTAGTATGAGCGGGGTATTTATAGAACCCCAAAGGCTTCAAAAATAGGACAAAAAATTTAAATCCCCAAGTTTTGGGGTATTGGCAGTACCACCATTGGCGCTGAGTGGTACTACCACTGAATAGAGCCTGAGAATCTAGGCTCTGGTAGTAGTACCATTGGCCTAGGTGGTATAATTATCGTTAGGTGGTACCACCGTCAAAATACTCAGTAATACTACCTGGGCCAATAGGTACCACCTCCCAAGCCAATTTTAGGTCACTGAATTGGCTTTCCATCATACCCAATTCAGCTCTGGTTCACGTCTAATAGGCTTCGAATTAAGTTGGCATGGTTTCAGTCAATACTAGCTTAATTTGACTCTAAACAACCATGATAAAGACTTAACTGCTTTAGTTATAATCATAAAGCTTTTAGCAAATTGTCAAACATTATAGCATATCATATGATCATTCGACACTTTATTTGAACCTTTGGCACATCATCTTTTCCTTTTGACTTGATGCTCGAACTCATTGTACAAAGTCCCTCCTACGACACATCGACCAATCCTCTATTCTGACATCCAATCTTTGACATGATGTTTTTTGGCCCAATGTTTGATTTTCCTATTTTGACAATTTGCCCTATAATGGTTCGAGTCCATGATCAAAGTTTTTACTACATTACTTATCTTAAACGTATATTAGTCCATAAACCCCCCTGTCTATATGCCATTATGAAATATTATAATGAACTCAAATTTTTAAACAAAAATGATAACCTTTCAAAATTTTAAATTCAAGTCAAAATAATTTTAAAATCATAGAGACTTTCATATGCATAATTTCAGTTAAATAATAACATCATATTCATAGTTTGAATATTAAAATATTACACATCTCAAACATATATCATAAGTTAATATCATGAAATACAATATGCATACGAGTGCTATGTCATCAAAAAAGTTACAATTACTTCTCCCCCTTTGTCATCAACAAAAAGAAGATAAAATATGTAAGCCACTACTTTTCTCTATCCATTTGTCATTATAAAAAGGAAGAGAAGAATATCATTTTATCATGGTGCTACTTCTCTTCATTTACATAAATGTGCCAATAGTCAAGCAACTTTGATATCACATGAAAAATATTAATACAAAGGAGTCATATGATATAAATCTCACATCATAAATATCAAGAAATCAAGATAATGATCCAATCATATTAATCTCCTCTTTAGTTAAAGAAAAGAATAAGAAAAATCATGATTTATATATTTGAAAGGTTCAACATGCTTAATTCTCTTTTAATAAAATTGAATTGTTCCTCCTTCAGTGGTTTAATAAAAATATATACTAATTGATGTTTTTTATCGATAAAACTAAAGATATATTATGATTACTAACATGATCCCTAATAAAATGATAAATATCAATGTGTTTAGTCCTAGAGTATTGAATATGCTTGTTTTATCACATTTTTTGAGAATATTTTTCAGATAAAATCCATAATCTTCCAAAGTATTCTTCATCCAAATTACTTGTGCAGCATGCACCTGTTGCTACAAATTCAACCTCTATTGTAGATAATGCGATAGAGTTTTGATAGGTTTTGCTTCTTGGAAGACCAAGAAATAAGTGTATGACCTAGGAACTGATATGTTCTAGAGGTACTTTTTTCTATCCATTTTACATTAAGCAAAGTTGGCATTAGCGTAAGCAATTAAATCTTTTAAGTTTTTAGATATTATAATCCTAGATTAGGAGTTAATTTTAAATATCTAAAAATTTTTTAATTATTTTATAATGAGATTGTTTAGGATTAGACTGAAATCTTGCATAAAGCCTAACACTAAACATTATATCATGTCTAGTTGTAGTAAAATATAATAAGCTACCTATCATACATCTATAAATCTTTTGATGAAAGCATTCTCCTTCATTGTCCATATCTATTTTAGTAGAGATACTCATCGGTGTGTTAATGGCTTTTGCACTATTCATGTGAAACTTTTTCAATAGACACAAAGTATATTTATTTTGACTAATAAAAATTTCATCATTTAGTTGCTTAATTTGCAATCCTAAAGAAAATATCAATTCACACATCAAACTCATTTTGAATTCTTGACTCATACTCTTGGCAAATGATTCACATAATGATTCATATAAATTTGGATAATAAGAAAATTATTTTAAAAACATTTAATTAATAATTTAGTATCGACCTTGCCTTTCAATAAATTATTTTGAATAAGAAAATAACTAAGCCTCTCATACCAAGCCCTAGGGGCTTGCTTCAAACCATAGAGAGCCTTAGATATTATTTATAAATATAGTTTAGGAAAACTCATTTATAAATTTGGATCGTTGCTCAATATAAACTTTTTCAGAAAAAAAACTATTAAGAAAGGTATGACATAGATTTGAAATAATTTAAAATTTTTAAAATATGCATAGGTAAGGAATATTCTTATAGCTTGAAATCTTTCCGCATAAACAAATGTTTCTTTATAATTTATACATTCTTCTTAGTTGAAACCTTTGGCCACTAATCTAGCATTATTCCAAATCATGATACCTTGTTCATCTTGGTTATTCCTAAAAGCTCATTTAGTGTCAAACATAATATAATGACTAGGTCTAGAATTGATTTAATTCTACATACATTGCCAAGACCCACGAGTCATCTTTAGTAGCATCGTCAATACATATAGGTTCAATTTGAGATAAAAAGACACCATTTGCACAAATATTTTTAAGTGAAGAAAGAGTTTGGATATATTTTGATCTATCTCCAATATTAGCTCATTAGGATGAGCATTTATATACTTCCAATTCTTATAAAATGTTCTTTGGAAGTAGATGTATCCAATATTTAGGAAAGGTTTCTTTGGAAGTCAATATATCCAAGTTACTTTGGAGAGGAGAATTCTCATTCAAATTCAAAATATCAAACTCAAAATTATTATTAAAATCAATTTTTTACTTCAGGAAACTCATTAAAAACAACATGGATAGATTCTTAAATAACTAACTTTTTATTAAAAATATGAAAAGCTTTAAAAATAGTGGAATATCCAAGAAAAATGATATTTTCAGATTTTGCATCAAATTTTTCTATGGCATCCTTTTCATTTGAAATAAAAAATATTTATAACCAAAAACTTTAAAATATGAAATATTGGATCTTTTATTGTTCCATAATTCATAAGGAGTTTTAGAAAGTATAGGTCTTATGAGAACCCTATTCATGATATAGCATGTCATGTTAATAGCTTTGACCCAAAAATATTTGGGTAAACTTTGTTCATTATGAATGGTTTTTGTCATCACTTGTAAACTCCTAATTTTTCTCGCAATAACTCTATTTTGTTGTAAAAATTTTAAAGTAGAGAAATTCTGGTAATACCTCTTTGAATAATAAAATTTTTGAAAATCATGATTTTTAAATTCACCACTATGATCATTATGAATAGAAGAAATCATAAAATCTTTTTTATTTTGAAATTGTTTATAGAACTTTGTAAAACATTTAAAATAATCACTTTTATATGTCAAGAAGTATGTCCAAATAAATCTACTATAATCATCAACAATTATAAAATCATATTTACTATCTCCTAGACTTGTGATATCAATTGTCCTAATTAATAATTTTAATGGATTAACTTTAGCATGCTAGTATAAAAGTGAATTAGAATAATAATATAACTTTAGCATGCTAAATTAACGTATCAAAATGAATTAGAATAATAATATAAAAAGGGGGAGACTTTTGCTTTTTTTAATATAAAATATATACATTCAAATTTATGATAGAGAGATTTTGATGATGATTATGCTTGTTTGCTTGTATTGACTTATAATAGTTAAATGAGTGTATATTGTCTTAAGATAAAATTGAATGGAATGATTAAATGTTGAATTTGAACGTAAAATGAAAAGTTATATATATAAAATCATGTTTTATTTTCTAATGTGATTGAAAAATTATTATTTTTTAAATGAGAAGAAAAAATTCTTTGTAATATATTAGACTCATCTAACAAAGAAAAATCATTGGATTGAAAATAAACTAAAAGATTTTGTATGAAAATATCTTGTTGTAATAATTGTAATGACTTCATTTGAAAATGTTTTACTTGTTTGGAAATTTTATATTGTAATGACATTGATGACATTATGTTAATGTTAATGTTGAATAAATGACTTGAAATATGATTCAATGGTTATTATTGAATATTGTGTGATTAAGTGTTAGATTATTCTTAAATTTGAGCATAGAATAAAATAATAAAAAAGAGGAGAGAAAAATCATGCTTTAACTTTTGGAATTTTGAATAATTAATTTTTTTTTTGAAATGAACATGCCAAGTACATGTTTACTCTTATACTAAGTGTAAATAGTTAGACTCATTTAAATGTTGAAGTTAAAATAAATTAGATTTTTTGTTTGAAGATATTTTATTATTTTAATATGTTATATTAAACAACTAAAAAGAATAAAATTATTCTTCTTGAAAATATCATTATCCTAGCAAACCTTTGATAAGAGATAAAGTGATATCATTATTGTTAAATCTCTTAAACCATAAAAACAATTTGATAATTTAAACTTGACAATATTATTGTCTAAATCATGTTCTTGACATCCTGAAAATTATATCTTGAGATCTCATTCAATTTTTAACTCATTACAAATTTAAGAAATATTAATTTGGTGATGAAAAAGGATGTATGATTTCTTTAATACGTAATGATCATGGTGGAGAATTCCAAAACAATGATTTTCAAAATTTTTGTGAATCAAATGGGTATACTTATAATTTTTTTATTTCACGAAATCCATAACAAAATAGAGTAGTAGAAAGAAAAAATAGGAGCATACAAGAAATACCTAGAACAATATTGAATGAACATAGTCAACCCAAATATTTTTTGGGCCGAAGCCATTAATATGGCATGCTATGTTTTTTATAGGGCTCTAATAGAGTTGAGTTATAATTACCCTAGAAATAGTCAAATAAAACCCTGTAAGATTGTAATAAAACCCTGTCACCTCCCTTACTAGGTTGGTCGGCCAAGATTTCTCCCTGTTAGGATCGGCTATAGAGTCAACCTAGCTACCACCTGTTCTCTCTAAGGCAGGTAGACTATAGAAGGGGCAAAATGATAATTTTAATTAGGTAAGCATCCCCTAAGGGTAGGGTTTGGAGCCCTATATAAGTATGTAGCCTCCACCTCTTTTAATCAAGTAATTATCAATTTTATTTTAGCCTTGTGCCAAATCTAAAAGGGAGGAACCCCTATAGCGTTCCAAGGGTTGATCCCCCTCAAGGGTCAAAATCTATAGAGCTCCTTCTGGGATTCTATCATCTGGTATAGCCATCTCTGTCGCCTCCATCTTCCAAGCAATTCCCACAATTGCTTTTGAATTTGTCTTTATCCACCGTCGCCCACTAAGCCGTAGGTAGATCCATCAATCTACTGTCGTCCTCTACGTCAACATCATAGATCTACTAAAAACTCCAAAACTCATGCCTCTTGCTACTATTATTCCTTTATCTTATATGTGGAAGAAGTTTTTCTAAAGTTTCTTTGCTACAAAATTTTACCATCACAAATGTTATCATCTTTGCAAAGGGGAAAAACTGTAGAAAGTAATCCCATCAAAAGATCAAGAATGCTTTGGCAGCAATATAGTATAGTAGTAGTAGGGGAGCAGTAGGGCCAGGCCAGTGTTTACACTCATTCACTCTCGTACCCCTACCTAAACCTAAAGTGGTAGCGTTAACGCCATTTCTTTTTTATCGAAGCGAATCTAACTTACATATTTTACCTAACAAAGCATTCACTATCTATGATCCTGTTTTGTTATTTACAACCTAACTTTGAATATTTTTTAAATTATCTTTTTTTGTAAATAGACATATATGCCCTCCGTTTATAACTTAATTTTGATAAAATATTTTCACTCTTGGCCTACAATCTTTTTCTCTTATTCTTCTCTTAATCATCCAAGATGATCTAAAATGACAAAAAAAAAAAAAGATAACAAAATGAGACAAACTAAAGATCAAAAAGGAGGAGGTGAGAAATAAACTTTTATATTTGTTACTTTTATATTATTTTTTTAGTTTAGTTATATTAACCTAGAAAATGATATGTTTTGAATCTTTATTCAATAAATGTGCAGATGGTGGGGGGAGATGAGGTCAAATAGGGTACAAAAAATATATATAAATAAAATTACAGATTGTAAACAGCAAAATATTATTTTTATTAATTTTTAAAAAAATTATGAATAATGAAAAGGAGATTCTAAACTTCTTTGATTCGTGATGCAATCATCTAATTCTTTTTACTGTGATGACATCAATAACGTACTCTTGGTACAAAATATTTTCTTGGTAGGATATTTTTTAGTATTGATCTTTGTCATGTTATCCTCGTTCCTTTTTCCCCCCCTTATAATTATTTGAATCTTACCCCTAGACATTAATTATTAGAGCTACAGTAGTTATGCCTCTTGGAGTTCTTCCAGTCGTATGAGAATTTAATTATATATACATATATATATATATATATAATGGCCCGGCCCAGCTCATTCAGACCCACGACAGCTCAGCAATCCATAACACCACCAAGATTTGACGTCAACCCGAATGACGCAAGCCTAGGCCAAGGTAGCGAAGCGGTGACTTGGCCGCCATGGCAGCGGAGGTCGCGATGAGATGTATTTATTGATGAATGACACGTCGTGCCTCTGCACCACGTCAACCGAATAGATAGCAACTAGCCGCACATGCCAACCATGCTCGGCCTGACGTCAGAGGCAAGGTCGAGGATAATGTTGGCCCTTTAACTAGTATGTATAAAACCCTCATCTAAAGGCAGGGAGGAGGGGGGACTCTTTTCCACATCAAATCTCATATCATTTGGGGTACTGACTTAAATGTCGGAGGGGTCACGTCAGATACCCCCACCCCGACGAGACCTTCATGTAGGATCTACGCTGTGGACCCAAAAAAGAAGAGCCCAAGCCATTGGCCCAAAGGAGGGCATCCCGAGATGCAAAATCGAGCTGAGCCCGACGACCCATTCCCGACCAACATGGACGAGCTTGTGCACATGGGAAGAACCGAGTCGTGCTGACTCTGCGGCTACTGCATCAAAAACCATAATATTTTTGGCGCTAGAAGGAGGGCTCGATATCACAAGAATGCCCATCCAACAATCCGAACCCGAAGCACCTCAGTGAATCGACTCATATTCCCCTGTCAACCCTGCAAACCGGAGGGATGGGCTCTCTCCTCCCAATGGAGGAAACAAATGTGTTGGAACCCATGCCAAATCACTACTGAAGGCTATTTAACGACCCGGGATTCTCTCTCCCACCCAACAACAAATCTTGGACCACCCGTTGTCACTATCGAGGCCTTTCTCGACCTGAACCATCAAGTCCAAGTATTGGTCAGGATGATGCAAACCATCATCTCGTATATTATCTGACTTATGCAGACTATGGTATCCCAACAATTGGCCCCTCGGCAGGCACCCCAACAAGGGAGGCCCCAATCGTTGTCGATCCGAGAAGAGCAACCCAACAATGAGGGACAACAACACCCCATAACCGAAGAAATGATAGGAAACCTGAACGATCAGTAGCCATTCTCAGGATGTTACACATGTGCCTCTCGAGTTGGACATTATCTCTTTAGATTCAACCGACTTCATAAGAGAACAACTATGCCAAGTCAATCAAAGGTTGGATGAAGTCCAAAGGTAATATGTTAAGTCAAAAGAGGAACTCGATGAAAGTTTCAAGGGCAGATCCTTGTTTGTCCCCGAGATATAGGACAAACCAATCCCAACCAATTTCTCACTATCTTCGATTGAGTCTTGCAATGGCAGCTCAGACCCATCGGAGCATGTTGTGGCTTTCTGAGCCCAAATGGCACTCTACAACACCTCAGACTTTCTAATATGTCGATCCTTCCCAACTACCCTAAGAGGCTCGGCCCGGATGTGGTATAGTCGGCTCAGGCCATCATCCATCTCCTCCTTCGACTCACTCGCAAAGAAGTTCGAACTCAACTTCTCGACAAGCTCTGATTCGAGGCCGACTGCAACATCGCTCCTCGGTCCTCTCGCCCAGTTTATCGAGTGGTTCACCAACCGAGGTCCAAGGAATGCCCAATGCCCTCCCCTCACTGACGATCTAGGCATTCCTAATGGGACTTCGGCCCTCCCAGTTCGTCTGGTCATTAATTGAATGACCGCCAACAATGGTGCCCGAGATGCTACAACGGGCAAACCAGTTCACAGTTGCTAAGACACTGGTGGTCGAAAAATGAGACGATCAAGAATGACCTTGGACCTAGCAGTCTTGGGGACAGCCTATGGGACCCCTTAGAAGGAGAATGGACAAACTAGAACTATCGCCCCCCAGGCCACCGCCAATCCCCCTCAACTCAACTCGAACAGAGGTCTTCCTCCAAATCCGAGACAAGGGACTCCTCAGGCCCCCCAACCCGATAAGGACAAGGGCCGAAGGGCATGACAAAAGAATATATTGTCATTTCCATCGAGAGTATGTACGCGACACAGAAGAATGTCATGACCTAAAGAACCAAATCAAGGGCCTTATTCGGCAAGGACACCTTCATTGGTATGTTTGAGGCCAACAAACACTTCTCAATGACAACCATCGCCAGATAGGGGATCCTCGCCCTCTCCAAAGGGACCAATCGAGAAGCAAATTGATATCATCATTGGTGGCCCTACATCTAGAGGTGACAACTCCTCGGCACGTAAAATGTATGCATGGTCCGTAGTGGAGAAAAGACTGAGGCACGATCATAATTTTGAGATCACTTTCAAGTCGGGGAACGAGGAGTACTCGGACCATGATGATGCCTTAATGATCTCAGCACGGATCGCGAGATGGTCAACCACCTGTTCAAGGGTCAGATCGGGAAGAATATGAAAGTTTATGTAGATGACATGATAGTTAAAAGCCAAAAAGCCGATAGCCATATCTCAGATTTGACTGATACGTTCAAAGCATTGTGAAGTACAAAATACGGCTCAACCCGACAAAGTGTGTTTTTGATATTACGTCAGGAAAGTTCTTCGGGTTCATTATCCATCAGAGGAATCAATGCAAATCTCGAGAAGGTGGAAGCCATCCTCCAAATGCAATCCTCCCGGATAGTGAAAGACATCCAGTGACTCACCGGAAGATTGGTGGCATTGAGTCAGTTTATCTCTCAGGCTGGAGACAAGAGCTTCCCCTTCTTCCAAGCATTAAAATAGGCAAAGGACTTTTGGTGGACACCTCAATATGACAAAGCATTCTAACAATTAAAGATGCATCTCGCCCATCTATCACAACTTGCATCAACCAACCACCCTTGGAGAGTCCCACGGGATATACCTCGCAGCGTTAGATGACATGGTCAGCTCAATCATGGTGAAGCTCAACAAGAGCGGACAGAAGCTGGTGTACTATTGCAACCATGTCTTGAGTGGTCCCGAGGAGCGTTACCCACCCATTGAAAGGTTAGCCCTGGCGCTGGTCCTGACATTAAGAAAGCTGAGGCCATACTTCTAAGCTCACCCCATAAAAGTAATTACTAACCAACCCCTATGTCAGATCCTTTCAAAGTTTGATGCCATAGGTCAGATGCTCAAGTGGTCAGTTGAGCTTGGGGAGTTTGACCTTGAATACATCTTGAGGACAGTAATAAAAGCTCAAGCATTAGTCGACTTTATATCTGAATCAACAAATCCAGAGAGCTCACGACAAAACCCAAGATGGACATTGTATGTAAATGGATCGGCCAATGCTAAGCAAGGAGGAGCCGGGCTCATCCTCAAGAGCCCCACCAATCAAAGCCACGAACACGTGCTCTGACTCAAAATTCAAAGCCATAAATAACAAAGTTGAGTACGAGGCGCTATTGTTCAAGCTAAAGCTTGTCGAGGAGTTGCATGTAGAATATATCGAAGTCTTCACCGACTCCCAGCTCATCGTCGGCTAGGTCAACGAAGAGTTTTAGGCTCGGAAGGAATCAATGGCCAAATATCTTACTGAGGCACGATGTCACATCGATTGATTCAGCCACTTCACCATCACAAAATACCTCGGATGGACAACTCACAAGTCGACGCCTTGGAGAGGTTGGCTTCTATGCGTGGGTCAAAAGAACACCCGGCATGGATGGACAGGATCATCAAACCCTCCATTGACTCAACTAAGGTGGTTGCTGCCAAGGTCAGGTACGATTAGATCGATGAGATGCTCAAATTCAAGTATGGTGGCTCATTGCTCGAAGACCGAAGTGCGTCCCAATGGGTGAGAAGGATGGGCATGAGGTATTGCGTGGTTAACGGGCGGCTATATTAGCGAGGTTTCAGCTAACCACTACTTCGGTGCTTGTGCTCGACCAAAGCACACACCACACTCGTCGAGGTACACGAGGGAATCTATGGAGAGCATATCGGTGCCTGGACCCTTGAGCTAAAAATACTAAGGCAAGGATATTACTGCCCAGCCATGCACTGAGATGCACAAACTTATGTGCAGAAATGTGAACGGTGTCAGAAACACGCAAGAATCCAGCACCAGCCAGTTGTCCCATTATCAACCTCAGACTACGCTTGGTCATTCACCCAATGGGGAATGGATCTGCTCGGTCCTTTTGCCCTAGCCTCGAGACAACATAGATTTGTAATAATCAAAGTTGACTATTTCACTAAGTGTGTTGAAGTCGAGCCTCTTGCATCTATTATAGAAAGACAGGTCAAAAGGTTCGTCCGGAGGAACATAATTACTAGATTCGGCATCTCGAAGGTTATCGTCACCGATAATGGGACCCAATTCAATAACCTCAAGTTCAAGGTTTAGCTCGGTTGCACACTCCTAAGCCAACAGACTCACTGAAGTCACACATCGGGCCATTCTCGAAGGGTTGAAGAGAAAGGTCACCAGGGTGCATGGAACTTGGGTAGACGAACTCTTGAGCATTCTATGGGCATCTCGAACAACCCCGAAGACATCGACAGAAAAATCCCCATTCAGCCTAGCCTTCGGTACAAAAGTAGTCCTCCCTCCCGAGGTGCTTTATCCCACTTTCCGAGTTGAGTCCTACAAAGAATCCTCGTTGTCCGACTAACTAAGGGAAAACCTCGATCTACTCAAGGAACGAAGGGCCAAGACACATCTACGGGCCCTTGCATACAAGAAAGTTGTAGCAAGCTTTACAATCATAAAGTATGCCCTCGATAGACCAAGGCAAGTGATCTGGCATTGTGAAAGGCTGAGGTGAGTGATCCGACTTGGTTTTGGGGTAAGCTAGCCCTGAATTGGGAAGGTCTTTACCGAGTGGCAAACACATCCTGAGAAGGGACTTATGCCCTGGTCATAATAGAGGGAAAACGGCTACCGAAAACATGGCACATATCAAACTTATGAAAATTCTATGTATGATGAAACACATGATTGAGCGAAAAGAGTTGTTTGTATTTATGAAAAGCCGAGTACATATTTAGGCCAAGGACTAAAACAGTACATAAAGACCTAACACATCAAAAGGAGTCCCCAACATCAAAAAGTTCTTTCAAACAAAAAAGAAAAAACTACTACAGTGTCGCTGTTCCTTAGGCGGCTACGGGGAATCGTTGAATGGTTGCTCAGTTGCCATTAACACCTTTGAGTCCTCGAGAAGTATCTTGAAGGGGTCGTCCTCTATTTCGAGGTTAGGGTACTGGCCCCAGAACCAAGCCAACACCAATTGATAGCCATACTCGAGGGAAACTCAACCCATCCAAACCAGGCCCATCTCAAACCCCGACGACTTCTTATAATCTTCGATGGCCTACTTTGGCAGATCAACCCAAAGGGCTTCCATGGAACAGGTCAGCTTCAGGAGTTCATCATCCATATGACGACCCTGAGTTTTGACATCTCACAGTTGGGCCTCAGAGCCAGCAAGTTCCTCCCAAGCCTCGATCAACTGGCTTTGCGAATTGAGGAGCTGCCCCCGTGCTTCCGTTCCTGTGAGTCACATAGAGTCTCCTAAATTTCGCTCAGCTCTTTCTCCAATGACGCTCATCGCGGAGTCACCTCCTCTAGATCAATTTTGAGGTGATCAACTAAGGACTAGGATTCAGAGGCCCGTTGCTCAGCCACAACAACTGCGTTGGGGTCGTCCTTGGCCTTCAGCTTCTGGACCTCCTTCCGAAGGATGTCCAACTTGTTGTCCAGGGCGGAGATAACCCGACCGATGTCATGTACCAGGTCAATCAAAGCTATATAATAATCTTGGCTCGGCCAAGGCAAAAGTTGGGTCAGCACATTAGCAAACACAAAGGAAAGGCAAAGGTCGAGACGAGACCTACCAGCACCATGGTCTTCGTGGCTCGGTCCATCAGGACCTTGGATGGCAGCATATACAAGTCAGTTGCCAGTCGAGGAATATGCATCTCTCAGGCATACTTTGTCGAGGCCTCATCATCTTGCCAGATACGCATCCCGTGTGTTAGCAGAGTTAAATCAACTTCAAGGGGGGCGTCCGGAGCACGTTCCAGCTAGCTGCTCACCCAGATAATGTGGTAATCCCTACCATCTACTCCCCGGTGGGCGCTGCACAACTCCTTCACAGACGTTGGCCTCATCCTGGGAGCTGATGTCACCTCAACTGGGGCAATTGGCTTCTCGCCCTTTGCCGCCCGGGACTTCGACCTCTCGCCTTCACGGTGGGGTTTGTGCCGACCAGGGACTTTGGTCTTCTTATGCTGGCCAAATGGAGCCTCAACCAGTTGCATGCTAGAGGCCTCGGGCGCCTTCTGAGTCACCTCCTCTAGAGGGATCTCCTACACCTCGGGTGGTAAAGGGGCAGCAACAGGATCGGTTGGCACTGGAGCCATGACCAGGGTCAAAGCAGTGGCGTGGGAATATCCTCCTCCGGCCTTTGGATGGTCATGCATCATATTCATGTTTACCATCTCTACAAAACCAATCATAAGTTGTGACAATCAGGCAACAAAACCCAAAGAGGCGAGGATTCACGACATACCCCGAGAAGCTGGACTAAGGCCCGCCTCAATCAACCACTATTCAATCAGATTCCTAATCGCCCAAGAAGAGGACAAAATATCCTTCAGCCGCCCAACCAGGATAGATTCCTCGTCGGTCAGGTACGGGGGCACATTACTTATGGGGTAGGCTAACCACTTGAGACCAAGTCCCAACCCTGGGGATGACTTATGTATAAAAACAATGCCTTCCAACCTTTGTTATTGGAAGGAGCACCCTCGACCCTAAAGCTAGCTCAAGCTGTCAAATAATACCCACCTTGACCCTTGCACAAGCAAAAGCACGACAAAAACAGATCCCTGGTCTAGATTATTCCCGACCCTCGACATTCCCTGAGGAAGGTTATATGATAGCGCCAGGAGTTTGACGCTATCTAACTAGGAGAGACCCCCCACCAACTAAGACACTCCCCTACCACTGGGTGAAGAGGAAATCTAAGTCTTGCTTCTAAGGCATCAACCGAGATGCTAAACCCCCCGGGACACGAATGATACGAGCGTTGCCCGGACAGAGGAGCATGCAAGGCATACTCATCCGAAATGCTAAAATGCTTCCAAATCATCACCAGGGACTCAACAGAGAGTGTCGAGTCAAAGTCGTGGCATGACTTCATTATCTCTAAAGCCTTAATGGCCTTGACGTTTGATTGGGTCATTATGCCCGAGGACAAGCTCGTAGGCTCGGACCGACCTCTCTCAGAGCCACTAGAGCAGTAGTCTTTCACCGAAGGCAAAGGAACCGGGGAAGAAGGGGCAGAAGTAAAACCAGAAGTTGTACATGAAGGGGAAGAGGTCATCCCGACTTTATCGAGCAAAAGTGGTTGAAGTGGGGGCAATCTGAGTGATCGGGACACGAGGTCCAAGAGCTCAAGAAGAGGAATGTAGGAAATGAAAGTGATCTCTCACCACCATCACGATAAAGCCTATAAGAGGAGAGACGTCGCTTCAACAAAAGATGATTTGACTTCCCGAGGTGGTGCAATGACTTCGCCTAGGAAACATGCGGAACACATTAAATGAGATGTGTCGCAAGGCGTAGGATTGCCACATCAGCTCTACAACTCAGAAGCCAGCTCGACGATCTAGACTCCATGTCATCATGCATTCACGTAAGCCTCAGAGGCTTGCTTAACAATGTTGCACTTCCCATTTTGCCCCATGCCCACGCAGCCTTGCACGTGTGTTGATCATCCGCGTTATGCACTGACCACATGCAGACGATGCGCGGCCAGTCCAGCATCCTTTGCCCGAGTTGTGTATCTCGGTCAGTCTAGTGTTCTTTGCCCGAGTTGTGTATCTCGGTCAGTCTAGTGTTTTTTGCCCGAGTTGTATATCTTGGTCAGTCCAACGTCCTTTGCTTGAGTTATATATCTCCGCCAGTCCAGTGTCTTTTGCCCGAGTTGTGTATCTTAGCTAGTCCAGTCTCATTTGCCCGAGTTGTGTATCTCGGCCAATCTAGTGTCCTTTGCCCAAGTTATGTATTTCGACTAGTCCAGCGTCCTTTGCCCAAGTTATGCATCTCAACCAGTCTCATCAGTCTTCGCCCAAGTCGTGTACCTCGACCATGCCCCATAGCGGTTCTCCAATGGTCTTTTCTCATATCTCCCTTCAAAGACAAGTCAAGTGTCAACCAAACCCCACAAGAAATATTCAAGCCCTCGACAGTCGACAACGGGGATCTTCCCTACAGCCTATAGAACATCTCAGGAAGACCCCTTTTAGGAGGGGGAGATAATGATAAGGCAAATAATGGTCTAGCCCAGCTCACTGAGACCAATGCCAGCTCAGTGGTCCATGATACCACCAAGATCTAATGTCTACCCGACTGGTGTAGGCCTAGGTCGAGGTGGCAAAGCAGTGACTTGGCCGCCACGACAGCGAAGGTCGCGCTGAGATGCATTTAATGAGGAATGGCACATCGTGCCTCTACGCCACGTCGGTCGGACGGACAGCAGCCAGCCGCACAAGCCAACCATGCTCAACCTTACATCAGAGGCAAGGCTGAGGGTACAATCGACCCTTCACTGGTATGTATGAAACCCCCACCTGAGGGTAGAGAGGAGGGGGGACTCTGTTCCACATCAAAACTCACATCATTCGAGGCACCGACTTAAACGTCAGAGGGGTCACGTTTTGTGCTCCCATCCCGACAAGACCTTCGTACAGGATCTATGTTGCGGACCCAATAAAGAAGAGCTCAAGCTATTGGCCCGAGGGAGGTCATCCTGAGATGTAGACTTGAGCCGAGTTCGACGACCCACTCCCGACCAATGTGAAGAATCGAGCCGTGCTGACTCCGTAGCCACGGCATTAAGAATTACAACAATATATATATATATATATAAAGAAAAAAATATAAATAACATATAAAACGTGGGTTAACATGCAAAATCAAAACCCATGGTTTCAGGATGTCATCGTCATGCATTAACTCCCAAGAAAGAGTCATTTTGAGATCCGTCTCCTTCTCCATCCCAGCAACCCTTGCGGCCGCTTCCACTTGTCCTCTCGGACCCGTCGGTCATCCTCGTGACTCGCGACCGCCACCTAATTGCCTTCCCACCAAACTCCTTCTCTGCCCTCTTCTGCGCCAGGAATCACAAGCACGCCACCCGCGATGTCGGACAAATTATATGCTTTCTGTGGCAATCTCCAAGGAGCCTTAGATTTATCACCACCGATCTTTCTACCCGACGAAGAACCGCAGGTTCGAGTGTCGGCTGGAACGTAGCGGTATTAGAATATTGTTGGCTGCAACGTAGCTGCTGTCGGTGCAAAGATGATCGACGAAGCCGAACACTGTGGAAGTTCTTATAAGGTGCGACGAGCGGCCTGATATAGGAGACGAGACTCCCAGGTCGCAGCGGTCATCGGTGGCACAATGGTTATTGGGAGCTAAAGCTATGGGTGTCTAATTTTTATCTTGATCCGCGCCTGCCAGTGCCGTGTCTATATAGTTGGGATCCTCCTCCCATCTCGAATCACTTCGACGGCGGCGAAGAAGAGGCAGAAGCATAAAATGAGCGGTATAACAGGGTCTCCGTTGCCCAAGCTCGAGGTCGAAGGCGTCGTCTTCCCTCCTGTGGTCACGCCGCCCGGTTCCACCAAGGCCCACTTCCTCGGCGGCGCAGGTCTGCTCCACCCTCTGCCGTACTTGCTCTCCCCGTCTTGGCTGCTGACATGAACCGGAGTCACGCAGGTGTTCGCGGCATGGAGATCGATGGCAGGTTCATCGCCTTCACGGCCATCGGCGTCTACCTCGAGGATGCTGCGGTGCAGTCGCTTGCCAGCAAGTGGAAGGGGAAGGGCGCCGACGAGCTCGCCGACGCCGTCGAATTTTTCCGAGACATCTTCGGAGGTCAGACGACTAATATATGTACAGAATTTTCTACCGTCGAAGGAAGCGGATCGTAGAGTTGTTCTTCTTCATGACATGGTAGCATAATTTTTTAGTATAGAATTCTCGCGCTTCCTACTGAAATCCATGGAGACAGGTCCATTTGAGAAATTCACGAGAGTGACGCTGCTGAAGCCACTGACCGGGCAGCAGTACGCGAGCAAGGTGTCAGAGAACTGCACTGCACAGTGGAAGGCGGCCGGAGTCTACACCGAAGCAGATGGCGCGGCTTTGGAGCAGTTCAAAGAGGCTTTCAGGGCCGAGACCTTCCCTCCCGGCTCCTCCATTCTCTTCACTCATTCCCCTTCCGACTCTCTCCTTGTAGATTCTCTCTCTCATTCAGCTCCTTCTGCCTGCACATCTCTCATTCCCTTGGTATGTCCTACATCTCATTCTATTCTCACGATCATGCTGCAGATCGCATTCTCCAAGGACGGGTCGATGCCGGAGGCAGGGAACGCGGTGATACAGAGCCAAGCTCTCAGCCAGGCGATTGTGGAGTCTATCATCGGTGAGCATGGCGTCTCCCCTGCAGCGAAAAGGAGCCTGGCACAGCGGTTCTCGGATCTCCTGAAGCAAGACGGCGAGGCAGAAGAGACCAAGCCGGTGAATCCTGTAGCTGTTATCGTCTGAGCGAGTCTGATCATCTAAAAGGAGTCAGTCAGTCAGTCCTACATGAGTGGCAGTCGATGGTCTCATGTCTGAGGCCGTGCACGAGTTATCTTTACGTTCATTTCTTTCAGAAATTTGAACTTAATTAAGCAATAAAGAACCCAGAGATTTCGACATGTCTTCGAGCAACATCGGAAGTGTGTGTTTTGAGCCGGTCTCTGTATAAGGTGACGGCGCCGTCGCCGTCGCCGTCGCGACCCGGGAAAGCGAGGAACGCTTCCGCCCCCCATAACTCGCCCGGTTGATGCCCCACCCTAGGCAGTCGGGGTGCAGCGACCGCTCCGCACGGTGGCCGAGGTCCACCCTTCCATCGGGGGGCGGCACCGAGGGTAGGGGCCGGACGCAGAAGATGATAGCTGGCTTCTGGCTGAAAGTTTAGAAGCCGTCGGAGACAAAGGATTTAAAAGTAGTGGTGGGGAAGAGTGGTTGGGTGTGGAAGATTGTTCTCACTTGCGGTGTGCCTGTGATGATTGTATCAAGTGCTGTAATGGAGGACTGGAAGCTTTGTGCTTTAGCACCACAATAAATGTTCTTTATCCAGTTTGACCTTCTCCAGCTTCCTTTGGGAGTGAATTCTCTCAGACCAATCCTGTCTTTATTCAATATGTAGGTAGTTAAGTGCTCAAAAATTTCATCATGGTTAATCATAGTGTCAGATTCATTTAAAATGATGAAAAGAGAGAGAGATCAATAGGCAATTTACAGTTGCGACGAAGAAAACAAATCGCGGATTAAAGTGAGCATCGATAGTGAAACGAAAACGAAACAACACATATCCCATATCTTCATAGTATCCTCCGCCATATTAATCTCTTCATGACACACGACTTGAAAGACTGCAGCTTCCAGGCTGCAATTACTGGGAACAAGTTTTCAAATCATCATGTTGAAGAACAGAAGGTGCAACCTGTTGCATCTTAAACCCAGCATTCGCGCAAGATCCCTCCGTTGGTTGCAGCTTCCGGGATCCAATCACTGGGGCCAAGTTTTCAAATCTTCATCTTGAAGAACGGAAGGTACAACTACAACCTGTTGCAGCTTAAGCCCAGCCTTCGTGCAAGACTCCTCCAGATTTTTAATTTGAGCTGGTCCTTCAAGGCACAAAGCCACCACGGCTCCTCCACTACCTGTAAACTTACATGCAGCCCCGACACTCCGAGCCACCTCAACCATCTTGATGTTGAGAGAACCTAGAACATCGTCTCCGAACATTTGCCTGGGTCAGATCACAAGAACAAACGCAAGGTCGTATTCCATTAGCAGCATTGAACCACAAGACGTACTACCCCTAATAACCGTCTTTCATAAACAAAGAATATTGAGATGTGGATCTACATTACTACATATATTTCCAATTTTCTTTATCATCTTCTCCTCTGGATAACTCCTTAGGTAACACTAAAGGGGAATGAATCACTGCAAAGTATAATAAATAGTACATGTCTGCAAGTAAGTACTGGAGAATGAACGAATCCGGAGTTTCAACTGGCCGATATATGAAGTGAGAGAGTGTGCTGAAGGGATGAGTAGGTAATAATAGCTGTCCCCGAAATATGCAACAAATAAAAAGTTTTCAAGAAAAATCAATTTTAAGAATGTCCATTAGGTTTAATATATTTATGGTAATCGAGTATGCTACAAGATGTATCTATGTTTTCATTAGTTCATGTGACGACCATCTCTCTCACCCTCGATTGCATTGATGTCAATGTATTGATTTTGTCCTAAGTTAGGGGTAATTTACAAGGAACTCTGAAACATTAAAGTCGTGCACATTAAAGGTGAGAAGAATGATGGACTAGTGAAGGTCCAATTGGAGCAGCCGACTCAAACCATGAAAAAAAGATCTTCCCAGCTTGTCACAAGCTTGCAAGTACAAAATTGACACAATAAGTTGGAACCAAATGGGATCTGAAGTGAGCAAGACCTGTTATGGAGTGCATAGCCGAGTGTAATGACAAAGAAGGCTATTTCAAGGCTTGAGATGCGTGTTTGAAAAATTGATGAAGATTGAAGGAAATATATGAGGACTCAAAATGAGAATTCCCATAAATGTAGGATAAGTCTAGCAAATCTGAGGGATGTTAGTAGAAGAGATCCAGCAACCATTGTACAATTTGTAAAAACAACAAAAGGTCAATCAACCTTGAAATCCTTCCAGACCACAAAAAGGCAAAACCAGGAGGGTGACAATTGCCATTTTGGCTGACAATGCTGGCGCAGCCACCCTTCCACTTATTAGGGTGTATCCAACCCCAGAGCTCCGTTGAGGAGTTAAGTTCAACTAAGACTGAACGAAAACCTGGAACAGTGTTTAAAAAAAATACCATTAGCTTAAATGGGTTTTCTATTTAATTTTCTGCATACAAATTGATGGATTATTCTAGGTAGTACCTAAGAGGTATAACACTGTTAATGATGAGTGATACAGCGACCGATCTCCAAGCGATGATGGAATGACCAGTTATTTAACTGGGGAAAGTATGGATTCATTCCCATAATTATTATAACAAACAAACAAAAGAGTGTTGTAGTAGTACTGGAGATGTTAGTAACCTATCTATAACATTGACATCCCTAAAGGCACCCTTATACATTTTTCTCTATTATGTAATAGAATTAGTTTAAATTAAGTCGGATTTTGGTTGTCCGATGTGGATGGAGGTTTGGAGCCAACCGAAGTCCACTTCTGAGACCGTCTTGTTGCGATGGTTTTGGATAAGAATGTTTGGGCCGAGACTTGCAAAACTATGGTGGGGGGTGTGGGTGGCTTTTTTATAGTACGGTATACAATTGTTGAGTCTGAGAACGTGGTTAATGCCAAGAACGAGTAAGTGCATCATCCAGTCATGAATGGCATCATGGAGTTGTTCGTTAAACCCGAGGAATGCGGGGTAACGACTTACTGAGTCAGCTTTCCACAGGTGTTGTTGGCCGATTGTGTGGAGTTGAGTCGAACCCCTCGATAATGCAAAGGTGTCGGCCTTATATGACATGTTGGTTGAATTGGGTCAAGATGTAGGCCAGATGGTAGAGACATGTTAGCTGCATGAAGGTGACTAGGTGTCTGCCAGATGAAAATGAAATGTTGACAACTATCCATGTCATAAACCCTATATCAGGTTAGTAGCTTAGTTCTATGATATATACTGTGTGGATGATTCTACCACCCCATATATTAAAGTAGCAATGTTAGGATCTTTAATTCCTGGACTTGAATAAGAACTTTCAGTTGTTCTTATTTAGTTTAGGGCTAATTGATCATTTTTATTCTTACAATTTTGTTATCTTGAAATGTTGCCCCAGTCATTCTTAGGCATACAATGTGCACTCCAGTACCAAGTTGTTAGTCAGAAAATTTAGAGGAAGGACTTGCAATATAGATCCATTAAGAAAACAAACCAATAATAAAAGTTCTTATCATAGTCACATACCTTCGAAGATCAAAGTTGCGATTCATCAACATTGCAAGTTCATTGAAATTCTTCTGGAGTAAAGCTTCACGACCCTCTATGGGTAGCTTTCCTACTTCTTCCAATGACGATCTTATGAACTTGTCACCGTCTAGCCACTTTTGGCGAACAGTGCTATGCACCTATATCACCAATTATAATTACTGTTCCATAATTACATTGCTACAAATGAAAAAAATAACTTGCTAGTTGTTAGCTTATTTAACATGATATGGCAGCTGCAACTTGAAAGCTCTTGAATGCCACTTCATATAAGGCTCAGATGAAGGGATTATAATATTACAGTTTTAAAATAATATTACCTAAAAGAGGCAGAAAAGACAGTGAAAGTAAGAATAATATAGCAAAAAATATGCTGAAGATCCAAGACTCAACAATAAAAGAAAAAAAAATGCAACCAACAAAATTTTGGTACCACAAAATCAAATTGACATAAATATTATGACAAAGAAGGTCATTCCACCAAACTAAATTTCTTATGGCATTTGGCTGGACTGATATGGTACAGTACTGGTTGAAACTAATTGGATTAGCAGAGAGAGGGAGAGAGAAAAGTAAGAAGAGGAGGAAAAGGAGGCAGGAGTAGTGCCATGTGTCAAAGGAAATGGTGACATGGCAATGCAAATGTGTAGCAGCGGAGGAGCAGTAATCAGGGAGAGATAGCGACATAGTGAAGGAATGAATATTGGAGGAGAAGCAGCAATACAAAGAAGATGGTGGTCCAACAGTGAAGGAGGAGAAATGGAGTGGCTGAAGAGTTAAAAATAAAAGAGAAAAAAAAGAAATTAAAGGGGTATGGAGGTAGCAGTAGCAGGTAATAGGCTTATCGCTCTGTATAGTGGTCCAACAGTGAAGGAGGAGAAATGGAGTGGCTGAAGAGTTTAAAAAAAAAGAGGAAAAAAAGAAATTAAAGGGGTATGGAGGTAGCAGTAGCAGGTAATAGGCTTATCGCTCTGTATAGTTGGGTACCAATCAAGTTACTACTTAGTGGTTGAAGAAGGGACAAAAAAGAGAAGAAAAAGAAATGAAAGGGGTATGGAGGTAGCAGTAGTGGATAATAGGCTTATTGCTCTATATAGTTGGGTACCAATCAAGTTACTACTTAGTAAATCTGATGTGATGAGCTTATGAGATAATTAGCTTGGTTTTGGATAAGACTGGCCAAAATTGTCCCATCTGCATAACAACAAATTATTGAACTGATAAAAACCAAACTATTGATTGGTATAATAGAGATTTGGAAGTGAAATTCAGCAGTGTATAACCAGCATATTCACTAAGCTTGTTATAATGCAAGTGTACATTCAGCAACATTTAGCATTTCAGTTGTACCACCAAAATACCACATCATGCTATAAAAGGAACAATTAATACTGCAGGCAACATTCTTTCTTTTTTAAGCTTCTGTGGCTTCTCATTTGGAGGGTTCTCTCACCTAAAGTGGTTTACTTGGACTGTGATGTTTCTTCTGCCATGTGTTCAACTTTTCTACATGGCAAAATCGACAAGTTCACTTCTGAGTTCAAATCATTTGAGGACATTTTAGTTATATGAAAAAAGAAAGACTGACAATGTAAAGAAGGTGACAAAGAACAAAATTATGAATTTTTTCTGTTCTACTTGGGCCAATAATTTTCTGTTCATTACTAA
Organism: Ensete glaucum; assembly: GCA_021527575.1. NCBI lineage: Eukaryota > Viridiplantae > Streptophyta > Magnoliopsida > Zingiberales > Musaceae > Ensete > Ensete glaucum. The sequence goes on along the minus strand of CM038551.1, from coordinate 12,830,619 downwards.
TGGATCTAAATATGGTAACACACTAAACAAAAAAATTCCACTATACATCTATATCATCTTATTTTGATAGAAGAGATGCAAAATTGCAAAATATGATGGCTCCTTCGGTATATGCATATAATGGATAAGGTAACATGTCAAAAAACTGAAATTAATTATGCATTTTTACATTTATTTTGGTAAAGATCCCATCTAATTGGTAAAGATCCCATCTAACAGAGAGCTGCTCCACTCACTAAAGCTCTACTACCAGCAGATATCAAGATAAACTACGATTAGCTTAGTGTGGGATCCAAAACATATTACACTGAACAAACCTTCCCAGAGTCACTTGGATTCTCAGCATATATTAGATGCAGAGGAGGAAGAAGACCAATATCCATGGGAACGTACAAACCATGTCCCAGTTTATCCATATGTTCCTTGTTGAAGTCCTGCCAATTTAATTGTGAGAATAAAGTTCATTTGTCAATCGAATAAGCAAAGACAAGCAGAGATCCACAAATGTGCACATATTAGGCCAGATAGGCAAAAAGTATAGAGAAATTGGTGTCACAATATGCGTACATGATAATAGTGAACCATTCTTTACATACATTAAATTTTTTAAATGATGTTTATCCAACAAAAGTTCATAAATTTACTATACCATGTAGACAAGGCCTCCATAGACCTGCGCAACCCGATCTTGAAGACCAGCAACTATTCCAAGTTCCTTTTCTGCACTAAGAATCAACTCAGGTCTGATGTCAACTTTTACAAGATGTCTAACTGTGAAAAAGTCAAGGAGGCAGTTAAGGGCAGCACAAACAATTGCACTTGAACCAGAAAGCCCAGTCTGAAAAGAAAACAGAACTTAAGGTTAGAACCCAATCCAAGAAAACATCAAAGCATAAAATCAAGCTGAAGGTTAAATTTTTTTTAGCTGATGATCACTAATTCTGTTACTACTAGAAAGATAATAGTGCATTTTTGTATGGACGTAGGGTGCTCAAAGGCTTACTAATAATATATCCTACTACAGCTGCAAGTCAGACATTTTTCTATTTGCATAATGTCTTCAAGTGAATAAAATCACCCCTTTCCATATTCTATGCAGCAATACTGAAACAATCTTCAAAAGAATTCTTGGTTCAAATTCTTACACCAAGATCTATCTTCAAATAAGAGTATAAAGCACATTATACGTAGGATGGATCAGTTTGCTCTGTGATCCTGTTAGGACTCTAACTAAGGGAGTCCTAATTTAGTTTCATTAAGGAAGACAAACATGTAAAATCTAAGGGCATTCATGTAAATCCAATCTAGCCAACCCCTATTAAGGAGAGTAAGGAGGCCGGCTAGGATAGGATTAGTTGAGGAAGTTATTTGAAGAGGGAGTAAGATGCATGTTACCTTAATTAACCACCACTTATCCTAGTTAAAGAGGAGATTGGTTAAGAAGGGGATTAAATTAGAATAGGATTAGAAAAACAATAAGCAACCGACCACCCCTAGTTGGGCCGGTTAGAAGTTAGAATTAGACGTGCATTAGGAGTTGCTTAAAGGTAGGAGTTTTGAAGTAAGAGTCCTCTTAGGAATTAGGGTTAGAAGGTCTATAACCTTGTAATCCTCCACTTTTTATCATCAATAGAAGAGTATTTTCTGTAGCCTTTGAGCAGCAAGTTGGAAGAGGGAACCCCTATAGAGTTCCAAGGAGGCCGATTCCCTATAGTGATCACCCCCGAGCTTAGAATCCGCTAGGGTTCTATCACTTGGTATCAAAGCAGCGTTCTTGGCATCTCGCTGCCCTTCCACAGCCATCCATCAGCCCCCCACAACCATCCAAAGCAATTCCCACAATTGCTAGAAGATCGTCACCAAACTCCGCCATCATCTCCACTATCGCAGATCATCCTTTGATCTCCCCGTGAATTGCAACAAGTTCTGGTTTTCTACCTTACTGCTGCTGCAATTTAGTTATCCTTAATCCAAAAACCCATAAAAAATTATTTCCATATTACTGCATAAACTTTTCGTCGCAAAGTTTCCATCTTTACGACGAAAGTCACGCCGCATAATTCCAGCCGCACACCCCTTACTGTTTGATTTGCTGTTGTGTTTTTACTGATCAAATTTCTACGGAATTTCAACCACGGCTTTATAACTCCCTATCCTCGGATCTCCCTTTGGTTTTGTCGAAAAATCATCAAGATAACCTGCTCATCTTTTACGTCCAAACTGCTACAGTTTAGACGTAAAAATCTATTGCCATACTTCTTCGTGATCTTTGATTTTGCCGAACCTATCGCTGTTATTTCTATCCATGAAATTTTTATCGGCATTACCTCTTACTTACCAGTAGATCCCCCTTGAGTTACATTCAAATTTTCATTGGGAATTTCTAAAAAAAATTACGTCTTCACTGCTGGACTTTTTTCGATGAAAAATTTGCTGCTGCACCTCTGTCTTTCTTCCTATCCATAATCCACCGAAACCCAACCATCTTGCTACCACCACCCAAGATGCCTTTAGGGCATCCCTCTAGCCTTAAAACGCAGCCATCATAACCTATTTTCATAACCCTAACACCCCCAAAAACCGCAGCCCAAAACAGAAAACTATTACAGTCGAACCCTTCTATCACCAACCGATTGTCCGAATCTTCCATCACCCATGCCATTGACCCATCAACAGAAAAAAAGGACATCTGATCTACAGGCATACGCCATGGCTTCCCAAGATCCAATTGATGCCAAGTTTGAAGCATTGGAATCTCAGCTTGAATCACGGTTCAAATCGCGCTTGGAGGACAAACTACGCGCTTTATTCACAGAGTTCAAAATTGAACAACCACCAAGTCCAACCAAATCTCAGTGAGGAGAGAGTTCAGAGAAGCCTCCAGAGAGGGAGGGTCAACCTTCGAACATATGTCACCCACGCATGAGGGTGGATTTTCCACAATGGGAAGAAGGAGACCCAACGAGGTGGATTTCGCGTGCTGAACGTTATTTCCGCTACTACCGAACGTCGGACGATGTTATGGTGGAAATCGCTATCATCCACCTTGAAGGAGATGCTATTCAATGGTACAATTGGTTGGAATATAATCATGGGGCCCCGACGTGGAATCAATTTAAGAATGCACTACTGAACTGCTTCGGACCTACGGAGTACGAAAATATCGACGGCCAACTCGCAAAAATCCGGCAAACCTCTAGAATTCAAGAGTATCAAACCAGGTTTGAGAAGCAATCCTACCTTGCTCGTGATTGGACTGACCGACAATTGCTAGGTACCTTAATCGAGGGACTCAAACCGGAGATAAAAGGGGAGGTTAAGGCGCAACAGCCCCGTACCATTGCTGCTACAATTTCTTTCGCCCGGATACAAGAAGAGCGGCTCAACCAAGACACCCAAAGGACAAGAACGACTCCTAGACCCACGGCATATAAGCCTCGTTCTATTCCCAGCCATCCTTTGCTACAAAAAAAATTAACAAGAGAAAAACTATGTGACCGATCAACAAAGGGGCTTTGTTGGCATTGCGATAAACCGTGGAGTCGCGATCATCGCTGCAAAAAAGGTCGCCTCCTATTGATTGAGCCTTTTGAAGATATAGAGGATGTCCAAGAGCATGAGATAAGAGGTCAAAAATGAAGAAGAGCAGTCGGTTGATATTACAATGCATGCTCTTGCCGGCTACGCGAACTCGCAAATGATGAAAATAGGAGGATTTCTGAAGCAACAACCGGTTACCATTCTCATTGACACCGGGAGCACTAATAATTTCATAAACAACAAGGTTGCTATCCAGATGGCCTCACCTATTGAAGATTGCAGCAAGTTTGATGTTAAAGTCGCCGACAGACAAATTGTGAAGTGTGATTGCCAGTGCCCGCGGGTGAAGCTTTTGCTGCAGGATCAAGAAATCGCAGATTTTTTCCTCCTTCTTGATGATTATGAAGTCGTGCTTGACATTGAATGGTTGATATGTGATGTTTCTTGGAATTTTTCGAAATTAATCATGAAGTTTTGCAGCCAGGGAAAACAGGTGGTACTACGCAACAAATGGGGGGAGTGACATATCGACGATTTGCACACGACGAATGGAGAAAGTATTGCAAAAATCATGCAGCGGCTTCTTAGTACAACTTGAGCAACAATCCAAGGGGGAGACAACTGAAGTTGAAGATCCAAATCTACTTACCTTACTTGCTGAATTTTCGGATGTATATCACGAACTGCGCAGCCTACCCCCTAGCCGCTAGCATGATTATCGGACACCGATTCTTCCGAGCAAACCTCCAACAAACATTCGGCCATATCGGTACCCTCATCTACAAAAGGACGAAATAGAAACGATTATGAAAGAGATGCTCGAAACAGGAGTTATTTAGCCGAGTTACAACCCCTACTCTTCACCGATGCTCCTTGTACGAAAGAAGGATGGAACGTGGCGAATGTGCGTCAACTACAGAGCTCTCAACAATATGTGTCAAGGATAAGTATCATATTCCAGTAGTAGATAAGTTGCTTGATGAACTAAAGGGAGCATGAATCTTCACAAAGCTGGACCTTTGATCCGGATATCATTAGATACAAGTGTGCAAAGAGGACATACCGAAAACCGCCTTTCGGACACATAACGACCACTATGAATTCCTGGTAATGCCCTTTGGCCTCAACAATGCTCCGTCCACTTTCCAGAGTCTTATGAATGATATCTTTCAAAATTATCTTCGTAAGATTGTGTCGATTTTCTTCGATGATATCCTTATTTACAGCCCTACAGAAAGTCATTTTGAGCACTTACAACTTGTTTTGACGATTCTTCGAGAGCATTTTCTTTTCTCAAAAGGTCGAAGTGTAGCTTTTTTCAACAGAATATGGAGTATCTTGAGCATATCATATCAGAGGAAGGAATGCAGAACTGGCCGACCCCAAGAAACATAAAATCGATGTGAGGCTTTCTCGGTTTAACAAGCTACCATCGCAAGTTCGTGAAAGACAACGGGAAGATCAGTGCACCTCTCACTTCCTTGCTGAAAAAAGATGCTTTCCAGTGGTCGAATAGAGCCTCCACCACCTTCAACAAACTTAAAATCGCAATGACAACAATGCCTGTGCTAGCATTACCCGACTTCGATAAGATTTTTGTTATTGAAGTCGATGCCTCCAGAGTAGGAATACGTGTTGTGTTAATGCAAGATGGCCGCCCTCTAGCATATACAAGTAAGGTTTTATCTCCTTCCCACCTCAAGATGACTATTTACGACAAGGAGATGCTCGCAATTGTGCACGCGGTGGCTAAATGAAACCCGTACTTAATCGGGCGATGCTTCCAAATCAAGACAGACCATAAGAGCCTAAAATATTTCTTGGAACAGAAGATATCTTCCTTTGAGCAGCAAAAATGGTTAACAAAACTTCTTGGATATGATTGTGAAATAATTTTTAAAAAGGCAAAAGAGAATGTTGTTGCAGACACGCTTTCACGACTGCCCGAGCAAGCTGAATTTTCGATCGTTTCACTTTCGACCAGCAACTTCCTTGAGGACATTAGGAGAGAATGGCAAGATGATCCAGAAACGAACAAGATCATAAAAAAATTGGAGGGAGAACCAGGTTTCATGGCTTATTACAGTTGGAATTCAAAAGACCTACGCTATAAGGGACGCATTGTGCTTGCGCCAAATTCTAGTTGCATAAAGACCATCCTCCAAGAGATGCATGCCACACCCGCGATCGGGCATTTCGGGTTCATTAGAACCTATAAGAGAATTAAGCAGAATTTTTACTGGGAAGGGATGAAAAATGTTATTGCTAAAATGTGATGTGTGCCAATGGCATAAAGGCGAAATAGTGGCAAGCCCCGGAAAGCTGCAACCTCTACCTATCTCGGACTCGATATGGACCGACATATCAATGGATTTCATTGAAGGGCTGCCCTCCTCACAAGAAAAAGGTATGATTCTTGTTGTTGTTGATCGCCTTACAAAGCATGCTCACTTTTGTGTAGTTCGCAATCCCTACATTGCTTCCAACATTGCCCGAATCTTTATGAAAAATATTGTAAAATTGCATGGGATGCCAAGATCTATTGTAAGTGATCGTGATAGGGTCTTCACGAGCAAATTTTGGACAGAACTATTTCAGATGCAAGGTACTAAATTGAAGATGAGCACAGCATATCACCCACAAATCGACGACTAGACTGAAATAGTGAACAAGTGTTTAGAAACATACCTCAGATGTTTCACCAATGACCGGCCGAAAGAGTAGACAAAGTGGCTCCCTTGGACCGAGTGGTGGTATAATATAACTTATCATTCATCCACGAAAATTACACCCTATGAGGCTATGTATAGCCAACCTCCCTCTGTAATCCCAAAATATGTATTGAGCACCTCTAAAGTAGAACAAGTAGACAGGGAACTACAGGACAGAGACAAAATGCTAAAGATATTAAAAGACAGCCTCACTGCAGATCAAGTAAGGATGAAGCAGCAATATGATCAACACAAAGGCGAAAGAGAATTTTCAGTGGGAGATTGGGTATTTCTACGACTCCAACCATACAGACAAACATTGATCCAGACCAGAGCATCCATGAAACTTTCACCTCGGTTCTATGGACCTTACCAGATTGTGGACGAGGTAGTAGCATACAAATTGGACCTATCTGCCGACCTTACCAGTTTCCATGTGTCGTGCTTGAAGCTCAAGTTAGGACAGAACGAGACAATTCAAAGACATCTACCTAATATGACTGTCCGGGGAGAGCTTCAGTCCCAACCGAGTGCCATTATTGACCGAAGGATTATGACACGATGACGACGACCTACTACTGAAGTGCTAATACGATGGACGAACCTTCTAGAAGAATAGGCCACTTGGGAAAACTATGACGATTTAAAAATCAAATTTTCAGAATTCATGGAGCATCAGCCTCGAGGACAATACTGATTTGAAGAGGATGGGTCTATTAGGACTCTAGCTAGGGGAGTCCTAATTTAGTTTCATTAAAGACGACAAACATGTAAAATCTAAGGGCATTCATGTAAATCCAATCTAGTAGACCCCTATTAAGGAAAGTAAGGAGGTCGACTAGGATAGGATTAGTTGAGGAAGATATTTGAAGAGGAAGTAAGATGCATGTTACCTTAATTAACCACCCATTATCCTAGTTAAAGAGGAGTTTGGTTGAGAAGGGGATTAAGTTAGAATAGGATCAGGAAAACAATAAGCAACCGGCCACCCCTAGTTAGGCCGGTTGGAAGTTAGAATTAAAGGTGCATTAGGAGTTGCTTAAAGGTAGGAGTCTTGAAGTATGAGTCCTCTTAGGAATTAGGGTTAGAAGGTCTATAAATAACCTTATAATCCTCCACTTTAGTATTTTCTGCAACCTTTGACCAGCAAGTTGGAGGAGGGAACCCCTATAGAGTTCCAAGGAGGCCGATCCCCTATAGTGATCACCCCCGAGCTTAGAATCCGCTAGGGTTCTATCAAATCCAGACCATAATTTTAAGATCCAGACTACAGAGTATGTTATTACCATAAATACCAAATAGTCATCATAAGAAACTAAAGTGCATATCCTGTATGAGATAAGTGACTTGAGTACAACAAGCTCCCAGAAAGAAACTAGCAATTCCTCCTACAAGATTTTCAACTTTCAAAAGTCATAGCAAGTGGTTTAAAAAGTTTTCCCAAGTCATAGCAAGAGGTTTTTTTGCCCTTTAACATGGACATGTTTACTCCTCTAGTTTGTGCAAATTCCGTACTAATTTTTAATAATTATTCAAAGTTTACCATTTTTAGACTTCCAACAATTCATTTAATCTGCAATGAAGTTAAAGGAGAAAAATAGTGTGTAGTGCTAAAGACATTGGTTCAACTTTTGTGAACAGTGGCAAACATAACATTGATCTTCACCTAAGCCAATAGGTGAATATTATAATTTCTAATACCAAATTTCTATCGAGCCAATCATCTAAATCATGTGTTAAACTACCTAGTTTGCAAACATGAATCAAACATAACACATGTCAGGAAATGAATCTGGAGGAAACTATCAAATAATTGTCAAGCTATAGCCATCTGGAACTAGTTTACAAGGTAGTAGGCTACAGCCATATGGAACTAGTTTACAAGGTAGTCTTGCACTCACGTAATCCTAATTTTTAATCTTGGTTCATTCTAAGTTTATTTTGTTGCATAAAAAAAGAATTTATTAGGTGATATGAGCCAAGAACGTTGTACCAACCAGTACACCAACCTCTACTGGTTGGTTAAAAAACTATATAATTTAAATGATCAAGAAAAAATGTAACATACTATAGATCAAGGTAAGTCATTTCAAATTGTATCGGTGTACCAAGCTGAATGCTCTGGCATCCCACTCTGGGTATATATATATATATATATATATATACCGGCACGACTGAGAAGTCGTGGCTTCTTCTCCCCACGCTGTCACGAATGATCATCGCTCAACCGCAACATCTTCGCTCAACGGATCGTTCGTCGCTTTTGCTTGCTTGTACAAATGTTTGGCAGCCTGTTTTGTCTTGATTTTATGTGTTTTTGCCTAAGAAATGCGAGCGAAAACAGTCTGGAACGCTGCAGAACGATCACTCACTGCGTGGAGCCAAAACAGCTCCGTTTTGGGTCATTTTCGCATGCTGCAGTGACCACTCCGAGCAGCCCAAAATGTTAGCCATCTCAACCCCTTGGAACCACCCGAGTGGAACAAGGCTGGATGGGGCTTCGGGTATGTATCGGGCATGAGCATTCATCAAGACTTGAACTCGTCATGTGTCCAATACCTTGGGAACCGTCGTTTGTAGACTTGCGACCGTTCTTACAACCCTCTAAAATCCTGTTTTGCTCTCTTTCTCTCTTTTCTCTGTTGCACTCAAGGTGTTCGACGAATTGCTTGTAAAAGCTGCCCTCTTTGCGAGACGTCGAGGCTTGTCCTTCGCTGTTTTCAAGCTAATCAACTTTTCTTTTGTAGGTCCTTCGGGACCCGCACAAGGTTGTAAGTGGGTTGACCCATTGCGAGCAAATAATGCTTCGGTGTTTCATGATTTAGGCAATCCCAACTACGTTCGGAACATAGGGCAAGGTTGCTTCGCGACTTAGGCAATTCCAGCTAAGTCTTCAAGTTTGCCGCTAGGGTGCCGCACGACTTAGGCAAATTCAGCTAAGTCTATGACATTGTGGTATCAGAGCGGGCAAACAATTCAAACAGGTAGTGAAAAGGATCCACAATTTCACCATCGCGAAGCACAGTGGTGAATCGAGCAAGATAGGGCAAGCCGGACCCATGCCCCAAACAGCCGCAGGTGGGCTGCAAGTGCAAACTCACTCGCGAGCTGTTGGATTCGCTCATGATGAGCACGGCAGCGATCAAGACGAGTGTGAAATGGGGTATTCTCTGCGAGCGAAGGAGGCATAATCTAATGCGCCAACCTATCACGAACGATCGTAGCTCAACCGCAACACCTTCGCTCAACGAACCGTTCGTCGCTGCTTACTTGTACAAATGTTTAACAACCTGTTTTGCCTTGTTTTTATGTGTTTTTGCCAAAGAAATGCGAGCAGAAACAGTCTGGAACGCTACAGAATGACCGTTCACTATACAGAATCAAAACAGCCTAAAACGACCCAATTTTGGGCCATTTTCGCGTGTTGTGGCATGCATTTTGAGCGGTACAGAGTGTCAACCATCTCAGCCTCTTGGAACCACCTGGGTGGCACAAGGGGGGATGGGGCTTTGGGATAGTATCGGGCGTGAGCATTCATAAAGAGTTGAACTCGACTTACATCCGAGACCTTGGGAACCATCGTTTGTGGACTTGCAACCATTCTTACAACCCTCTAAAGTCTTGTTTAGCTCTCTTTCTCTCTTTTTCTGTTGCACTCAAGGTGTTTGACGAATTGCTTGTAAGAGCTGCCATCTCTGCGAGACGTCGGAACTTGTATGTCGCTCGTCTTCAAAACTAATCAACTTCTCTTTTGTAGGTCCTTCAGGACCCACATGAGGTTGCAAGTGGACCCTTTACAGGCAAATAATGCATCGGCGTTTCATGAGTTAGGCAATCCCAGCTAAGTCCGGAACATTAGGCAAGGTTGCTCCGTGACTTAGGCAATTCCAGCTAAGTCTTCAAGTTTGCCGTTAGGGTGCCACATGACTTAGGCAAATTCAACTAAGACCGTGACAAACCAGGAAAAGGAGCCACAAAGAGAGACTTACAATAGTGGAACCCGCCTCGATGTTCTTGAAGCGAGCTTAGAGGAACTCTACCAAGGCCAACGAAGGCTCCTTGGGGTAGAGAGCTCGCAAGAAGAAGCTAAATCTCGGATCGACAGGGTTAAGTCCCTGGTCGACCGCCTGACAGAGGACACTAAAGACTCTGTACGACATATACATGAAGTTGTGGCGGAACTCACGGCCAATGTGACGTTGCTCACAAGAACTCTTAATGCAGGAGGAAACAATACTCGCGTTGCACTGCAACAAAGCTTCTAGCACCAAAGCCGCATTCCTGTTGGACATGGAATAACATTTTCGTGCTACGAGGCCCGATTCAGAGGAAACCAAAATTTCTATAGCAACAAAGTATCTGAATGGAGATGCAAAACTTTGGTGGCAAACCCGTTGGGAAGAGATCAAGTAAGGCCAATGTCGTGGGAAAAGATCAAGCAAGGCCAATGTCGTGTGGATACATGGGAAGACTTGAAGCGAGAGTTCAGAACTCAGTTCTTGCCCGAGAACACAGAGTTTGTCGCAAGAAGAAAACTAAGGCAACTCCACTAAAGTACATCCATTCGAGACTATGTGAAACAATTTTTGGCACTGATGTTGGATATATAGGACATGTCCGAGAAGCACAAACTATTCAGCTTCCTCGATAGCCTGAAGCTATGGGCACAACAAGAACTACATCGAACGAATGTCACCGATGTGGTCGGGGCTAACTGACTTTGTTTCTTTTGAGGACTTGGGAAAGAAGAAATAATCTTTGGGAAATTGCTCAACAAAATATTCTTGAATAAAGGAGTTTGGGGGCGAACAAGAGAAGAAAAACTTCCACAATGGACCAAGCTCAAAAGGCAAAGCCCTAAAATTTGACGGATGCTTCTTATGTGGAGGACCACACATGATGAGGGAGTGCCCACAAAAACAGGCACTAAATGCTTTAACTGCATCAATACACTCCCATAAGTCGAACAAGGGCAAAGCCGTCACCCTTAGTTTGAGCAGTTCTAGATCCAGCAGCAACGATGAGTCGCAAGGACCTCGAATGGGAGCAATACGCTTATTGAATGTGTTGTAAGGTCAAGTGGGGGAGAACACAAAGGTAAAGCCACTAAAGGCAGGGAGTAGTAAGTTGATGTACATGGACATCAAACTAAATGGCCGAACAACCCGTGCAATAGTGGACACGGGCACTACCCACAATTTTATTGCCGATTGAGAAGCTAAGCGACTTGGACTAATCTTAGAGAAGAACCCAAGTCGTATGAAAGCTGTGAACTCGGAGGCCAAGCGGATCTCCAAACTAACAAAGGGGGTCCCCATCAAGATTGGAACATGGAGCGAGAGTACGAACATGATGACGGTGCCCTTGGACGTACGAACATGATGACGGTGCCCTTGGACGATTTCCAAGTGATTCACGAAATGGAGTTCATGCACGCAGCAAAGTTGATACCTATGTCATTCCTGAACTCCCTATGTCTAATCGAAAAAGACAACCCCTGCATAGTTCCAGTTTCTCGAGGAGGTACCAAAGATCCACAATTATCGGTATTGCAATTGAAGGGGTACAGTGAATCAACCTTTGTCGCCGCGATAAAGCTAAAGACACTTGACGGGGAGGCCATTCAAGAACCTGCCGTGGTGATGAACATCTTGAAGGAGTTCTTAAATATGATGTCGACTGAGTTACCGAAAACTCTACCACCACACATAGGCGTGGATCATCGTATCGAGCTGGAGCCTAGAGTCAAGCCTCCAGCGAGACCACCATACCACCGCATGGCCCCTCCAGAGATGGCAGAACTCAAGAAGCAATTAGATGAATTGCTGAGTAGTGGTCTCATCCACAGTTCAAAAGCACCATTAGGAGCTTCAGATCTATTCCAGAAGAAACAAGATGGGAGTCCTCGATTATAAGTCAATTATCGAGCCCTAAACAAAGTGACGGTGAAGAACAAATATCCAATCCCGTTCATTGCATATTTGTTCAATCAACTGGGCAAGGCCAAGTACTTATCTAAACTCAACCTTCGGTCAGAGTATTGGCAGATGCACATTGCAAAAGGCAACAAAGCGAAAACTACCTGTGTGACCAGGTATGGAGCGTTTATCCGACCATATTATGCACTCTAATGAACCAACTTTTCAGGGAGAACACCTTGTTTGTGAAGAGGGAGAAGTACTACTTTGCTCAAGACGAAAATTATATTCTTGGGCATCAAATAGGCAATGGTTTCATCCGAATAAATAAGTCTAAAGTGCAAGCTGTGGCGGACTGGCGAACACCAAAGAAGGTGTCAGAGCTTGTCAACTATTATCGGTGCTCATAGCTAGATATTTGAAGCGCGCAGCTCCACTGAGGGAGTTGCTAAAGGAGCAGTCTCGGAGATAGTCAGACAAATATGAAGCGGCATTTCAAGACCTAAAGATTAATGTGTTGGAGGAACCGGTACTCAGATTACCAGAATATGGGAAGTCTTTTGAAGTCCATACAGATACTTCCGACTTTACTATTAAGGGAGTACTTATGCAAGAGGGTCATCCAGTGGCCTACGAGAATCACAAGCTCAACGAGACCGAGCGACGATATCCTGTGTATGGGAAGGAGATGACAGCAGTAGTCCATAGCCTACGAGTGTGGCAATATTATCTTCAGGGAGCGCCATTCATGCTAAGTACAAACAATGTCGCATTTAGTTACTTCCAAACTCAAAAGAAACTCTCCCTAAAACAAGCATGATGGTAGGACTTCTTAGCCAAGTTCGACATAGTAATGGAGTACAAACCCGGTAAAGCAAACCTCGTGGTCGATGCATTGAACCGGAAAGTTGAATTGGTGAACACTATACAATTTGAAGGCAGAGACCAAGCAAGTTAGTTGCACTCCAACTTCCTTTCTATGATCAAGGATGGACTGTACAGTGATCCTCAGGCAGTAACCCTGATGCAACTCATCAAAGAGGATAAGGCACGACGGTTTTGGGTCCAAGAGAGACTTATCTACACCAATGGGAAAAGAGTTTATGTTCCGGGGCAAACAATTTGAGGCATGAACTCCTGAGGGAGTGTCACGATTCCCTCTGAGTGAGACACCCGGGTATTCATTGAACAATGGCTCTCGTGGAAAGGGTCTTCTACTGACCGAAGATGGGGACAGATATGGAGGAATATGTTCGAACATGCCTTACTTGCCAACAGGATAAGGTAGAGCAATGAAAGCCAGTGGGACTTTTAGAGTTGTTGCCCATACCAAAAAGGCCATGGAAGAGCATTTCCTTGGACTTCATATCAAGCTTGCCCGCAGTAGGGGGACTTAGATCAATACTCGTGGTTGTTGATCGGTTTTCGAAGTATACAACATTCATTGTTGCACCCCTACATTGTTCAGCAGAGAAGACAACTAAGTCCCACACAACATCATTAGTGATCGAGATTCTCGGTTCTTGGGACGATTCTAGACCGAGCTATTCAATCTGCTGGGATCTAAATTATACTTCTCCAGAAACCTCCACCCTCAAACGAATAGCCAGACTGAAAGAATCCACTCACTCATAAAGCAATATTCTACGTGCCAACAAGATTAGGTGAAGCTATTGGATATAGCTCAATTCTCCTACAACTTGCAGTGGAGCTCTACATCCAACAAGAGCCCCTTTGAGATTATCACGAGACAACAACTGTCGACTCCTCACACCTTGGCTATTGGTTATACTGGAGGTAGCTTGTCGGCATATCACTTCGCAAAGGAATGACATCGGAATGCAAATATTGCTCGGGCCTACTTGACGAAGGCGACCAAGAAGATAAAGAAGTGGGCAGACTTGGGAAGCGACCACAAGAGTTTAAAGTTGACGACTTGGTATTGGTGAAGCTCCAACCAGCATCACTCCAATTCTTTAGGCACAAAATGCACAAAAGGTTGGTACGTAAGTATGAAGGGTCTTTCTCAATTATCAACAGGTGGACAACGTCTCCTACAAGTTGCAACAGTTAGCATGGCTCAAAATTCACAATGTCTTCCATGCAAGCAACTTAAAAGTCTACCATTCAAATCCGCAAGATGCTTCGCGAAATATTTTAACTCAACTACCTCTAATCTAAGCCTCCTACGAGAAATGACGGGACCATTCTAGCTGATAGCAAGACTAAGCTACCTAGTGGAGCGGAGCAAACGGAGTACTTGGTGAAGTGGCAAAAGCTTCCCCGAACAAAAGCCAGTTGAGAGTCAGAAGACGCTCTACGACATGAAGAAGTCCGCGTCAAGGCCTAGCAAAAAGCATCAACGAGGGCATTGACAATTTAAGTGGGGGAGAATGTCACGAACGATCGTCGCTTAACCACAACATCTTTGCTCAATGGATCATTCGTCGCTTTTGCTTATTTGTACAGATGTTTAGCAACCTGTTTTGCCTTGATTTTATGTGTTTTTGCTTAAGAAATGCGAGCGAAAACAGTCTGGAACGCTGCAGAATGATCGCTCGCTGTGTGGAGCTAAAACAGCCCAAAACAGCTCTGTTTTGGGTCGTTTTTGCGTGCTACGATGAACACTCTGAGCGGCCCAAAACGTCAGCCATCTCAGCCCCTTGGAACCACCAGGGTGGCACAAGGCTGGATGGGGCCTCGGGTATGTATCAGGTGTGAACATTCATCAAGAGTTGAACTCGTCTTGCGTCCGATACCTTAGGAACCATCGTTTGTGGACTTGCAACCGTTCCTACAGCCCTCTAAAGTCCTGTTTTGCTCTCTTTCTCTCCTTTCTCTGTTGCACTCAAGGTGTTCAACGAATTGCTTGTAAAAGCTGCCCTCTTTGTGAGACATCGAGACTTGTCCTTCGCTCATTTTTAAGCTAATCAACTTATCTTTTGTAGGTCCTTCGGGACCCGCACGAGGTTGTAAGTGGGTTGACCCATTGCGGGCAAATAACACTTTGGCGTTTCATGACTTAGGCAATCCCAACTAAGTCTGAAACATTGGGCAAGGTTGCTTCGCGACTTAGGCAATTCCAGCTAAGTCTTCAAGTTTGTCGCTAGGGTGCTGCACGGCTTAGGCAAATTTAGCTAAGTCTGTGACAACGCGGATGAGGAGAAATCGCCAACGACGTCGAGGCAACATACGTCCCACGAGCAACGATAGGGCGACGACGAATCGAGATGTCGAAGGAGAGCAGCGCCAGATCTCCAGGTTCTTCCTTTTCTTCTCCCTCTTCTTCCTTCTCCCTCGGCTGATACCGTGCGGGCGACGACGATCAAAATCGAGGCGGAAACAACCCCAATTGACAGAATCACCCCGATAGTGGGCGGTCCGTGTACCAGTCTGCTGGAGGATCGATATCGAGCGATACCATTTGGTCTTGCCAACCTTGCTACAGATTACTATTAGCTACTTTTTCTTCATCCTACTCTTCCTCTTCCCTTTCTCATCTTCTTATCTTCTTTTTGTCCTCCTTTCAAAACATCATGTTGCTCGATGATCACTGAACACAACAATTGTAGATATCGAGCAGGTTACAACTTTTTATCATACTTGCTTTTTGATATTAAGTGATTGGGTCAGCTATTTCAAAGTTGAATCATACAAGAGGTCAAAATCAAGGTTCGTTGTACCGATTCATACCGACGTATCGAGCTCAGCTCGGTATGATATGGTACACTAGTACTAAGCGGTATACTTGCTTCATACCGATGTACCGAGCTCAGCTCGGTATGATACGGTACACTGGTACTAAGCGGTATGCACAAGCATACCGCTCAATATATATATAATATAATATAATATAATATAAAGTTAAAAAATAAAAAAAGGCGACATTATGACATCACCTCGTTCCTTCTCCCCACGCGGGAAGATGTTTCTTCTCACAGTGCTGTCACGGCTTACCTGAATTTGCCTAAGCCGTGCGGCACCCTTGCGGCAAACTCAAAGACTCGGCTGTTATTGCCTAAGTCGTAAAGCAACCTTGCCCAATGTTTCCGACTTAGCTGGGATTGCTTAAGTCAAGAAACACCCAAGCGTTATGCGTCCATAAAGGGTCAGCCCAATTGCAACCTCGTGCCAGTCCCGAAGGAGCTACAAAAAGAGAAGTTGATTAAGTTAAAAGTGAACGGCGGACAAGTCCCAACATCTCGGGAAGAGGGAAGCTTTTACAAGCAATTCGTCGAACACCTTGAGTGCAACAGAAAAAGAGAGAAAGAGAGTGAAACATGACTTTAGAGGGTTGTAAGAACGATCACAAGTCCACAAATGGCGGTTCCCAAAAGTGTTGGACGCAAAACAGTTCAACTTGTTTTGAATGCTCACGCCCGACTACCTACCGAAGCCCCATCCAGCCCTGTGCCACTCAGGGGGTTCAAAAGGGCTGAGATAGCCGACATTCCGCGCCGCTCAAAATGCTTGCCGTAGCACACGAAAATGGCCCAAAAATGGACAGTTTTGAGCTGTTTTGGTTCCGCACACTGAATGGTCGTTCTGCAACATTCCAGACTGTTTCTACTTGCATTTCTTAGGCAAAAACACTTAAAAACAAGACAAAACAGGCTGCCAAACATCTATACAAGCAAAAGCGATGGACGGTCCGTTAAGTGAAGGTGTTGCGGTTGAGCAACGACCATCCATGACAGTGCAAGGAGAAGAAATCGCCCGCAAGCGAAGGAATCGCCCACGGTCGACGGATCGCAAGGGCGAAAAGCAACGCCAGACTCCTGGTTTTTCTTCTCCCTCTTCTTCTTTCTCCCTCCCTCGACTAATACCGCCCGAAACTGACCTCCGACGATCGAAATCGACCGTTATCGGTCGATTTCGGGTGGTAATGGGGTGAAAACAGCCCCAATCGACGATACTATCCGGTAGCGGGCAATCCACGTACCGGTCAGCTGACGGACCGGTACATACCGCCCGGTACAGGCGATACTGATCGCTATTGCATCCTTAGTCAGAATATCACCTGATTTCTGGGTGGTTTTGCTGAAATAAAGCGATAAATTATGTTTTTGGACCAAAACCACTTATTCAGTAAGTATATAACAAACCAGGCAATATAGCTGGTTCCACTAACCACCCAATGATAAAACCAGTCAGATCAATAAAAGAAACCTAGTACCACCGTAGGCAGTAATGCAGCTGAATGCCTAGAGGTTGGACCAGTAAAAATGAGCTGACTATATAGCAATATAACTAGAATTTTGATCATTGATAGGAACAATGCCAAACCTTGTACATTACTTATGAACCAAGAGTTTAAAAATCATGAGCTGATAATGCCTGAAAGTATACTAGTTGACAGCATCATCAAATATATAATGTAAAACCAAGATTCGTCATACCACAGTATACCGCGCAATATGAGCGGGATGTACCGGTCCAACAAGGGACCAATACATGTGGTACATAAGTACACCTCCATATACCATGTGTCAGTATACTCGGTATGGCTCGGTATAGCTCAGCATGTATCATACCAATAGCTAGTCAATATACCGATGTGTACCAGTAAGGCGAACCATATGTATAACTATACACCAAAACTTTCTAAATTTGGAACTAGAAAAAAATAGATAGCAAAAATAGACTAATTGTTAAAATAAAAGAAGTTATTAAAAGGGCAGGGATTGCTTCAGTTGTATAGAAATAGATAATAATCACATCCAATTGTCAGTTTCTATATACACATATGCATAGATACAAATCTTTAAAAATTCAATATACGTATGTCTCGTTTTTTCCTAACAACGAGTTCTAAAAACTTGGTGCATAACCAGTGTCTCTCTTATTATCCATAAGAATTTTACAAGAACAAAATTATATCTGTCTAATACAATTAAGCAACTTATTTGAACTAAACAAACCTGAAACCTCACAATCACATTCCTAAAATGGATCTTAGATGTAAAAGAAATATACAAAATACATTCTTACATCCATTCCATTTTTGCAAATACACTCAAAAACTGAATTTCAGATTCTTTTGCACTTCCAAAAGATCTTGTAATAAAAGTCATCCAAGTTATTATAATGTCTCATATCTTTCATAATGTGGACCCTTTTTCTTCACAAGTATGGATAATTATTTTACATACAAGCATATCAAATACCAACTCAAATTAGACGAAAACCAATATGATGTTTTAATAAAAAGTGTAAATATTTTATGAAGATGCTCAGAGTTGGAAAATCAAAATTAAGGGCATGAATATAGTGAAAATTTCTTTGGATCAGCAACCAACAAAAGATGTAAACCTCATCCTGTAATCCTATCACTATTAACATGTGACACAAAGAGCTACAGAAACATGATCTTAGAAGTTGAAACCAAATACAATTCCATCGAATCCATACTTCACAATATTGAGATCTAGAAAGTGTAATATAGTCTACCAATTAGATGTAAGGTGGTTTAATGAGATTTTCCTTAAATTCAGACTACCTAAAATGGAGGAATACGACATGTTGCATGTATACCTAACCAATGATTGTTGTACCACACAAAACGGTACAAAATGGGTGGTACATACTGGTACAGGCATGGGCTGATTCATGGATCACCCCCGTTTTGGGTAGCCCGGTCCAGTTCAGTAAAAGTAATTAAAAAACAAAAAAAGCAATGGGGCTGTCCAACTCAGGATTAAAATAAGAAAATAACTTAAAATAGAAATTAGGGCTTGCAAACATGAGCCCTCTTCTCACTTCTTCGCCGCTGCCGCTGCTTCATGACTGCTTCACCGCTGCCAACACCATTGCCACCACATTCCTTCTGCTTCCCAAGTATGCTCCCAAATCCCAAGTATGCTTCAACGTTCCTCTTCTCCTCTTCCTCTCCTTGTCCACCGCTTCTTCTTCTTTGTCCTCCACCACTTTCTCTTCTTCTTTCTTCCTTTTCCCCCATCACCCCTTCCTTTTCTCCCTCTTTTTCTTCCACTCCGAAACACTGGTATGTACCGGCGTATCATGTGTTGGTACACCGGCACATACCGGTCCAACAGATCTCCAAAACGACAATCCTTGTACATAAGTGTTGCACTGGTCAGGCCTTAAGAATTAAGCATACATCCCATCGCATTGATTGTTCTACTGGTGGATAGTTTTGCCAATAGCTGGGATGATGCAGGATATGGGATGATCAACATGTATATTAAAAATTCTAGATTCAAGTGTGAGAAGAAAAGGTATTGCATGCTCCAATTCCTTGAAAAGTTCAATAGATTATAAAAATACAAAGCCATATAAATTAAGCATATGTATGAATGGCCTACAAATGTAAATTGGCCCCAAAACTTCACCTGACGAGGGATGTTTGTTTCGTAAGACAGAGTGAAGTTTCCTCCTTTTAGCTCAATATTATTGTCAGAGCAATAATTGTAGAAAACCTTACAGATAGCCATCAGCAATCTCATCCCTCCATAGTATCCTTCACTTTGTAAACGAGATACCTGCAATGAACATACCATCACTAGTCTGAATCCAGGTGAATATTAGAAACAATATCTACACAAGGATATGATGCAAAAGGAGAGTTCTTGCTGCCAAACTTGAGAAAAAAATCCAGTTTATTTCAACAAAAAATTATCCTTGGATAAATTCAGTTAGCAGTGGTAAAAACCAAGAAGTAAGAAACATGATTGATGGTAACGATCCTCATCATCCCCATTATCCAAATCTTTATACATAGCATCGAAAAGCTGGTCTCTCGAAATTGACATAAACCAAGATTTAATAATAGAAAGAAAGAAAGATCTTGTATGTGCATGAAAAGGCCCCGGTAAGAATCTCGTGGCAAGCGATTCCAAGAAACACAAGGAAAAAAAAGCACCCGAAGTAACCTCTTACAACTTCCATCATCATCACAGAGGCTCCGAGCAACCGAAACCTTGAGAGACATTGCACGTGCTATGAAACATAACATGTAAAGGTTTATAAAAGTCAGATGCCACAAAAGTCAAAAAAGAAAAAAAAAAAAAGTTCATTGAATTTATCTATACATTAAGTTTGTACAATCTCATACTTCCATTTTCCGTTTTCGTTGACAAATTTGGTTATTGGTGAAAAGATTCACAATACCGGGGAGAACCATACTTACCGAATAGTTGAAGAAAGAAGATCTTAATGATTGGCAAACAAACAGAGGACGCGAATACAAGTTCAACGCAAACTACAGATCTAATAAAACCGAAAACATGAGATGATGAAGAGAAAGCGTACAAGATGGTGGATCGAGGAAAAGGAAACGAGATCATGAGTGGGGTGCGGGCGGATGACGAGGTCAGCGGACGGCTCGAGGCGGACGGTGGCGCAAAAATTGCCGATCGAGAGGGAGATAGTGCGACCGAAGTAGACATCGCTAGGGTTCCCCAGGAGTCCGATGCGGGCGTACGCCTTGTGCTCGATGATGGTGTCGAAACCCTGCGGCGCCATGGTTTGCAACAGTGAAACTACAGGTGTCGGCGCTTGGGATCAATCCCCCTCCCCCAGCCATTGCCGATTATATATTTTCCGCGCCTGCCATGCACGTGGATTGATACAGATCGAGTCGTAAAAAAAAAAAATCGGAAGATAGAAAAAATCTTAAATAAATAATTTTGAACGACGGTCCGCAGAAAAAAATCTATAATTTTTACCTAATAATAATAAAAGAGGAAATTATAGAATCACCCCTATCGATCAAAGTTGACCTGTGGAGCGGGGTTGACGAGTC
The DNA here is from genome assembly GCA_021527575.1 of Ensete glaucum. Classification (NCBI taxonomy): domain Eukaryota; kingdom Viridiplantae; phylum Streptophyta; class Magnoliopsida; order Zingiberales; family Musaceae; genus Ensete; species Ensete glaucum. Next base: position 12,809,686 of record CM038551.1, on the reverse strand, counting down.
AGCTTCCTCTTCTCGACGGTTGCGGCCACGAGCACAGTGACCGACCAGCGACGGAGATCGACGACCGGATGTGAGTTCTCTCACGGCTTTCTCCTCTCTTCTTCTCCCATCACCTTCTGCCGTTCCCCCCAGAGTTCGATTTATAGGAGCGAGGGAAGGCGGCGGGCTCGTTGCCCACGAGCGGAGAGGTGTGACCACACGTGGGCGGCTGCGGCGAGCGCCGGAGAGCGAGTGCACCCGCGTACGACGAGGACCGCAGCAGCGCACGTGGGACGAGGACAGCAGTGAACGGTGTGATCGCGGGCTTCGACAGACGGGGCTACGGCGAGCGATGCGGGCCCACAAGCAGGCGACGAGCGGTGAGGGCGGCGGGCGGCTGTACATGAGCGGCTACGGCAAACGCCGCGTGGCAGGCCGCGTGATGGGGCACCGCCCTGTGAAACCCGCGCGTGAGGACCGCGACGCCAGCACAAGCGGCAGCCGTCCGTTGTAGTGAGGAAGTGAAGTGGGGGCCATCTCTTAGTTGACCCGACTCGAGCCTATATCTGACTCAATCTTAAGTCAGTTTCCATAAATTCCCCTCTTTGACAAAAGAAAAAATTGATGTCGGTTCAACATTTTTATATATTATCTTCTCCCAAAAAGATCCCGTAGGATATTAAATTAAAGCTTCATGTAGGTTGATCAAATTCGAACTGAATTTAATCAAAGGAAGAGACTTCCATAATATGTCCGTTACAGTGTGAGTTGCATCAATTTTGGGAAGCAGAATTTTTTTTTCTATGATTATGTAATAAATATAATGATATATGATAATGAAGACATATGTTTAATTCTGTCATGATATATTTGATCCTTGGATAGAAGGATCTTACTCTAACTATTGATGATAATTTTTTATTAAAATTTTTAATCAAATTATTTCTTTTATTATTTTAGTTATCGTCATGTTTTTTTTTTGCCTTGGTAGTTGAAAATTCAATTCTAGATTATAGCCCAACTTTTTAACTCAATGCGGTACCACTTATAGAAAAAACTTAGAACGATAATGGACTTTGTTTAGTTTCTTCAAAAATTAAATAAATTTTTTGGGTTCCCAAAAGGTATTGACTAACCCATTTAATACATTCTCGATAAATCCTTTCTAGGTTTGTTATGTACTGGCTCACTACACTGATAACATAAGCAAGATCAAAATGCATATAAACTATATGCATACATCATATTGCTCACTATACTTCTATAAGAAATCTTTTTCATTTGTTTACTTTTTTTTTTTTGTCTTGGGGAGACTAGGACTCTAATAATCGAAATTATACAACTAGTGTAGTGCAAATGATCTTTGAAGAGTGCATGCCTAATTATTCCACTATTTTGTTTATGTTTGCATCTTGGGGAAAGTATAGCTTCTTGGCATATCTCTCATGACTAATCTCCATGCCAAGAATATGTTTTGGCACCCCATGTCCTTCATTTTAAACTTTCCCTTAAGTAGTTTCTTAAGTTTGTCTATTTCATATTTATCTCTTGTAGTAACAAGTATATCATCAACATACAATCATAAATATATTATAAAATTACTTATCCTATTTAAGTATATACAGCTATTATAAAATGATATACTATATCCAGATTTAAGTATAAACTAATCAAATCATTTATACAATTGTCTTGAAGATTATTTCAAATATGATTCTCCTTTCCTTTCTCCTAAAATATAGTTGCTCCATTTAGATCTATTCTTCTAATTCTCTACATAGATCTTTACATTTAGCTACTCTAACTTCAAATCAAATATTGCTATCAAGACTAGTATGATTCGAATAGAAATATATTTAATTATTGAAGAAAAATGTCTTTATAATCGATACCCACTACCTAGCTATATCTCTTAGTCATCGAACAATCATTATGGCTATCACTTTCTTTGATCTTAAAGATCCACTTACATCTAACTAGCTTTTTGTTGGGTGAAGGCTTCACCAATTACGAAGTATGGTTCTTCAATAGAGATTAAAACTTATCTAATAACATTTTTTTTTAGTTCAAACTACTAAAAGTATCATTGTATGAAATTGACTATTCTACACTATGTAATTCCTTAGCAACAACGAGTATATATATATGATAACATTCATGTACTTTAGATATGAATGTGGTTTATGACATGATTGGTCAACGACAATGCTATAGTGGTGCTCCTCCTTAGTCAATTGTAGTTATTCCTCAATTTCAACTTCGGAAAATGTACGGGTGATGAAAGTTTTCAGGTGGAAAGGATAATTTTAGAATCAAAATTTCTTGTTAGATCAAATCTATATCTTTTACAACCTCGTACTTGTCCTTTGATGATAGGACATGTTCATAAAAAATAATATCCTTATGTATTTTGACACATGTTACACCTAAGGGATAACATAAGAAAATGTAATATTTTGACCTAGGTTTTACTTTATCATATTTCGCCCTTACATATACTTTGCAATAGAAAAGTCTTAAACATGAATAAGAGATAAGGGATCTACTCTACTTTTCATCTAGTCTTAAACTCAATAGCAGATGATAGTAATCTATTTATCAAGTAATATATAAACGACGCTGCCTCGGTCCAAAATGGCTTTGGAGGTTTAACGTTTAAGATTATGCACCGAATCCTTAGCATGATGGCGTGACTCATTTTCTTCACTGCCCCATTCTCTTATGGAGTGTGAAGCATTATTTGGTGGTGAATGATTCATCATTTTTTTCGCACAATAACTATTAAATTTGTTATTATAAAATTTTATGATATTGCCGGTACGTAGTGCTCGAACATACCTCTCAGTTTGTTTCTTTTATAATATTTTTTATATTTAATTTTTTTTTAAAACATCATTCTTGTACTTAATAAAATATACATCTACCTTTGAGCTCCTCCTTAACACGTCACCAATGGAGACAGTGGATGTAGTCAAGAATTCTTTTGTTTTAATATTTTTCTGATAGTTGTTGCTTAAAAAATGGTAAAAATCTCTCTATCTCCTTCTTATGCTGATCAGCTTCATCTGCAGTAATATTTCAGCTTACAATGTTTCCGATGGTCACCGATGTGATGTAGACTCACTTCCCATAGTTATTATTATTATTATTATTTTATTAGACAGTCTGTCAGGTCAATGTGCCCTTCCACCTCTTTTTTTTTTCTTAATTTTTTATTTTATACACATTGTTCCTCAATGATTTTTTATTTGGATCTAATATAAACTTTATCATGAGATTTTTATCATAAATTTTTTGCTTAGTTAAATAAAATTCGCAGTCTATAATATGGAGGAAGATGTCAAGTATATCTCGATGAGGATAGATCGTAACTTACCAGTGTATGCGTCTATAAATGTGGAGAAAGTGATTTGGATCCCCAAATTATAATTAGATGATCTGATAAGCTATTCAGGAGTTTTAAGCGACTTTCTATTTATTTAAACAAAAAAAAAGATCTCCGCTAGCTCTGGATATTATTAACATTTCGATATATCCTCTACTAACTTTGTTCTTCTTCAATCCTTCACTAAAGATAGACGATGGTAACTCTAAAAAAAAAAAGAAAAAGGAATTAAACGTTTCTTTTTTGACACGCTCATATCTTATTTCTCTTAACGAGCTCAGAGGAGACGAAATATTTAGATTTATCAAAACTCCTTATTCCTTATTTGACACGCTCATATCTTAATTCCCTGTGGCTTGAATTATGTTAATATGATGAAATTGGGTCGCAACCTTATTTCTTATTTTTCTAGAATGTATTTTGTATCCAATCTAATTTAAGCTATTTGGTAAGATACGTTATTTGTAATTTGTTATATATATATATATATATATATATATATATATATATATATATATATATATATATATATATAAAACTTAGATAGACAAATACTTCACCTTTCATTCTATTTTCTTGCAAATGTATCATTTGTAATTTGTGAAACTTCATATGCACGCACAGATGATCAAAGCAAAGCAGGAATAAAGTATGCATGTTTCAGTTTGTTGTTAATACGAAATGTAATGCAAGGATTTCTTCCCCCACACATAAGAGAGAGAGAGAGAGAGAGAGAGAGAGAGAGAGAGAGAGAGAGAGAGAGAGGCTATCGTCGATGAAGCAAAGCAGACGTATTCGGAGGAAATCTTCTGTTGCCAACGCTCTTCTTTTTGGTTGTGAATATTAAATCAAACAAAACACCCATTTGCGACGGAAAGAAAGCCATTAAAACAATTGGCCACTTAGTTGGGAAGGCCATGAACTCGGGAGGAAGCAACCGAGAAGGAGAGCAAAGCAAGGAAGGTCAGCAACGACAACACTATGATTCAAACCTCGTGAGCTGCTGCCGCACCCGGAGGCAACACACAACTACGACATACATCACTGCAGCTCCCACTATGTAGCGATCTAACCCCACCATCAAATTTGTCTTCCATTTCTGTCTTTCTCGGTCCCTCACTCGAGAAGATTCACCGAAAAGACGGCCCACAGGTCCTCGTCGCTGAAGAACTTGGCCTCCTCCGCCGCCGCCAGCTCCGCCTGCATTTCTCTCGACCGATCACTGTCATTGCCCACTCCGCTGCAGTCCTGGGCCTGCTCGCAACTGCCATTGCCCACGTAGCTGCTCTGTGAGCCCTCTGGTTCCGTCTCCGCCTCCGCCTCTGCTTCCGTATCGCTGTTCCTCGCGAACCTACCCTTGACTCGCGGCCGGCTGTCGGCAAACGTCTTCCTGCATGCGTACTGCAAGTAAACATGTGAGTGTCATATATTCGGCTTTCCTGACAGGTTATATACGTTGTTGTAATCGAGCAACGTGAAAAAATAATAGATGACGAAGAGATGGAATGGAACGGTGCTCACGGTGATCTTCTTGTGAAAATTCCTCTGGTTTCGCTTGCTCCGGTATCTTTCGATCCTCTCCTTCCTCTCCTGGGCGCTGTACCGCCCCATTCTCCCGACAATTTCGCGTCCTTCCTGGCTGTCGTTCCCCCCAGAACCCAGGTCACCGCCCATCCCCTGTTTCGATCAAACTCGAGAAGGAGGATCAAAGTTCTGCGTTTTGTTCGATAACGCACATTAAAATAAAAAAAAAATGCAGTTTTGCAAAAGAGAAAAAGGCGGTAGAAAAGACGGAGCGTCCGCTCGCCTGGATGTTCCCGGTGCTCAAGATGTGCCTCACTGGACCTGCATCCGAGTCGATGAAGTTGCCTGAGGAGGAGGGTGGGGACGGCGAGGTGAGCAGCGTCAAAGGCGGCTGCTGCTGGCGGTGATTCTGGAGCGAGGAGAAGAAGGGCAGCGGGTGGAAGCGACCGAAGCCGTGGTGGGGGTGGTGGTGGAGAGGAAGCGAGTGAGAGCTGCTGCTTCTGGAGAGACAGCAACTAGAAGGGGCGGAGGAGGAGCAGGGAGGAGATGGGGACAGGAGAGGAGGGAAGGTGGGGGAGTTCCCATCGAAGTGGCCAGCGATGGTGGCGGCGTCGCTGCCAGGCGACGCGGCGGGGCAGCAGCTCTGAGGCAAAAGGTCGGGGCCCACGAAGGAGGCAGAGGAGGAGGAGGAACGAAACATGGCTTCCGGGGGGTGGGGTGGGTGGCATCTCGGGGCGTCCGAGGGCCGGGCTTTATCGGGGTTTCGGGAGGAGGAAGGCTCGGTGGCTTTTGGGGCCCGCTGAACCAGGATCGAGAATGACGTGCGCAAAAGCTTGACCACCCGACAGTGGGAGCAGGAGGAGGTACGTGAACTCGAGGCCATTTTGGGTGGGATAGATAAGAGTGAGTACACTCCGTTTGCATGCCCACTCAGCTACTTGCTTGTACATGCACATCACATCCGAATGGACGTTGCATGCCGTGGGTCCATAATAGCGTCTCACCTGGAGCAGTCACACGAACTCTTTTTTAGATGGCAGGCGTTCATCCGCGGGTGCACACAGCCTTGCGAACTTAAAAGACAATGACAATTACAAATTTACATCATGCATCCTAATATCTGTTCACGATCGATACTACATTCTGTATTCTATTCTTTGTTAGTGTTGGGATCGTTTCTCAATGTAGGATGATGGATCACCCGGATGAGTTCTTTCGTATGCGTAGTATCGATTTCGTGGTCCCGTGACGTCGCAACTCCTCTCTATTATTCAAGCAGTTTCCTCGGTCGATCGGGGGTATGTCCTACAAAAGACCCAGGCTGAGCTGTTTGGGCTCGGCCGAATCCCTCCGACGATCAAGTCAGGGGTCGATCGGATTGAATGAAGAAATCAAGTTTTTTTTTTTTTCCTCTCCTGACGGCCTCCTCCAGCTCAGAGGTGGTAAGGGAACATTTATACCTGCATAAGCGAGTTGATTATACGTGGGCCACGCCATCGCTACTGTGTCTGATAAGTCACCAACCGCCCATTGTCAGGAGCACTGTTTGTTGGTCGGCTATTGCGTCTGCCCTGACACGCCACCTATCGCCATTGTCATGGGTCGGCCTCATTGATCGCTTCGTCGACACGCCACACGCCGGTGACATGGGTCAAGGGGATTGGTCAAGGGTTGGCCTCAACACATTGGCTCTGCTGTGCCGCTCGTTGTCAGGGGGGATAGTTAGCTGGCCACAGGGCTACCAGATGATACTCCGAGGTTGGGTCGGGTGCACGACGCAGGCCCGACGTAGCTGAATTATGACGTGGCCGAGGTGGGGATGTGGTGTTCATTGCCCCATTGGACTGACCATTATTGGCCCCATCATTCTTTCTCCCCTACAGAAATCCTTTTCATTACTTCTTCATGGTGCGCACCTGCAAAAGGTAGTGTCGGGGCTTGGATTGTGGTGAAAAGGATTGTCATGAAGCTTTAGATCTTTTGAGCCATCATGCGAGGAAGTTGGTTGGCCGAGAGATGCATCTCAGGCACGATTGGGCAAGAGGCGCGTCTTGGGCACGATTGGACTGATGGTAGTCGAGAAATGCGTTTCAGGCTCGATTGGACTGATGATGGTTGAGAGATGCGTCTCGGGCACGATTGGACTGATGATGGCCGAGAGATGCGTCTCAGGCATGATTGGACTAATGATGGCCGAGAGATGTGTCTCGGGCACAATTGGACTAGTGGTGGCCGAGAGATGCGTATCAGGCACGATTGTACTGATGGTGGTCGAGAGATGCATCTCGGACACCATTGGACTGATATAACCGAGAGATGCGTCTCGGGCACGGTCGGACTGATGATGGCCGAGATATGCGTCTCAGACACGATTGGACTGATGGTGGCCGAGAGATGCGTCTCGGGCACGATTGACGATGGTGGCCGAGAGATGCGTCTCTGGCACGATCGGACTTATGATAACCGAGAGATGCGTCTTAGGCACGATTGGAATGATGGTGGCCGAGAGATACATCTCAGGCATGATTGGATTGATGGTGGTCGAGAAATGCATCTCGGACACGATTGGACTGATGATGGTTGAGAGATGCGTCTCGGGTATGGTCGGACTGATGATGGCTGAGAGATGCATCTCGGGCATGATTAGACTGATGATAGCCGAGAGATGCGTCTCGGGCACGATTGGATTGATGATGATCAAGGGTGTGCATCAAGAACACATGTTAGTATGCTACACGTGACCAGCACGCATGAGTTTTTACCCCCATGGGTCACGTGCACATGGACTTGCGCTTCGGTCTGTCGCGTGCTACGCCCGTGATTTTGGCAGCAGGTAGCAATGGTCATTTAAGGCTAAGGTGAACCTGTATTTATTGATATGATGGGTTCTATGGGCAGTGTTCTCTCTCTACCTCGGGCACGCAAACTGCCGTTCGATGGCTTTATAACCCCGTCTCCCACGGCCAGAGACCTTACTTGCTCTTCTGAACTCCCTTTGCTTTCGCCTCGGCCTTTTGCAGTTCTCCTTCTTCCATCCCCTCATCGCCTTTGATCAAGTCAGATGTCCTCCTCGAGTTCGTCTAGCGTTAGGGTCGTTCCCTTTGCTAGTTCGGAGGGGACGCAGTTCGAGGGTCCCGAAACTAGAGTCTCGGGGTCGTCATATTCGGGGATACTTTTCCCGGAGGATGCCCGGTCGCGAAGAGATCTTGAGGTTATGAAGTCTTGTCATGATATTGCCTCGATCATAAGTGAGGAGGCTCTCGAGTCCATTTGGGAGCATTATAGCATCCCCGAGGGGTATGTGCTTCGGGCCCCTTTGCCCGAGCAACGGCCCTATCAACCTAGGCCCTCCGAGATAAGTATCTCGGTGGATGCACTAGAGGCTAGTTTGAGCTTCCCTCTACATCCCACCATAGTGGAATGCCTTTGGTGGTGGAGGATTTCTCCAAGTTAGATAGCGCCCAACTGGTGGCGTTATCTCATTGCATTCTTAGGCAAGTGTCGGGGTGTCAGAATTGTTCCTAGTCGAACCCTATTTCTTACTTGCTTTCGTCTCTATAAGAGTCGGGGAGGTTACTATTTGACGGCTCGGGCTGGTTTTAAGTTTAGCGGTGCATCGACCAACAACAAAGGTTGGAAGGCTTGGTACTTTTTTGTCAATGATCTGAGTTGGGGTTTCAAAGTCAACTAGTCAATTCATCCGATCAGCAATGTCCCCCCTTTATTATCCGAGGAGGAGTCTATCGCGGTCAGTACGTTGAAGGGAATTCTTCCCCTTTCCCAGGTAATCCGGGATATGACCGAGAAGTGGTTCGTAGAGGTCGGACTCAGTCCAGTCTCTCGGGGTATACCTGTAGTCTGACACTTTTTATATGTGTGACTGTCATCCGGATTCTCACTTGTTGATTAGGACGTAGGTCATCTGAACGTTCTGCGCAAGAAGTCTAGGATGTCGGTGGGAAGAGCACTCTTGCTGGACACGAGTGCACAGTCGGAGGTGGAAGTGATCCACACAGAGGCTTCAGAAAAATGACCTGTCGGGAGTCCAGTTATTGACCAAGCTACTGTTGGCTGACCCAATAAGTGGGTCAAGATAGCGATGAGAAAGCACAAGTCCCACCGTGGCGAGGGGACCTCCTGATGAGCAACTCAGGAGAGAGAACCAGAGGTCTTGGCGGAGGACTTCTCTCAGACCTACCACCGACCAAAATCGATGAAGGATCTGTGTGGCATGTGGGTTCGAGAAGATGACGATGGCTATTACGTCCTTCAGATGGTCGATTGGGCCCCAAAGGACTCGAGTGCGGTGATGTGAGCTCGGTGGCCGAACCTCTCGTACTAGACTAGGGTCTGGTATGACCCTGAAGCAGCCTCAGAGTTTGATCAGGGAGTATTGCACCCGATATTGGCCAAAAACCTCTATACCCTGCCTTCAGAGATCCTCATAGCCTAAGCGGCGAAGCAGATTGTGCTGGTAAGTCATGTCTTGGTACTTAATGTCGTTGCTTTCTCTTTTTCCTTATGTTGACTACCTTTTGTATTTTTGCAGGAGCATCATTACCAGATGGCCATTCTGGATAGGGTACATGAGTCGGGTCATCTAGTGGCCCATATGGGGAATCGGGCGTCCCTACTCGAGGTGAACTTGAGAAGCTGGAGATAGAAAGGGACCCTGAGTAGTTAACCCTGGCTTGGCAGTGAGTGGACGAGCTAGAGGCAGACAATGCCAAGCTAAGGTCAAGAGTGGACGAGCTGACCGATCGGTTGGAACAGGCTGACAAGGAACTAAATGAGCTTCGGGAGGGCTTGGCAGAGAGCCAACATTAGTTGAAGGAACAGAAAGCTGATCGTCGTAAGGCAAACGATGAACTGTTGAAACTAATGAGGGAGAATGAGTTCCTTAAGGTCGAGCTGCCGGGCAGAAGCATCACCAATTACAAGCAATCGGTCGAGTTTGGGTGGGGGCTACGATGGATGGGCCAGGTTTCATATGAGTATGAGTATCGGGTTGCCCTGCCTGTTTCCAGGCCCGATATCCCAACTTGGAGGTCGATAATGGTCCGTTCACCGAGCAACTAGAAGATAGCTCGGTGCCGATGGAGACTCGTCAAGAATTCGACGACTCCATCCCCCCCAGGAATGATCGAGAGTTTTGTAATTTCTGGGGTTTGAGTAGGTCGGTGTGTTTGTTCTGTATATAACTCTGACCCCGATCTCAGGGCTCGACCTAGGTCGGCACTTTGCAATCGATAACTTTTGTAACTGGATATTTCATTTAATGCAAAATAGTCTTTTGGTTCCCACCCTATGTGTAGAACTTTCTCAAATTAGAAATGTGCTAGGTTCTTGGCTACTGTTTGCCATCTAGGTTCGCAAGGATGCAAGTACCCTCTCGAACCATTTTGATGACTTGGTACGGACCTTCCCAAGTGGGTGCTAGTTTACCCCGAGTTCAAGTTGGATCAGTTACCTCGGCTTTGCGTAGGATGAGGTCGCCCATGGTCACTTGCCGAGGGTGTACTTTGCTGTTGTAGAGCCTTGCAACGGCCTTCTTGTATGTGAGTTCCCGTAGGTGTGCCTCAGCGAGCTTTTCCTCCAACAAGTCCAAGTTCTCGCGTAGTTATGCATCTGAGGTATCTTTTTCATAATGCTCGGCTCTAAGTGTCGGGAAGACCATCTCGAACAGTAAGACTGCCTCAGTCCCGAAAGCGAGGCTGAATGGAGATTCAGTCGTCGATGTTTTTCGGGTTGTTCTTAAAGCCCACAGGATGCTGGGTAGCTCATCGGCCCAAGTTCCTTGCACGCTAGTGACTCTTTTCTTCATACCTTCAAGGATGGCTCAGTTGGTGACCTCGGCGAGCCCGTTGGCTTGGGGATGCACAACCAAGCTGAACTTGAGCTGGATGTTAAAACATCGGCAGAAGTCTTTGAACTTTTGGTTGTTGAATTGTGTCATATTGTCTGTGATTATGACTTTGGGTATGTCGAACCTAGTGATGATATTTTTCCAAATGAAGTTTTCGGCTTGCTTCTCTATGATTGAGGCCAGTGGTTCAGCTTCAACCCACTTAGTGAAGTAGTCGACCCCCACTATAAGGAATTTGCACTGTCCTGAGGCGAGGGGGAACTGGCCGAGTAGGTCCATTCCCCATTAGCGAATAACCAGGCCATCTCGGTCGTTGCCATGGGAGTTGTCGGCTGGTGTGGCACATGAGCATGACGTTGACTTCATTTCACATTTTTGTATGGAGATCTGAGCATCCTTTTGTATGGTTGGTCAGTAGGAGCCCTATCGGAGGATTTTCTGAGCGAGTGTGCGGGCCCTGATATGTTATCCGCACACTCCCTCGTGTACCTCAGCAAGCGTCGTCTGCGCTTCGCTCGGGTGGAGGCATCAGAGCAGAGGTCGGCTGAAGCCTCTCCTATAGAGGCGTCTGTTGATCACGCAATACCAGGATGCTAGTCGCTTTATTCGACGCACCTCCACTTGCTCATCGGGCAAAGTGCCTTCTGTCTTGAACCGGAGAAGTTGGTCAAGCCAACATTCCCCTGTTTCTATTGTCGCCACCTTGGGCATGCTGATGGAAGGTCGGGTGAGCTTGGTCAATCGAACAGTTTGCTCACACGTGTTTTCGTCTGAAGCAAGCTTCGCTAAGGAGTCCACACATGCATTTTCGGTTCGTGGTACTTTAGCGATAGAGAAATGTCGAAAGGTAACTAGTCGTCGTGCCTTAGCCAGGTATTTCGCCATGGTGTCATCTCGAGCCTCGAACTCTCCGCAGACCTGGTCAGCTACCAGTTAGGAATCGGTGAAGGTCTCGACCTTCTCCACCTGGAGTTCCATTGCCAGCCTCAACCCAAAGAGCAATGCTTCATATTTTGCCTCATTGTTGGTGGCCCTGAAGTCGAGGCGAAGGGCTTGTTCATATACTTGGTTGGTGGGACTTTCTAGTACGAGGTCGACAACCCCCTCTCTTGGTGTTGGCCAACCCATCCACATACAGTTTCCAGACTGAGAGCGCGTCGGATGGATCGTTCACAGGAGTAAATTCGGTAAGGAAGTCTATCATCACTTGTGCTTTTATGGCCATCCTAGGTACATATTCGAGATCGAACTCTCCCAGCTCGGGCGAACACTTGAGCATGCAACCTACGACATCAAATTTTGATAAGATTTGACGGAGTGGTTGGTCAGTTATTACCTTAATGGGGTGCCCTTGGAAATATAGTCTGAGTCTTCTTACGGTCATCACCAATGCCAAGCCCAACTTCTCCACTGGGGGATATCGTTCCTCGGGACCATTGAGGATATGACTCGAGAAATAAACTAGCCTTTCTGCCTCGGCAAGTGTGACCAGGACCGAGCTAACGACCACTATCGACGCTGCCAAATATAGTCTGAGGGGTTCCCCCGAGAAAACCACAGATAGTTGGCGTAGCTGGGAGATATATGCCTTTAGTTCTTTGAAAGCTTCTTCACACTGAGGCATCAACAAGAAATCTTTGGCCTTCTTTAGGGTGTGGAAAAATGAGCAAGTTCCGTCACCTGCCCAGGAGATGAAACGGCTCAAAGCTATGAGTTTTCCGGTAAGCTATTGTATTTCCTTCATCGATCGGGAGGATCTCATCTGGAGGATCGCTTCTTCCTAGTTGGCTTCGATTCCTCGTTGGTGGATCATGAAACCAAGGAATTTTCCCGATGTGACCTCAAAGACACATTTACTGGGATTGAGTCACATTCCAACGTGTCGCATGGTACGAAACGTTTCTGCTAGATCTCTTAAGTGGTCTTCTGAGGCTTTGCTTTTACAATCATGTCATCGACATAAACCTTGTCGATCTGGTCCTTAAACAGGTAGTTTACCATTCTTTGATAGGTGGCACCTGCATTTTTCATTCCAAACGATATTGCTTTGAAGCAGTACGTGCCGACATGCGTGATGAAGGTAGTGTTCACCCGATCTCGAGGTGTCATGTGGATCTGGTTGTACCCTGAGTACGCATCCATGAAGGAGAGCATTTCATGGCCCGACGTGGTGTCTACCAATTGGTCGATGTGAGGTAGGGGTAGCAATCTTTTGGGCAGGCCCGATTAAGATCGGCATAGTCAACACACATCCGCCAATTTCCATTGGATTTTTTGACCAGTATAACATTGGACAACTAGGTCGGGTATATAAAATCTACAATGAAGTTGGCTTCAAGTAGGCATGCCACCTCCCCCTCGATGACTCTCTGGCGCTCCGGGGCAAACATTCTTAACTTTTTTTTGACTAGTCAAGCATCGGGGTTATATTGAGGTAGTGTTGTGCCTCATCTGGGTTAACGTTGGGCATCTCTTCCGGGGTCCATGCAAACAGGTCGGCATTCCTTTCTAAAAACTCTATCATCTTGACTTGTTTGCATGAGAGCACCGAGCCGATCTTTAACGTTTTGTTAGGCTGCCTGGTGGTCGGTGATGATTTCCTTCACGCCTTTACCGGTTCGGGGTTCAAAGCAAGTTTGGTGGGTCCTCTCAGGTCGGTCCCCGGGCTCGTTGTTCTGGGTTTCTTTGGGAGTGTGGTGGTGGTCAAGTAGCATCATTGAGACTACCGTGGGTTGTTACGAGCCTCACCGACTCCTGCATCAGTCGGGAACTTTATAAAGCGGTGGAATGTCGACACTATGGCCCTCAACCTGTTGAGGGTTGGTCGACCAATTATAGCATTGTAAGCCGAAGGGAGGTCGACCATCATGAAAACGACCATTAGTGTCTTGGTGCGTGGCTCCTTGCCAATCGTCAGTGGAAGGGTCGTTGTTCCGAGAGGGGAGATTAAATCTCCTGTAAACCCTGTTAACGTAGAGATCAATGGGGTTAAATCTTGGTCGGTTAGACCTAGCTTCGGAAGGCTTCAAAATATAAAATGTCTGCAGCACTCCCTATGTCTATTATTATCCGCTTAACTCGGGCATTGGCGATGCATACCGTGGTGACCAAGGCGTCGTCATGATCCGAATACTCTTCTCCCTCCGGTTGGAAACTGATTTCGGGGTCAGGGCAGCACCTCGGCCTCTTCTCGACTATGGCCCTAGCATAGGCCTTGCGTGCCGAGGCACTGTCTCCATCCGTAGTCGGTTCGTTGACTATGACGTCGATCTACCTTTCGATTGGGTCGGTTGGGCGCGTTTGTCGGTCTCTCTCTGATCGCCTATCGAGGTGGTCTCCTCGCCTTTGGACATAATAATCGAGGTGTCCTTGGTGGATTAAGTCTTCGATTTGATTCTTTAGATCCCGACACTTCTTGGTATCATGGTCGTATTCACGATGGAAACGATAATATCTGCCCCGGTCCCTTTCCTTGGGATGGGCCTTGATGCGATTTGGGGATGTCAAGAGCCTTTTCCCCCTTATTTGGAGGAAAATCTCGGTCCGTGTGGAGTTGAGAGGAGTTGTCGAGGGTCATGAGTGGCTAAAGTCTGGCCCCTCAATCTTCCTCCTTGGCGGCCCCGAGGCGGATCCTCGGGGTTGTTCTGTTCGGGGATGCTTCTGCTCCTTGCACTTTCCGGCAATCAGAGTTTCAGCTGCGATGAAATGGTTTTCCCATTGCATTATCTCGGGGACTATGGTCGAAGGTTTTTCGACCAAAGACCAGAACAGTTTGGACGAGCGTATTCCCATCAAAAAGGCTTGGATAACTAGGGAAGGATGTGCATCGGGGATCGCTTGTGTTTCAGTGGCGAATCTGTTGACGAACTGGGCAAGGGGCTCCTCCCTTCCCTAGGTGATGCCGAGGAGCGAGGCTGCTATGGGCTTTAGTCGGGTGTTGGCCAGAAAGTTCTGCTCTAGTTCCTTCGTGAGTTGATCGAAAGAAATAATGGATGCTGGCTTGAAACGACTGTACCACATCCGATCTAGTCCCCTCAAGGTGGTTAGGAAAACCCGACACGTGAGCACATTGAACGAGTCAGGCTCGGAAGGCCGCCACGTGCTTGATCGGATCCGAGCTTCCATCATAAGATTCTAAGATGGGCAACCTGAAGTTGGTCGGTACTGGCTTGTCTTGTATGTCCTGAGCAAAGGGTGATTTATGTTTGGGGTTCTCCCCAGCCTCTTCTTTTGATTTGGTAACCTCCTTCTGTACCTCATCGAGTTGCTTGTTTACGCGTCGGAGCTGCATTCGAAACGAGTTGGTCGAGTTCGACGATAAGGTGTCCAGCTTTCGCGGGGTGTGCTCTTCCCTGAGGTGCTAAGTGGTCGATTTCTCCAAGATGATTGAAGGGGTCTCGGACCGAGCCTTGGGAGGAGTCTGTTCTGTCAGGCCAGGTTGGGCTGGCGCTAAGTGCTCCCAAGACCCTCCCTGGTTGGTCGGGGCCTGCTGGGGCTCCGATCGAGGGGGAACCATCGTCTGGGCAAGTTGAGGAATATAGGGGATGATAGCCTGTATCATCCCCGTCAAGGCCTGTACTTGATGGACTAGCCCGAGGAAGGCCTCCACGGTAACTGCTTGTGGCGCAGTGTGACCCAGAGGGGTGAGCCTGGGATCAGTAAGCAACCTCTAGTATGTATCGAGAGTCAGGGTAGACTGTCCCCCATCTGCTAGCCCCGGATGGGGGGTCGAGGGTGCGACCATAATCTGAGGCATGGTCACGGCGGTTGGGGTGGGTGGGACTGCTTCCTCGGTCACCCAACTGGGGAAGAGATTGGAGATGCGATCTTGTGACATGGGCCCTCCTTCTAGCACCAAATTGTTAGGATCATCCTGCAACATAGGATGACGGATCACTTGGATGAGGTCTCCCGTGTATGCAAGATCGCCTCTGTGGTCCGGTGATGTGGCAACTCCTCTCCACTCTTCAAGCAACTTCCTCGATTGGTCGGGGGTCTGTCCTGCAAAAGACCCAGGCCGAGCTGTTTGGGCTCGGCCGAGTCCCTCTGACGATCAAGTCAGGGGTTGGTCGAATTGAATGAAGAGATCGAGTTCTTTTTTCCCTCTCCTGGCGGCCTCCTCCAGCTCAAAGGTGGTAAGGGAACATTTATACTTGCATAGGCGAGTTGGTCGTACGTGGGACACATCGTCGCTACCGTGCTTGACAAGTCACCAACTGCCCGTTGTCAGGGGCACTGTTCGTTGGTCAATTGCTGCATCTGCCCTGACACGCCGCTTGTCGCCACTTGTCATGGGGCATTGTTCACCGGTCGACTACTGCGTCTGCCCTAACATACCGCCTATCGCCAGTTGACATGGGTCAGGGGCATTGGTCGAGGGTTGGCCTCGGCACGTTAGCTCTGCTGTGCCGCCCATTGTCGGAGGGGATAGTTAACTGGCCACAGGGCTGCCAGAGAATACTCCGAGGTCGAGTCGAACGTGTGACGTAGGCCCGTCAGACTTGACAGAATCGTGACGTGATCGAGATAAAGACACAGTATTATTTGCCTCGTTGGAGTGACCATTATTGACCCCATCAATTAGTTTTATGAGTCACATTGTGTTTGGGAGGGGGATGACCCTCCTCCGAGTTTAAAGAAGAAATTACAGATGTTAAAGCAAATGCAACGAATATGTTAAAGCAAATGCGGGCGACGCACAAAGACCAAAAAGAGAGACATCTAACAGGACTAACAATTTCTGGACTTGATGACTTCGAATGGCTATTATGACCAAAATTTAGGGTTGAGTCAACAAATTACTAAAAACTTGGTTAGTAGACCCAAGATAAGCTGTGCATTAGCACCTTTTGCATCTGCTGCTAGAACATTTGGTCACACAACCAGAAAACAGCCACAAAAACACCATGGGTAAGATATTTCAACGTCAGTTGGCAATCTCTCTTCCCCTGTCCCAGTATCTAAAAGAACAACATTTATAGACTGTGCTGATAAGGCGCATATATATATATATATCAAGGCTAGGTGTATATATCACACATCAATTCTGGAAGCCAAAGCCATGAATTCCAGATTTTATTAAAAGAAAATGAATAAAAAGGATTCAAACGCAAATGAAAGTAATGGATTTGAGGATCGGTCAGACCACTACTAAAAGAACAAACCAAACAAAGAAATGTGGATCTTAGGATGAACAAAGAAAAGAATTATAGCAACAAATACATTCTGAGATATTTGAGTGAAATAGAACTACTTTGATGCAGAGGCATTATAATCGAGTGCTGGAAGTTGCACCATCGGAGCACTAATACTAATTTCAACCACTTGCTAATGAAAGAAGTGGGTAGGCAAGCTGTCAAAATTTAAACCAACAGAAATCCTACGAGACTGGTGGATGATATTGCAGGCAACCTGTTTTTGACAACCTAAATGTTTCTGGAGACAACAGCATGCGACTAATCCTAAAGATTATTTTATCATGCTCCGAAAATATTGCAGAGCTAAAACAAACCAAAAATAAGACAAATCACTAAGTTCAGAATAGGTTACCTTATCTGCTGAAATATAAAGTATCTGCACATCCAGTAAGCACAAGGAGTGACTTTAGTAGAAGGAAATAATTTAAGAGTCGGTGACACTTTGCCCCCATTGAATAGGCAACAACAAAAAGTGCAAGACTACAGACTACATCAAGAGAGTACCAGAAGAGTTCATATTTGAATGTGTGTCCAACACAACTCTCTAATATAAAGTACCAAATTTCTAGCTAGAAAATAAGAAGATTAAGGCAAAAAGGGTTTTCCTCACAAAATGTGTCAAGCTAGCCGATAGATTGAAGGCCTAACTTCTAAGAATTTTTAAATCAATTTTTCAACAAAAAATTAGAAAATAAAAAACACACTTTAGAATGCCAAAAAAAATCATACTTAGAATCTGAAAGCGAACCAATAGATCAGTATAGAATGAAGATCATCAGACTTATCTTTGATGAATTTAAACAAAGTACAACTTTGTTGACCAACAGTAATTGTTATCCTAATCTGCTTCGTTAATGTCTTCTACTTGGTTCCGCAACATTTAGAAAAGAAAAAGAAGAAAAACATGAAATTAGAAGGATGACATTACCATTAAGTGCACTTACAATACATGGACCTTTTTTTATGCCTCCTTCTCTCCGTGTCTACTAGTTTATTCATAACCTTTGTGTTTTTTTCTCTGAGAACATTCTGCTAAGCTTTGAAGAGCGTTGTTCATGATAAAAAATGAAAATTTATCGACAGATTCACAACAAAGACAAGGAAAGCATACCAAAACTTGTATGCATTAGAAGAGACCAACAAATGAATAAATAAATACATTGTGTTCCACAATCTCATTTCTTTTTATTTTATTTTATTTATTATTTTTTTTTTTGACAATCACTCACTCAACAAAAAGTTTGGCTCATCTTGGTCCTTTAGCTTGGAAATTTCGCTCTAACAAAGAATTTTAGAAGTTTCCTTGTGGCAAAGGTTAAAGAACAAAAATTTTCATGTTTGGTTTTCTATACATGCTCTGTGGACAATAAGGATCACTACATATATATTTAGGATATAAAGAAAAAAGATTCCAAAATCAACAAGCCATTATGCCAATGAATCAACAGAAAAAAAGGTCAACTAAACTTCAGTATGAAATAAATGGAAAAGCAGGTAGACAGAAGAGTTTCGATAATCTTATTCTGGTCATATCATTGTTTGAGCCCAAATTTTCCCTCCTAAATTCTCCTGTAAGGATTTTACCATCCTTCACAAGCACAATCCCCATCAGTACTAAACAGATTATCCATGATGCATAAGAAAAGAGTAAGCATTGAAAGAGATATTGCGGGCTTAGCAAATCTTAACAACCACTTTTATTCGAAAGCATCAAAACAAAATCATGTGTATAATATTCAAAAGAGAGGGAGCAACCAGGCCCCATGTCAGAAGACCAAGATGGATCCTTGCACCTTAGATTCAACAGAAAAGATATCTAAATTAGTAATCTGAATCTTTTAAGGTGATCTAAAGTGTCATAAGAACTCCTATCCTATGCATCAACAAACTCTATATTCTTAGAGTTCACTTACCTTAATCAATCTATCCCATAGCTCTCGTCAAGTAAATTAGCCAAGCACTACAATATAGACAATCTTAAAAAACAAGAATTATTTTATATAGGTCCTCTAAATATTTCTATTTAAAGAAATAAATATAAGAGAGAAGAGGGCACACATGCGCTTAGAAATTTAAAATTCCATCTAAATATTCTTGATTTGTCCAGGCAATGCATACTATAAAACCTCAAACACAGAAGACTTTATACTTAAGCTCCATGACAGATCAAGTCAAAGCAAAAGAGTGCGTTTGGAGATTATCAAAGTGTCAATCAAACCAAAATAGAGTACAATGCATTATAACCTTTTTTTAATCCTATAGCAAGAATATGAAATCACTGTGAAGATCACACCAGGAAGTTCCCACATAAGTTTACCTCCTTCTCAGTGTCCATCAAAGCTCAAACTCTTCCTCACGGAGTGCCAATTCTGCAGCTTCTTCTTCTTCTTCATCGAGCACAAAGTACTGGTTCCTCTCTGCCGGCTGAAACATATTGAACATGAATATATAGAACAAAAGGCTCACAGTCTCCTCGGCTGCCACACTCACCCACCGATACTTGTACGATGCTATCGTCTTCAGTGCATACACAACAATCCTCGTGAAGTACAGATATCCAATTACAATGATGTAAAACTGTCGGAAAAGTGTGAGCTTCTTGAGGTTCCTCGCAGCCTTCCCATCGGTCTTTGATGTCTCCCGCAGAGATCTGATGGACCAGATGATCGGGAATAGGACGGCGCAGCAGCAGATGATGTCGATCAGGAGGAACACCTGATTCCATGTGACCCAGTCCCTAATGAATGGCCCAGTCTCGCCGATCACGACGGAAGCAATGTTGGCTATTATCTGGAGCGGGATCACAATCATCAGCACCTTCTTCTCGCGCTCTTGGAGGAAGGGCTTGAGGAAGGACCACCCGGTGCCAATGAGGACGATAACAGTGAACAGGAGAACGCCTTTCAGGAACTGGAAGAGGTAGAAGGGGACGTCCCACCCGTGCGGGGTGCCGGTCTGCCGGATGTAGTGCTGGTCTTCGGCGGCGAAAACGAGGTAGAGGGCCTTGGTGAGCAGAAGCCCGGACATCAGATGGTGGATCCGGTGTGTGGAGAGCCGGTTCTGGAACAGGGTGAGGTAGATCCACACGCCGAGGAAGACGGCATAGGCGACCGCGAAAAAGGTGTAGAGCGAGGGAACGGGGGACTGGCCCACGGAAAGGTAGTCGGGGGAGCCGTCAGAGCGGGCGTTGTACATCTCGGTGTGGACCGACATGGAGACTGCGGCGGCACCAGAGACGCAATTTGCGAAGTAAAGGCTGTACTCATCGGGCTGGGTGACATTGAAAGGGCGATTAAAGGCGCCGGCGGGCGGCGGAGGTGAGAGATCTATGAAGTTGAAGAGGAAGTGGACGTATGGGCTCATGAGGACACAGTCGGGGTACGAGCTTGGGTTAGGGTTCTGCTGCGAGTCGTAGGCGGCCTGGATGAGGCTCTCATCGGAGATGAGGAAGAAACCAAGGAGGGACAGGTCGACTGCAGGGGCGGCCGCGGAGGATGAGGAAGAGAAGGAGACGCCCGAGAGAGAAATCGAGACGGTGCCGCGGTGGTTGAACCCGAACTTCTCGAAGAGGATGATCTGGCGGGAGTCGCTAGAGATCTCTAGGGTCTTGATCTCCGCCTTGGAAGGATAGATCAAAGCAAGGAGGAGGAGGAGGAGGAGGAAGTGGAAGGGGAAAAGAGGAAGACGGAGGGATCCGGCCATGGCAGCAAAAATTATTCGTTAAGACGGCGCCGACGGCTGTGGATCGCGCCGACAATGGAGGCGGCGGCGTATCAGGGGATGGTGACGATGACTCCGGCGTGGGTGGTCAAGATGGTGGTGGTCGGAGTATACGGGCGAGGTGGAAGACGGAGGAGTTAAGGGGTCTTTGTGAGGTATGTTATGTTGTGACAGAGGAACAATTTAGAGAAAGAAACCGACGTCGGATCCCCCCGGTAGGAAAAAAAAAAGCACCCATCAAAATTTTCGTGAGATCTGTGATGATAGTTTGTGGGTCTGTCGGTAAACAAAACAAACGCTGCAGGGGCAGTATAAAGGGGAGATATTTGAGGATAAATAACACTAGAAATGGAGGTTTAGCGTTGACCACACCAGGTTTTCTACCGGGTCTGGAGGGTAGAGGATCGCAGCCGTCAATATCTCAAGCGATGGTTAGGATCCCTCCGGTTGCATTATTGAAGGAAGTCACGGTCGTGGGTCGAAATAGCAGCTCTGTTTAGTTGCTGCTATTCCACGGCATTTGCCATTTCTTAAAACATTAAAGTTCGAGAAAAGGCTATTCGTCATTTCTCACGAGGTTTGCAAGTTGAGAAAAGCCATCTACTCGTTGACGCGGTGTTAGAAAAAATTATTATTATTGATATTTTAATCAGTTTAATATGATTCGAACTCCTATGTGTAAAATGTCGAGTTTCTTAGATGCTTCGTGTATAGTGATCAAAATCAAAAAAAAAAAAAAATTCTGACTTAATCGCTCCAAAACACAAATTAATAATCTAAGATATAAAAGTATAGGTATGAATAGTCAAAGAAAAATTCTCCCCTCCTTATATGTTAAAAGACGAGATCGTGAAAGATTCGAATGAAATCTGTGATTATTTATTTAACGAGAAGAAAATTGATGATTATTTTTTAGATAGTCCCCCGTATTGCTAACAGTGAATGAAAATTCTCAATAGTTAAATAGCAATATTTGTGAAATAATGTATAAATAGATTGATATCACTGTAAACAAAGTTGAAGAAACACTTGAAATACTTATGAAATTATCTTTAAAAAAATTTCTTATCATATACACATAAGTATTTATAATGGGCCAAATATTGAGCTTGTCAAGAGAAACCCGCTCGTGACGGTCTAGAGCTTGGAGGCGGCCCTTTGGGCGACCCATGCTAGGGGCCACATCACCTCGACCAGTCAACCCAACATGGCGACTTGAAGACCATGTGGATTACTACCTCATCATCCGGATAACTCGGACGTTCCGGACTGAAGACCATGTCGATCATCTAGGGAGTCATATCCGTAGTTGTCAAATCCGTCGATGGAAACTGTAGAAGATGACAAAGGCGCCGTCCGACATGGGTCCATAATTGGGTTTGGTAGAAGGCGCCGAACCCATTCAACGCCACAGTACGATCACCCCTCGGCCAGCAGGTATAAATACCCCTTGTTGTGGCTAGCGCCGGGGGGATGCTCCACGGCTCTGACAACTACTCCTAACTCGAAAGGTAACTTGATCGTCGGATGAGCCCGATCAAGCATACACCCCCAGCTTGGGCCTTCCTGGCAAGTCACTTAGAGGTCAGTCCTCCTATCCATGAAACCCGAGGAGCCCCAACATCTTGGTTCTCGGTTGCTTCGTTAGGCTCGTGGCTTCGTCGGACTGCTCTTGTGCACATTGGTTGAGTCGCGTCGAGTTGATTCTGCAGCCACAATGCTGCATCCAACAATATTTTTGGTGCTAAAAGGAGGGTCATGTCACAGGAACGTTCGACCTTCAATAGCCTCGGGGAGGACGTTCCTACTACCGCGCAGTAACTCCCCACGGGGGCGAGATTGTCCCACCCTCTCCTTAGTGAAGGAAACCCAATCGCTCATACCCTGGGGTGCTGGTGGCATTTATTTAATGATCTCAGACCTACCCCCCCCACCTTCCAACCTCAAAAGTGCAATGGTGACCCTGGAAGCGTTTCTCGAACTTGCTCACTAGGTGCAAAGCCTGGCAGGGATGATCCAAACAATTATCCCCTATATTCCCCAATTCATGTAACAGGTGGTCCCACAGTAGCCAACCGCTCCTGCGGACCCTCTAGGGACGTCGCTACCTCCGATCAAATATCTCTCAGCCTTGCGATGACGGGAGGGAGATCCTCGGCCTCCTGAGCATAGTTCCACACCTATGGGGGACACAATGGGGTGACGCATGACCACCGGCAACACTTCAGTCCATAGCATGTCTGACTCAGACACCCTCTAAAATGATTCTACCGACTCGCAGCAGGTGTAGTTGTGCTTGATGAACCACCGAATAGATGACGTCAAGAATTTTGTTAGTCGAAGGAAGAGGTAGGGGAGGGCGATATCGTCGGATCCCCATTTGTTCTGGAGGTGCGGGACAAACCGATCCTGCAGCACTTTTGACTCCCGATGCTCCAACCAGATGACGATAGGATCGATCCAATGGAGCACATAGTCGCATTTAGGGCGTAGATGGCATTGTATGGAACATCAAATGCCTTAATGTGCCAAGCTTTCTCGACGACTTTATAAGAATCGGCCCGAATGTGGTATAGTCAACTCAAACCTTCATCAGTCTTCTCCGTTGATCAGCTCGCCAAAGAGTTCAAGCTAAATTTCTTGCCCAATCTGAAACTGATGGTCGAGTCTCTCCTTAGGATGAGCCAAAGGGAGGACAAGCCACTGGCATAGTATGTCACTCGATTCATGGCTAAGATCAGAAGTATGCCCGACGCCCATCTATCATTGGTCATCTAGGCATTTTTGATCGGGTTAATGTTGTCCCGCTTCTTCTGGTCACTGGTCGAATGCCCAGCCATAAGGGTACCTGAGATGCTATAAAGAGCCAACCAATATGTCACCGCTGAAGCATTAATATTAATAAAACATGAGGACCATAAGAGACCTCGGACCAAATCTTCCTGAGGCCCACCTCCAGGACTCTCGAGAAGGAGAAAGGAAAGGATCGAACAGACCATCTTGAGGCTCTAGAACACCCCTCTCAACTTGACCCAGACTAAGATTTTCCTCCAAATCCGAGAAAAAGAACTCCTCAAGCACCCAATCCAATGAAATCCCAACCTGAGGAGTAGAATCAGGGGGTGCTCCTATCGTTTCCACTGAAGCTATGGCCACGACATGGAGGAGTGCTATGACTTGGAGAACCAGATACTACTAATTTATAAGCCGAAACTGATCATAAAAGTTAACCAAACTAGGGCTGCCAAGCCTAATGCAAGTCCGCTACTTGTTGTACAAAGTATGTAAAAAAACTGAAGGACACAGGCAAACATGAGCATTACATCGAACATCTTATTTATATTTTTGTTTGTGTCATTCTGTCTCACTTATTCCTTTGATGTCCTCATCGAAGCCACTGCAGACACTGCATCTCCTCACCTTTTACTGAATCTTTCATCTTCTGCTCTAGCTGTAACATGCCTCTTGGCTCCCGACTGCTCTCTGCCACTATTGTTGAATAGTTGAACTCTAATCCGTCATGCTGTTTCAACTCACCAATGACTGAATCTAGTGTATGGCCGGTTGAGTTGTGTTGATTCTTATTGATTCTTACTGATCATTTTGATAAAGGAAAAGTCCTTCTTTATTTTGTGCTAATATCTCAAACGTCTCATGTCGCTTGAACTAGATGGATGCTTGTTGGAGCTTTAATGAGTATCATCTCACGGATTTTAAAGTTTTTGAGGTACTTCATTCACAAAAATGGTACATTGATTCTTCTTCAACTTAGTTGTCACGATATATATAGATCACTCGATAACTTCATTGATTAATCTCATTTCACTAGGAGTTAATTGAAATGATAATTCATTCACTTAATGAAAGTAGTAACAATCGTGGTCCCATTTGAGATAATAATACAGACAGGACATTCCCAAGATGAAACTAATCAAGAAAAATGGAGGACAAAAAATACAAAATTAGTGTTTCAATAATTTTCAGTAATAAGGTTTTGCAGTTTTCGGAATCACATGGCGATGACACCTCAAGCAAGTCCAATAATAACAAGTTTCTACAGCATGAGATTACCATGGATTAAAGCAGCATTAGGAAACTTTGTGGTATTAAAAGTTTAGTTAAAATTTATGAGGCCTTTCTTTCTGAAACAAGCCCTTCTATAAGCCAAAAAATTCTATCAATTGTTTCTAAGCTTATGGAAGAAAAGATTTGCTACATGAAGAATATCCATACTGTTGGGGTCGCCCCGCAACGTAGGATGACGGATCACTTGGACGAGGTCTCCCGTGTGCGTAGGATCACCTCTATGGTCCGGTGACATGACAACTCCACTCCACTCTTTGAGCAGCTTCCTTGGTCGGTCGGTGGTATATCCTGCAAAAGACCCAAGCTGAGCTATTTGGGCTCGGCCGAGTCCCTCCGACGATCAAGTTAGGGTCGGTCGGATTGAATGACGAGATCTGGTTCTTTTTTTCCCTCTCCTCGGGGCCTCCCCGTGGATCAGAGGTGGTCAGGGGACATTTATACCTACGTAGGCAAGTTGGTCATACGTGGGCCATGTCGTAGCTACCGTACCCGACAAGCCGCCAATCGCCCATTGTTAGGGGCATTGTTCGCTAGTCGGTTGTTGCGTATGCCCTGACACGCTGCCTGTCGCTCGCTGTCAGGGGTTAGGGGGCACTGTTTGCCAGTCGGCCTATTGTGATTGCCTTGCCTCGTCGCCTGTCACTGTTGCCATGGGCCAGGGGCATTGGTCGAGGGTTGGTCTAGCACGTCGGCTCTACTGCACTGCCCCTTGTCGGGGGGATAGTTAGCTGACCATAGAACTTCTAGAGGATACTCCAAGGTCAGGTCGGACGTGCAACACAGGCCCAACATGGCTGAATCGTGACGTGGCCAAGGTGGGGACATGGTGTTCTTTGCCTCGTTGGATTGACCATTATTGGCCCCATCATTCTCTCCCCCTTGCAGAAATTTTTTTCATTGTTTCTTTATGAGACACACCTGCAAAGGGCTGTGTCGGGGCTTGGAGTATGGCAAAAAGGATTGTCGTGGAGCTTTAGATCTTTTGGGGCATGTTGCGAGGAAGTTGGTTGGCTTGGACGCCATAGACTCGTGGCGACTGGTGGCGACCGAGGGGCATCGATGGGACATGTTCTAGCTGATGGTAAACGAAGGATGCGTCTCAGGCACGATTGGTCTGATGATGGCCGAGAGATGTGTCTCAGACACGACTAGACTGATGGTGGCCGAGAGATATGTCTTGGGCACGATTGGACTGACGGTGGCCGAAAGAAATGTCTCGGGTATGATTGGACTGATAATGGCCGAGAGATGCGTCTCAGGCATGATTGGACTAATGGTGCCCAAGAGATGCGTCTCGGGCACAATTGGACTGACGGTGGTTGAGAGAAATGTCTCAGGCACGATTGGTCTGATGATAGCCAAGAGATGCGTCTCGGGCACGACTAGACTAATAGTGGCCGAGAGATGCATCACGGGCACGATTGGACTGATAGTGGCTGAGAGAAACATCTCAGGCACGATTAGACTGGTGATGGCCGTGAGATGCATCTCGGGCACAACTGGACTGATGGTGGCCGAGAGATACGTCTCGGGCACAATTGGACTAACGGTGGCTGAGAGAAACATCTCGAGCACAACTGGACTGATGATGGCTTAGAGATGTGTCTTGGGCATGGCTAGACTAATGAAGGTCGAGCGATGCATCTCGGGCATGATTGGACTGATGATGGCCAAGAGATGCATCTCAAGCACGATTGGACTGATGATGATCAAGGGTGTGTATTGAGAATACATGTTGGTATACTACACGTGACCAACATGCATGAGTTTCAGCCCCCGTGGGTCGTGTGCGCACGGACTCGCGCTTCGGTCTATCGCATGTCATGCCCATGATTTTGGCGATGGACGACAATGGCCATTTAGGGCTAACGTGAACCTATATTTATTGATATGATGGGTTCTCTAGGCAGTGTTCTCTCTCTGCCTCAGGCATGCGAACCGTCGTTCGGTGGCTTTATAACCTCATCTCCTATGGCCAGAGACCTTACTTGCTCTTCTGAACTCCCTTTGCTTTCGCCTCAACCTTTCGTAGTTCTCCTTTTGTCCCCTTATCTCTTTTGATCATGTCAGATGTCCTCCTCGGGTTCGTCTAGCTCAGGGTAGTTCCTTCTGCCAATTCGGAGGGGACGTGGTCAGAGGGTCCCGAAACTAGCATCTCAGGGTCGTTATATTCGGGGATACCTTCCCTAGAGGATGCCCGGTCACGAAAGGATTTTGAAGTTATGAAGTCTTGTAATGATATTGCCTCGGTCATAAGTGAGGAGACTCTTGAGTCTATTCGGGAGTGTTATAGCATCCCCAAGGGGTACGTGCTTCGAGCTCTATTGCCCGAGTAGCGGCCCTATCAACCCAGGCCCTCTGAGATAAGTATCTCGGTGGATGCACTGGAGGCTGGTTTACACTTCCCTCTACATCCCACCATAGTGGAATACCTTAGGTGGTGGAGGATTTCTCTGAGTTAGATGGCGCCCAACTCATGACGTTATCTCATTATGTTCTTAGGCGAGTGTCGGGGTGCTGGCATTATTCCTACCTAACCCTATTTTTCACTTGCTTTCATCTCTGTAAGAGTCGGGGAGGTTACTAATTGACAGCTTGGGCTCGTTTTAAGGTCAGCGGTGCACCGACCAACAATAAAGGTTGGAAGGCTCGACACTTTTTTATCAGTGGTCTGAATTAGGGTTTCAGAGTCGACTGGTCAATTCATCTGATCAGCAATGTCCCCCCCTTATTATCTGAGAATGAAGTCTATCATGGTCAATAGGTTGAGAGGAATTCTTCCCCTTTCCCGGGCAATTCGGGATATGACCGAGAAGTGGTTGGTTGAAGCCGGGCTCAATCCAACTTCTTAGGGTATACCTGTACTCTAACGCTTTTTGTATGTGTGACTATCATCCGGATTCTAACTTATTGGTTGGGATGCAGGTGCCATGGATCTGAATGTTCTGCGCAAGAAGCCTAGGATGTCGGGGGGGAAGAGCGCTCCCGCTATTGGACCCGAGAGTGCACAGTCGGAGGTGGAAGTGATCCACATGGAGACTTCGGCAAAAAGGCCTATCGTGAATCCAATTGCTGACCAGACTATTGCTGGTTGACTCGATAAACAGGTCAAGATAGTGGTGAGAAAGCACAAGTCTCATCATGGCGATGGGAGCTCCCGGCGAGCAACTTGGGAGAGAGAACCAAAGGCCTCGGTGGAGGACTCCTCTCTGGCCTACCACTGACCAAAATCGATGAAGGATCTGTGTGGCATGAGGGTCCGTGAAGATGAAGAGGGCTACTACATCCTTTAGATGGTCGACTGGGTCCCGAAGGACTCGAGTGCAGCGATGCAAGCTCGGTGGCCGAACCTCTCATACCAGACTAGGGTCTAGGACGAGCCTGAAGCAGCCTCGAAGTTAGATCGGGGAGTGTTGCACCCGACGTTAGTCAAGAACCTCTATACCTTGCCTTTGGAGGTCCTCATAGCCCGAGCGATGAAGCAGATTGCGTTGGTAAGTCATGTCTCGGTACTTAATGTCGTCGCCTTCTCTGTTTTCCTTATGTTGACTACCTTTTGCATTTTTGCAAGGGCACCATTACCATATGGCTATTCTAGATAGGGTACATAACTTGGGTCGTCTAATGACCCATATGGGGAACCGGGCATCCCTACTCGTGGCGGAACTTGAGAATCTGAAGAAAGAAAGGGACCCCGAGTAGCTAACCCTGGCTCAGCAGCGAGTGGACGAGCTACAAGCGGACAACGCCAAGCTAAGGTCGGGGGTGGACGAGCTGACCAGTCAGTTGGAATAGGCTGACAAGGAGCTAAACGAGCTTCGGGAGGGCTTGGCGGAGAGCCAACATAAGTTGAAGGAACAGAAAGCCGATCGTCGTAAGGCAAACGACGAACAATTGAAACTAATGAGGGAGAATGAGTTCCTCAAGGCCGAGCTGCTAGGCAGAAGCGTCGACAATTACAAGCAGTTGGTCGGGTTTGGGTGGGGGCTGCGACGGATGGGCTAGGTTTTATATGAATACGGGTATCAAGTTGCCCTGGCCCATTTTCAAGCCAGATATCCCGACTTGGAGGTCGATAGTGATCCATTCACTGAGCAACCCGAAGACAGCTTCGTGTCGATGGAGACTCGTTAAGAATTCGATGACTCCATCCCCCCCGAGGAATGATCAAGAGTTTTGTAATTTTTGGGGTTTGAGTAGGTCGGTATGTTTGTTCTGTATGTAACTTTGACCTCAGTCTTGGGGCTCGACTTGGGTAGGCACTTTGTAATCGACAACTTTTGTAACTGGACATTTCATTTAATGCAAAATCGTCTTTTGGTTCCCACCCTATATGTAGAACTTTCTCAGATTGGATATGTGCCAGGTTCTTGGCAACTGTTTGCCATCTAGGTTAACGAGGATGCAAGTACCCTCTCGAACCATTTTGATGACTCGGTATGGACCTTCCCAAGTGGGTGCTAGTTTACCCCGATTCGAGTTGGATCACTTACCTCGGATTTACGCAGGATAAGGTCACCCGTGGTCACTTGCCAAGAGCGTACTTTACTATTGTAGAGCCTTACAATGGCCTTCTTATATGTGAGTTCCTATAGGTGTGCCTTGGCGCACTTTTCCTCTAACAATTCCAAGTTCTCACATAGTTGTGCATCTGAGCTATCTTTTTCATAATGCTCAGCCCTGAGTGTCGGGAAGACCATCTCAGATGGTAAGACTTCCTCAATCTCGAAGGTGAGGCTGAATAGAGATTCAGCCGTCGATGTTTTCGGGGTTGTTCTTGAAGCCCATAGGATGTCGGGTAGCTCATTGGCCCAAGTTCCGCGCAAGTGACTCTTTTCTTTAGACCTTCAAGGATGGCTCAGTTGGTAACCTCGGTGAGCCCGTTGGCTTTAAGATGCGCGATCGAGCTGAACTTGATCTGGATGTTAAAACCTCGGTAAAAGTCTTTGAACTTTTGGTTATTGAATTGTGTCCCATTGTATGTGATTATGACTTTGGGTATACCGAACCTTGTGATGATATTTTTCCAAATGAAGTTTTTGACTTGCCACTATAAGGAATTTGTGTTGTCCCGAGGCAGGGGGAATAGGCTGAGTAGGTTTATTCCCCATTGGACGAATGGCCAGGCTGCCTCGGTCATTGCCATGGGAGTCACCGGCTGGTGTGGCACATAAGCGTGACATTGACATCGTTCACATTTTTGTACATAGGTCTGAGCATCCTTTCGCATGGTCATCCAATAGTAGACTTGTGTGAGGATTTTGTGAGCGAGTGTGAGGGCCCCGATATGTTCTCCGCACACTCCCTCATGTACCTTGGTGAGCGTCGTCTGCGCTTCGCTCAGGCAGAGACATCGGAGCAGAGGTCGACTGAAGCTTCTCCAGGGAAACCATAGATAGGTAAGTTAGCTGGGAGAGATGTGCCTTTAGGTGGTGGTTAAGTAGCATCATCGAGACTCCTGTGGGTCGCTACGGGCCTCACCAACTCCAGCATCAATTAGGAACTTTATGAAGCGATGGAATGTCAACACCACGGCCCTCAACCTGTTGAGGGTTGGTTGGCCAATTATAGCATTGTAAGCCGAAGGGATGTCAACTACCATGAAAATGACCATTAGTGTCTTGGTGTGTGGCTCCTCACCAATCGTCAATGGTAGGACCATCATTCCGAGAGGGGCGATTGAATCTCCTGTAAACCCTATCAACATAGAGGTTAGTGGGGTTAAATCTTGGTCGGTTAGACCTAGCTTCTGGAAGGCTTCAAAATATAAAATGTCTACGGCACTCCTTGTGTCTATCATTATCCGCTTAACACAGGCGTTGGCGATGCATACGGTGAGTACCAGGGCATTATCATGATGTAGATACTCTTCTCCCTCAAGTTGAAAACTGATTTCGGGGTTAGGGTGGCGCCTCGGCCTCTTCTCGACTATGGCACTACCATAGGCCTTGCGTGCCGAGGCACTGTCTCCACCCATAGCCGGTCCGCTAACTATGACATCGATCTGTCTTTCGACTGGGTCAGCTAGGTGCATTTGGGCACTCCTCGGTGGTCTGCTCGACTTAGGTGTCGTTGGTGGATCAAATCTTTGATTTGATTCTTTAGGTCCTGGCACTCCTCGGTGTCATGGTCGTATTCATAATGGAAACGACAATATCTGCCCCAGTTCCTTTCCTCAGGACGGGTCTTAATGCAGTTTGGGGGTACTAGGAGTCCTTTCCCCGTTATTTTGAGAAAAATCTCGGTCCGTACGGAGTTGAGAGGAGTTATCAGGGGTCGTGAGTGGCTGAAGTTTGGCCCCTCTATCCTCCTCCTTGATGGCCCCAAGGTGGGTCCCCCGGGGTTGTTCCCTTCAGGGACGCTTCTGCTCCTCGCGCTTTCCGGTGATTAGAGTTTTAGCTGCGATGAAATGGTTTGCCCCCTATATCATCTCGGGGACTATGGTCGAAGATTTTTTGACCAAAGTCCAAAATAGTTTGGATGGGCGCATTCCCATCAAAAAAGCTTTGATAACTAGGGAAGGATGTGCGTCGGGGATCGCTTGTGTTTCAGTGGCAAATCTATTAACGAACTGGGTGAGGGGCTCCTCCCTTCCCCGAGGGATGCTGAGGAGCGAGGCTACTGTGGGCTTTGGTCGGGTGTTGGCTAGAAAGTTTTGCTCCAGTTCCTTCGTGAGCTGGTCGAAGGAAATAATGGATGCTGGCTTGAGACAACTATACCACATCCGAGTCGGTCCCCTCAAGGTGGTCGGGAAAATCCAACACATGAGCGCATCGGATGAGTCGTACAATGCTATTTGAGCTCGGAAGGCTGCCACATGCTCAGTTGGATATGAGCTTTCATCATACGATTCTAAGATGGGTAACCTAAAGTTGGTTAGTACCAGCTTGTCTTGTATCTCTAGAGCAAAGGGTGATTTATGTTTGGGGTTCTCCCCAACCTCTTCTTTTGATTTGGTAACCTCCTTCTATACCTCATCGAGTTGTTTGTTTATGCGTCGGAGCTACATTAAGAACGAGTTGGTTGAGTTTGACGATAAGGTGTTTGGCTCTCATGGGGTGTGCTCCTCCCCGAGGTGTGGAGCGGTCGATTTCTCCAGGATGATCGAAGGGGTCTTGGACCAGGCCTCGGGAGGATTCTATTATGTCGGGCTAGGTCGAGCTGGCGCTGAGTGCTCCCGAGACCCTCCCTGGTTGGTCGGGGGCCACTGGGGCTCTGGTTGGGGGGGAGCCGTCGTTTAGGCAAGCTGAGGAATATGGGAGATAATAGCCTGTATCATCCCCGTCAAGGCCTGTACTTGATGGGCTAGCCCGAAGAAGGCCTCCATGGTAACTGCTTGTGGCGCGGTGTGACCCGGAGGGCTGAGCCCGGGATTGGTAAGCAACCTCCAGTATCTGTTGGGAGTCAGGATAGACTGTCCCCCATCTGCAAACCCTGGATGGGGGGCCAAGGGTGCGGCCATAATCTGAGGCATGGTCACGGAGGTTAGGGTGGGTGGAACTGCTTCCTCGGTCACCCGACTGGAGAAGAGATTGGAGATGTGATCTTGCGACATGGGCCCTCCTTCTAGCATCAAAATGTCGGGGTCGCCCCACAACATAGGATGACAGATCACCCAGATGAGGTCTCCCGTGTGTGCAGGATCGCCTCCATGGTCTGGTGATGTGGTAGCTCCACTCCACTCTTTGAGCAGCTTCCTCGGTCGGTCGACGGTATGTCCTGCTACCATGGGTCGAGGGTATTGGTCGAGGGTTAGTCTGGCACGTCGGCTCTACTGCATCGCTCATTGTCAGGGGGGAAAGTTAGCTGGCCACAGGACTTCTAGAGGATACTCCGAGGTCGGGTCGAGCGCGCAACGTTAGCTCGACGTGACTGAATCATGACGTGGTCGAGGTGGGGACGTGGTGTTCTTTACCTTGTTGGACTAACCATTATTGGCCCCATCGCACACCCATAAAATGGTTTGGTTGATAGGAATATTTAGTTCGGATGGAATGCATCACGGGAAGGTCCTTAGTGAGTGTGCGGTGAAGATCCATGTTGATATTACCATGGTGTCAACTACTTAACCTTCCTACCAAGAATGTGGAATAATAGGGATGGATATAAAGTTCAACCTTTGCTGAGCATAATTTTGATTAGATACATGAAGTATATATTCCAACTTAAAAAAAGATGTTACACACAGAAACCAAAGGAACAACCATCAAATAAGTGGATGGCGACTATCCATGGTTGAACAAGATGTTTCCTAGTAATTGCGCAATGTGCATCAATTGCTCATGATCCATTCTCATGCACAATTGTATACATTTCAATGGAGAACTATGATTTCTCAGGAATTCATGTGCAAATCCTACTTGTCGTGAACTAACCACTCATGTATTTTTTTCCTCATATCACACATCACAGTCTATCTGAACACATTGTATGACCTCATAAGCAAACCTTTTTTTCTCTTTACCATATTTCAAGACTCCAATTTAGTGCTGAATGAATTAGCTTTTTTCCTCCATCGACAAATCTTAAATAACTAGGGTGATTCCACATTCATTATGTTGCTCAAAATACAGTTTATCATGTGTTACATAGGAACAGGCTAATGCCTTATTTATACATATTGGTAATTTGCCAAAGATAGCTTACTATAAATCATGTAAAAAGAAAAAAAAAAGAAAAAAGAGAAGTTCTTCGCTTATCTAAATTTGGGATGCTTCCACAATTCATGGCAAATCAATTTGCTGAAGTATGTAGGGTGTTGTGATGAGAATGAATGGTCAAGAAAGTTGGTAAAAATGGTGAAAGGTTTTACCCATTATTTCCATTATTATATATATATTAGTGAATTAGGGTGACTTGTAAAACACAAAGTCGTTGTAGTATAGTGGTGAGTATTCCCGCCTGTCACGCGGGTGACCCGGGTTCGATCCCCGGCAACGGCGATTGTATAATTGATTTAAAATTTTTTAATCGTCATACAGTTGATATTTAGTTTAATCAAAATTAATGATATTAATATTCCTTGTTTATCAATCTTAGGATATTTTGCTATATATGTTTTCTTTCATATCAAGTAACCATCTCTTTCTTGGTTTTTCTACAAAGTATTCATTAGTTTAATGATATTAATATTTCTTGCTTATTAATCTTATGATATTTTGCTCTTTGGATTGTATATGTTTTCCTTAGTATATCAAGTAAACATCTTTTTCTTGGCTTTTCTACAAAGTATTCACTAGTTTAATGATATTAATATTCTTTGTTTATCAATCTTAGGATATTTTGCTCTAAACATTTCTTTCTTGGCTTTTTTACAAAGTATCTACTAGTTTTTCTCATACATATTTGAAGAGTAAAAATATTAAAATCTTATTTTTCACCCAAAAAAATAAGATTTACTCTCATTTCCCATATATTTGAAGTTAATCACATGCCTAGGCACGACGAGTGAGGACACAAGAGAGGATAAAGTTGGAGATTTAAAATTTTTTAATCGTCATACAATTGATATTTAGTTTAATCATGGGTAATCAAAATTAATGATATTAATATTCCATCAATCTTAGGATATTTTGCTCCTTGGATTGTATATGTTTTCCTTCATATCAAGTAAACATCTCTTTCTTGGCTTTACTACAAAGTATCCACTAGTTTAATGATATTAATATTCCTTATTTATCAATCTTAGGATTGTATATGTTTTTCTTCATATAAGTAAACATTTATTTCTTGGCTTTTCTACAAAGGATCTACTAGTTTTTCTCATACATATTTAAAGAGTAAAAACCTTAAAATCTTATTTTTCACTCCAAAAAAAAGTAAGATTTTACCCTCATTTCTTATATATTTGAAGTTAATCATATGCCTAGGCATGACGAGTGAGGGCACAAGAGAGGACGAAGTTGGAGATGGGAGAATCAAGATACCCAAAAGGAGAAAACTGCTCCGTACACATCCACCTAAGGCTGGATCGAAAGCTTCTGAACTCATCGTTAATGCAGGAGAGGTCACGTCATACGACGCCCTACTAGGCAGCAACGATTCGGTGTTGTTATTAGTAGTCGCTTCTACGATGACATCTCATCTCGTCATTGTAAGTCAGCATGTTATATAAATAGTTTATTAACTCAAATTTGATGGGATAGACTTATATGTTATGTTTTTGAAAATATAAGAATTATTTTAGATATGAGTAAACCATAATGACTTAAGTAGTTTATGGTAAAAATAACAAGGCTAAAATAGATCTTAATTTTTTAAACTTAAATTATATATATCAGTATATTAATAATTTATTATAAATCAATATATTACGTAAATAAATTAAACCAGATGACCGACGTCGATGCTACGTAACTCAGTTGAAATGGCGACATATCGAGCATTGCCAAGTCGAGTAGCAGAAAGTTTCTTGTGATTACTACACCACCTGCTGGCTGATACAACAAAACGCCCCCGTTCTTGATGACTACAAGTTATAATGAAGTTATCGATGCAACTTTTTTTTTTTTTGACTCTGATGTGGTCTTCAAACTTTAAGACTGCGTAGATGAACTGATCCACAAGTGACACCGAGAAGAATATTTTAATGTGGTTAATAATCTTATAGTTTTCAATAGTTAAAAGATTGATTTAAGGAATTAGGATTAAATAAAGATTTAAATTTAAATCTAGTTTAGATAATGATGTGATTAGTTTAGATAAGGATAAGATTTATTTAGATTTGATAGATTTTTCAGTGTTTTTAAATATCTGTATTCTATCTCTTAATCAATATAAATAGATAACTCTTAGTTTACTCCAAAGCTTTGTAGGTTGTTGATTGAGAGTATTCTGGTGTATTCTACTATTCTCTTTTTCTTCCTAGTTTAAAAAAAAATTAAAGGAGTATATCAATACAAAAAAGTGATAATTATCAATTTTAGGTTATTAAAATGAAAACTCTACTTATTTCACAAGGATTCTGGAATTTGATAGAAAATGATTTTATTGAGTATGATCTACAGGATCCTAAGATTACTAAGGATCAAAAGCATCAGATGAATAAAAATATGCAAAAGCCCTCTATATGCCACAACAAGCAATAGATGATTTCATATTTCTCAGAATCATGATGACATCAACATCAATAGAAGCTTGAGAGATATTCAAAAATATGTTTGGAGGCACAAAAAACGTAAACATTTTAAAGCTTCAAATTCTTCGACGTGAATTTGAGACTCTTATGATAAAAGATTCAGAATCGATTGTTGTCTTTTTCTCAAAAGTTTCTTCTATTATGAATCAATTAATGAGCTCTCTTTTAGTTCATGAACAAAAAATGAACAAGAATTCATAAATCAGATCTCAAGAGAGAAATCAAAAGGACAGAGAACGAGGCCAATCAAATGAAGGTAACAAAGAAACTCAAAAATATTTTTATTGTAGAAAAATAGGACATGTCGAAAAAGATTGTTGGTATAAAAATAAAAATTTAAATGTTCCTCTATGTTTTTATTGTGAAAAATATGGATATTTTGAAAAAGATTGTTGTAACAAAAATCAAACAATCTATCATGAGAAAAATAATGATGACAAAAGAGATGAAGAGAATATTTTCTTTATAGCATGTGATGAAGAATATTCTAGATTTGTTTAGTTTTTGGATAGTAGATGTAGTAATCGTATGACAGGAGATGAAAGTCTGTTTCAAAAGCTTGATAATTCGGTCAGATCTACTGTGCAGATGGGAAATGGTAAAATGATTCAAGTAAAAGGAAAAGGAATAATTGTTGTGAACACAAAGTCTGATAAAAAAAAATATTGATGATATATTATTTATTCTTGATTTAAAATAAAATCTCATTAGTATAGGATAACTAATGAGAAAAGGATATTATGTTATTTTTTATTATGAAAAATACCTGATTTATGATAAGAAAATCAGTAAATTGATAGTGACTGCAAGGATGACAAAAAATAAAATATTTACCTTATTATTTTCGGATTTTGTTACTCCTACTAATGAATTAACATTATGGCATAAAAATTATAAATATCTAAATTTGTGTGGATCTATGCAAACTATATCAGATGATGTTGGTCATAATATTGATGACACATATGTAAAGAAAATGGGTGAAGCTCTGAGCTCCAAGGACAATAATGAAAGTACACATACAAGGTTGGTAGAAGTTTCTAATGATGTGAAGAAAGCCAAGAGAAAAAAAAAAGAAAAATGAAGCTTTCATATTCAAAGGGATTTGATCCTACAAATAAAGATTCTCCATCATATCATCAAAGATGGCTACCGAAGAGAAAAATATCAAAAAAATTGATAAAATATTTCAGGTCAGAAGTTTTCAAAGATCTATGGACAGAGAAGAAACATAACACAGCTGCTGCAGCAACAAAGATCAGCTTGCCGATGTCTTCACAAAAATTTTGACGAAGAAAATATTTCTTTTAAAATAATTTTAAATTATAACTACTTGAATTAAAGGGGTGTGTTGAAAATAATCCAAGTAGTTAAGATTGATTTAAGGAATTAGGATTAGATAAAGATTTAAATCTAAATCTAGTTTAGATGATGATGTGATTAGTTTAGATGAGGGTAAGATTTATTTAGATGTGATAGATTTTTTAGTGTTTTAAAATGTCTATATTCTATATTTTAATCAATATAAATAGGTGCTATTGGTTTATTTCAAACCACTGCAGATTGTTGATTAAAATTACTCATGGTGTCTTCTACTTGAAGTTTTACAGAAAAGCCAACACGTGTTTTCACGTTGTGGTCGGTGCAACAACAGTAAGGTAAATTTCACATACTGGAATCCGAGTCACGTTGGGATGCTCCACATTAAAAAAACGCGAGAGAGAGAGAGAAAAAGAGAGAGAGAGAGAGAGATAAGCTAGTGATCCAATTTGTTAACTAACCCGCTTGGACCGGTTGGGCTACTTATTGACTTCTTTTTTTCTTGACCTGATCAGATCCGAGCCCGGTCAGCCACGTCTCCTCTTTCGTGCCGTACCGGCACTTCCTTGGTCTCGGTACATACACTGGTAGAATCATGGTCTCAGTGCCTTGAGAAGGTCAGGGCAATCATCAATCTGTAGTCTTTTCATATGGTCAAAGAGGTTCAGTGGTTCATCGGGCAACTAATGGCACTTGGACGATTCATCTTTAGGGCAGGCGATAAGAGTTATCCCATCCTTCGAGCACGAAAACAAGCTAAAGATTTTAACTAGAGTCTCGAGTGCGAGCAGGCTTTTCAAGAGCTCAAGAGCCACTAGCCCAATTACCCTAGCTTGCCTCGATTGGTCTAGGGGAGCCACTCGGTTATGGACTTAGCTGGTTTTGTCTAGGTCGTGTGGCGCTCTTGTGCATCCGTCCGCAAAAGTCAACCTCCTCAAAACCTCTTCGGGTCCCTTAGGACCTACAAAAGAGAAAACGGGTCAGAAAAAGTATTTCCCATAGGATCCATAAGTAACCACTTTAGCAAACACTTTATAGAGCCAATACAAATTACAACCATGGACCTTACAAGCTCTGGACGGTTATACACAAATGATCAAGGTCCATTGCAGATCAAAGTCATAATAATTGTCTACATGACACGACTCTAATTTACAAGCCTAAACCAGCCATAAAAGCTAATCAAACTAGGGTTGCCAAGCCTACTACAAGCCCACTACTTATTGTATAAAGTATGTATAAAAACTAAAGAACACAAGTAAACATAAGTATTATATTGAACTCCTTGTTTATATTTCTATCTATGACATTCTCTCCCACTTATTCCTTTGATGTCCTCGTCGAAGCTACTACAGACGCTGTATCTCTTCACATTTTACTGAATCTTTCATCTTTTGCTATGGCTGTAATATGCCTCTTGGCTCGCACATGTTCTCTGTCACTGTTGTTGAGTAGTCGAACTTTGATCCACTATGTTGCTTCAACTCACCAATGATTGATTCTAGTGTGGAGTCGGCTGAGTTGTATTAATTCTTATTGATTCTTACAGTTCCTTTTAATAAAGAAAAAAATCCTTCTTTGTTTTGTGCTAATATCTCAAATGTCTCATGCCGCTTGAACTAGATGGATGCTTGTTGGAGCTTTAACGAGCATCATCTCACAGATTTTGAAGTTTTTAAAGTACTTCCTTCACAAAAATGGCACATCGATTCTTCTTCAACTTAGTTGTCACTTCCAAGTAGGTTCACATCATTTCTGCTTTCGATTAACATTCTGTTAGGAAATTATTCATTAGGTTTCTTCGAAGGGTCTTTGAACTTGTGCAGAGCTACTCTCATCATCTCACAGATTTTGAAGTTTTTGAGGTACTTCCTTCACAAAAATGGCACATCGATTCTTTTTCAACTTAGTTGTCACTTCCAAGTAGGTTCACATCATTTCTGCTTTCGATTAACATTCTGTTGGAAAATTATTCATTAGGTTTCTTCGAAGGGTCTTTGAACTTGTGCAGAGCTACTCTGCAAGATAAATAAGAGAATTGAGATATTTAGTTTCGCTTATTCTCTTATAAGTTGAGAAGATAAAATTAACTTGACTTCACTCACCTCCTTGAAGTTATACTTCATCCTGCTGGTTATAGGTGCCCTTCAAGCCAATCATGTGAGTGATGGTATGTGTGATGCGTTGTGCAATCTTTTTGCTTATGATTAATATTGGCACATTCTCACATTATATTATCTATAACATATATATTGTGATGTCATTGGTTCTGTGTAATGAGAATTGAATCGTGATAAGATCACAATAATAAGATCGATTCACCTTTAAACAGATCCTAAATAATCTCAGTCATAGGTTGCTCGAGAGAAATATCGAGATAACCAGACAAACCAATGTACTATATACTCATCCATATGATGGAGACGGCTAGTCTCATAGCCTAGAGACACTAAGGATATGGTACAAGTACTCATTGGAGAATAAGTTTACTAATTGATCCGTTTATGAAATATTATGTGGTTAATAATATCTAATATCAAACATTGATTCCATAGTTCTAGTTGTGTATCTGGTCCTTAGACTTAATACACCAAGGATGTCTTGTATGAGTACTCATTTATCTGATGCCAGACTTGCATGTTTGGAAAGTTATAGATCTGGTACAACTAGTTATTAGAATTAATAGCCAACCTTATGAAGGCAATTAAATGTAAACAGAGGATTATCCACTCTCGGTATCATGAGAGGAATATCTCATATGTGCTTGCTCAGACAAATCTCTAGACACGATCATTAGGATTGAGAAAAAAGTTCTTCGGGAGAATCTGATTAAGGTGTGACTATGATGGATTCGATCCCTCTGTGCCATTTGGGGATTATAGTGTAGTGGCCTAGTACTTTCATAATCGATGAGTCGAGTTAATTATTATGGAGATAATAATTCACTATATCAAAAGGAGTTTAGATGGGAGCGACTCACGACCAGCTCGGTATCGGGCCTAGAGAGTCAAATACATATGGTGGATGCTTTAGCGAATAGAGAATTGGATAAAGATCCAATTAACCCATATTCTTATTAGATGAGACCATATGATGATGAGCTTCTTGCTTAAGACCCGATCAAAGAACTAAAAAGATTCTTGGATAGAGATCCAAGAAATATAAATTATTGACATTAGTTATGCTACATTCTTCAGCCGTCACCGTCGTAGAATCGGAATACTTTGATTAATTTAAAATTCATTTGTTAGAGCACTGAAGCATCGAGCTCTATTTTTGCATCGGATGCAGGCATTATTAATGAATCAGACATACAGTTCATCGACGATCGGTAGTCACTGTCAGAGGGAAGTGACGACCGACCTACAACACACACAGCTTCATCAAAATGTAGGTGAAGAGGCGGCTCGTCGTTCGGCGCCGGAAAGCAACCATTTCTTTTCGCATGCATGCATACACCCTCTCAGGTAGTGTGTGCTTTCTTTTGGGGCTTCTTCTTCTTCTTCTTCTTCTTCTCGCCGTGTGGACCGACCCATCCCTCCCCAGACTTCGTATTGCCATGCCATTTGACTTGCATCGATCGTGGAATCTTATTCTGAATGATTTCATGTTTGTAATCCGTTCTGCGGAAACTACGAGGCATGGGTGATAAGATAAATGTGATTCGACACAAAAAAAAAAAAATTGGAGTATAAGACTTGGTCAATCATCATCAAACCTGATGTGATGATAGGGTCTTAGACCCAAATAATGAACTCTAGAATGAATCTTGGGCTGAAAGCCTGTCATGGGCATAAATTGACGACACATCACTCAATCTGTCCGTTCCCAAACATATTCCACATGACAAGTAATAGAATAGCATTAGGGTGATTGACTATATATAATAGCATCAGTGTAATAGGACTATGCATGTTTATGTACATTGAACCAAACAGATCGTATGTTTAGTCTACCATGATTGATAAGAAATTTTTCAGAACTAAACCTTCTTCTCTCTCTCTCTCTCTCTCTCCTTCTCTCTCTTGCATACGATTTTTTCAAATATAACTATCATGAAACTTGATTGTTGAGTTGATTAGATTGGTTCTCTTTCAAGGGTATAGGCTCACTCTCGAGCTCCTTTCTGATTGATGCAGGGGTTTGGTAAGGGTGCGATAACGCTACAAATGCTATCCCACAAGGGGTTTTCGTTTCTGAGTAACTTGAGTAGACGAACGAGGGTCTTTCGAGCTATCGAGTTTCTCATTCAGAGGTAAGACTATCTCGACATTCGTTAAAGATAATCAAGTGATTCTACATGCCACGCCGATGTCGGGATAGTTACATAATTTTTCTGATATTGATGACAGATAAATTGGCGGGGTATCAAATTTACCCCTATCAGTATCCATTCATTATGATATCGTCATTATATTTGGTAAAACCGAACATGTATCCTACTTCTCATTTCTTATGGTAAAATCATCTTCTTCTTAATTTCTTTTCTCTTAGTATGATTGAATTTCTGATATGTCAACTCGAGTCATTAAGTCAAAGCTCTATCCATCAAATTGCTCGACAAATAATTACGAGAAAGAGAGCAACACCAAGGCAAGGCTCCACCCAAGAAGAGACACCTAGTTGCGATGCATGAGAAAGCAGGAGCCACGAGACATGGAATTTGATGGGAACACAAGGAGAGCTAATGATGGGGGTATTCCATTGTCTTCCTAAATTTGGATCTCCCTTTCGTGAGTGGTCGTGGAGTATCTTAAAATGTAAAACTTACACTCCATTCTCTTAAACTTTAGCAGCTTATCACATCTTACGAATCTTCACTATAAAAAAGAAAATTTATACTTTATCTTCACACGGATACCTTCGACTGTTAAGTCAATCCGATTGATTCACTATTGAAGGTACAGGTCTTTCCTAATATCTCCTAACATGACAAAGTGGTGTTGGGAACATAATTCGTCAAGGGTGATTCAGTCTTGGGAAGGTGAGGCTATATAGATAATGAACCAGCCTCTCTTTGTTGCTATGGCTTCGAGTGGCACCGAGTCACCTCTTAGCGGTTAGGTTGTCTCGTGGTGGTGTCGAGTCATCTCTTGGTTGTTGGGTTATCTCCTGGTGATGCTGGGGGTTCTGCACCATAGGTCTATGTCGGGGGCATTTCGGCTCGATCCCTCTGATGCTTGAGTTAGCTTGATGGTAGAGAGAAAAAAATAGCAATATGAATTGTAAATGAGGGAATAACGTCATTGTTCCTTGCTTTAGCTTGAGCTAGGGCGTGGTCTTTATACCTGAGCGCTTGATGGGGGTGGACAAGTCTCCATCATGGTCCTCCCTTACCAAGTGTGGCGAAGATATTAATGCAGACAACTTGTCGATGTGTGGGTTGTGCTTAGGGAGGGTTATCAGGGGCATGCCTTCGGTCAGATTCCCTTACCTCTTTGGGTTAGGCAGGGTGTGGTCCTTTCGCCTTCTATCTAGAAGGAAGGACTAGTGATGCTTGGCCATGTCACCTGCCATTAATGCAGAGCAGGGTCTGGTGCTACATTTCTTAAAATAGAAACAAATGACGTGGTGTTTATGATGACTCAGGGTTTTCCTTAAGTGTTTGCTTACGTGGTGAAGGGGCTACAAAGTGACAAGATCATCCCTATCATTCATCCCCCTCTTGGAAATGCGTCTTTTAGAGCTTTAAATTGAGTTCTTGAAGGGCATCGCTTTCTCTGTGATTGTATGATGTGCGTGTTGCTTTACTGTAGATTTGTTGCGATTGATGTGAGGTAGATGGTGCCCCTCTATGGGAGCATTTGTTTGTTTTGAGTTGCAGTGATGAATGTTGACCTAAGGGACCCCTTTCTTTTTTCTTCCACTCTCTATCTCTTTGTTGTCCCCTTTTTTTTTTGGAGGTATTTCTCTCTCATTTTGTCCTCCCCCTTCTATTTGGGAGGTCTTCTTCTCCTTTTATGTACTTCTGTTTGGGGGTTTGGTCTTCTCGACTGTTTTATCCGTCATAGCAAGCCTTGGCTCGACCTTCATAGCAGGAGAAATAAGAGTTCGCCATAGCAGCTTCCACTATAATGAGAGAAATAAGAATTCACCATAGCGGCTTCCATTGTAGCGAGTCTTGACTATGTTAGGATCGTAATGGTACTAAGAGTGGGAGAAGGGGGATGGGGGCTTGATTAGTATTATTACAAAAAGATTTGATTTTTAAAAGTTTAATCGATAAATTCATATCAAAATGCATTTAACTAAAAGTGTAAGTATAGTGAGTGAAGTAAATCAATAGGCAATAATAAAATAAAGCAAGAGAATGATGTAAACCAATTTATAGTAGTTCAATCATTCTTACCTACGTCCACTCCTGATTTCTCTTTTCTTGAGACCACTAGCTTTTACTATCGATCTTCTTTCCAATGGACGAAAATCAACTATCTGGTTATAACCTTCTCCTTTTACTAAGCTCAGGAGAGAACCATTACACTAACTCTTCTCCTTTTAACAAGCTCAAAAGAGAATTTTTACACCTCTCTTTTACGAAAGACCTCACACCTCCTAAGAATAATCTCTATACTTAAGGAGAAAGAGACTTAAACACTTTCAAGAGGATTTATACACTTCAATTCTCAAGATTTTGTTCTTATTCACTCTTACATCAAACAAACATGATTTTGGTATTTATAGACCTCCAAAGGCTTCAAAGATAGAGTCAAAATCTCAAATCCTCGAGTTTTTGGGATATTGGTAGTACTACCGTCGCTTGGGTAGTAACAAGTCAATAGGGGGCGATACCACCACTGGAATACTCGGAAAAGCACAAACAATACTTTTCGGCTCTCTAGCTAGTACCACCGCCTGGGCCTGATAGTACCATCATCGAGGCCTGCTAAAGGTCACCAAATTTGCCTTCCAACAAGCACAATTCGGTCTTAGTTCAGGCATAATGGTTTCAACCTAATACTATCTCAATTTGACATGATCAAGACTTAACCACTCTAATTACATATCTAATACAATTAAGAATCAATTAGCACATTGTCTAGTATTTCGACATATCATTTGATCATCTGGCTCTTCGTTCAAACCTCCAGCGCATTATCCTTTTCTTTGATGTATCGTCCGATCTATCAACATGTATACTTCCCATAACATCCGATCTTTTGGTGCAATACCAATCCTTCCGGTCCGATGCTTGAATTTATGACACGAAATCCATTTTTCGGCACATCGACTAATCCTCTAGCTCAACATCCAATCTCTAACATTATAATTTCCCCAGCCCAATGTTTGATTTCTCTACTTCGACAATTTGCTCCCTGGTGGTGCGAGTTCATGATCGAAGTTTTTCACTTATCTTAAAAGCATATTAGTCAATAAAATCATTAATTGATTTAATCATTAAAATTTAGGATTCAATAATCTCTCCCTTTGTAATGATAATAACTAACTGATAATAAAGTTTTAACTAAATTTCTCTTGTATATATGTTATTTTAAAATATTATAATAAACTTGAACTTAAAAAATGATAATATTTCAATGGTACTCTTTGAATTCAAGTTGAAATAATTTGAATTAGAAA
The DNA here is from genome assembly GCA_021527575.1 of Ensete glaucum. Lineage (NCBI taxonomy): Eukaryota > Viridiplantae > Streptophyta > Magnoliopsida > Zingiberales > Musaceae > Ensete > Ensete glaucum. Next base: position 12,764,894 of record CM038551.1, on the reverse strand, counting down.
TCATAATGACTTTCATATGCATAATTTCAATTAAATAATCGTATCATATTAATAGTTAGAATGTCAAAATAGTTACACATCTCAAATAGAGATCATAAGTTAATGTCATCATATGCAATATGTATAAGAGAGAAATATAGTATTTACATCATCAAAATATTATCATTACTTGCCCCCTCTGTGATCAATAAAAAGGAAACATGTGCAAGCAACTACTTTTCTCTCCCTCTTTGATGTTATGTTATCTCAATGCTATTTCTCTTTGTTTACATAAATGTGCCAATTGTAAAACTACTTTGATATCACATGAATGATATTAATATCAAAGATAGGTTTAAATCATGAGAGATCAATTGATGATGGGGGATATAAGTGTTGAACACAAAGAAATCATATAAAATAAATCTCATATCAAGAAATCAAGATAATGATCCATTGAGATAAATCTCCTCTTTGATTTATATAAAATAAATTTTAAGTTATAAATATCAAGAAGTCAAATGAAAGATCATGATTCATTTGGATAAATATATTTCTCTTGGCCAAAAGAAAAAAATTATAGGAGAATAAATACAAAATAAATCTCAAGTCTTGAATATTAAGAAGTCAAGTGAAAGATCATGATTCATTTGAAAAAATTTCTTTACAGTCATTAGCAAAAATAAAGAATTATAGGAGAATAAATATAAAAATAAATATCAATTCTTGAATATCGAGAAGTTAAGTAAAAGATCATGATTCATTTGAAAAAATCTCATCTTTAGTAAAAGGAAGAATCACATGAGAAGAATTAGTAAGATATCATATATTTGAAAGATTAAATATGCATAATTCTCTTCTAATAAAATCAAATTATTCATCATTTAGTGATTTAGTAAAAATATCTATTAATTAATATTTTATGTTAATAAAAATATAAAAATATATCATGATTGATAATATGATCCCTAATAATATGATGTCTAATATCAATGTGTTTACTCCTGAATTGTCGAATATGATTCTTTGTTAAACAAATTATACTAGTATTATCACATTTTATATGGATATTTTTTAGGTACAGTCTATAATTTTTCAAAGCATTATTCATCTAAATTACCTATGTACAACATACACCGCATGCTACATATTCAGTCTCGGCTGTAGATAATGCAACAAAGTTTTGTTTCTTGAAAGATTAAGAAATAAGTGTATGACCTAGGAATTGATATGTTCTAGAGGTACTTTTTCTATCTATTCTAAATCCTGTAAAGTCGACATTATTATAAGTAATTAAATCAAAATTTTTAGATTTTGGATATCATAATCCTAGATTGGGAGTTCCTTTTAAGTATCTTAAAATTCTTTTAACTGTATTATAATTAGATTATTTAGGATTAGACTAAAATTTTGTATAAAGCCTAACACTAAATATTATATCAGGTCTAGTTATAATAAGATATAATAAGTTACTTATCATACCTTTATAAGTCTTTTAATAAAAATATTCTCCCTTATCGTCTATATCTAATTTAGTAGAAATGTTTATCGATGTGTTAATGAATTTGCAATATATATATGAAACTAATATTTCAAATGTCGATAATGTTTCCTTTGTTATTATCTCCGAAAATGACATATCCTACGTCTTGGCTAATATGCTTTGAGAAGTATGTTGGATCTCCGGTCATATGCCTTGAGTATCCATTGTGAAAATAATATATTTTGCTCATGACTCTTTCATAGAAACATACCTACAAGAAAGAGGGGTTTACTTTAGTTACGCATTTAACTTTAGATCATTAATTGTTAGATATTTCCTTCTTGATTTTTGGTATCAAATCATTTATAGTTTATTTAGGAATCTAAACTAATTTATGAGAACTATAATGTTTAAGAGAGTGTGTATAAGCATAATTACCAAATCTTTTACAAAAATTATATTCAACTTTATGGGAAATATGTAATATGGGCCGTTTTATAAATCTAGTTGATTTTTGATGTGTACCATTACTTATGAATCAAATACATTTCTTTCTAAATCCACAACCTTATTTAGCAATAATTATGTTCAATGATTTATTTCTAATTTTAAAATTTTAAAGTTTGTTATAATAACATATTTTTTTTAAATGAATATAACTCTTTATATTTAGTGTAAGATATTAACATATAATTATTATACTTATTTTTTTAATTTATCAAATTCATTAGAGATAATTATATACTCCTTTTTTAGTAATTTATGTTTTTTACTAACTTTTTTAAACTCATCATAGAAATCATGAAATGCATCAAGTAATTCATCATATGATAAAAATATTTCAGAAGAGTCACATACCTCATCGTTGAAGGCTTTCAATGCATAGTTTGTTACTTGGTCTTTATTGATTTACTCTTTGACTTCTGATGCACTCGATTCATCTCATATTCCCCCTGATTGATTTCTTCTTCTTTTGAATTGACAACTTCTTCTTTAGTTATGTACATTTATTTTTTAAGTGTCTTGACTTTTTGTATTTATATCATATTATTGTATTTATTTTATGTTCATTTTTATTCTTATATTCTTGTCTTTGAATTAGTTTTGTTCATTTTCATGAACTTTTTAAGTCTTATTATAAAGAGTGCAATGTCATCATCTTCATCACTTTAACTTTTACTCGACTAGTCTTTTTTGATTTTAAGTATATATCCTTCTTGTTTTTTTGAAATATTTTTCTCTTATTTATTATGTGCTTTGTATGTCATTTCATAAGTATTAAAGATTATATGAGTTCCTCAAGAGGAAAGTTGTTTAAGTCATTTGTTTCTTGGATAGCCATTATTTTTAGATCCCAACTTTTTAGAAGAGATCTTAAAATCTTATTAATTAATTCAAGATTAGTATAGATTTTACCAAGAACTTTTAAACTATTGACAACATCTATAAAATGGGCATATATGTCATTAAAGGTTTTGCTTGGTTTTATTTTAAATAATTCTTAACTATATACTAAAAGATTAATTTTATTTTTTATTTTTTTGCTCTTGTGCTAACTTCAAGTGTGTGTCAAATATCATGTGAAGTGTTACAAGTAGAAACATGATTAAACTTATTTTTATCTAAAACATAAAATAAAATATTCATAGTTTTAGTATTTGAAGAAAATATTTTATTCTCAAAATCATTTCATTCATTTATCGGTTTAGAAACCACATGTTTTATAAATCAAATTTTATAAAAATAAAAAAATCTTCATTCATATATTCTAGTAAGTGTAGTCTATCCTATTGAATATAAGAGGATGAGTGACAAAGTGACTCTCTTGATTTTTAGAAAAAGTCATTAAATCTCTCTTGGGTATTAATCTAATTGAGAGAACTAAGCTATGATACCAATTATAAGGATCTTAATAGCACAAGGGGATGAGGGTGAATTATTACTATCACAAAAAGAATAGTGTTTTAAAAGTTTGATTGATAAATTCATATCTAAAATATATTTACCCAAAAGTGCAAAGATAGTAAGTGAAATAAACTAATAAGTAATAATAAAGCAAAGCAAGAGAATAATTCAAACCAATCTATAGTGGTTCGGTCGTCTCTACATATTTTCATTCTTGATTCATCTTCTCTTAAGGTTATCAACTTTCATTACCGATCTTATTTTCGATGGATGATGATCAATTATCTTTGTTATAACCCTTCTTCTTCTTTTATAAACTTTTGAAGAAAAAACCTTTATACCAACTCTTTTACTTTTAGTAGGATTAGAACAAAACCTTTAGACTTTTCTTAAGATTTATACACTTCAATTCTTAAGATTAAGATACATACAGTTAAATTCTAAATTCTAAAGATTTCATTCTTTTTCTTTACTGTTGCATCAAGTAAATGGTTAAGTTGGGTATTTTTTATGACATTCCTATTACTATAGATGATACCTGCAGTGCTGCCCTCTTCATGTCGATATATAATTGACCTCCCGTTACCATTCTTTGTCGCACAGATCCAGTGAAACATGTTGCTTCCGTCTCCGGTCTGCATAAAAGTAATATGAAGACGAGCAGCTCCGTGACAGAAGTAGATAACTAGGCACCTAACCACGGGCAACCACGGCCACAATAAACCTGTAAACAAGCCGCCTCTTCTTATCAGTTATATAGCCCGATTCTTCCTCATCAAGCCACAGACAACCACAGCCACAACATCCACCATCATGTATTCCCCTCCGCCGAAAACCTGCGTTCGGTCCGTCGGACCCGCCGCCGGTACTGAAGCATGCCGGATCCTACGTCAGGAAACGCGGCAACCTCTGGGTCCTCGTCGTCGTCCTAACCATCGTCGTCTTTGCCTTTGTCATGTACCTTGAGGACGTCGAGTCCCTCGTCCGGCACTCCCTCTTTCCACGCAAGACGGACGAGGCTTCCCGTCGTGAGATCCTGATCTCCAGCTCCGTCCGTCATGGAATACCAAGGCCAACTTGCTACCCACAAATGCTCCCAATCCAACCAGCCCAAACACTAAGACAACGAATCAGCAGCAAGAGCAGGAGGAGGCTAAGGACGGATCCAAGGCCCCAAAAGTCCAAGAATGGCCGGCCCATCACCGCGGACAATGCAGCTACCTCTGTCACTAACGTGACGGTGGCCAGCGAAGCCGGGCATGGCATCACACCGCCGTTCATCATCGGAGAGGAGCCGATTGCTACGGTGCCGGATACATGCGATCTCTCGCGTGGCGACTGGGTCTACGACGACGTGAACTACCAGCTCTACCGCGAGGACCAGTGCGAGTCCCTCTCGGCACAGGTGGCGTGCTTGACGCGAGGTAACTGCTGGAGAGGCTGCGAGGTAAGCGACTAATGTTCGTCGGAGACTCCCTGAATCGGAACCAGTGGGAGTCCATGGTGTGCATGATGCAGTCGGCCGCTCCACCGGGCAAGAACGGTCGTAAAAGGGACGGCTCACGTATCATCTTCATCGCAGAGGTACCGGAGCATCGAGATATATATATATATATATATATATATATATATATATATATTTATATTTATGTGCTTCATCCAGGTTCGTGCATGGCAGTGGCACAAATTTTACCATCTCAAATTTCTTGCAGGATTACAACGCTGCGGTGGAGTTCTACTGGGCGCCATTCCTGGTGGAGTCGAACTCCGACGATCCGCGGATTCACAGCATTCTGGACCGAATTATGATACGATAGAGAAGCACGCAGTGCATTGGAAGGAGGTGGACTACCTCGTCTTCAAAACCTACATTTGGTGGATGAACACACAGAAAATGAAGGTCTTGTGAGTCGTAATCTCTGTGACAAAGGGAGTTTTTGTCGATGCTGGATTACCGTAGGACCAGTGATGGAGTTGGTTGTGGTGGCAGGAGACCCTCAGAGTACGACGAGATCTCGAGGCCATAAGCATACGAGCGAGTTCTGAGGACGAGAACGCAGATCCAAATCGCACGTTAAGAATTCCTCCTCTTCTTCATTCAAGGTGAGTTGCCGTGTTTTTTTGTGCTTACCTCTCGAAGCCCGGAAGAACTGAGATGTAATTTTTAAGTGCTGCAACCACGCCACTAGTTTTCATTCACCGTTGCTAGTTAGAATCGGCCATCAAGTAATCTGACAAAACCATTTAAAAAAAAAAAAAACATATGGATCTCCCTCCCACCTTAGATTCGTCGGGGTTAAACTGCTGGCCAACGAGTCAGCGAGCAGCTATTTATATCATTTGGTGGATCCTAAGCCTTAACTTGTCCTCGCACAAGCTGTTCAATGAGTGGTTCCAAACCCACAGCCCACCCACCACAATCTTGTACTAATAATCCATTTGCCTGCTCTTGAAACTTGTCTCCCGGCCTCTTGTGAAATCATATTTAATACTGTAATTACGTAAAATTATCAATACTAGGATTCAGGGACAGCGAAAACATCACGGGAAAGAAGATTAAGAGTTGTATGGGGTTGGCTTGAGATCCGCGATGATCGTTACTCCAAGCACAAGATCAAGTGGCGTTTGTGGAACTTCAAAACAGAAAAAAAAATGTCTATTTGAATAAAAGAATTCCTCATAATATATTGAATTTGGATCGATATATTGCGGAAAATACGTCTAGTATTGCGGTAAACCTTTTGAGTTTGGATCACAATATATTTGATTTTCACAATATATTTTCGTCCAGGAATGAATGTAGAAAAAAAAAATTGTGGAGTTTGGTGTTCCTTTTTTTTCAGATGGGTATATTTCATTTTTATTTTATTTTATTTTATTATATACTTTTGGCAGGAGTCTTCCTCATAATGCATGGATTTGTAATGTATCGCATTTATTTATGTACGGAGCTGTTTACGTACATAACAGGCGCTCGGATTGGGGCAACCCTGACGGAATCAAATGCGCAGAGGAGGCGCTACCACTGACGAACATGACCGGAGTATCCCTGGTCACCGACATGAGCATGTTCCGGCAAGCCAAGAAGGCGGCGGAATCAACGTTGCGGGTGCCGGTCACCTTCGTCGACATCACGGCCATATCGGAGTTCCGCAATGACGCCCACACCTCGGTGCACACGACGCGGCGGTGGGCGGTGATGACGGCGGAGCAGAAGGTCAACCCGGCGGCGTTCGCCGACTGCAACCACTGGTGCTTGCCGGGCCTGCCCGACGTATGGAACCAAATCCTCCATGCCAACATCCTCTCCGCCGGCTCCCGGAGCCATTGACGGCGGCTTCCCGGCCCCTCCCATCCGGTGCCGGCGCCAAACGATCTTTGATCTCTCTCTCTCTCGCTGTCATTCATTTTCGAGAGATTTAACACGGTGATCCAATTCTTTGCGGGATGGCCGCCGGAGCATTTGCAGGTGATTTACCCTGCTCAAGTGGATGGTATGTTTCCTTGTCGGGTGGAGGAGCGAGCGAGTAAATTGCATGCTATCAAGTTTGATGTCTGATATATACAACATAGTAAAACTGCTTTGGTGACTACAAGAACCGTAGAACTGCTTAATTAATGGAAACATGGACCATTTTATTACTATTGAGTTTATAAAACATGGACCACGTCAAGAGCAACTATCTCAGTTATAAATTACTTTTCAATATTCCTTCCACCTTAATCAACATTGTAGGCTCGCACCCCAGTTGGAGTTTTTTTAGATGACATATAAAAAGTTCTAACTTGAAAACTAATTAATTTAAAATTCTAAAAAAAGAAATATATGGATAAATAATGTCACAAAGTGTAAACATAAGAAAAATAAAAAAAAATATCTCAGAGAAAATTGTAAACTAAAAGTAAACATATAAACACGGAGAACATCAAACAACTTTAAATAAAAAAATTAGAGGACAAGAGAGATGATAGCATTGCAGAAGAGGCCGATTTTGTGAAAAATCTTTTTTGTTTTTTTCAAGAATTGAGAAAAATGTTAGAAGCGAGAAGATTTTCCTATTTTAAGGTTTTTATTTTAAAATAAAATATGCAACAATATATATAAATATTTAAGATTCCAGTGGTTTTGGCGATGCAAAATTTTAATATTGGTGGGGGCAAATGCGCAAATTAAAATATGGTTTCGGCTTTATATCTTTGTGGGCGAAGAGACGTCGTGTCCCTGATGTCGACATCCTCTCTCTGGAATCGCCTGTAGGGTTCCTCTCCGCTAGATCTAAGTGGGCGCCTTCAGATCCCTTCTCGCCCGTCGGAACCCTTGTCGAGGCCCGATCCAGCTGCCATGGCCGCGGCCAACGCTCCGATAGTGATGCGGGAGGCTTTGACGGTGAGTCCCCTCGCCCTAGCGATCCCCCCGTGCCTGTTTCGTCTCAGTTCTTCTTCTCTTGGATCCGATCCGAATGCAGGGGTAAAATTGAGGTTTCTTAGTGAATTTTGGGAGGACATCTTGGAGATCTTGGATTTTTTTCGGATCCCTAGGAGTAGACTCGAAATTGCTTGGGAGGACTGGCATTATTCTTGATGATGCGGAAAAAAAATGTCATTTTGCGTGTTCTGATGGTTCTTTGTGTGATCTTCAGCTTCCGAGCATTGGGATCAATCCTCAATTCATCACGTTCACTCATGTCACTATGGAATCGGACAAGTATTTATGCGTCAGGGAGACCTCCCCGCAGAATAGTGTTGTTATCGTTGACATGAACATGCCGATGCAGCCACTGAGGAGGCCGATCACTGCAGACTCTGCTCTGATGAATCCCAACAGCAGAATTCTTGCACTGAAAGGTATCTATATAATCTGCCGCATTTCTTGTTCAAATTGCCTGTTATTGTTGAAACGAGCTTTCTTTTTAACCTGACACCACTGCTCTTTTAATATCTTCTAACTCACATTTCAGTCTGTCCAGTTGATCCTCTTGGAATGGAAGCCAAGAAATAGTTTTAACTTTTGCTGTACCGTCAAATCAGTTCTTGGACCCTGCATTGCGAATTTGCGTCATTATAGCTAGTGCACAACTGATTACACAATAGAAATTTTAGACTGGGCTATAATGTTAAACTGTTTTCTAGGCTTCGAATATTTTTGTTGAAGTTGCTACTTTTACTGATTTATGTTAGGTAGTTAACCTATGAATACATTAACATGAAAAATGCTAAAACCTTATTATGTTTTGCTGATTGATGATGGGGTGAGCTATTTGTTACTTTTCAAGACATGAAGTTAGTAACTTGACGAGTTTATTTAGAATATTAATACTTAGCTGACTGCTCGAATTTTTTTTTTCTTTGACCATGCCATTTTTAGCAGAACTACATGCTTCTTTTATACGTAGCTATCAGTAAATCTTCACAATTACCTTGCATTTTTTGTCTTTCATCCAAAGTTCTAAAGTTGTCAATTATAAATATAATTGACAAGGATAATATAAAGTTCTAAAGTTCATAATAGGCAGTTGTCAATTATAAATTATGACTTTTTTTTGGAGAATCATTTTATCTTATACTGAGTTTTTAAGGTCTCTATATTACTTGTCCATTCGGAATTGCCTTTATGTTACACCATATTTCTTGTGGTAATTCATGCATAAAATTATTCAAGGTATGATAACGTGCTAATTAATCAGCATCAAAAGTTCATGTTACTCCAGTTCTGCTGTTGGCACATGTTTTCCTAAATCAAATGAAATCTTATACATGCTTCTTATTTGATGTTTGATGAAAAGGACCTTTTTTCCTAAAAAAAATGGAATTTTTATATGATTATTTGAATACTGATAAATGCTGATATTACATGCATTAAATATCTGTCTTATAGATAGTTATAGTTCTTGTAGAGCCAAACTTCTTCTGAGATCTGCACTACGGTAGTACATTTTATGATGTTTCTTTTGTATTACTTGTAGAATAATGCAATAAATAGTTTTGTTAAGTTAGCAATTAGATTTTGATAAATTGGAATTCTAACATTTTTGAGCTTGTGAAACTTTTTAAATGGAATTTAATGGACACTTTCCTGAGATTATCTGAATTTCTCCAGATTATATACCTTTTTTTTTTTTTTGCCGATATACTATTAACCTGTACTGTTGGACCTGCAGCTCAAATACCTGGAACCACTCAGGATCACTTGCAGGTTTTCAATATTGAGGCAAAGACTAAAATTAAATCTCACCAGATGCCTGAGCAGGTAAAATTTTTAATGAATGAAAAAAATTCTTTTTATTTGGATGCTGGTATTGTCAATTTTCTTTTGCTAATGATAATTCTTTGTTACGCTGGAATATTGGCAGGTTGTCTTTTGGAAGTGGATCACCCCAAAAATGTTGGGTCTAGTTACCCAAACTTCTGTTTATCATTGGTCAATAGAAGGTTATTCACTTGTTACAGAAATAACTGGGTTTTTATTATTTTGCAAAGAACCCATCAAGGGTTGTGTAGTCAATTTCATGATGCAGAAATATGTGCTATTATTATGTGTGTAATGCAGGTGAAACCGAGCCTATTAAAATGTTTGATAGGGCTGCCAATTTGACAAACAATCAGATCATCAACTACAAGTGTGATCCCACAGAGAAATGGCTAGTCCTTATTGGAATTGCACCTGGTGCTCCGGAGGTATGATTCATTTCCTAAACTATCAAGGTTCGATGGGTATGCTTGGTCAGTTGTTTGATAATTGTTTAATAATGTTAAGAAGCATCAAGAAGTTGCTAAAGTTCTTATGCAGTTTTGTTTTTGCAGTTGTTCATTTCTTGCTTTTTTGCAATTGCTTTTATTGCATATAAAAATATTTTTGGTTCAAATGTGAAATCTTGGACATGCAGAATCAAGGATTGCCTTACCGAGCGGTAAGGCCCAGTATCGGGCGGTACGTATCGGTCCGCCAGTTGATCGGTACGTGGACCACCCGCTATCGGGCGGTACCATCGAAATCGATCGTCGGTGGTCGATTTCGACTATCGGCGATCGATTGAGGGATAAGTAGAAGAGGGAGAAGAAGAGGGAGAAAATCAGAAAAATATCTCGCGTGTGTTGCTCTTCCTTCGGTTCCCCTGCGTGGTCCGTTGCCCGTGGGCGAAGAATCACCCGCGTGATCCGTCGCCCGCGGGCGATTCCTTCTCCCCGTGCAGGGAGAAGGAATGAGGCAACGTTGCCCCTTTTTTGTTTTTGTTAATATATATTATATTATATTTATATTATATTATAAAAATATTTATATTATATAATATACCGAGTTGTACACATTGTGTGTACCGCTCAGTACCAGATTCTGTACCATACCGAGATAAATTCAGTATGCCTTTATGGACCGATACGGCTAACCTTGTGCAGAATAGTCTCACATCATATATATTTCCTTTATTGAAAAAAAATTATGAAAAACAGGAAAGGGGAAAATTGCTACCGATTTTTTTAAGATGCAAGTTAGTAATTCATATCTTCTGGGAAAACTATTTCGGATTTCAGTTCTGGAGAAGGCACAAAACTGAAACAATATAAGGTGCAATTAATTTACAGAACACACTATAAATTCACTGAGATCAACTGGATTCTAGTTTCCTAATGAAACATATTATTGTATCTGTAGTATCAGTTTTCTGAAAGTTTTTGGAGATCTTTTTGTTGGAATTATATCAACCTGAAAATACTGCCATATTTCTGGAGATATCAAACTAATATGTGGCTTACAATGTCTTGTACATTTTGCAGCAAATTTGGTTTTTAATGATTATTAATAAAAGTAAAGATGTGAATGAATAGAGAAAGAAAAGGAAGTTTTGAAGGACAGGAAGAAAGAATAGGGAAACATCTCCAATTTCTAAACTTCAAATCCTTCCTCATGTGGTTATTCATCATACGTCTCCTGAAGAAAAATCTGGTTTTTTACTTGTTTTCCAATCACTAGAAAAAATGGGATGCAGTTTCCTCCTGTTTCCTACAACTCAAATAAATTGTTATCTTTGTAGTTAAAGGATTTTGCTTTATAAGTTGAGGGTTTGTATACCTATTATCTTAATATGCAAAAGAAATCTGGCAATTTTGATGGAGCATGTGCAAGAAAATAACCATAGCTTGAGGGTTGTTCTGTTGAAGCATAAGCTTCTAAGGGTGATAATTGAAGTTGAAGGGTATAGTTACTAAATCATCTGAAAAATATGAAAAACAAGGCATGTTTTTGTTCTACATGCTTCTCAACTTATTTAAAAGCAAGAACTGTAATTTCAGGAATGCCAGACTAGTACAAGTCTTGTCTATTCTGTTGTACCGACACATGATATGCCGGAGTGTATCACAGTGCCGATGTGCTTAGGGGAGGGGGGAGGGGAGGAAGACGAAAGAAGAAGAATGAATGAATTGGAAGAAGTAAGAAAAGGAGGAAGAATAAGAAGGAAGAACAGGAGGAGGAAAAGGAGGCAGAGGAGGAGAAGGCTTACCTGCAACAAGCAGATGATGAATGGATGGGTGACAAACTTTGGCAGTCGGGCAAAGGTGCAGTTGGGTGATGGCATTATAGAGAAGGAAAAGAGGGCTCGAGATTAAAGAGTCAGGGTTTATTAAAATTATATATATATATACACACACACACACACACAGACATATATATATATATATATAATATAATATTAATGGAATTAGATAAGATTGCTTGAATGGGTTGGGTTGATGTACCAATTCATGTCCAAATGAAATAGCATTCCATGTTTAAAAGCACAGAAAGAATTAGTTCTGCCTGTGCTTTTTCTGAAAAGTAGAAATTATCATTTTTAACATAAAATAATATAAATGTTTGGAATGCACAAAACTGAAAACATATTTACATTTTACTATAATCATTTGATGCAAGGATCGCTGTTTCGGGTATTGGACCTGTTTTGGTGATCTGTTAGATCATATGTATTGGTCAGTATTAGTGTACCGACACATAGCACATCGGTATGTATTAGTGTTTTGATGAGGAAGAAAAAGAGGGAGAAGATGAAGGGGTAGTGGAGGAATAGAGGAGGGAGGAATAAGGAAGAATGAGGACGAGGAAGCGGTGGAGGACGAAGGAAGAAGAGGAGGAGAAGCAGCAACAGTGTACATGGGAAGAAGCAGCAACAGTGTACATGGGAAGAAGCAGCAGTGAAGTAGTGGCAACGGCAACAGCGACGTTGAATGCGAGACGAGAGCTAGCGAACAGGGGTCCTAATTTCTATTTTAAGATTTTTTTCTGCTGAGTTGCATGGGTCCTACCATGATTTTTGATTTTTTTGGTTTTTATTCAATTGGACCAGGCCGTCCGAGATGAGGGTGGTTCGTGTACCGGCCCACGCACGGACCAGTACATACCACCCATTTCATACTGTTTCTGCCAGGACAGCAGCCCTTGATTTAATGTGGGGGCATTTATGAACTTTAAGGTTGCATCTATGAGCTCATGGCACATGAATTAAAACAATTTTAGATGTCATACCCGTAACAGGTATAACAAACTTACGGGTCATTTAGGCAGTTTCAGATAAAATGTTAAACTACCTTCAAAAAATGTGGTTAAAGCCGTTAAGTTGTATACTGTTACAATATAGTTAAATCAAGACCCAACTACTCATTAATAACTAGATTTGAACAGAATAATACTAACTCAATTTAGGTAACTATCTGTGCTGTCACAGGGACTACCACATAAAGGGATCTCCTCGGAAAAGAAAATTTAGTCTCTTTAGACCCTTCACTCATCTACTTATCTAATTATTCTCTCAGTATCTTTTAAGCTCTCTTGAGCATTTCTTCTCTACCTACCTTCAATAGTTTTTATGCTTAGGCTTCAGAGGCAGATCTTGCCGAACACATTCCAAGTGCCCCTCTTCATGTAGGATCTTACTTGAATCAACTTTGTAGCTACGTTGGAAGTTCAAGTCCATCTCATCTTGGTAGCACTCTTACTGTCACATATTTACATAGCGAACAGATCCAGATCGACTCTTGTGATCCTACTTGGCAAGACAACCAAATCCGAGATCATCATTAACTATTATTAAAATTGTATTGAAAAAACCTTTAATTGACAAGCAAGGTATGAGGGACAGAAGATATAGTATGGAAAGGAGTTTAATCTAAGGTTCCCAACAAATAAAAGGGAGTTCACTTAGGGTGTCAGATGAGTTGCTTATTTTCTTCCCTGGAAGAATAAGATGCTTGACCAACTCTTTGAAGTGGACTGATTATTTGCTCCATGAATCCCTTATATGGTACTAAGAGTTAGCATCTCTATGGGAACTATAAAGTTTATTCATCTTTATTTCTGTTTTCTGTTTCTTTAATTTTGTTGATGTGTGGTTTAGAGAAGAACTGGTCAGCTAGCTATGTCTTAACTTATTTTTATTTTGTTCTGGAAAATATCTTCCCATTCATTGCTATTCTTTCACAACTATTTTGAACAAGCTATTCTGTTTCTTTATTATCATCTCGGCGGCAATACTGTGATGTCGACTTTCTGTTTTCCTGGACTCTTTCCAGTCTGTTTTTCTACATTCTTTTGTTCATTATATTCTTGGTGTTCTTTATCCTGTTAACTAATAATGTTTCAATTATTATTTCAAGAATAGATGGAATTTAATAATACATTATTCTTTTTTCTTGTGTAACTGAATGTTGGTTGTAGAGAAATTCAGTAATCCATTATTCTTTTTTTGTTATGTAATTGAATGTCGGTTGTAGAGACCACAACTGGTGAAAGGAAATATGCAGCTGTTTTCTGTGGATCAGCAGCGTAGTCAGGCACTTGAAGCGCATGCTGCATCTTTTGCATCGTTCAAGGTTAGATTTTTCTTTTTCATTGTTGGGTATTATTGGACATTGATTGCTACAAGTGCTATTCATTTATACTTTTCTTTCTTCTCCATTGATTCTTTGATCATCTCTTCCTTAGGTGGTTGGGAACGAGAAAGCCTCCCTTCTTATTTGTTTTGCCTCAAAGTCAATTAATGCTGGACAAATTACCTCAAAGTTGCATGTCATTGAACTTGGAGCCCAACCAGGTACCTTGTTCTTTTTTTGTAACACTGTTAGTCATCTGCAAAGTGTTCAATAGGAAAACCATTTTCCATGATAAAATAAGACAAACTATTAGTGTCTTTACTGCTACTATTAAAAAAGTCGGAAATTACATATTTAGATTGACTAGAACTAGGAGCTTCTTAATTTTCATCTGCATCCATAATGTATGAAACACAATGGAAAAGTTGTCCTATTTTCACTGTGATAGTGATGGTGAGATAAAACAAAAGCCTGCTGTTTCTTCTAAACCTTGTTTTTGGGAATTCTCCAACATTAAAATGGTTTGTTTTTGCAGAACAACGGTTAGGAATGATATAAAATGGGAATATGAACATTATCAATCTAACTCCTTGGAAAACTGAGTGAATAACATGCTACACATTGCCTCTGCTTATCATTTTTGGCACATTTTTCTCTCTGGTCCCTTTTTTCCTTCTGAAAGTTAGAAGTATATATTTTATCAGGGAAGCCTGGTTTCACAAAGAAGCAAGCAGATTTATTCTTCCCACCAGATTTCGCAGATGATTTCCCTGTGGCAATGCAGGTGATGGTGAAGCTACTTCAGTCAAATCTTAATGAACATATTTGTTTCTTTGTTAACAGACTGATTAACATTATTGTTCATTTTGGCAGATCTCCCAAAAGTACAGTTTGGTATATGTCATCACAAAGCTTGGTTTGTTGTTTGTGTATGATCTTGAAACTGCAACAGCAGTTTACAGAAATCGAATCAGTTCAGATCCTATATTTCTCACAACTGAGGCTTCTAATGTTGGTGGTTTTTATGCCATCAATAGGAAGGGCCAGGTTCTGCTGGCCACTGTTAATGAAGTGGCAATTGTGCCATTCGTCAGTGGACAAGTATGTTACTCGCTCAGTATTTTCTCTTTCTGATTTTTGCACTTGTTTAGATTTATGATTATTGAATAAATCTGTGTCATGACATTCACAAGTTGAACAACCTGGAGCTTGCCGTTAACCTTGCAAAACGAGGAAACCTTCCAGGAGCTGAAAATTTGGTAAACTATTAAATTTTCATTATTTATTACATTGTTTTCGTTGGTGTTTGAATGCTTACTCATGAATTGACAAATTATGTATTAGCTATTTTGTAACATGTCTAAAATGCTTCGTATTGATCTTTTTTGTGCATGATTATCTTTTCATGATGGCTATGTTTTGCTGAGACCAATAATCATAATGCTCTAACTAAATCTCTCTTTTCTGGGAGAGTAATTGCTCATGATAGTTAATGCCTTCTGAGTGTTTAAGTCTTTGAACACCCGCAAAATCATATCAAATATATTTTTACTACTACATCTGTAACTATGCATGCCATATCTTCCTTTTATATTTTGTTGAGCAATTGAGAGTCTTCGTATGTTCAATAGAAAATGAGAGACTATTAACTGTACAATACCATTCAACAAAGATAGTATAGACTAGCATAAACAAAGTTATACATCATGCCATGAAAAGTTGAGTTAGTTCCTGTTCCTTCATGGATCAAAAGCAAGTACTACCTGATCTTCTTTTGTAAAAATGTTAAAGGTTTAATTTTCTCCATGCTTTTTTGCAAGCAACCCTTGATATTTTATCACAAAATAAATTTATGCAATCTACTAAGATGCATAGTTTAACAAACTTTATTGTGTGGAGGCCCACATGTCTTTTATCATTAGATTTTTTAAGTTCTAGATCAGGCTCTTTTTATTTTGTGGATTTCAATGGCTTGGACCAACTATATAATTCATTCATGGTTTAGAATATTGGTATGACTTGTACATATCTACTAGCATTTACTAGTCTGATCAACCACTTGCAACAGACCATACAGCTTGGTACCATGGTATACCTTGAATTATTGGTTTTTTTTAATGTTCTTTTCCAGTAATAGCGTGTTGTACGGGTCATATACTGCATGCTATTTCAGTACAAACTAGTGTTGGACTGGTATATATATATATATATATATAAGTTTCCAATGTTAGCTTTGGAACTTTTTTCAGCTGAAAATGGTTGACCAAACTGTGTCATCCTTCAACTTGGATGACATGAGACCATGACATGCAATTTGCTTTGTTGTACTATCTACAATAGTAATTTCGGAAGCCCAGTTACAGATTTTTTTATCCTAGCTGGAACATTGGCTGTAGATTAAATGTTTCTACTGACACAAGGGTAGATGAATACTTTCATTTTACTAATTTGCCATCTTCTCTTTGGTGTTTATTAAAGAGTTTCCATGGAAACAAAAGTTTTGTTACGATAGAAGCTCTTATGTACTGGCAGAATTGATATGCATTTTAAGTTCTTGTGTCTGTCATTGATAGGTATTGCATTGTTTTCTTTCTTATTTATAATGATCTGAAGTGAGAGGTAATGAGAATGAGCATTGCCTTCTATTTCTAACTATTGCATCAGTATTTAACCAGTGCTCATTTCCAAACTTAGTCAAAAGATTTCCTTAACATCACATCTTTTTGTGCCTACAGGTTGTGCAGAGGTTCCAAGAACTATTTTCCCAGACCAAATACAAGGAGGCTGCTGAACTGGCTGCAGAATCTCCACAAGGCATTCTTCGAACTCCAGAGACTGTTGCAAAGTTTCAGGTAATGAAAATTTCATTGGAGTCCTTTGTCTTTTTTGTTTCCAACTTAGTTAGAGCTTTTGTGCTGCTTTATTGTTATAGAAATTCATGATCTAGAGCTGTAGAAGGTTCTTGAACTGAATTTATTTGTTAGCTAATGGATGTAGCACTTCTGTGCCGAGAGAAAAGAGCTGTATTTTCATTTTTCCTTAAAATTTTCATATTACTTGTTTCTGTGGGACTCAACATCTGCTTTGGTGTCTTTAAATGCTTTTCAGAGTGTTCCAGTCCAAGCTGGGCAGACACCACCACTGTTGCAGTACTTTGGAACATTATTGACAAGAGGAAAGCTTAATGGTTTTGAATCTTTAGAGTTATCTCGTCTTGTTGTGAACCAGAACAAAAAGAATCTACTGGAAAATTGGTTGGCTGAAGACAAGCTAGAGTGCAGTGAAGAACTTGGGGATCTTGTCAAGGTAATGATGTAACTAATATAAGCACTGCAGAGGTATCATTGACATATTTAAAACTGTTAATATTAGTCAGTATCACATAATATACTTTATTAGTCAGTAGCATATCGTAAGATACAATTATGTAATCATGGACATTGATCATTGTGTTTGCTGTAGACTGTGGACAATGATCTTGCACTGCAGAGGTATCATTGACATATTTAAAACTGTTAATATTAGTCAGTATCACATAATATACTTTATTAGTCAGTAGCATATCGTAAGATACAATTATGTAATCATGGACATTGGTCATTGTGTTTGCTGTAGACTGTGGACAATGATCTTGCACTGAAAATCTATATAAAAGCAAGGGCTACGCCAAAAGTTGTTGCTGCTTTTGCTGAACGAAGGGAGTTTGACAAGATTCTTATTTACTCAAAGCAGGTACCTTTTTTTTTCAAGTTTGCCTACAAGCTATCTAATTAAACCACCAACTTTTTATTTTTTTATTTTTCTTTTGTTGGGATGTTTCTTACTTTCTTTATTTCAGGACTAAATCTTACTCTTCCATTTTATTTTTTTATTTTTCTTTTGTTGGGATGTTTCTTACTTTCTTTATTTCAGGACTAAATCTTACTCTTCCACTCCTTGCTCCACCAAAGAAATCCATCAACTTTTCACATATATAAATTGTCCTATACAAAGACTAGTCCTGTAGCAAGAGTTTCGAATGAAAATGCCTCCGGAGTCAACTATAACAATCTTGTTCTTGATTTCAGGTTGGCTACACACCAGATTATCTTTTCCTTCTGCAGACAATTCTGAGGTCGGATCCTCAGGTAATATTTTGTTAGTAGTGATATGATACCATGTACATAAATGGTACTATAATATAGCACACCACTGCAGTATTTTGAATGGTTGATCAATTTTCTTAAAGTTGCTTAACTTCTTCCATTGTGAAACTCCATGTATCACTTTTTGAAAATCCATCTGTTTTATTTTATTTTATTTTAAACTTTTTGTGACACAATTTTCTTGTTCAATAAAATTTTCTTTCAGGGAGCAGTCAATTTTGCTCTTATGATGTCACAAATGGAGGGAGGCTGTCCAGTGGATTACAATACAATCACTGATCTTTTTCTTCAGGTTAAAACACTTCCTCTATACATATGGTGTTTTGAGTAGACTATAATAATTGCATATGTTTCTGATTTTTTTCAATTATCAGTAATGTAGTTGCAGGACTCTGATATTCAAGTTTTGTTGCTTGATTTTTCCCTTGTGGAATCTCTTTAAATTGATTAATGAGCTTTTGATTTTTCCTGGTTATGATTTTGATAGAGAAATATGATTCGTGAAGCAACAGCTTTCTTGTTAGATGTCTTGAAGCCCAATCTACCTGAACATGCTTTTCTTCAGACCAAGGTATTTTTCTCAAAGTTTAAAGAATGTATGACATCCCTTTTTTATTCTTGTTCACATTTCTGACTTTCCAAACTATTGCAGGTTTTAGAGATTAATTTGGTGACATATCCAAATGTCGCAGATGCCATACTGGCCAATGGAATGTTCAGTCACTATGATCGTCCTCGAATTGCTCAGCTTTGTGAAAAAGCTGGTTTATATGTGCGAGCCCTTCAGGTAGAATACTTTGCAGAAATTATTTGCAGGCAAGTTTCTCTATTGCAAATTGTCAATTGATTGTACTTTATTCTGCAGCATTATACAGAGTTGCCTGATATTAAACGTGTCATTGTGAATACTCATGCCATTGAGCCACAGGTATCTTTGGTTATATCATTTCATCTGATTATATAGGTAATAGATTAGATACTAAATCAAAACCACTTCACTGCAGGCACTTGTCGAGTTCTTTGGGACACTTTCCAGGGAGTGGGCACTAGAGTGCATGAAGGACCTTTTACTGGTCAACTTGAGAGGGAACCTTCAGATAATTGTGCAGGTAATTTTTTCTTATTCCAGAATGTGTCTTGAGTTGAACTTCTGTAAGTTTATAACATCCATCTCTTTTCAGACTGCCAAAGAATATTCTGACCAATTAGGTGTGGATGCTTGCATAAAACTATTTGAGCAATTTAAGTCCTATGAGGGTCTTTACTTCTTCTTGGGATCTTATTTGAGCTCCAGGTATATGTTCAGACTAATATGTTAAGGATTGGTTCTATGCGAACATGAGAATGCTCATCTTTCTCTTTTTACTGCAATGAAACAGTGAAGACCCGGATATACACTTCAAGTATATTGAGGCAGCAGCAAAAACTGGACAGTTAAAAGAAGTTGAGCGTGTAACAAGAGAATCTAACTTCTATGACCCTGAGAAAACAAAGAATTTTCTGATGGAAGCCAAACTTCCAGATGCAAGGCCCCTGATCAATGTTTGTGATCGTTTTGGTTTTGTTCCAGATTTGACTCACTATTTATATACAAACAACATGCTCCGGTACATTGAAGGTTATGTTCAGAAAGTAAGATATATTTCTTGACTGGATGCTAATTTTATCTTCTGTATGATAATGAATGAATGAACATCCAGGTTTTGACTGCTGCAATTATGGGATTATCCAACTTATTTTTCTAGAGATTTTGAAGTAGCTAAATTTGGTTGTTTTTGTTGTTTATAGGTAAACCCAGGGAATGCTCCTTTAGTTGTTGGGCAGTTGCTAGATGATGAATGTCCTGAAGATTTTATTAAAGGTTTGATTCTGTCTGTCCGTTCTCTCCTGCCAGTTGAGCCTCTTGTGGCTGAGTGTGAGAAGAGGTATGTGACATTACCACCTCATTATACACTTGGAAACAACATTGTTGGTTCAATATGTTCTACATCTAATGCCTTGTAGTAAACAGGAACCGGTTACGCTTGCTCACACAATTTTTGGAACATCTTGTTAGCGAGGGTAGCCAAGATGTGCATGTCCATAATGCTCTGGGGAAGATTATCATAGACAGCAATAACAATCCAGAGCATTTTCTAACTACTAACCCATACTATGATTCACGTGTTGTTGGTAAATATTGTGAAAAACGGGATCCTACTCTTGCAGTTGTTGCATACAGAAGAGGTCAATGCGATGATGAACTTATAAATGTTACTAACAAAAATTCATTGTTCAAACTGCAAGCCAGGTATGTCTTGGAGTTTGTTTAAAGTAAACCTTGTTTGAGGCTTTCTTTTTAACCATCATTGCTGACTTTTATATCTTCTTTGATAATAGATATGTTGTTGAAAGGATGGATACTGATCTGTGGGAGAAAGTTCTTCAACCTGAAAATGAATACAGAAGACAACTTATTGATCAAGTTGTTTCTACTGCATTGCCTGAGAGCAAGAGCCCAGAGCAAGTCTCTGCAGCTGTCAAAGCTTTCATGACTGCTGATCTTCCACATGAACTTATTGAACTACTTGAGAAGATCGTCCTACAAAATTCTGCATTTAGTGGGAACTTCAATCTGCAAAATCTGCTGATTTTGACAGCTATTAAAGCTGATCCACCAAGGGTCATGGATTACATTAATAGATTAGATAATTTTGATGGTCCAGCAGTTGGTGAGGTGGCAGTTGAAGCACAACTTTATGAAGAAGCCTTTGCCATCTTCAAGAAATTTAACTTAAATGTCCAGGCAGTCAATGTCCTCCTGGACAACATCCAAAGCATTGAGCGGGCTGTAGAGTTTGCCTTCCGTGTTGAAGAAGATGCTGTATGGAGCCAGGTTGCAAAAGCTCAATTAAGGGCAGGTTTAGTAAGTGATGCAATTGAGTCATTCATTCGTGCTGATGATGAAACCCAATTTCTTGATGTTATTCGGGCTGCTGAAGATGCTAATGTTTACCATGACCTGGTGAAGTACTTGTTGATGGTGAGGCAGAAGATTAAAGAACCAAAAGTGGATGGTGAACTGATATTTGCATATGCTAAGATTGATAGACTAGGTGAAATTGAGGAGTTCATTCTTATGCCAAATGTTGCTAATCTTCAAAATGTCGGGGATCGTTTGTTTGATGATGCTCTTTACGAAGCTGCTAAAATTATATTTGCTTTCATTTCCAACTGGGCAAAATTGGCTTGCACACTCGTTAAGCTGAAGCAGTTCCAAGGTGCTGTTGATGCAGCTCGTAAGGCAAATAGCACAAAGACATGGAAGGAAGTTTGTTTTGCTTGTGTTGATGCTGAGGAGTTCCGCTTGGCACAAATATGTGGTCTGAATATCATTATTCAGGTAATATTTTTATTGTATGAAGGAACATTTTTTGTACCCATTGCTTTTACTTGGTTGTTTAAAAGGTCTCATATTCTGGTTCAATGTGTGTTATCTGTTTATTTTGTTTTTTAGGTGGATGACCTGGAAGAGGTCAGCGAGTATTATCAGAACAGGGGTTGCTTTAATGAGTTGATTTCCCTTATGGAGAGTGGCCTTGGCTTGGAACGTGCACACATGGGCATCTTTACGGAGTTGGGAGTTCTGTATGCAAGATATAGACCAGAGAAACTAATGGAGCACATTAAACTTTTCTCAACCCGTTTGAACATTCCCAAGCTTATACGTGTTTGTGATGAACAACAGCACTGGAAAGAGCTAACCTATTTGTACATACAGTATGATGAATTTGACAATGCTGCCACAACTATCATGAACCATTCTCCAGATGCATGGGATCACATGCAATTCAAAGATGTCGTTGTCAAAGTTGCAAATGTTGAGCTCTACTACAAGGCTGTGCATTTCTACTTGCAAGAACATCCTGACCTCATTAACGATGTTCTACATGTGCTTGCACTTCGTGTGGACCACACACGTGTTGTAGATATCATGCGAAAGGTTCAAATTTGTCCTTACAGAACATTTTGTTGTTCATCTATTTTCTTTTTATTCTATTATGAGTAAACAAAGCTAGGTTGTTTTGCTTTTTCTGGAATGTAATTGTTCTGTTACTATGAGGTTAGACATATTATGGATTTCTAATACTTTCTTGCTTCAGGCTGGTCACTTGCATCTTGTAAAGCCATATATGGTTGCAGTTCAAAGTAACAATGTAGCTGCTGTTAATGAAGCACTAAATGAAATCTATGTTGAGGAGGAAGATTATGATAGATTACGCGAATCAGTTGACTTGCATGATAACTTTGATCAGATAGGCCTTGCACAGAGGGTAAAGTTGTCGTAGTTGCTAATGTTATGTTAAATGATTATGGATATTATTATTCTCCTTATGAGTATGTTGTTTTACTAGATTGAAAAACATGAGCTTCTTGAGATGCGGAGGATTGCTGCATATATCTATAAGAAAGCTGGGCGATGGAAGCAGTCTATTGCATTATCCAAGAAGGACAATCTTTACAAAGATGCAATGGAGACATGTTCACAGTCTGGTGATCGTGAACTTTCAGAAGAATTGCTGGTTTATTTTATCGAACAGGTAAAGAGCTTGATCATACTAATTACCTATGAGTATCATCATATGGTCTTCTCTGTTGTATTGGAGTTATGTTCAGGTAGAATTCTTTGAATGGTACTTTCATACTAGAAGATGATTATAAACTAGCAGTGATATTCTTATCCTAATCTTTCGAGTTATCCTGGACATGGTTTAAAATCTCGGTCTATTTAGGGGGCCTATATTCAGGTAGAATCTCTTATGGATACTTTAATGCTCGAAATAATGGTATGCTCAAGTAGAATCTCTTAAGAATACTTTGTTGCTCAAAATAATGGTGTTACAAACTGACAATGACATTTTATTGTTAATCTTTTTGAGTTGTCTTGGTAAGTGATGCATTGACCTGTGTCACCTGGTATTAATGAAAAAATAGTGAAAATATGAATAGCCTGGTATGGAGTTTTGAGGTCTAATACTAATCCTTGGTTGGACCCTTAAATATTGATCAGTATCGATGGTGCTGGTTCGTATTTGTAACCTTATTTCTAGGAATGAAACTCAGATGTGGCTTGTTGTTTTCCCTATATGCTTATTACTTTGTGTACTAAACGTTTTAGTCGTTCAACTTAGGTTTTTATGCTTGGTTTGGAAGTATGAATTGCTTTTTTTATTTTATGCATGCACTAAATCATGAAAGGTGCATGTTAGTTTATGGCAATTATTCATTAAAGTAGTGAATTACTTCCCATCTTTAGTGGCCAAGATATTGGTCAGTGTTGTCAAACTGTGCATCTTGGTTAATTGAAGTGATATATGATATTATTATTTTATAATCATGCTGTAACGTTTGATAATTCTATAACAATTCAGTTTCAAGATTCATGAACAAATTATAATATGGCAAAATGGGTGTTGTAAGCTGGTCAAATTACTAGGCAGATCTGATTCTCACATACCATGCTTGAAGTTTGATAATAGTTTTTTCCCAGCATGTCTGAATCGCATCAAATATTTTCAAGTGACAACACCTTTAAAATGTTTGGAACAATCTACATTTGTATTTTGCGGCGAACTGTGGAAGTCATGTGGATTCTTAATGACATCACGAACTAAGCTGCATCTTTATCTATGATTCACATTATTAATACTTGACAGAAAGCTGTAAAGCTCCTTTATGGTTTATAGAACAAGGTCAAAAACCTTATTTGTTAGTGGTTCTCGTCTCTATGTTTTTCACCTTCAGCATAACCTGAATCATTAATAACTATGCATTGCATATTTGGATGGTTATAAAGGTGAGATGAGCAACATTGCGTACTATATTCTATTATGATTATAAAAGTGTTTTTTAATTTCTTCTAGTAGTTTTTAGATGGTTTGAATTTACATAATTAAGAGGAAACATAATTTGATCTGTCTGATTTTATTCTAGCCTGAACATAATATCCGTTACTAGTCAGTCCATAGATGTTAGTAGCCAGAAGATAAATGTGATGAATACTGGAATATGTATTGCAGGGGAAGAAGGAATGCTTTGCTTCATGTCTCTTCATTTGTTATGACTTGATCCGTCCAGATGTTGCCCTTGAACTTGCCTGGATGAACAATATGATCGACTTTGCTTTCCCATATCTCTTGCAGGTTATCTGTCATTGCCTTTTCTGGTGATTTTAGTTTCTTTTTCCTTTAAACCATGATTATTGAAAATCTATTATCATGTCATATACCGTGTCTTTGCAGTTTATTCGTGAATATGCTAGTAAAGTTGATGAACTTGTAAAGGCTAAAATTGAAGCACAAAATGAAGTGAAATCCAAGGAAAAGGAAGAAAAGGATTTGGTTTCGCAGCAGGTACCTAAGTTTTTTCCCCATCTTTCCTGGTTTGGAATGTGGAAGTCTTCTTGTTGCACGGTAATAAAAACATGACATTTTTTCTGCAGAATATGTATGCACAGTTGCTGCCTCTGGCCTTACCAGCACCACCTATGCCTGGTATGGGAGGAACAAACATGGGCGGGCCTTATGGCGTTCCACCACCAATGCCTGGTATGGGAATGCCACCACCAATGCCTGGTATGGGGATGCCACCAATGCCACCATTTGGGATGCCTCCAATGGGAAATTACTGAGATATTGTAGGGTTGGCATAGCACCTACTCTGGAAAGTTAGGTTGTTTTTGATATGGCTGATGGTGCAGTGGATCTAAGCAGTTGGAGACTAAATCTTCTTGTCATGGATGTTAAAATTCATAATTTCATATTCTTTTGGCAGCAGTGGTTGGACTGTCGGTTGAGATTTTGTATAGGTTCTCTAGACTCGGAGTAAACTATTCTTGTTTTATATTGATTAGATCTTAATTAGACTTATTGGGTGACCTAATTATCTATTATAAGATGTTCCTCCACATTGTGATGTTCAATTACAATCAAGTATTAGTGGATCGTTCTGATGCTTCGAAGGTGATTAATATGGTTAATTTAATCCCGGTGGTGCCTTTGTTTCTTTTGGCTGTAATTTTTGATATTTGGCTTCTTTCTAATAGAGATCAGGTTTATTGATGGTGTGTGTGTCACAATATATATATAGATACACACACACACAAACACCATGAGGTTTGGAGCCCTCACCCTAAAAGTAAGCGAGTGGAATCGTCGACATTTGTATTTTTTTGGAGGACAAGTTTAGTGAACCATTTGGTGGTGGGAAAAAGAAACTATTTGTTTACGGATGAAATGTATCAGAAATATCAATATCAAAAGTGGTATTCATATGATGCGATATGTAGGCGTATCGTATACATTTAACATATGCCTGATTCAATTGTTCTTCCTCCTCATTATGTTGCATTAGATGTTATTATTTATTATTAGTTTTAATCTATCGCATACCCTTGGTGCCGGTGCTTGCATACAAGGGTTTTGTCAAATCTTGACCGTAGACGCATGTGTGAGCTACCTAATTCCGCCATCGCGTCTGGTGATGTTTTTTTAACGGAGTGGATTTCTCACTATACTTAATTCGATTCACTATCGGATCGGATCCGGATGCTGTCCGGATTGGATCGGGTCCGTTGTCCACTAATTTTCTTGTCGCAGCAACCGACATTTCTCCCCCGTTCCATGAAAACATTTCCCCCACCACATTGCCGATTCCAGAAGCGCGGCGCGGCCTAAACCCACCATAGAACCATTCCGGGCGATTCCCCTCTCCTCCTCTCTCCTTCCCCCTCCTCTCCGGCGAGCGGGAAGGAAGAGATGTCTTCGACTGTCCTGGAGGTGACGCGCCCCGCCCACGAGGACGTGGAGCGGTCCATCGTGCCGGAGCTCCAGCGCGAGCCGGCCAACAACCGCGATCGCCTCTTCCGGAGCCAGCGGTTCGGCCACATGATCCATCTCATCGCTACCACCACTGATTTACTCGTAATTTTCTTTGATCTCTTTCTTTCCCTTTGGTTCCCCTCGATGCGACTCTCCTCCGTTTGCTTCTTTCTTGTTCTTTGGTTTCTTGATTGTGTGTGTTCTTTTAATGATCTGATGTTGGATCTGTTCTCCCAAAGATTGACGCATACGAAGACAAGGACAATGCATGGAGGGATGACATTGCAGCACTTGGAGGACAGACAGCAAGCGGCACGATCGATCTTTTCAGTGCGTTCTACGATCGTCTCAAGGAGTTGGGAGTTCTTCGAATCCCTAGAACTTGGAAAGAAAGTGGTGGATTCACGGAGGATTCTTGTTTTTTTTTTTTTTCCTCTTTAGGAAGTTCTTGGAACCGTGGATAACATAAGGCATCTGCGTCCTTTGTGAGGTTCCCCTTCTAAACACTTCTGCATTGCAAGATTTTACATCTCTTGGCATCTTGAAATTACTTCATCTAACAACGATAGTTTACCTTATATTTGAATCAGTTGCGCGATGTTTTTATTTATGCCGGGGAGATACTTGGCCAATGACATAATTGGATTTAATAGAATTTTGTTTTAGCATACTTTTGTCTGGAACTTATTACATGTCTCCTCATATAGTTGTTGCCTTTGCCTCACAGATTCGTGAGTACCGCAGGAGGCATTCAACTGCTCGTGTGGTTGATGTGAGTGAGGAGTATGAAGATCTACTAAAGGAAGACCCACATGTTAAATTCAGTGGTGAGGTTTTCTAATTTCTTTATTTCCTATCAAAATTATCAGTGCTTGTATTTAGTTCATGTTGTTAGCTCTATATGGTACGCATCTCTATGTCTATTCTACATTCCTAGGTTTGATTCCATTTCTTTGCTAGGGTACCATTGCAAACTCATGTGGGGACAGCTCCATAATCTAAGTTATCTACTGGTCTATGCTTAAACTTACCTATCTGAACAACAGAGGGATAACGATAAACTATGCCTCGGAATAAGAATTAACTACTGCAGGACTTTTGTAGCGATATGTGACAATAATTGGATCATGGTTTAAAATATCGATCCTCCCATTACATTTTGCTGAGTTTTTTAATCGCTTTAACTAGGAACCAAGTGATGGTACATATACTTAGGTACCTTCGGTATTTATTTTTTTTTATTTTTTGATTTTTCTAGTTATACCACATGGCATATGTCGGTACACCATCCATTATATAGTTACCAAGCCATTATATAGTTGCCTTCTTGGTGAATTCAAAATGGCTATTCCTTTATTTTAACTAATTCACTGTCATGGCGATTATTAGGGGGACCTTTTGATAACCCTCTTGTTTATTGTTATGAGATCTGTGCTATGTTACACACCTTTTCTTCTTGTTTATGCTTCATTTGCTTACATTTTGTTTTCTGCCCATCATGTACTGTCCATGAATTGCTCTTCAGTTTTATTAAAATGGTCATGCAATACTCTGAGTTTGGAAATCCTCTTTTTACTCAAGCCAATATGGGCATGAAGGTCATCTCGTACAAGTACAGGTTTTAAAAGTTACTTTATGCAAACATCTACTTTATCTCCGCTGATCGTCGTTGCCTGGTCTCCTCCTCTACTTGGCAACTTCACCTTTTGTTTCCCTACTAGTTCTTATAGACTTCAACCCGCTATTGGCAGACCAACTCAGCGACATCGCAGACTTCCTCTGCTTTTTTCTTGTCGGTTCTCGCCATCGATTTGCACCAAACATCGTTGATTTGATGTCGTTGCTACAACAACAATAGCATTTGAGTACTCTCTCGATGCTCCCTACTCTTCCTCCTCTGGTGGAGCTCCAGTGGAGGAGCCCATTGGTCTTCCCTCTTCCTCTTCATCGATCGTTGCCCTGACGGAGGAGCCCACTACTCTGGCAGAAGAAGCACTCCGTCTTCCACCTCACCGTCCGAAGCACTCTCCCTTCCTCCTCACCGATTGTCAAGCGCTCTTTGCCTTGAGTGCTCCACCTTCACTCTCTGATTTGATTATGTGATTTGAGTGATTGATTGAGAGAAATCTCTTCCTCAAAACTTGGATAAATGCTGATTAAAATTCTTTTCTTTCATAGTATCTTAATTCTTAACATTAAAGGGATACACCACATGCTTGGATAACCTTGAACTACATGTCACAAGCCTCATCCATCATAAACGTGAACCACACTCTGCCATCCTCTAGCACCATTATAATATCGTGCAACTCAGAAAAGTTGCCTCTATCCATTACCCAGATTATCTGGTCCTTGCTTGTTTAATCAAAAAAGATGAATTATCTCTTCATGCTCTATAACTCAACTAGTTTAAGACATATTTATAGCATCATAGTGCCTCCTAACATAACTTTTACCTCTTCATGATCTGTTGATATATATCAATTCATTAACTTATCTATCGATTTCCCTAGTGACAACTCTAGCCAAATTTATTTGATGCTGCTCTGCTAGCCCCAATAATGGATAACCCGTCTACTTCATTCTTTTGTCCTACCTACTTCATCCTCAATACCTACCACACTCTCGATCTCTTTTGCCTTCACCTCAATAGCATAGAGGGAAAAAACCCTAGATCCTCCTCATATACTCAGGGAAAACATAATGAAACACACATCTAACTTTTGATGGATAAGGTTAAATATATACTTATGATGATACACATATTTCAGAAAACCCTTTTTCCTTCTGAACATGTTGAAAATACATGTAGGACAATACACATTTCAATAAACCCTTTTTCTTTCCCTATAAGGTAATAGTTTCATCTCTTCAAAATTTTCTTGGGCTAGCTACACAATTGCAAAGAAGACTATATAGAATTTAAAAGAAAGCCCTAAACCTAATCCTAAATCTTTCCCTAAAGCTTATCCTTAATTGATAAGACAATTCTTCTGTTTTTTTTTTTTTTTAGTATCTAGAGAAAGCAGATGGAGTTGCCTGTAAACCAGTTGGATCAGTTGATTGTCACTTGGTTTCAGGTGATTCTGGCTTAGAATAAGCAAAGGTGAGAAAAGATCAAAGAGAGGGAGCAATCCAATAAAGCTTATTCTCCATGATGAGAACCCATCACATTTTTTAGCTTAGCAGGTTCCATGAAGACCTTAAAGAATCTAGTTTGTCTAATATTTTTGTCTCCGTCTAAGATTTGTTGACGTACAACATATTTACTAATATTTTGAATTTACTCTCTACACATGGTTGTAGGATTACAAAATGCCATTTTAGTGTTCATGTCGATCCTAACATATATGATGATGAAATTTTGAACGAATGGCTTATGTGATGGAATTTTGAATTCTTTTCCATGTGTGTGTGTGTGTATCTGTCAAGGATGATGTACGTGTATCCTTATCCTGATATGTGTATGTTATCTGTATGTATTTTTGAATGTGAATATTCGTTTGTGTCATTTGCGTAGATGCTTTAAAGCTAAACTTTATTCGATGCCTGCTTGCTTCTTGTGATAGAGAAAACACTTTTGCCAAAGGCATACGTAGCACACAGCATAATGGTGCTGCAGAGCTGATGAATTCCAAGAAAGTAGTAAGCTCTAATGGGGGCAAAGTTGGAACGCTCGCTGATCATGAAGTGCTGCTGCTGCTGCTGCTGCTGCTGCTGCTGTCTTTGGAAGCTTGAGACACAAGGCTGCTAATCCGGTTATAAGAAAAGCCTTGGCACTTTCTTTTCATCTAAGTGGGAGAACCTGAAGAATTTTTGGATCTAGATGGATTGCAATGAGTATACTTAATTAATTAATTTTTTTTTAAAAGGGGAGGTTGTCTCCTCTACCCCCTGGTTTTTGAAAGTCAATTTTGTTTGACACAATACTAAATTTATAAATTAATATATTTTTAAGATAAGTGATAAAAAAAAATCGATCATCGATTTGAACCATCATATGGTAAATTATTGAAACAGAAAAATTAGACCAAAGGATTGGTCGATGTGTTGATCGATGTATTTCATGCCATGAGTTCGAGCATCGGATCGAAAGGATTGGATATTGCACGAAAAAGATCGAATGTTATGAAAAGTCATATCGATAGATCGGACGATACGTCGAATGAAAAGATGATACGTCAAAGGTTCGGAGGAAGTGTCAGATGATCGTATGACATATCCTCCAATGGTGGTATCGTCGAAGCTCAGATTCTCAAGTTCGGCCTAGGTCTTTTGCAAGACTTACTGCTAACCGATCGAGAAACTACCAGAAGAGAGGAGTGGAGCTGCCACATCATCGAACCACGGAGGCGACCCGACGCACACAGAAAACCTCATCAGGGTGATCCGTCATCCTACGTTACAGGACGATCCCAACATTTTGGCGCTAGAAGGAGGGCCCATGTCACAAGATCGCATCTCCAATCTCTTCACCAATCGAGTGACCGAGGAAGCAGTTCCACCCACCCCAACCCCCGTGGCCATGCCTCAAATCATGGCCGCACTCTCAACCCCCCATTGGGAAAGTTCCTCGATTTCATGATCCACCAACGAGGCATCGACGCGAACCCCGAGAATATAGAGGCGATCCTCCAAATTAGATCCCCCCCGAATAGTGAAGGAAGTACAATAGCTTATCGAAAGACTCGCAGCTTTAAGCTGTTTCATCTCTCGGGCAGGTGATAGAACGTGTCTATTTTTCCGCACCCTAAAGAGGGCCAAAGATTTCTTATGGACACCTCAGTGTGAAGAAGCCTTTCAAGAATTGAAGACACATCTCTCCCAGCTACCTCAATTGTTTAGGGTTTCCCCAAAAGAACCCCTCGGACTATACCTGGCAACGTCGACGGTGGTCGTCAGCTCGGTCCTAGTCACATTCGTCGAAGCAGAAAGGTTGGTTTATTTCTTGAGTCACATCCTCAATGGCTTTGAGGAGCGATATCCCTCGATTGAGAAGTGGCACTACTGATGACCGCAAGAAGACTCATACCATATTTCCAAGGGCACCCCATTAAGGTAATAACTTACCAACCAATCCGCCAAGTCTTATCAAAGTTCAATGTCGCAGGCTGCATGCTCAAGTGGTTGGTCGAGTTGGGGGGTTTGATCTTGAATACGTACCTAGGTCGGCCATAAAAGTGCAAGTGATAGCGGACTTCCTCGCCAAACTTACTCCGGTGAACGATCCAACCGACGCGCTCTCGATCTGAAAACTGTACGTGGACGGGTCGACCAATGCCAAGAGAGGGGGTGTCGACCTCGTACTAGAAAGTCCCACCCACCAGGTGTATGAATAAGCCCTTTGCCTCGGCTTCAGGGCCACCAACAATGAGGCAGAGTACGAAGCATTGCTCTTTGGGTTGAGGCTGGCAGCGGAACTCCAAGCGAAGAAGGTCGAGACCTTCACCGACTCCCAACTGATAGCTGGCTAGGTCCGCAAAGAGTTCGAGTCTCGAGATGACACCATGGCGAAATACCTGGCCGAGGCACAACGACTGATCAACACCTTTCGACATTTCTTCATCTCCAAAGTACCACGAACCGAAAATGCGCATGCAGACTCCCTAGCGAAGCTCGTCTCGGACCAAAACGCTTGTGAGGAAACTGTTCGGTTGACCAAGCTCACCCGACCTTCCATCAGCTCGCCCGAGGTGGTGGTAGTAGAAACAGAGGAATGTTGGCTCGACCAACTACTCTGATTCAAGGTAGAGGGCACCTTGCCCAATGAGCAAGCAGAGGCGTGTCGGATAAAGCGATTAGCATCCTGATATTACGTGATCAATGGGCGCCTCTATAGGAGAGGCTTCAGCCGACCTCTACTCCGATGCCTCCGCCCGAGCGAAGCACAGATGACACTCACCGAGGTACATGAGGGAGTGTACGAAGAACATATCGAGGCCCACACACTCGCTCACAAAATCCTTAGATAGGGCTACTACTGACTGATCATGCGAAAAGACGCTCATACCTACGTACAAAAGTACGAACAATGTCAGCATCACGCTCATGTGCCACACTGGTCGGCGACTCCTATGGCAACAACATAGGCGGCCTGACTGTTTGCCTAGTGGGGAATAGATCAACTGCTTGTAATTGGCGACGCTTTTGCCCGACAGTTCGACCTTGAGGGACTCATTCTCCCTCATCAGTTTCAACATTTCATCATCTGCCTTACGACGATCAACTTTTTGTTCTTTCAACTGACGTTGGCTCTCCGCCAAGCCCTCCTGGAGTTTATTTAGCTCCTTGTCGGCCTCTTCCAACCGACTGGTCAGCTCGTCCACTCCGACTTCAGCTGGGCGTTGTCCGCCTCCAGCTCGTCCACTAGCTGTCGAGCCCGGGCTAGCTGCTCGGGGTCCCTTTCTGTCTTCAATTTCTCGAGTTCCGCCTCGAGTAGGGATGCCTGATTCCCCATATGGGTCACTAGACGACCCAAGTCATATACCCTATCTAGAAGGGTCATCTGGTAATGGTGTCCCTGCAAAAATACAAAAGGTAGTCAATATAAGGAAAAAGAGCAAGCAACGATATTAAGTGCCGAGACATGACTTACCAGCACAATCTGCTTTGATGCTCGGGCTATGAGGACCTCTGAAGGCAGGGCATAAAGGTTCTTGGGTTCAATACTCCCCGATCAAACTCAGAGGCTGCTGCGGGGTCGTCCCAGACCCTAGTCTGGTAAGAAAGATTCGACCACCGAGCTCGCATCGCCGCACTTAAGTCCTTCGGGGTCTAGTCGGCCATCTGAAGGACATAGTAGCCCTCGTTGTCATCTCAGACCCGCATGCCACACAGGTCTCATCGATTTTGGTCAGCGATAGGTTAGAGAGGAATCCTCGACCAAGACCTCTGGTTCTCTCTCCTGAGCCGCCCGTTGGGAACTCCCCTCGCTGCGATGGGACTTGTGCTTTCTCACCGCTATCTTGACCCGCTTACCGGGTTGGCCAACAGTAGCCTGGTCAGCACCTGAACTCCCGACGAGCCATTTTGCCAAAGCCTCCGGTTGTGCACCCTTGGGACCAGCGGCAGGACCGCTCTTCCCCCCTGGCATCCTGGGCTTCTTGCGCAAAACATTCAGATCCATGGCACCTGCGTCCCAATCAACAAGTTAGAATCTGAATGACAATCACACATACTAAGAGGCGTTAGAGTACATGTATACCCTGAGAACCTGGACTGAGCTCAACCTCTACCAACCACTTCTTGGTCATATCTCGGATTGCCCGAAAAAGAGGAAGGATTCCCCTCAACTTGTTGACCACGATAGACTCCTCCCTAGATAACAAAGGGGGGACATTGCTGATCTGATGAATTGACTAGTTGGCTCTAAAACCCCAACTCGGACCACTAACGAAAAAGTACCGAGCCTTCCAACCTTTGTTGTTGATCGACGCACAACTGACTTTAAAACCAGCCCGAACCATCAAATAGTAACCTCCCCGACTCTTACAAAGGTGAAAGCAAGTGAAAATAGGGTTTGACTAGGAACAATGCTGGCATCCCGACACTCGCCTAAGAATGCAATAAGATAACGTCACGAGTTGGGCGCCATCTGACTTGGAGAAATCCTCCACCACCTAAGGCATTCCACTATGGTGGGATGTAGAGGGAAGCACGAACAAGCCTCCAACGCCTCTACTGAGATACTTATCTTGGAAGACCTGGGTTGATAAGGTCGCTGCTCAGGCAAAGGGGCCCGAAGCACGTACCCCTCAAGAATGCTATAGCACTCCCGAATGGACTCAAGAGCCTCCTCACTTATGACCGAGGTAATATTGTGACAAGATTTCATAACTTCACAACCAGGCATCCTCTGGGGAAGGTATCCCCGAATGTGATGCCCCGAGATGCTAGTCTCCCGACCATCCGACCGCGTCCCCTCTGAACTGGCAAAGGGAACGACCCTAACGCTAGACGAACCCGAGGAGGACATCCAACCTGATTGAATGAGAGGGGGGACGGAAGAAGGAGAACTGTGAAAAGTTGAGGCGAAAGCAAAAGGAGTTCAGAAGAGCAAGTAAGGTTTCTAGTCGTGGGAGACTGGGTTATAAAGCCACCGAACGACGATTCGTGTGCCTGAGGTAGAGAGAGAACACTACCTAGAGAACTTATCATATCAATAAATACGAGTCCACGTCAACCCTAAACAGCCATGACCATCCACCGCCAAAGCCACAGGCACAGTATGTGACAAGCCGAAGCGCGGCTCCGTGCGCACGCGACCCATGGGGGTTGAAACTCCCACGTGCTGGTCATGTGTGGCATACCAGTGCGTGTTCTCGATGCACACCCTTGAGTACCATCAGTCCAATTGTGCCC
This sequence comes from Ensete glaucum, assembly GCA_021527575.1. Taxonomy (NCBI): domain Eukaryota; kingdom Viridiplantae; phylum Streptophyta; class Magnoliopsida; order Zingiberales; family Musaceae; genus Ensete; species Ensete glaucum. Next base: position 12,730,305 of record CM038551.1, on the reverse strand, counting down.
GAGACGTGTCTCTCGATCATCGTTAGTCCAATCGTGCTCGAGACGCATCTCTCGGCCATCATCAGTTCGATCATGCCCATGACGCATCTCTCGGCCACTATCAATTCAATTGTGCTCGAGACACATCTCTCAACCATCATCAGTCCAATCGTGCCCAAGACGCACCTCTCGGTCATCATAGTCCAATCGTGCTCAAGACGAACCTCTTGGCCATCATCAATCCAATCGTGCCCGAGACACACCTCTCGGCCATCATCAGTTCAATCATGCTCGAGATACATCTCTCGACCATCATCAGTTCAATCATGCACGAGACGCATCTCTCGGCCATCATCAGTCCAATCATGCCTGAGACACACCTCTCGGCCATCATCAGTTCAATCGTACCCGAGACGTATCTCTCGGCCACCTTCAATCGCACCCGAGACGTATCCTTCGGTCACCATCAACTAGAACATATCCCATCGATGCCCCTCAACCATCGCTAGTCGCCACAAGTCCGTGGCGTCCGAGCCGAGCAACTTCCATGCAACATGCCCTAGAAGATCAAAAGCTTCACGACAATCCTTTTCGCGACAATACAAGCCCCGACACAGCCCTTGCAGGTGCGTCCCATAAAGAAACGGAAAGGATTTCTGTGGGGGGAAGAGGATGATGGGGCCAATAATGGTCAATCCAACGAGGCAAAGAGCACCGTGTCAGCACATCGACCATGTCACAACTCAGCCACGTCGAGCCTGCAAATGACGCCCGACTCGACCTTGGGGCATCCTCTAGCAGTCCTGCGATCGACTAATTGTCCCCCCTAATAACGGGTGGTGCAGTAGAGCCGACGTGCCAGACCAACCCTCGACTAGTGCCCCCTGACCCTCGACAACTGGCGACAAGCGACGTGTCAGGGCAGACCAAGCCGATGAAAGTACGACCCACGGCGGTGGCAATGGGTGGCACGTTAGGCGAACCACGACCGGCCGTGACGGTACGACCCACGACAATTGGTGATGGGCGACGTGTCAGGGCAAACGCAGCAGCCAACCAACCAACAATGCCCCTTATGACAGGCGGGTGGCGACCTGTTAGGTACTATAGCGAGGATGTGACCCACGTACGACCAACTCGTATACACAAGTATAAATGTTCCCTTACCACCTTCGCGCCAGAGGGGAGAAGTTTCAGTCCGACCGACCCTTGACTTGATCGTTGAAGGGACTCGACCGAGCGCAAATAGCTCGACCTGGGTCTTTTGCAGGACTTATCGTCGACCGATCGAGAAACCGCCAGAAGAGAAGAGTGGAGCTATCATGTCACCGAACCACAAAGGCGATCCGACGCATATGGAAAATCTCATCAGAGTGATCTGTCATCCTACGTTAGGGGACGACCCCAACGGTCGATGGCCATGGGGAACGTCCTTGCCAAAGGGCTTCCTGCGCCATCCCGTTAGCCCCGTTCGACCATACATCAACCACCAACTCCTTTATTCTTCCTATGTCGGCCGGAGATGCCACCATTGCTAAACCCACCAGGTCTTTCCCCTCAAAGACCGGCCCGGCTCCACCATCCCGGAACCCAGATCTATAGAAACCCCAGGGTTCAAGATTGCAGCCGGCTCCTCCGCCGTTGCCTTTTCCTCGGAGTCGGACCGGTCCCACAACAACCACCCGAGAGAGGGACGGGATACATGGCAAAACGTCCCCAGAACCCTTCGGATCATAGAGGGTACAGATCGAAACCCTCGAAATCGATCCGAGGCGACGCAACAGGAAGGAGGGTTTAGGGGATCAAGAAACGAGCATACCTCCCGGAACCGAATCGATCTATTTCGAACCCAAGACGACGATCGTTTCTTGATCCTTCCGCCCCCTCCTCTTCGTTGCGCAAGGAGGGCGGAGAGAGACCAAGAAACGATCGTACGACTGATCTCCGCCGGCAACGAAATGAAACTGCGTCGAATTCAAGGTGGCGCAATTGAGCGACAGGCGTAGGGGATCAAGAAAAGAGTCCGCCGCTGATCTCCGCCCGGAACCGGATAGATGTGCGTCGAATCCGAGGCGGCGCCAGTGGAAAAGAGGAGGGATCGAGATCGATTGCGTCGCATCGGAGGAGAAAGAATACGCGCAGGCAGCGGAAAACGAAGAAGGAAAGAATAGGGTAACAAGACGGGCGACGATATATATATATATATATATATATATATATATATATATATATATATATATATATATATATATATATATATTATCGAGTGAGATAGTGATAATTATATTCACCGCTAGCTATTATTATGAGTGGTTTATACTCCATAACTATAGGATTACAAACAAAATGAACGTATAGGATTATAAAAATGAGAGTGGCGATCGTTATGTTGGATTGCAACAGCCGTTCACAATCCGTCTGTGGCGGAATAAATATATGATTTACATCAAAGAACTCGGGTTTTTTTTCTTAAATAATTATTTATTTATATTTTGGAGTAAGTTGGAGGAAGGAACTTGAAGCTAACTTTATAATATGAATTTCCACGTGTCAATTCCTAAGTGGTGTCAAAACTTTGCATGTGAAGGGCCATGCATGCGTCACCTTTTCCACTTCCCTTCCAACATGTGATGTGGACACCGACGCGGCTCACGTATTTATTGCATCTTGTATCTTCTCAACACCCAATCCAACCCATCACCACCGACCAATAAAAAACATCATAAATAGATCATTAATGATTTGGATATGTATATATATATATATATAACACCAACCTCATCTCCTTCCATTCCATTGATTCCGTACTTGTCAAACACAAACATATGAAGTCTTTGAAGGCTGTCCCCTCTTCCTCCGCTGTGTACTTGGAAGCTGTGACACTCGCTCGACCAACACACTGTGCCTTCATTTCCTGCTCGTTTCGTCTCTGCTCGATAGAAGGATCAGGAAATCGAGATCGAACGGCATGGTGGGTGGGAGGGAGAGCCAGAGCTGCCGGATGATAGAGTGGGAGCTCCGACCCGGAGGGATGCTGGTACAGAAGCGGAGCAACGTTGGTGGCGGGCCGACCGAACCCCTCATCAAGATCAAGGTCTCCCATGGCTGCTACCAGCATCAGCTCTCCGTCCCTGCCCACTCCACCTTCGTCCTCTTGTTCTTCTCTGTGTTTGGCCGACACATCTCTCTGTTCCTCCGATCTTTCGATAAAGGTGACGGTTTGAGGATCAATGATGTGAAGGGGAATTGAAAAAGGGTTCTGGCACAAGACACTGGTCTGGAGCCTGGAGAGCAGAGGCTGTTGCTCAGGGGAAAGGAAAAGGACGACGATGAGCGCCTGCGCATGGCGGGGATCGTGGAAATGTGCAAGCTGGTCCTTTTGGAGGACCCAGCAAGCAAGGAGCGGAAGCTGGAGCGTATGAATCGGCATCAGGCGTCTGAGGCGATCGCGGCTGTCGGAGGTGCGGCGGACGAGCCCGCTGCAAAGGTCGGTGGCTTCCCTGCGATCATCTCAAAACCTTCCAGTCGCTGATCGGATTAGAATGTAGGTATCAAGTTCGGAGAGTCGGGTGCAGGCAAGCATGAAGAAGGCTGCGGACGAAGAGTTCGCCGACTTGACCGAGTTGCTTTATGGTGCAACTGCTCAAGTTAGGCAGCGAGAGTGCGGAGGAGATTCGAGATGGGTACTCTTTGAATTATGATACACATCCCTCTCTAGCTTTTTCTTCCGATTGCAGTTATGGAATCGAACTCGCATGTCGATAGTACGTCTTTATAATTAATTACAGTCATCTAATCAATTGACTTATAAGAATTTTGATTAAGTATATTATTATCATTTAAATATTTTGAACAGTGAATTAGATCAAACGAGTGTGCCGAACAAAAATACAAAAATAAAATAAAATTAGTAGTTGCTGTCTTGAAAACAAGAAAAAAGAAGCTGGGTGGAATGGTTAAGATATCGAAGGTCTTTCTTTGTCCATGGCCTAGATCATGATGAGACCCCACCCTGTAGGCTTAGGTTGCATTATGGCCAAATATAAAAGCTATAAACTTATGCATCTACATATAATATTCTAATGAGAGGAATAGGAAAATAGCCGATGTACGTACATGCAGGAACTAGCATAATTAGTATTGTTATTGGTAGTACGAAAATTTTCTCTAGTGCAATACTTTTAAGAAGTCAATATGAAATCTATCTCTCTTAGTTAATATCTAGACATGAGTTGCTCAAAAGTCTCATTTGACCTTTGACAATTCTTTCCCAGGTTTGCCGGAACTTGGTGGAGACGCTGGACTTGCTGAAGGCAAGAAACTATAACCCCTTCAGCAGCAGCAGCAGCAGCAGCAGCAGCAGCAGCAGCGATGCCGTCTCAGTTACAACTCAACTGGAGAAGGCATCGTCTCCCAGGATTACCAACAACTGGGAACTCTTTTTGATGTTTTTTTTTGTTTTGTTTGGCTCTCTAGCAGTTGATCCTCCGACGTTACACTGAATTCAGATATTAATTTCTTGTACCTACGGATGACTTGGTGCCCCCAATCTACTACTCTTCACAGACCCACTAGATAGGTTAAAATTCAGGGACTCGGCACTTACCGGAGGCCAACATCGAGAGATGTCCCTTCATATAAACTATCCACATTGGTCCTCCTCCTATCACACCGGGGGAGATGGCTTGAGTCCCCAATGTGGAGGAAGTGTGAAGGGTGGCCGAAATGGAAGGGCGTCGGCCGTAGGACCATCAGCATCCGTGATCAGTCACTCACTCACTCACCACTTTCCAATATATAAGTATCTTTGGACGGAGCGCGTCCGTAAAGTCCCTCTGCTAGTAGTCAAAAATTTGGAGTAGCAATCTCTCTACTGTACTGGTAATAAAACTTTGGCTTTCGGTGTGCGGAGAATCAAAGGGCAGCAGGGCTTCCAGGCGATCGAGCAGTGGACGGAAACTGATCCAAGTGTATTTTTTTTCTACTGTACTGGTAATAGAACTTTGACACAGCAGCAGCCGCTTGTGAAGCTTGCTTGCTGTCTCCTTTTTGGTTTTTTTTTTTCTTTCTTTCTATCGGACCTTCTTCTTTTCGTTGCAGGGCTTTCAATTCCCTCACGGGAACCCTACATGGCTTTGCTTGCCCCCCTCCCCCAACCATTGCTCTTGTGGTTGGTTCCCTTCAATTAACCACCAACCCCACGCTTCTGCCTCGAATATATCCTGCCGACATGCCCTCCCTTACCCCTACCAATTCACTCGAAGCCGCCTTCTCCTTCTCCTTCTTGTCCATGGAGGAACCCAGCTCCAATGAGCGGCTTCTCAGCCAGTTGGTTCTGCACGTTCCTCTCGTCTCGACCCGGCGCTCCTCCTCCAGTTCGACCAGCACCAACAGCGTCGACCGTTCCGGCTCGACGAGGCGGCGGGTTCCTTCCAGCGACCTCGCAAGCCAGAGGGTTCCTTTCTCGTGGGAGAGCTCCCCCGGTGTGCCCAAGCTTTCGCGGGCCACGAGGCCTCGCCTCGATGAGTTCGACGTCGAACCCCTGCCTTTGCCTCCCAAGCTGTGTCCCTCCGGAGAAGACAATCATGCCCGAAACCCGAACGACGACGAAGCCGACGTTCGTAGCTCGACCGATGACGACGACGACGACGACGACGACGACGACGATGTTTTCTCAGATGCACTCGACAAGATGTCGTTGTCGGGGAGGCTCGACATTGCCTGTAGACTTAGTTCTTTCAATGACTTGGCATCCAGCGACATCGAGAGGACAAGGGTTCATCGATCTCCCAGTTTCATCATGAACCGCTTTCTTCCTGCAGCAGCTGCATTAGCCAACTCTTCGCTCCGTAATGATGTGCATTTCAGCCGGAGAGCCGTTCCTTCTTCCTCTTATCACCTGCAAAAGGAGTTCATCAGGGCTAGAGCTAAACCCGGAGCTTCCACTCGCAGGCTCCAAGCACCATTTGATCCACACGAGGAGAACGGGAGAGACATGCCTTCGATGGCTTGCGGCTTGCTGCTCTTCTTTCCTTGGAGCTTCAAGCCCACAGTTTGTGGTTTCAAGAGCCCGGCTCAGCGTCGAACACCGGGGCCCCATCTTGCAGCTTCTCCAAACACGGTCGTCGACCGCTGCATCAATGGCCGGAGTTCGGATAGCGTCAACCCCACAGTTTGTGGATTCATGATCAGCCCGGCTCGGAACAGAAAACCCAAGCCTGATCTTGCATCTCCTCCCAAGAGAATCGTTTGTAGTAGCAGTGACGGCTGGAGTTGTGACGCAGAGGACAATGGTGGTGGTTATGCGCATAAGCTGAGCACAAAGGTGACCCACTCTCATGGATGGGGATTACCATTTCTAGATACGAGTAGGCTGAGAACCAGAGGGAGGGACATCCAAAGGTGGAAAGATAAAGCGGCCAGAATGGGGTTTGGTGGTTGTCAAAGAGACCATAACAAGAGAAACGAAGCTGTTCCCGACGGTCGAAGAGCTATTTGGAGGCTGCCTCAGCTCACATCCCCTTCTGAATCCTGGCTTTCTCATGCTCTAAGCTCTATCAACAGAAGGCAGTAAATTAAGCTGGCAAATATATATATATATATATATATATATATATATATATATATATATATATATATATATATATATATATATATATATATATATATATATATGTTCAGAAAATAAACAGCAACCTGTGCATGTAATCACTTCTGTGTAGTCAAACTGTGACAAATATATATATGTGAATTGTCTAAGGTTGCCAATATTATGGTAAAGATGACTGGGGAAACTGACATACTTCATGGCTGTCGTTCTTTGGTTTCTCTACAGACATGTTTTTTTTTTTTCTTTCTCGATGACCTTTGCATTCAATTCTAGTGCTTTTTCTTCTTACACCAAAGTACATTTTCTGCATCCAGAAGCTGGAAACATGTCCGGTGTGCCACTTCCACTAGATCTTATATTGATGAATCGTAGGTGGCTTTCAAGGCTCTGCTATGATGACTGGCAAAACTGGCATTTAATCTTTTTTTTACCCCTGTTGTTCTCCGGTTTCTCTACAGCCATGTGTTTCTTGATGACCACTGACCGCATCGGCTGAACAATGACCTTTCCATATTAGATCTTCCTTCATAGACAATTACTGCTTCGTGCTGGAATCCATGGATGGATATAAGCTTCACTGCTTTAAGATCTCTGGTGCATTCTCTCGGTTCTGATATCAAGAGCTAGTTCAATTGAGGTCATCTGAGATGAACAATTGACTGTATAATTTCTTTTTTCATATGCTCTCTCAATTCTAATGCCTTTCCTTCTTAAACCAAGGTACATCTTCTGGATCTAGAAACCGGGAACATGTGGAGGTCCCACTTGCACAACATTTGATTGAGCAACCAATCAGTGGAAATAAAATATTCATGTAATTTGGCTTTCTGAAGATGATTAAGACAACACAAATATAAGAAAACCACAGCAGCAATTACTTTTTCCAACTTATTTATGCACATCAACAAGCAAATAGAAGACAAAAACTTGTTCATTATATAAACTGATGAATAGAGAAGATGCTTAGGAAGCTTCAGAAACTTTACTCATTGGAATTTGTAGAGACAAACTCTGAATCCTAACAAGGATGAGATGAGCATGCAAATATAATCCTTAATATCCAATTACAATTTTTTGATATGTTACTCCAAAATGATGGTTTTTTGCAAAGTAAACATGCTCTGCATCTATATATACTATACTAATCTCCCTGAGGAGCCTGCATTTACATCAATCTTTTTTGTTTGGATGCAACAATACTTTGGCCTCACGGAGACAACCACACAAAGATCATGGACTTTACAGATCAAGAAGATTGGCTTGCTGTAATTTATGGCCACAAGAAACAGATGAAGAATTAAATGCAAAAGACTAAAAACAGTGGAAAACCAGATCAACATGGAGAAATTAATAACCTTGAAAGGGCAGGACCACAGAATTAATAGCGATGTGTTAGAGTCTCCCATCCAATGGATCACAAAGAGCTAATTAGTAGCAATGTTTCTTGCTGCGACAAATGGTTTCTGGTTGGCTTTAACTCTGATGCTCAAGGAGATGGCTTATTCCACCTTTTATTTTTCTTTTCTCTTTTTGAATTAGAATACTTCAAAATTTTTCCTTCTTCAAAGGCATGGACTTATTACTTGTTATCAAGAACACAATAATGTTTAGCTACTCTCACTACTCGCTTGAATGACTGAACTATTCTTCTCCTAGCGACACTCCAAAAGAAGTCTAAGCACCCATTTCTTTGTTCTAATATGTCTTGTTCCTTTCCAAACGGATTGAAAGGTGTTTTGAAATCCAGATTGACCAAAGGAAAGTTGGTCTCATAAACCTATCAAACATTGATTGAAGTCATCAAACTCCTAGACAAGTTACAATAGGAATTCATGGAGTTCATGCGTTCAGGTTCAGGTAGCCATATCACCTCGTTGGCCTGCCTAACTAGGGTTTCTATAACATCCTACATCGATGATTGTATGGTACATTCTAGAAGATTCAACATCTATGAATAATTGCATCATAACACTCAATGACGAAAAAATAATACAAATGATATTAGATTCAAAATTGGATAATACCAGATAACTTATAGACAATTTCTCCATGAACTTTTTACGACTGTTTATCGGTGAGCACTAAAAAAGAATGAATTGTCATTCATTCTAATTGGATTTAGACTCCAATTAGACAATGTGCATTTGGTTCACTATAGCTGATGGCCTATCGATTTAACTAAACCTCGAGTCATTTTCTGGAAAGAATTATTACCATTATCCATGTGGTGGAGATGCCATGATGGAATCACAAAAGATTTGAGTTCATTGATAGAATAACTAGCTCATTAACTTGATGAGCCTAAACTACTCTTCCATCTATATAAGTTGTTTTCTCATGCCACAAGCATGGATAATTGAAAGGGTATGAAAAGACAAAACATCGGTAATCAAATCTTTACTCTAAAATTTAATATCACACACATATATTCCTTAAAAAACTAAGCACATATATATAGTCTCAAGTTTTGAATTTTTTTTTCGGACGGTATCCCTATTTCTAGGATGTTTAAAAATCCCAACTTTTCATCATAATTAGTGATGGTTGACTGATTTATTTTCTTCATCAGACTCCATTAGACTGAGCTAGTCAAACTTGTATGGTGCTTAATTGAATTGGTTATAATATTTTTGAAAAGGGTTATATGTTTCTTGTTAACTAAACAAGTTACAAAGTTTTTTATTGCTAAACTAACGATACCGAAAATCTTATTCAAAAATATTATAACTTGATTTTAATTAATTCAAGTTTTCATCTTTTGGAGTTTCATAAAATAATATATTTGAGAGTTTATAAATGATATTGACAAAAAATAAGAATAATTTGTTATAGTCCTTTTTTTGACTTAGTCTTAAATTAAGGTATATATATATATATATATATATATATATGATATTTCTTTTATTTATTGAAAAAATGATAATAAAAAAAGGTGTTCCCTATTACAATATTTTTGAATGCACATATATAATAGTATTTTGGTTCTTGTCACCGAACCATAATGTCATGGCTTCATTCAAAAACATTGCAATTGAAATTTTCGTTAATATAACTATGAATATTATCATATGTTTTCAAGTGATATAAAATAATTAGAGGTTTTCAGCTGTAATTACACAAAAAAAAAAAAAAACAGAAGCATTGCCGTCGGTTAAGAGTTGAAGGGCTTTATTTCAAGAAATCTCAACCACTTACAAAAACCTACGATTTCTCCATCTTCAAAAGCGCTCGGCGATTTCAGCTCAAACTCCATAAAGCGCCATTATGATCGAACAAGAAGAACCCTCCCTCCCTATATGATGTTCCAAGAATCAACAAAGGAAAACAACTTCTTAATCGAATTGCAGTCCACAGATGGAGTGACCAACAAAGAAACAAGAGTACCTCGTTCGTCGAGAGAAGATGCAGAGAGCTCCAAAGACCACCCAACAAATCCACACCAAGCATCCACCCCTCCATTTTCACCCAAGACGGCCGCTCCTTCCATCTCGTCTCTCTCGCTCTGTCTCTCTCTCACCGAAGACAAGCTTACCCTAACAGCCCGTTCCGACTAGGTTTCAAGAATCAAAATAAGAAGCAGGGGAAAACCGGCGGCCAAGGCTCAAAACACCACTTCTCTAATAACTTCTTCACCGCTCGACTCAAATCCTTGGCCGAGACTTGGGAATCGAGAATGCTGCTACAAACAAGCAAGACACTGAAGCAAACGAGGGGGAAAAGAGGCGCTTTTTCGGGGGGCTATCAAAGGGGTCAAATGAATCATAAATACTACGGGATGGGTTGAGTGGATTCGAATGAAGGAAGCATTTTAACCAAAAGTTGGAAATAAATAAATAAATAAAATACCTAAATAAATAAATAAATAAATAAAATAAAGGTGGCGTGAAATCTTCTCCGTCTATCTATGCCCCATAACTCCACTTCTAACTCCTTCGGGATTCATTGGATCCACGACATTCCCACCTTCCGTCGCCGTTGCCGTCTCATCACGACCACTGCCAAGCTTGCCACCGAACCGCGTCTGCTGCTGCACCACCAATATGGAGACCTTCTCCGTGAACTCCGCCGCTGCAAGCATGTCTCCTATGATCCCCAACTCGGGGCACTCGCTCCACTCCGACAGCCCCCTCGTCGGTGCCGAATCCACCCCCTTCCTCCTCCCCACTATCAGCAGGTCAAATTGGTCACTCATCTCCTGTATCACCGCCGCCGTCCCCTCTCCGTCCTCCACTACCTTCTCCATGTACACCAGCCTCTGGTTATGGGCGTGCGTTTCTCGGAGCCGCTCCACCGCCGCATCATCGAGGTTTCTCTCCTTGTCGTCGTTTGCCACGTGGTGGAGCAAGCGGATGACGGTGACGGTGATGCAGCGGTTGTTCGCCATTCGAGAAGCGAAGGCGAGGGCCTCGCGATCGTCAGGGCCGCCGAGGAAGTATACGGCGACCAGGTGGAGGAGGTGGTTGGTGTGGGCGCAGGTGGCGGCAGGGAGGCTACGATCCACGAGGATGGCAACGGAGCAGGGGGCAAAGGCAAGGACGTTGCGATTGAGGGCCTGGAAAGCGTGGCTCACGGTCTCCTGGGCGCCGTCGCAGCACTTGTGGAAGGGGAGGAGGATGAAGCAAACCTTGCGGTCGAGGGCGAGGGAGCAGACGTCGTTGTACAGGGTGGAGTAGGGCGCGATAGCGACAAAAGGGTGGACGGAGATGGACCCCGGCTCATCCTGTTGTTTCTCGAAGTAGCTGAAGGCATTGACGATGCGGTCGGAGGCGGTGGGGGCGGTGGAGCGGCGGCTGTGCTTGTGGGGACGAAGCACCGAGGCGGACCGGCCAGTGAGCTCGGTGAGGTGGAGGACGGTGAGGGCGATGGGGGAATCGCGGCAAGCATAGGAGGCCTCGAGGAGGTCGAGGAGGGGAGCGACGTGCTCCTCGTTGTGGACGCAGGCCATGAAGCGCAGCAGGGACCGGGGCCTTGCGTGCTCGATGGTGCGGCGCTTCCGCGCCACGTAGCGCATCGTAGGCTTGTACATCAGCTTGATCAACGGCGTGGTGACCGCCGTGATCATCATCATGGACATGGTCAGCACGGAGAAGTGCTCCGCCGTAGCTATCTGCAGCAGAATAGCGGGTGGTTATTACCGCAACGGCGACGCTACTGTCGATTGAATCAACGGCTAACTTTGGTTTCCGGTTGCAATACTTGATCATCGTCCCAAGCGTACGTGTTGAAGGCAGAGATCTCGACGATCCCCTTGATGTTGAGCATGAGCCCCACCGAGATGGCATCGTTCGCCGACATGTCGAAGTAGAGTGACATGGCCACCGAGCCCACCAACTTCCCGACGTAGCAGACGACCACCACCATCTCCAGCAATCCCCACGCCTTCACGCTCCTCACCTCGTCGAATCTCGTCCGGTACCCGGCGAGCACCATATACATGGGCAAGAACAGCGCCCCTCCCAGCGGCTCCAGCTTCTCCTTTATCGTCTGCCCCACCGGCATCCCTCCTGGTATCGCTAGCCCCAGCATGAGCGGTCCCAGCGTCACGTTGAAGCCGAACGCCTGCGTGGCAAGCGACATGAGCAGCGCGGTCATCAGCAGCATCAGGAAATGCCATTCCACCAGCGTCTCCCCCGCCGGTGTCCGCCTCACCGACCACATCATTGCCGGCCTCGCCACGAGCAGCACGAACAGTAAGGTGCCCGCGAGGGACGCAACGATCCCAAGTGCTGTCCCCGGCGTCTTCACCGCGGTTATCATTGTGTAGGCTGACGTCAAGCTGCCCACGCCCCAGTTGATAACGTCGCTGAATAGGGAGGCGGACAGGACGACGCGGCCGAGGTCGGAGTTGAGAAGTCGGAGCTCATCCAAGGTATATGCAATCACGGGGAACGAGGAGAGGGAAAGGCGAGAGGCGACGAAGAAAATGAGCGGACCCTGGCGAAGGTCGTCGGGGAAGGCCCGCCTGAGGGCGAAGAAGGTGCATACGCTGAGAGCGAAGGGAAGGATGGAGCCAGCGGCGCCGATGGCGACGGCGCGCTTCCCGGGCCTCTGAAGAAGGCTGAGGTCCGTCTTCACGCCGATGGTGAAGATGAAGAAGATGAGGCTGATGAGAGAAAGGGAGTCGACGAGTAAGATGCCGCGATCCGGGAACACTGTACGCTGGAAAGCCTGGTTTTGCCCGATCACCGACGGCCCCAGAAGGATGCCGGCCTAGGTGCCAAACAATGCCCAAACGTGAAGATGTTAATCATGCACGTACATAATAATTTCACGCATGCTTACAAGAAGGTCAGAGACGAAACGAGACTGGCCAAGGCGCCTGAGGATGCAGTGGGTGGTGCTTGCGGTGAAGAACATGAGGGAGAGATCGAGGAGGAAGAGGGGAACGGAGAAGCGGAGGGGATCGTCCCCGAGGAAGACACCTCTGGAGTTGATGGCTCTGGTGTCGAAGCACACTTGCCGGGAAGATGTCCCCAGCGAGGCGTTGAACAGTGAGGGATTGACGGTGGACATAGAAATCTCTTTCAGGTTTTCACCTGTTTCTCCCCCCCCACCCCTTGCGTGCTCTTTTTGTTTGCCGGTGGACCGGAGGAAGGGAAAAAGAAGAGGAGCGCTGCCTATTCTTGCATGCATGGGGACGGTGGCACAGTACTGTTGCGTTCGCTCGTATTTCATTGACCGTTGACCTTGCGGGATCCCAGTGTTTGTCGCCGATATCGTAGCCGAGATCGTCGAGTGTGACGTTGGTATAGGGCTGCTTGCCCACATACCCGAGGGGAGCAAATGGATCTATCTCTATAACTAAACAAAGGGTGCCATAAGCTTGCAGCATCTCCAACTGTCATGGGTTTGCTCGATTCAAGAACATTTTTTGTTTTGTTTTGTTTTTGTTTTTTGTTTTTTTTTTGACCTTTCAACGTCGACATGGCATGCAAGATTTCGGTTCTCTTTGTTGTCGGCTGGTGACCAACTCGACTCCGAGCATGGGACTTCCTCCCCTTACGTCGCCAATGGCTAATACAATCGAACAGGTGAGTATTATCCACAGGCGAAATCATTTGACCGACGGTAAGTTCAATCTCCGACTACGATCACTGTGGGAACAATGGCGAAAGACCAGCCGATCGAATGAACTTTTGTGACGCTACTTATTGTCTGCCAAACGCGACATGAGACACGGCACAATCGTTGTTGTTTGTTGTTTGTTTCAAAGAATACAATTATTTTTTTTAATGACATGATCATCTATTCTTATTGATAATAAAATTAATTCTTATAATTCATCACATCACGTCCAATCCGAACCATTAAATCAGACCGACAACAACGGATGTCACATCCGCCAAATTAATCGTATTCTGACATAAATTAGTGTTGGTCTATTTTATTTTTTGGCACCCCCACAAAGTTTGTGGTATCGTGCAACCTCATCCATAAGTTTATCTGATAACAAAATTAAATATCCCCTTCTAACTATATTTGGGAGTAAATCGTATGAAATAAAATGATACATCGAAAATGCAAACATTTCTTATTCCAATTCTGTTTGATTTATTGGCCCTATCACTCACTGACTGTCGCAAGACACATCCCATCACTGTCGCCGCCCGTCTGCACCACCCTCGGTGGTTCCACCGCCCCCTTCTCCATCTCCTCCGTCAACGCCTTCATCAATGTGTCCGCCAACGCTGCCCGCACCACCAAGCACACACTCCGGCTCAACAGCGGCATACCTTCCTCTGCTACTTTTCCTCGTCATTGTAGTTGTCGCAGCCAGGCAACTCGCTGTTCACGGTGCCGAACTCCGCATGCTGAACTTCCTCAACAGAGCTTCCTCGCCGACCACATCTCGATGAACACCTAAACTTCTAGCGGAACCATCTTCTTCTCTACTCCATCGTCTCCCTTTGATTCTTACAGGTCGTCGGCGCAACCATCCCCATCCTTCACGACATTTTTTGCCCTCGGCACCGACAAGGCCCTCGACTGCCGAGCCCTGCACTGCCTGTGCTGGCATCACCTGCTCCGACGGTCGCATCACCGCCGTCCAGAACAACTACCTCGTTAGGCCGCTCCCATCCCTCGCTGGCCTCGCCTCCCTACAAGTCCTCCTCCACGGCAACCTCTTCTCCTTGCTGTCTTCCTCGACGACAACCCGTTCGCTCCATGGCCCCTTCCCGCCAGCCTCGGTTCAGGAGAGGGGAGTTCTCTATAAAAGTCACCGTCACTAATAACTACAGGTCTCTCATAGATCCTATAGTCGCAGCACAGATTTGTTGATCCTTTCCTTTCCACCAACTGTCACTGTCGCAAGTGCTGCCTCTGCATCGAGCGAGCCACCTTCGTCTTCCCTCTGCTCGCAATAGAACCCCTCCTCTGTATTGCACAACCAAATCAGATAGTGAAGCACAACCTTCCTACTAATCATTCCCTACTGATCTATTGCCGGGACACATCTCTTATAATGTCTACATCGTAGATGCTCTCGTAGATAACAGCAGTTTCATCTAGCTCTCTCAATCGTTCATCATAAAATATTCAAATATTAGGATAAGCAAATCTAGTATTAAATCATGCTCACAAGCTATGGTTTACGTTAAGATCGTCTTATCCTTCAAGCAATTTAAGCCTCAATCATCGGATCTATCGCCCCACTGATATCTTCATACAACACAACTGCATAAGTATGATCCAAGTTGTAAACTACCCGAACCAATCGCTCCCACACTTGCTCAGTCTCTTCTCCACTTTGATAAAAATAAAATAGGAGTAAATTATTATTGCTCATTATCTATAAAATATTAAAATTATCATCGATGACTTTTTAATAGGTAATTCCATCACGGATGAAGAAGTCATAATTTATAATCTCAATAGCCTCGAAGACGAATATAAGGAATTGATAGCAATAATTCGGGCACACTCACAAATGTCATTCGATTAACTCTATGATAATTTAACTGACTATGAGACATATTTGAACCATGAGGACAAGATAACATGATCGACTATCATAGTTCAAGTCAGTAAAAAATTTAAGAGAACAAGCCATCAAAATAACAAAAACATCAACAAAGAATCAACCAAAATACCTCTTGGACATATGGGTAACACAAACATATCTATATTAACTTTTCAATTTGAACTTCAACAATATCAGGGTGGCAACCTCAGTACTCATCAGCAGCTTAAGCGTCATAACCATCTAAATCATTAAAGAATCATCTATCAATTATATGATAAAGTCAGACACTCCATAAAAGTCTATTGATCTCGACCCAACCTTTCTATTATATCCAATTGGTCTCAAGCGAATATCATGACTACTCTGACTGCTCATCCAACTAATTTGATTGTGAACTCCGACATTTCTCATCATATCACCTTTGATCTCCAAAATCTATCCATCCATAATGACTATGGAAGTAATGAGGACATCATCATTGGTGACGGTAGTGGAATTCTCATTACTCATACTAGTTTCACAACACTTAATTCACACACTACCACTTTTATACTCGATAATGTTATATGTGCACTTCACATTAAATGTAAGCTCATTTATGTTTCTTATTTTTGCAAATAAAATAACACTTCAATTTGATAACTAAGGTGAATATCAAGCCCTAACATCATGCCTCTCAGTTTGTGATGTACAACACCTCAAGTCACCATCATATACTCTTTAACTGGTTAGTTCTATTGAATGAAAATATCGACCTATAGTTGAAACTGATCTCATTCTCCTATATTAAGCCTTCATGCTGCCATCCATTTGGTTAGTAGTTTTTTAAATTATCGTCTATCTTATTAACCATATGCTCACTCCAGTCCTCTAATTTCAGTCACCATTTGAAAAATTATTTTATCAACTCCTATATCTTCAAAAGCTCAAAGTATTCAACTATTTATGTTATCCATGACTATGACCCTGTATCTCCCATAAGTTAATACCGAGAGCTAAGCCTTACATCTTTATAGGAAACTCTCTTAAATATAATGTTTTTCGATGTTATGATCCCCAAACTCAAGAAGTCTTTATATCACGTCATGTTATTTTTATGGAGTCTACATTTTCTTATCAAAAATATAGATCTCCAGTCATGCGAGCCACTCCAACAAGTATACATCATTAGAGTATTTCTTTGACCTTATCAAGCGAGCCTCTCATCACACCATACAGTCCTTTCCATTATGATACATACTTTATTATTCCTCCAGTTCAACAGCCATTTACTCCCTCCATTATTTCTTCACAAATTCACCCTATTGATGAAGCACTGTCTTTAGAAATATAACCACTGTCATTACCTTCTCTCTACCAAGTACTTGTCGGTGACTCCCCACTAATACATATACCTACTACATAACCTAACTATCCTATAACCATACGATCCAAAAGTGGTATTTTCAAATTACGTCAAATTATTGACCTTTATGCTTCAATAAACTTTTCTTCATAACCCATTGAATCCACTACCATTACTTAAGCCCAAAAATCTCTACATTGGCATAATGTTATGTGTGAAGAATATGATGTCTTACTCCATAATTCTACATGGACCCTTGTACTCTTTCATCACACATAAAATATCATTAAGTGCATATGAGTTTTTTGAATTAAACAGAAGCTAGATTGATCTGTCGCTATATATAAAACACATCTAGTGGCGAAAGGGTTTCATCAATAATGTGGTGTTAACTTCACATAGGCATTCAGTCCAGTTGTTAAACCAACAATGACCTGACTTATCCTAAGTTTGATCGTTATTAAAGGCTAGTAATTATCATAACTAGATGTTAATAATGGTTTCTTATAGGTGACTCTAACTAAATATGTCTTTATGCAGTAACCTTCAGGCTTCATCTATCCTCAATATCCAAAATATGTATGTAAATTACAAAAAGCTATTTATGGACCTTGTCAAGCTCAAAGAGCCTGGTACATCAAACTTGACTCATTTTTTACATCAATTGGCTTCTTTAACTTTAAGTCCGATAATTTATTATTTTTATGAAGATAAAATAAATATATAATATATCTACTGGTATATGTGGATGATGTTATTGTCACAAGCAATAATCCTATGAATTTCAAGGAATTCCTCAAGCAATTAACAAATCGATTCTCCATCAAAGATGTATGAATCTTGAGCTATTTTTTAGGAGTGGAAGCTACATACACATATTCATGACTCTTTTTATCTCAAAGAAAATACATTTAAGATTTATTATGAAAGACACATACAACATGAGAAAAAGATTGCCACTTCAATTTCTGCTACTGAATCATTTAAATTATATAAAGACAGTACTACTATGAATCTTACATAATATCGACAAATAGTTGGCTCCTTATAGGACATATCTCTCACACATCCAAAACATCTAGTTTGCAATCAATAAATTATTTTAATTTATGCATCAACCATCTACTATCTATTAGTCTACAATAGAATAAGTCATGTGATATCTTAAAAGGACTCTTAATCATGGACTCTTTTTTTGAGAATACTCGTCACTTCATCTTTATGCCTTTATCGATACTGATTGCGTAGAAAACATTAATGACAAAACTTCTATATTGGGATATATTATCTTTCTTAGAACAAATCCAATCAGTTACAATTAAAAAATAGACGACAGTTGCAAGGTTATAAATAAAGTTGAATACCGAGCCATTGTCATCGCTGTTGTAGAACTTCATTAAGTCATAAATCTGCTGAAGGAATTGGACATTAACTCTATCGTAACTCCTACAATATATTGTGATAATGTCAGAGCTACCTATCTATGCGTGAATACAGTGGTCCACTCATGCATTAAACATATTACCATAAAATTTCATTTCGTCAAAGATCAAGTTATCATATATCAACTATGTATTGCTCATCTATATATTGTCGATCAACTAGCATAATCACTCGTACATAAAATATTTTCATAACATCAATCCAAAATCGATATTTTGATAATAACTCAATTTTATGGGAGTGATAATAGAACATACATATAGAATATATGACTAGACAATGATTTTACCTGGTCATGATAGCAAAAATATTTTTTATACATAGAATTTATGTTTGTAAAATAAATGGTTTTTTAATAATTTTTAATCTATTAGTTGACACCTGCGGGTGTAATAATTGAAAAGTACATGATTGGGAAAAAACAATTATGCAGACTTAACTTTATAGGTAGAGAAAATTTTTAAAGAGTAAAATTATGAATAATTTATGAGTGAAACCGTGAAACTTCTTAAGGAGAGAGACATGTGCGGTCCATTTTGGGATAAAGACTAAGGTGCGCCAGATGATGAGACATCGAGTGCATGCAGGTGGGGCCCTTTCTTGTCAGATGCATGCATGTTAGTATTATTTTTTATTATAAAAAACTACGAAGATAAAATTTATGTTCAGAATCTTACGACACATTATTAATATGAATTACATGACTATATATGTATATATATATATATATATATACATTTATATATTTATTTCCAGTGTGTGGTTTAGTACAACTATCAACATATCATTTCAGCTCTCTGGAAACTAAATTCTTAGCATTTGGAAATTAAGAATAATTTGTGAGTGAACCTTCTAACGGAGATAGGGGCATGAGTGGTCCATTTGTAAGATAAGGATTAGGGTGGGGGCGAAGGTGATGAGCACGCAATGTTATTGAAAGGACCGGACAGCTTTGTTTCGTGGGAAGAAATTATGATAACTTGACCCCACAGATTCGCATTATTTTGTTTGGGCTTGCAAACTACGGATAATAAATTTATTTAAAGAAAAGAACACGTATTGGTGTTCATATAATTCACCATTATTAAGCTCCACAGAGTTAAAAACCATGTAAATAGGTTCATAAGCACACGTCCGACTCCAGAGGACAAGTCCACGGCGGAGAAGAAACGGAGGAGGGTGTTTACTGGTTGGGATGGGATGGAATGGAGGAGCAACGCTGGCTGTTCTTCTCTGGCAGAGGACTGATGGCTTCCAACCTTTTTATTTATTTATTTATTTTATTTATATATGCAGCATGTACATGGATCCAGGCTCTCAGTTTATCCTGCAACACAAAAAAGAGCCCACCACAGCAAACAATTATATATAATTTTTTATAAGAGTAATAAGATCTTAATGGGATTTCTTTTTGCGAAAAAAATAAAAGAAGGAAGGATTTTTTTTTTTTTGTTTTACAACAATTTTGTTGTTTATATGATCATAAAATCAAACCAAAGCGCACGAAGAGAAAGGAGGACTCGAGAAGTGGGTGTGTGTGTAATATATAGGTGACTTACTTGGAGCAGTCCACGTTGGGGCTGATCTTGTAAGGAACGGAGACGCCGCACTGGCCGGGCAGTTGGCTGACCCGCCCGAAGTCGATCCCCGACAGCCCCGCCGCGGCCGTCTTGATGCACCCGCAGGCGGTGCGGCGGTCCTGCGTCGTCCGCGCTGCCGCTATCAACGACTTGATCCCGCTGCAGCACTGCGGCTTGATGGGGCCGCCCTGAAGGTACCCCACGCACGATATCAGGTCCCCGTACACCTGGGAGCAGGTTATAGCCTCGCCGCCACGGGGTGCGGCCGCCAGTAGCACCACCGCCGTTGCCACCACCAAGGCCACCGGATGCAGAGCGGAGCCAGCCATGTGCAGCAGCAGCAAAGAGGATGTGTGGCGTGAGCTGACTGCAGTGGTAGTGGGGGGTTGCATCACAATTTATAGGCAGAAAGCAAGGAAAACCCCGGTCATTTCGTCCCTCCGAGTGTGGGTACGAATCGGGGGGGGGGGGGGGGGTGGGTGGGTGACCAGACCACCTGCGTCCTCATGTTTACACTGCTTTGCCAGTGAGTCCACGATCGGATGGAGAGTGAATCATTGACCATGGGACGACTAGGAATAGTGTGTCGATGCTTTGCCAGTGAGTCCTCATCTTGTGATTTTTTTTTTTTTTTATCGTCTCACAGTTGCTGACGGCAGAACCCGTACGTATAATTCGTGGTACGTCGCCGACCAGTAAAAAATATACTACTCACAAGATGAAGCTTCGGCAAGCTCGATGGATTCCCCGTATTCTATGCTTTGTCTTAATTGTTGACCTGTCGGTTCTAAATAGATAGCTATGCCAATTATTTGGTCTCTCGTGAGTCGTCACTTTGCGTCTTCCGAGAACCTTCAGAGTGTAGTGGCGAGCATGTGCGACGTCGCCACGTTTTTGTTTTTTAGTCTTCTCAGAAGAGAAGTATATATTGTCCTTTTTAGCTGCTGCAAAAGTTTGGCACGGCAAATTTGATCTTGTCAAACTTTTTTTTTTTTTTTTTAGGCCAAAGAAGAATAAAGCTTTATGCTGTCTCGCCTAACTTTGATATGATACAAAGTGCCATCCTTGGAGGAATGATGTGTGTAAGTTTGTTTGACTGTGTATTTAAACCTAATATGATTGGTTGGACAAAACTGCAGAAATCTAAAAGCCGAAGCTATCCTCTAACCCATTTACATGATATATTCTTATGACAATAATTATCAAATATGAATGTAACCAGTAAAAACCCTCAACACTAATATGTCAAGCTGCATCAACACAATATCTACTATGCACAAATGTTCAAGAAATAACAAACAAACGGGAATAAAAAGATAAGTAATGTCGTAATGAAAGTGCTTAACTTTAAACTTTACTTTCAAGGAGCAAATAAAATCTAAAGCCTCACTTGATATTTTGTTAAACACAATTAAGAACCCGACAATTGTAAGTAGTAAATGAAACAAGTAAGGAACACTTACAATTTATAGTGGTTCAGCCTCAATCTTAGCCCACATCCACTTTCCGAGTCCTCCTCCTTGAGACACATCGGCGTCCACTATTGATCTCCTTTGGATGAAGATAAAACCCTTATAATCTTATAAGGGAGATAATAACTTTACAACTCTTAGCTCACTCCATTCCCCTTTTTTTTTTCCTTACACTTCATATAAGTTTTTCTTAGAATTTTTATCCTAAAAGTATTATATAGAGTGTAAGAAAATTTGAGATATTTATAGCCCCAAATCGCTTCAGAATTTTGGAGACAAAATTTAAATATACCCAGAAAAATCGAGTACAGGCGGTTTACCCACTAGTGTCGGCGATGCAGCCACCGTCAATCACCATGTTTCCAAGGTATGGGCACCTGGGTAATGGTTCACCTGCCGCTCACCATCGGTTCACCCATCACTCACCAATGGTTTAGCCATCGGGAATCCCGAAAAAGTGATTCCCTTCACTTTTTCAATTCCGACTTGACCCTTATGTTAGCCAATTCTCTAGTCAACCAATTGAGGTTAACTTGAGCTCAATCAAACCCTTTTAGTGGACCCAGTTGACTCTTTAAGTTGATTTAGATTCCTTATAAATCATACTTATCTAGGACTCAATCTTAACATATGACTTAAAGATTATAATCAAATATGACCACCAACCTTACGACCTCATTTCTGTAATTCGACAATCTCATGGTCTTCCTTTAGTGATTTCTCGACGTGTTCCTAGCGATTTTCTTGATACCTTCAACGAAGTCCTAACGAACTACCGACGTGCTCCCACTGCATCATCCAAACCTTGGCCTGATGCCAAGCTTGATCCCGGGTCCATGTTTGGTCTATAACTCATTTTTACTGTTGTAGTTAAACCTGCACGATGCTAACTACGACTACAATCATGACCTACAAGTCCACTTGAAAACCTTCCCAACTCGACAAGCTTTTTCGATAATCTTTCGACAAGTCTTGGTCTTCTTCTGGCAAACTCCATTGTGTCATCTTGGCAAGCTCCTGGTACCCTCGACAAGCTCATGACGCACTCTAGGCGAGTTTCCAACCGCATCGTCCTCACTCCGACCCGATGCGTGGACTTGACTTTGGTCAATTCTCTGATTGTAATCTGTTGTAGTTAATCATGCATCAATCAACTATAACAATACATATTAGATCAATAAATCATCAATTGATTTAATCACCAAAATTTGAGATTCAACAGATTCATATCACTTCTACTTTCGATTTGATAAAAGATAGGATTTAGTTAGGATTTAGATATGATTTCCCCAACTGAATGAGGAAATCTCGTATATTAGTTGAGGGAAATCCTCCTTTTCATTATGTATAAATAAATGATGAATCAATGAATCAATTGAGTATTTTCATTAATTCTTATTTCCAACATGGTATCAGAGCCCCTCTCTCTATAAGAGAGATTATCTTTCTTTTATTCCATCTACGCTTCTATCTCTTCACAACGACAACCTCTCCTTGCTGTCAAACGGCCTCTCCTTGCTGTCAAACGACAGCCTCTCCTTGCTGTCAAACGATAGCCTCTCGTTGACATCAAAGCCACTCTTCACGGCTTCTAGTGCGTCGGCTTCCTTTCTTTATCCGTCAAATGGCGACACTTATTGTTGTCCGCGACGGCTCTTCTTTTCCGTCGGCTTTCTCATTCCTCTATTGAGGTGTCTTTATGCATGAGGCCGTCTTCCTTGTGCACCACCACTATCGCATCAGCTCCAATGAGTAACGACACCTTCCCTATCCCATATGCAGCAGATGGCGGCTTCTACATCTGCTCGTCGGTGCTGTCCCTCCTGAAGCCTCTGCTGCTCTGTTCTTTCTCTCTACCGAGAGCACCTATAAGGGTCACCACCCATTGTCCCTCGATGCTCTACAGAGAGGGCATAGCAAGTTCTTTTTCGTTGTTAAACGATAGCAAATCTACGACTGCAGTCACTTTCAGCCATGCCCTCTACCGCTGCCACCATTGCTGCCACGCAGTCACGTCGCCGTCCTTTGCTACAACCCTTGCTCTTTGCCGCTGACATCACCGTCAAAGTCAACCATCGTTAGGTCTTCACCACGGTTGACAACACAACAGCTTCCTTCCTTCAGTTTCATTAATATCGATTCAAGATCGATATCCTTAGTTCAAGATCGGCGTCCTTACAGGAGCTCGATCTTGCGGGGGCATGATAAAAGATAGGATTTAGTTAGGATTTAGATATGATTTCCCCAACCGAATGAGGAAATCTCGTATATTAGTTGAGGAAAATCCTCCTTTTCATTATGTATAAATAAATGATGAATCAATGAATCAATCGGGCATTTTCATTACTTCTTCTTATTTCCAACACGATTGACATTCTATTAGAAAATGAAGTAGACAATCTAATCTTAGTACAATTGATCACTATTGGTGATGATTTGATAACTCTTGTCTTTGATTAGATTTCTTCTTTGAACCTACATATAGCTCCTCTATTGGATAAATAAGAGAATTGAGATACTCTGTTTTGCCCATTCTCTTGAGTTAAGAAGACAAAAGTTAACTTCGCCCGCCTCTTCAAGATTGTAGTTCATACATTGAACTAGATACTAGCCTTTGTCTACTCTTTACTCACACTTTCGAAGCATACGAAGTATTTGCCCTTCTTACGTTGAGTTAGCTATTGTGATATGCCTTTTCACTATCATCGAACTTCTAGAATGTAAGAAGTTTTACCAAAAAAGAGCAAAATTTCACCCTAACTTAATGCAAGTCTTTGATAGTTTTGGTTGCCTCTGGGATTGTACCATCTTATCCATCATCTTTACTACATACTCCTATGAGTAGAAAAGATACAACACCGTGTATTGTCTACTTCGTTTCTTGGTCGAGCATTCTTGCATCAACCCGAAATCCTCTACTTTTGGTTATCTTGATAAGAAGCCTATTGACACCGGTCTTATGAAGTTCTCGACCTCTACCATTCAGCCTTGTCTTGGTACTTGAGTTTGCTTGCATTCTCCATCTTCTCGGCCCCTTTTTATAACCAACGCTCTCCTTCGATAAGAGCAAGGGATCAATGACTCTATAAAAGTCCCACCTCTATGGTACTATAGTACTGTTAAGCTTATGACACTATTATCTATTGCCTCACATCTATGTTCCTTTCTTCGCGATTGGTAGATCCACCTCTATACCACTATGACACTTCTCTGAGTCCATCTTCATTTTGACTAACGCTCGGCTTTTAGGTAGCTAAGGCTATCTAGACTCGTTGTCGCTTCCTCGCCTCTTAAGAATACCTGCTTTAATACCTTTATGTTCTTTGAACAGTTCTCCTTGGTCGATGGAAAGACAAACTATAACTCTTATGCATGGCCTCCACCATCTTGTTGCAAGGCTCACACCGACTCTTTTCTCCTTAACTTCCTTGGTAGCAATGTCCTCTGACTTGTTAGGCTCTCTTAAGTGAAAATAAGCACTAGAGCAGTCTAATTCTCTAATCTCTCTGATCATACCTTTGTATATGATAGGGACCCGGTAAGGTCGGGTCCATAACTATTTCATAATTGTATCATGTTGGTCAGTCCAATCAAGTCAGTTATGAGTTTGGTTGAGTCGACTAGGAGTTTACTTGATTTTTATTATTAGGAGTCTAAGTTCTAGAGAACTCTAGGTGCAAGAGTCCAAGTCCAAAGGGATTCTCGATATAACTCTATAAATAAGCGTGTAACGATTCCTTTACGATCAATGAAGAAAATATGGTCTACCCATTTGACAAAATCTTAGGAGGGTCGATCCCTATAGAGATTCGTATTAATTTTGTGTGGACTTGCAACCTACGCATAACTTCAGATATTTTTGACTATTTGAACAGAACAATAATTTCTTTAAAGAAAAGAACACGTATTGATGTTCATATAGTTCACCATTATTAAGTTCCAGCAGAGTTCAACGCTCTAAATAGGTTCATAAGTACACGTCCGACTCCAGAGGACAAGTCCACGGCGGAGAAGAAACGGAGGAGGGTGTTTACTGGTTGGGATGGGATGGAATGGAGGAGCAACGCTGGCTGTTCTTCTCTGGCAGAGGACTGATGGCTTCCAACCTTATTTATTTATTTATTTATTTATTTATATATGCAGCATGTACATGGATCCAGGCTCTCAGTTTATCCTGCAACACAAAAAAGAGCCCACCACAGCAAACAATTATATATAATTTTTTATAAGAGTAATAAGATCTTAATGGGATTTCTTTTTGCGAAAAAAATAAAAGAAGGAAGGAATTTTTTTTTGTTTTACAACAATTTTGTTGTTTATATGATCATAAAATCAAACCAAAGCTCACGAAGAGAAAGGAGGACTCGAGAAATGGGTGTGTGTGTAATATATAGGTGACTTACTTGGAGCAGTCCACGTTGGGGCTGATCTTGTAAGGAACGGAGACGCCGTGCCGGGCTTGACCCATGTCGATCCCGACACCCCGTCATGGTCTTGATGCACCCGCAGGCGATGCGTGTTGGAATTAAACTTGTTCAAGTATCATAAAGAGGTTCATTTCATCAAAAGAGGTTCATTGCATCAAGAGTGAGATTTATTACATCAAGAAGAAAAAATAGATTAAAAGACTATAGAAGGATAAGTCAAATTGGTTATTGGTTCTTGAAAGGGTTTCTTGAAAGAGAATGATTCATCTTGAATACAATTAATATAATGTATCTTTGGGGACTATATAAACCTCATATGTTGGGTCATGAGTGTAAGAGAGTTTCTGAAATTTATAAAGAGTTTTTTCTTGAGAGAAATATAGAAGATTGAACCTTGTCTTACTCTTCCTCTGTTTCATATCTCTATTCCCTCTTCCTATCAACATCAACATCTGGTATCAGAGCATAGGTTAAGCTATGACCTCTTCCTCAAGTGCCATCCAACTTCAGATCCCCAGATTAACAAAAGAAAATTATGACATATGGTGCATCCAAATGAAGGTTCTTCTAGGCTCCCAAGATGTATGAGAGTTTGTAGAAGATGGATTCGCTGAACCAACTCTAGCAGAAGAAGGAGCAATGAATGCAGAAGGAAGAAGGAGAAAAAGGCTTTGTTCACAATCTACCAAGGACTTGATGATACAATATTCGAGATCATCGCTCCAGCAAATACTTCAAAGGAGGCTTGGGAAATACTTCAAAAAGCATTCGGTGGTGTTGATAAGGTAAAGAAACTTCGTCTACAAGTTTTACGAGCCGAGTTTGAAAAACTACAACAAGGTACTTCTGAAACTATTTCTGATTACTTCTAAAAAATCATTTCTATTGTTCATCAAATGAGACGAAATGGTGAACAAGTAAACGATCAGAGAGTAATAGAAAAAATATTGAGATCTCTAGACCCGAAATTTGATTTTATTGCTGTTGCGATTGAAGAATCTAAAGATTTGGAAAAAATGTCTTTAGAAGAACTTATGGGTTCCCTTCAAGTTCATGAACAAAGAATTATAAAAAGAGGAGAAGACAAAACTATGGAGCAAGCACTACAAGCGAAGTTTGCTCTTAAAAATAAAGAAGAATCAAATTCTCAAAGAGGAAGAGGACGAGGACAAAGAGGAAGAGGAGGCAGAAATCAGACCAATCAAGAATCTCCACATAATGAAGAGGCTAGAGAAAATTCTAGCCAAAGAGGCCGAGGTTATGGTCGAGAACGCGGCCATGGACGCGTAAACTCTAAAAGGTCTGAAATACAGTGTTATGTTTGCAAAAGGTATGGACATTACTCTTATGAATGTTATTATAATCCTAATAATCAAAGTGATGAGGCAAATTTTGTTGAGGAAGAAAAGAAGGAAAATCAAGTTTTGCTAATGAGTTATGAAAATTTGAAAAATGATCAATCTATGACATGGTATCTAGATACAGGAGCCTCAAATCACATGTGTGGCAACAAAGAGCTATTTTCAGAAATGGATACAAGTTATTCCGGGAACATTACATTTGGTGATTTGTCTCAAAGACCAGTAAGAGGCAAAGGTAAAATTCTCCTTGAACTTAATAATGGTAAGGAATTATGCATTTCAGATATTTATTATGTTCCTGATATGAAAAATAATATTTTAAGCATTGGACAATTACTTGAAAAAGGTTATGAAGTTGAGATGACAGATATGGCTCTCTCAATTCGTGATAAGAATAAAACATTGATATCACATGTGAAAATGGCAAGGAATAGAATGTTTCCTCTACATTTGAGTATTTTTGATCAATCAAATTGTTTTAAAGCTGATATTGAGGATATTTCTACACTTTGGCATCTTAGATATGCTCACTTAAATTTTGAGGTTTTGAAACTTCTAGAGAAGTATAATATGGTGACAGGAATGCCAAAAATTGATCACCCAGCAAAATTATGTGAAGTATGTGTCATGGGTAAACAAGAAAGAAAACCTTTCAAAGTAAGAAGAACAAAAAGAGCATGGCATCGACTCGATCTGGTGCACTCGAATGTTTGTGGCCCTATCAATCCAGTATCACTTGGAGGAAGCAGATATTTTCTTACATTTACTGATTATCATAGTGGCAAAACTTGGGTTTACATGTTAAAAGAAAAGAAAGAAGTTTTAAGCAAATTAAAAGAATTTAAGGATTTGGTTGAAAGACAAAGTTGTTGTAAGATTAAATGTTTAAGAACAGATAGAGGTGGTGAATATATATCAAATGAATTTGAAAGTTTTTGTAGAAATAATGGAATTCTACATCAATTCACCATGCCATACACACCTCAACAAAATGGTGTCTCGGAAAGAAAAAAACAGGACTATCCTTAATATGGTCCGATGCATGTTAAAGGAAAGAAAAATTTCGAAAGAATTTTGGGGTGATGCTGTTGCTTGTGCAGTTTATTTGCTTAATGTTTTACAAAACGAATTGGTAATATTACACCAGAAGAAGCATGGAGCTTACAAAAACCAAGAGTTGATCATTTAAGGATTTTTGGAAGTGTTGCATTTGCCAAGATACCAGAAGAAAAGAGAACGAAAATTGGAGGATAAAAGCCAAAAATGTATTTTGCTAGGTTATCCAGAGAATTCCAGTGGTTACAAACTCTACAATCCTATCACAAATAAAGTTGTGATGTCAAGAGATGTTGAGTTTGATGAACAACAGATTTGGAACTGGAAAAGTGATGAGCGATAAGAAAGTCAGAGAAGAAGATGATATAATACAAGCAAACACAAGTGATCGTGCGAATCATCACCTAGATCAGCTAGGTCACATGATTCAAGAAGTCCAATTATCTGAAGGACAAGACCGATTCGGGATCTATATGATGTGACTCAAGGATTGATACTAACAATGATAAACTTTCTTTATTTTATCTTTTGCAGGATATGATCCATTAATCTTGAAGAAGCTTATAGAGATGAAAAATGGCGACAAGCTATGAATGAAGAGATTCATGCCATTAACAAAAATAATACATGGGAGCTTACTACACTTTTAAGACCACCAAGCTATCGGTGTTAAGTGGATCTTCAAAACAAAAGGAAATACAAAAGGAGAGGTGGAGAAATACAAGGCTAGATTAGTTGCAAAGGGATATAAACAACAATATGGAATTGATTATGAAGAAGTATTTGCGCCATTTGCTCGATTGAGAAAGAAGATTACTTATCTCTAGCTCAAATGAAATGGAAGATTTTATAAATGGATGTGAAATCAGCATTTCTTAATGGAGTTCTTGAAGAATAGGTATATATTCAACAACTTCGAAAAAAAAAACTTGGCATGCTAGATGGAACAAGTTTAAGGTTGAGAAAATATTGGAATTAAACTTGTTCAAGTATCATAAAGAGGTTCATTTCATCAAAAGAGGTTCATTGCATCAAGAGAGAGATTTATTACATCAAGAAGAAAAAATGGATTAAAAGACTATAGAAGGATAAGTCAAATTGGTTATTGGTTCTTGAAAGGATTTCTTGAAAGAGAATGATTCATCTTGAATACAATTAATATAATGTATCTTTGGGGACTATATAAACCCCATATGTTGGGTCATGAGTATAAGAGAGTTTCTGAAATTTGTAAAGAATTTTTTCTTGAGAGAAATATAGAAGATTGAACCTTGTCCTACTCTTCCTCTGTTTCATATCTCTATTCCCTCTTCCTATCAACATCAACATCTGGTATCAGAGCATAGGTTAAGCTATGACCTCTTCCTCAAGTGCCATCCAAATTCAGATCCCCAGATTAACAAAAGAAAATTATGACATATGGTGCATCCAAATGAAGGTTCTTCTAGGCTCCCAAGATGTATGAGAGTTTGTAGAAGATGGATTCGCTGAACCAACTCTAGCAGAAGAAGGAGCAATGAATGCAGAAGGAAGAAGGAGAAAAAGGCTTTGTTCACAATCTACCAAGGACTTGATGATACAATATTCGAGATCATCGCTCCAGCAAATACTTCAAAGGAGGCTTGGGAAATACTTCAAAAAGCATTCGGTGGTGTTGATAAGGTAAAGAAACTTCGTCTACAAGTTTCTGAGCCGAGTTTGAAAAACTACAACAAGGTACTGAAACTATTTCGATTACTTCTAAAAATCATTTCTATTGTTCATCAAATGAGACGAAATGGTGAACAAGTAAACGATCGAGAGTAATAGAAAAATATTGAGATCTCTAGACCCGAAATTTGATTTTATTCATTGCGATTGAAGAATCTAAAGATTTGGAAAAATGTCTTTAGAAGAACTTATGGGTTCCCTTCAAGTTCATGAACAAAGAATTATAAAAGAGGAGAAGACAAAACTATGGAGCAAGCACTACAAGCGAAGTTTGCTCTTAAAAATAAAGAAGAATCAAATTCTCAAAGAGGAAGAGGACGAGGACAAAGAGGAAGAGGAGGCAGAAATCAGACCAATCAAGAATCTCCACATAATGAAGAGGCTAGAGAAAATTCTAGCCAAAGAGGCCGAGGTTATGGTCGAGGACGTGGCCGAGGCCATGGACGTGGCAGAAACTCTAAAAGGTCTGAAATACAGTGTTATGTTTGCAAAAGGTATGGACATTACTCTTATGAATGTTATTATAATCCTAATAATCAAAGTGATGAGGCAAATTTTGTTGAGGAAGAAAAGAAGGAAAATCAAGTTTTGATAATGAGTTATGAAAATTTGAAAAATTATCAATCTATGACATGGTATCTAGATACAGGAGCCTCAAATCACATGTGTGGCAACAAAGAGCTATTTTCAGAAATGGATACAAGTTATTCCGGGAACATTACATTTGGTGATTTGTCTCAAAGACCAGTCAGAGGCAAAGGTAAAATTCTCCTTGAACTTAATAATGGTAAGGAATTATGCATTTCAGATATTTATTATGTTCCTGATATGAAAAATAATATTTTAAGCATTGGACAATTACTTGAAAAAGGTTATGAAGTTGAGATGACAGATATGGCTCTCTCAATTCGTGATAAGAATAAAACATTGATATCACATGTGAAAATGGCAAGGAATAGAATGTTTCCTCTACATTTGAGTATTTTTGATCAATCAAATTGTTTTAAAGCTGATATTGAGGATATTTCTACACTTTGGCATCTTAGATATGCTCACTTAAATTTTGAGGCTTTGAAACTTCTAGAGAAGTATAATATTGTGACAGGAATGCCAAAATTGATCACCCAAAGAAAATTATGTGAAGTATGTGTCATGGGTAAACAAGAAAGAAAACCTTTCAAAGTAAGAAGAACAAAAGAGCATGGCATCGACTCGATCCGTGCACTCGAATGTTTGTGGCCCTATCAATCCAGATCACTTGGAGGAAGCGGATATTTTCTTACATCGATTATCATAGTGGCAAAACTTGGGTTTACATGTTAAAAGAAAAGAAAGAAGTTTTAAGCAAATTAAAAGAATTTAAGGATTTGGTTGAAAGACAAAGTTGTTGTAAGATTAAATGTTTAAGAACAGATAGAGGTGGTGAATATATATCAAATGAATTTGAAAGTTTTTGTAGAAATAATGGAATTCTACATCAATTCACCATGCCAAACACACCTCAACAAAATGGTGTCTCGGAAAGAAAAAACAGGACTATCCTTAATATGGTCCGATGCATGTTAAAGGAAAGAAAAATTCAAAGAATTTTGGGGTGATCTTGCTTGCGGTTTATTTATGTTACAAACGAATTGGTAATATTACACGGAAGAAGCATGGAGCTTACAAAACCAAGAGTTGATCATTTAAGGATTTTTGGAAGTGTTGCATTTGCCAAGATACCAGAAGAAAAGAGAACGAAAATTGGAGGATAAAAGCCAAAAATGTATTTTGCTAGGTTATCCAGAGAATTCCAGTGGTTACAAACTCTACAATCCTATCACAAATAAAGTTGTGATGTCAAGAGATGTTGAGTTTGATGAACAATGATTTGGAAAAGTGATGAGCGACATAAGAAAGTCGTAGAAGAAGATGATATAATACAAGCAAACATCAAGTGATGCGAATCATCACCTAGATCAGCTAGGTCACATGATTCAAGAAGTCCAATTATACGAAGGACAAGACCGATTCAGGACCTATAAGATGTGACTCGAAAGATTGATACTAACAATGATGAACTTTCTTTATTTTGTCTTTTTGCAGGATATGATCCATTAATCTTCGAAGAAGCTTATAGAGATGAAAAATGGCGACAAGCTATGAATGAAGAGATTCATGCCATTAACAAAAATAATACATGGGAGCTTACTACACTTTCAGAAGACCACCAAGCTATCGGTGTTAAGTGGATCTTCAAAACAAAAAGAAATGCAAAAGGAGAGGTGGAGAAATACAAGGCTAGATTAGTTGCAAAGAGATATAAACAACAATATGGAATTGATTATGAAGAAGTATTTGCGCCATTTGCTCGATTGGAGACAGTAAGATTACTTATCTCTCTAGCAGCTCAAATGAAATGGAAGATTTTACAAATGGATGTGAAATCAGCATTTCTTAATGGAGTTCTTGAAGAATAGGTATATATTCAACAACTTCGAAAAAAAAAACTTGGCATGCTAGATGGAACAAGTTTAAGGTTGAGAAAATATTGGAATTAAACTTGTTCAAGTATCATAAAGAGGTTCATTTCATCAAAAGAGGTTCATTGCATCAAGAGAGAGATTTATTACATCAAGAAGAAAAAATGGATTAAAAGACTATAGAAGGATAAGTCAAATTGGTTATTGGTTCTTGAAAGGGTTTCTTGAAAGAGAATGATTCATCTTGAATACAATTAATATAATGTATCTTTGGGGACTATATAAACCCCATATGTTGGGTCATGAGTGTAAGAGAGTTCTGAAATTTGTAAAGAATTTTTTCTTGAGAGAAATATAGAAGATTGAACCTTGTCCTACTCTTCCTCTGTTTCATATCTCTATTCCCTCTTCCTATCAACATCAACATCTGGTATCAGAGCATAGGTTAAGCTATGACCTCTTCCTCAAGTGCCATCCAACTTCAGATCCCCAGATTAACAAAAGAAAATTATGACATATGGTGCATCCAAATGAAGGTTCTTCTAGACTCCCAAGATGTATGAGAGTTTGTAGAAGATGGATTCGCTGAACCAACTCTAGCAGAAGAAGAAGCAATAAATGCAGAAGGAAGAAAGCAACTCAAAGAAAGAAGGAAAAAGGAGAAAAAGGCTTTGTTCACAATCTACCAAGGACTTGATGATACAATATTCGAGATCATCGCTCCAGCAAATACTTCAAAGGAGGCTTGGGAAATACTTCAAAAAGCATTCGGTGGTGTTGATAAGGTAAAGAAACTTCGTCTACAAGTTTTACGAGCCGAGTTTGAAAAACTATAACAAGGTACTTCTGAAACTATTTCTGATTACTTCTCAAAAATCATTTCTATTGTTCATCAAATGAGACGAAATGGTGAACAAGGAAACGATCAGAGAGTAATAGAAAAAATATTGAGATCTCTAGACCCGAAATTTGATTTTATTGCTATTGCGATTGAAGAATCTAAAGATTTAGAAAAAATGTCTTTAGAAGAACTTATGGGTTCCCTTCAAGTTCATGAACAAAGAATTACAAAAAGAGGAGAAGACAAAACTATGGAGCAAGCACTACAAGCTAAGTTTACTCTTGAAAATAAAGAAGAATCAAATTCTCAAAGAGGAAGAGGACGAGGACAAAGAGGAAGAGGAGGCAGAAATCAGACCAATCAAGAATCTCCATATAATGAAGAGGCTAGAGAAAATTCTAGCCAAAGAGGCCGAGGTTAGGGGCGTGGCCGAGGCCATGGACGTGGCAGAAACTCTAAAAGGTCTGAAATACAGTGTTATGTTTGCAAAAGGTATGGACATTACTCTTATGAATGTTATTATAATCCTAATAATCAAAGTGATGAGGCAAATTTTGTTGAGGAAGAAAAGAAGGAAAATCAAGTTTTGATAATGAGTTATGAAAATTTGAAAAATGATCAATCTATGACATGGTATCTAGATACAGGAGCCTCAAATCACATGTGTGGCAACAAAGAGCTATTTTCAGAAATGGATACAAGTTATTCCGGGAACATTACATTTGGTGATTTGTCTCAAAGACCAGTAAGAGGTAAAGGTAAAATTCTCCTTGAAATTAATAATGGTAAGGAATTATGCATTTCAGATATTTATTATGTTCCTGATATAAAAAATAATATTTTAAGCATTGGACAATTACTTGAAAAAGGTTATGAAGTTGAGATGACAGATATGGCTCTCTCAATTCGTGATAAGAATAAAACATTGATATCACATGTGAAAATGGCAAGGAATAGAATGTTTCCTCTACATTTGAGTATTTTTGATCAATCAAATTGTTTTAAAGCTGATATTGAGGATATTTCTACACTTTGGCATCTTAGATATGCTCACTTAAATTTTGAGGCTTTGAAACTTCTAGAGAAGTATAATATTGTGACAGAATGCCAAAATTGATCACCCAGAAAATTATGTGAAGTATGTGTCATGGGTAAACAAGAAAGAAAACCTTTCAAAGTAAGAAGAACAAAAGAGCATGGCATCGACTCGATCCGGCACTCGAATGTTTGTGGCCCTATCAATCCAAGATCACTTGGAGGAAGCGATATTTTCTTACATTTCTTGATTATCATAGTGGCAAAACTTGGGTTTACATGTTAAAAGAAAAGAAAGAAGTTTTAAGCAAATTAAAAGAATTTAAGGATTTGGTTGAAAGACAAAGTTGTTGTAAGATTAAATGTTTAAACAGATAGAGGTGGTGAATATATATCAAATGAATTTGAAAGTTTTTGTAGAAATAATGGAATTCTACATCAATTCACCATGCCATACACACCTCAACAAAATGGTGTCTCGGAAAGAAAAAACAGGACTATCCTTAATATGGTCTGATGCATGTTAAAGGAAAGAAAAATTTCGAAAGAATTTTGGGGTGATCTTTGTTGCTTGCGGTTTATTTGCTTAGTTTAACAAAACGAATTGGTAATATTACACCAGAAGAAGCATGGAGCTTACAAAAACCAAGAGTTGATCATTTAAGGATTTTTGGAAGTGTTGCATTTGCCAAGATACCAGAAGAAAAGAGAACGAAAATTGGAGGATAAAAGCCAAAAATGTATTTTGCTAGGTTATCCAGAGAATTCCAGTGGTTACAAACTCTACAATCCTATCACAAATAAAGTTGTGATGTCAAGAGATGTTGAGTTTGATGAACAACAGATTTGGGCGGAAAAGTGATGAGCGAGATAAGAAAGTCAGAAGAAGATGATATAATACAAGCAAACACTGAAGTGACTGTGCTAGAATCATCACCTAGATCAGCTAGGTCACATGATTCAAGAAGTCCAATTATACGAAGGACAAGACCGATTCAGGATCTATATGATGTGACTCGAAGGATTGATACTAACAATGATAAACTTTCTTTATTTTATCTTTTTGCAGGATATGATCCATTAATCTTCGAAGAAGCTTATAGAGATGAAAAATGGCGACAAGCTATGAATGAAGAGATTCATGCCATTAACAAAAATAATACATGGGAGCTTACTACACTTTCAGAAGACCACCAAGCTATCGGTGTTAAGTGGATCTTCAAAACAAAAGGAAATACAAAAGGAGAGGTGGAGAAATACAAGGCTAGATTAGTTGCAAAGGGATATAAACAACAATATGGAATTGATTATGAAGAAGTATTTGCGCCATTTGCTCGATTGGAGACAGCAAGATTACTTATCTCTCTAGCAGCTCAAATGAAATGGAAGATTTTATAAATGGATGTGAAATCAGCATTTCTTAATGGAATTCTTGAAGAATAGGTATATATTCAACAACTTCGAAAAAAAAAACTTGGCATGCTAGATGGAACAAGTTTAAGGTTGAGAAAATGTTGGAATTAAACTTGTTCAAGTATCATAAAGAAGTTCATTTCATCAAAAGAGGTTCATTGCATCAAGAGAGAGATTTATTACATCAAGAAGAAAAAATGGATTAAAAGACTATAGAAGGATAAGTCAAATTGGTTATTGGTTCTTGAAAGGATTTCTTGAAAGAGAATGATTCATCTTGAATACAATTAATATAATGTATCTTTGGGGACTATATAAACCCCATATGTTGGGTCATGAGTGTAAGAGAGTTTCTGAAATTTGTAAAGAATTTTTTCTTGAGAGAAATATAGAAGATTGAACCTTGTCCTACTCTTCCTCTGTTTCATATCTCTATTCCCTCTTCCTATCAACTTCAACAGTGCGGCGGTCCTGCGTCGTCCGCGCCGCCGCTATCAACGACTTGATCCCGCTGCAGCACTGCGGCTTGATGGGGCCGCCCTGAAGGTACCCCACGCACGATATCAGGTCCCCGTACACCTGGGAGCAGGTTATTGCCTCGCCGCCACGGGGTGCGGCCGCCCGTAGCACCACCGCCGTTGCCACCACCAAGGCCACCGGATGCAGAGCGGAGCCAGCCTTGTGCAGCAGCACCAAAAAAGAAAAGGACGTGTGGTGTGAGGTTACTGCAGATGTGGTTAGTTGCATCACAATTTATAGGCAGCAAAGGAAGGAAAACCCCTACGAGTGTGGATACGAACGGTGGGTGGTGTGGAAACTGCGTCGGAGGTGCAATCGGAGTTGGATATTGACACATCCACATTGCTTTGCTGGTGAGTCCACGATTGGTTGTGACATGGCATGCAGCCGGTGACCATCGGATGGGGGAGTGACAGACGTGATGAATCACCGACCGGGAATCATTGCGAAGTTGTCCGGATACATTTGACCATTTGGACGACTAGGAACAGTGAGTCCATGATGCATGGGGGCGACGGAGTAATCTTTATGGGCATAGATAGATAGAAATGTACGACAGTGACTTCTTGTGTCCTCTGGGCTGCAGCAACCCGTCCGTCGGTCAGTCCAATTAACGCAACCTGGTCGACCAGTCAAAAAAAAAAAACATACTGACAAGTGGAAGAAGCTTCATCGATTCCCCTATTCTATGCTTTTCGTCTTAATCGTTGACCTATAGTTCTTAGATAGATAGATAGATAGATAGATAGATAGCAATGCCAGTCAAGTCGTGACTTCGCGTCTTCCATGAAACTTCTGGGTGTAGTGGGCGGGCGTATGCAAGGCCGCCATCGCTTTTATGTTTTTTGTTTCTTAGTCTTCTCACAAGAAAAGCATCTATTTTTGTCCTTCTTAGGCTGCTGCAAAAGCTTGGCATGGCTGTCGAGAAAGACAAATTTTATCTTGCCTAACCCTTTTTTTTTTTTTTTTTTTGTTGGCCAAAGAAGAATTAAGCTTTATTCCATCTCGCCTAACTTTGTTGTGATGCAAAAAAAAGGTGCCATCCTTGGAGGAATGATGTCTGTGCGACTCTGTATTTAAACCTAAGATGATTGGTTGAACAAAATTGCAGAAATCTGAAAGCCGAAGCTATCAAATCTGGGATCATAAGAGCAGTCTCTAACCCATCCATCTTTTTCTCCATCTTCACTTATTCCAATTAAGGAATCGTAAGAGTAGTCTCATCCGAGCTTGCGGACGCGCTACGGGTTAGCGTGTGGTCTCTCTCTCTCTCTCTCTCTCTCTCTCTCTCTCTCTCTCTCTCTCTCTTTTTTCTACTATTTAGTGGTCTCACGCACACTCTTGAAGTATTATTTTTGTCTTGGATAACGATGATGTGAACTGAATCCGTGATTTCCCGGACGTTAACCGATCTACAAAGTTATCCTTGCTGGAGGAACTCAAATTTGATAACCGGGACGATAGAAACAAGACTTATCTGATGAAGCTAGCTGAACTAATGGATTAAACACTTGATTTCATGCACACAGACTGTGCCTCTTTTATCCTCTCAGTTGTTACGAGAAGCCGGACGCACCAACAAGCGGGTCGTGTGTATATATATACAAGTTAAAAGAGCTTTGACGTATGAATTAATTGAATCGGTGGAGGTTTGAGCTCCAGGAGATTTGCCCCGGAATTGATCTACTGTTATCCTCAACATTGAGGAGCCACCCGAAGATATGAATTCAGAATGCAGCATACGATGGATGGATGGATGGGATGGACAAGCGATATGTAATCTCGGTAGATATATGTCTACGACGACACTGCTACAAAAACGCACCCCGCCAGCGGCGGAGGCTCAGAAGAACGGAGGGTAGAGCGGCGATGAGGAGTGCCCGTCACAGTACTCCACCTTTAGTCGACATATGCTCACTACGGAGCCACCGCCCATGAGAATCTCAATGCACCCTGCGGACGACATATAACAAGCTGAATTAGCGGTTCATTCTTTGCAAAACTAGAAAACTTTGAGAAGAACCAAAATCTTTGTGTGATTTTATAGAGAGGTATAGAGAGGGAGAGGGAATGGCAGCCATGCATAGGGGGTTATAACGAGAGAGAGAGAGAGAGAGAGAGAGAGAGAGGCGGGGGGGGTGGCGGAACGTACAAGAAGTAATGACTGCGAGTGGTTGGGTGATGGAGGGAGGAATCAATGTCCAGTGAAACCAACCATTTGCCGTAAAAAATTCATTTGAATTATATTATTATCATCAAGAAATCAGAAATCGATTCCATCAAACGGTGTGGGCAAAACGCACTGAGGCAGCCACAATCCAAGTTGGATGATGGTGAATCTATCGATGGGATCCTCATAATTCAATTTTAGATTTTTGAACTATCCGGAACTAAATCGGCGGCAACCGATGTTATTTTATGGGACTTGTCATATTGTACCGGAAAAGAAAAGAAAACATAATGAGCACCAAATGAATAATTGTATTATTGATTTCCCCACGATTAATGGAGTTCGGACGACAAAAAAAAAAAAAAATTACATGGAGCTTTTGAGGACAGTCTCTTTCGGGGTCATCTATCGATCACTGCATGTCCCACAGCAACGACACACTGACTGACATGCCTGCATGAACAACCCATTCGAGTGACTTACCCCTGCCCTCACTGACAAGAAAGTTATCCAAGTCTCTTGCACAGATGATGCCAGCAATTCCATTGGATTGATGACAAGGTAGAATCTCTCTCTCTCTCTCTCTCTCTCTCTAAATAATTAATTAAGTTGGTGCTGCTTA
The DNA here is from genome assembly GCA_021527575.1 of Ensete glaucum. NCBI lineage: Eukaryota > Viridiplantae > Streptophyta > Magnoliopsida > Zingiberales > Musaceae > Ensete > Ensete glaucum. The sequence goes on along the minus strand of CM038551.1, from coordinate 12,691,295 downwards.
AGCATCGGGTAGACCTACTTACGTTTCAATATTTATTGTCAACAACTACAAGTCGTTGAGAGACGAATGAGGGGAGGAGGTGATGTGATGATGCCCTCTATCTAACTCTCCAACGCTGACGTACATTTACAACAACAATCCATTGTTAACACGACCACGATGTGTGTACATTTACTACAACAATCCATTGGTAACTCTCCAACGCTGACGTACATTTCCATCGGTCACATTCGCATCTCAAAGTTTAAATGGTAAGGTAGATGGGCCATAATTATGATGATTTAGATTTTTAATGCTCCCCTCACACATACAACGGTAGATTGCTCAACACGAGGAATACTACCCTACAAATACTTACACGAAGCTAAACCTACAGTTCCAAGCACACCCACGTAAGAGAAGAAGGTTAGGCCAATACGAGCGGATCAAACAAATCTCGCTCGACAGTAGCTCTACGCTTTCCTGCCAAATTTCATCACCATACTCATAAAACACTACATTACAACCCAATCTCTACAATGTTATCATTACATTCTGTTTGACCAGCTTAGAAAGTTTGCCCATAGGCAACCAAAAAAAACAAATAAAATCATCAGAAAAAAAAAAGCCATATCCCTCACCAGAATACGATCTAAGAAATATGCTACATTTTACCGAACAATTAGCCTTGCAACCAACTAGCAGCTTCTCTAATAATTCAACAAAGAATACTTCACTCTCAAAACAATCTTCCCTTTCTCGACTCCCAGCTTTCCGCCGGTCACCACCCAGTGCCCCGGCATGTCATCTGGGCCTTTTTTCATCTCAGACATGTCCACAAATTTTGACAGCCTCCCCAGATCTGAATCTGAGCTTGACTCGTCCGAGCTCATCGATGTTCCACTCGGCAACCTCTTTAGTTTATTCTTCGAGCCATCAGGGCTGTGGTCCCATAAGGATCTCCTTATGGTACATCCGGGCACTTTTGAGTATACAAGTTTCATGTACAAAACATTCTTCGTCCCAAAGTCCCAAACTCCAAGCTGAGCTCCGGTGACCACAAAGACGCCAGAGAGGTCACTAATGAAAGTCTCATTGTTCTCGATAGGAGCTGTGGTGACATGGGAGAAATTCCTCCATTTTACAGGCTCAAACCAACGGCTGTCTTGCTCCTCCGGACCCTGCCACTTGGGTGCACCTATTGCGACATGGGCGTCCCAGTATGGCTGGAGCATCTTTGGAAGGCTTGCCAGATGCTGAACCTGAATACATAGTCGGTTCTGCTTTGCGCCTTCCAAGAACAATCTTAGGCCGGTGACAGGCTTCCGGCTGACCGATACCTGGATGGATACGCAAATGATGTAATAGCAGCGAAACATGCATTAAAGTTACCGCTGACATGAGAAAACATGCAACTTTTCTGCTTCTTTATGCCATTATATCCTCTAATTTATCTTAGCTCAGCTGGAGAAAAGGGTAAAGACCATGCATGCAGCAAACTTAATGCATCAAACTTGAAAAATAGTTGTTGATACTTTTACTTTGATATGATTAAACTTGTCGAAAGTTGAAACTTCAGAATTTCTTTATTTAAGTCGGAAATCACATCTTTGTATTGAACTCTCATGCACAACATTTTCCTTCCACCAACTAAAGTTCAATAATAAGAGACAGCTTAAGATTCTATTCCATGCCCACCAAAGTCAGCATCGACCCTGTTTCCCGATGGCTGAACTTTTCATGTACATCATAAAAGGCATACCTGCTCTTGGCTTACATACAATTTCTGCCCCATCATGCTGAACTGCAAAAATGGGCAGACTGGCACTTTTCTTTGATGTCCTGGAAATTCTTCCCGTACAGGGGCCCATATCCTCGGGACCTGGAACTCCAGGAAATATCGGAGCTCCTCAATTGGGGGCTTATCTGTGAAAAATGATACAAGAAAAGAAAATATGGAGAGCATCCAAAGAGAGGTTCCAATTAGACAAGTGAAGCAACTACATACATTCCAAATAAAGGTTGATGGCACGAATAAGATGGTCCTTCCCAGGAATACTTTCTAGAAGAGAAGTAATGGGAAGGAAAGTCATTTGAATAGTATCAGGTGCTGAATGAACAGTTCTGGCCCATTCAATGTGGCTTTGTACTAGGTCGTCCCCTCCCCTCCTCCTAAAAATGACAGTTACATCCTGCATCATCAATAGGTGACTAGATAAACATAAAAGCTGATGATGCCATCATATATTTTAAACCACCACCACTGCTAGCCTCTTCATCGATACGAGATGCAAGTGATTTTATATTATCTAAGCACACATTTTTCACGTAAACAATGGAGGACAGGAATTATGATGCACAATGACTACATTTTATTTGGCTACTAAGACCAATGTTAAAACTTGAAAGTCAGGAGAAGAAAGTGAAGAATTGGGCTTTTGTGATTTTAGAGTTTCAATTGAGTGATCTATACTTGGATGAAAAATCAAAGAAACTTCATCTAATCAATAAAATCTTTCACGCAAGTTAGCAGTGGGTTTGTTAACAACATCAGTATGCTGCAGCATGGTTAAGGATTCAAACCTAATTCAAAATAATCCTGGATTGCCTAATCAACAATCATGCCAGAATCAAGCCAACTCTACTATGGTCTACTGGATCATGAATTTATTTTATTATTACTAAGGTGAAAGCAACTAATTCCTGTCAGCAAAAAAACTATCATCTAAATGCTCTCTTTTGAGTGGAAAACTGTGCTACTTGGTTCTTGCCTTCTGGGTTCTGGAAAAAAAACCCCTGGGTAACACATGAAACAGATCATCACCCTGGCAGAATTCATAGGTATCATGCCTAAACCAACACAGAAGTGATAAAGAAACATAAAAATGATGGCCTGGATTAATATGCATCCAGAGAACCAGTTCCTTCATGTGCTAATGACATCTACGCTAAGTGCTCAGGCAGGTGGTGATCGGTAGGCAGCTATTCTTCTTGTTCTTAGGCTTCTCCCAAGAAAGAGATATTAACAAGAGAGTGAAAATCCTAAGTGCCTGTTCTAATCACTACATAGTGTAGCTTCACTCTCCCCAGGAAATCCTCCATTAATAGAGCATTAAGCAACAGGAGAAATTTTTTGGTAGGCTCATCAGTTCTTGATTGTTAATTTAGTCGTTTAAATAAAGAGAAATAACATATAGAATTATTTTTCATATTTTCTTCGATATATAATTTTAAACACAATCTGTATGAGATAATTGCATTTAAAAATGAACAATTATTCAAATTCTGAAACACATTTTGAAAGAAAAATGTGTCCATATTTATAATTGTTAAAACAATAAATAAAATTTGTATTTCATATAAATCTAAGACAGGCTATGTCCTAATATAAATTCTAAAAGGATTTCCTCATGGTTTCCAAGAGCAGTAACAGAAATGGAATCGATCATGAATTATAAAGTTGGGATTAATTGGATCAAACAAATCAGACCAATGAAATTGTAATCAATAAGTAAAAAACTTTAAAATATATATATAATTCATATAAAAATTAAAAATACTAGAAAAAAGAAAATCAATTTGAGAATATCAATTACTTACGGTAAGATCTTTCTATCTTAATATTTCATTAAATATCTATTTTTTTAGAAATAAATATTAAAATATAATATTATTTTAACAATAACAATAAAAAATTTACAATTAATATCAAAGAATTATATGTTTATTAGAAAATAAATTCTGGTAATATTTTTCAAAGATATTAATGTAGTAAATAACTACTGGAATCAAATCTTATCAATCTGACCCTCCTACGACCCCAATGTTTATTCTCAAATGGACAAAAAGATCAAGTGTAGAAAAGCACAAAAACTAATAAAGAAAAGGATGAGATTAATTTGGATCGTATAAGGTGTCTATTCTCCATATTATAATTCAAGATCCACAGTCTTATTTTACCGGTAGTGTACCGGTCAGGGCTCAAACAAGTATCAATCTGACCAGTTTACTGAGTATTGGTTTGTCGGTACACACCAAGTTTAAGGAAAATCCTGCAAAAAAAAAAAAGAAACTAGTTGGCACAGGCCTTGTACCAGACAGTACAAGTCATGTCCTAAGCGGACTAGGCAGTACAAGATCATACAGCCCTTGTTCCAAGCTGCACATATATTTTCCTTTTATTAAGGCTATAAAATCAGCTAAAATTTACCAAAACCAACCACGTTTGAGTTTTGAGTGATGCTAGTTGTTTCTCACTGATTGCTAAGCCAAAAGATTCGGGCAAATCAAATATAGGTGTCGCCATATAAATTGGCATATCATGTCAAAATTGACCATTACCTTGAATTATGGACCTTCTTATCAAATAAAGGTAGCTCTTTCACATAAAATAATATTCAATATACAATGTAAATGACAAATATCAAAATAGAAACATGTCATGCTCATTTCTCATTACTTTATGTTGCAATGATATCACAAATGGGAAAAAAGAGGCACGCTCTTCCAAACCCAGCTTCACTTATTTTTTCTTTACTAAGTTTCATACCATGGAAATATTATTACCAACAGTTTGTTGCAAAACATGGTTCTGCTGTTTGGTAACAGTGAGTTACAAAAGGATACATGCACAGAACATAGGTGAGCACCACGAAATATGTACCTCATTGCATGCTGTTTGTATGGTAAGAATAAAAGGAACATCAATTGAGGTACAACAAAACAATTTGTAAGTGTATGCACTGCTTAAGCATCATGGCTGATATTTAAAATTTGGGTCAGCACTATAATTAGATATCACAACGAAAGAGCATAGCACTTGCCTCTTTTGCAGTAAGATATGGAGCATTAAGTGGTTGTGGGTATATACCTTGACCGTTAAATATAAAAGGATCCACAGCCTGGAATATGTGAAGCACAAAATGATTGAGAAGATTTGCAACAGCGATATACGTTTACAGTAATCACAGCAACTTTATTGAAAAAAAAAAGGCAAAATACTAACCTTGCCCTTCGATTTTATTGGACCAGAACTTGTAAGGCTTTCAGTTTCAAAGAATCTCTGATCTCCAACATCTTGTATGTAGTTTTTAATTTCTGTGATTGATAAAGTTGATGTGATGTGCTGCTTCACATAAATCACATCCTTACCACCAATAGTAATGGATGTGATGACATGAGTACCATAAGTCTCAATAAATCTGTCAATCAATTGAAAAGGTTAAAGAAAATTATTTAATGTGAAATATTTCCTTTCCGTCACTGAAGATTCCACATTACTACCTTGCTAAGGACAATGGTTCCCATGAACGTGGCACCGCAGCTTTTACATGATCTTGCAATGATAAAGGATGTTTCATCAGCTGAACCTTACATAAAGGAATGAATTTCCCATTCATAGCAAGGCTCTTTGTAGCAGCAGCATCAGTTTTCTTTGAGCCACTAAAGCTGAATGCACAATTAAAGCTTCCCAATGGAATACTTCCTGATAGAAGAGCCTTTCTGTTAAAATACTCTGCCATCTGCAGTTTCTTACCAGAAGTAAGAAAAAAGAGAGTTAATAACCATAAATCTGCAAATTATTTATGTGAACTTTGAAGGTAAGAAAACATTGCCAGATATAACACGACAGAGGAATATTCATAACAAAAGCCTTAGATCAGGTGAAAAATAAGGTAGTAAATTCTGGAACTTTGAGCCCTCTTGGATACTCCTAAAGTGGTCCACACACTTTGAGATAGGTTTCCCTTTTAGTCAAAGGATTGATAACCCTGGTCTGTGGTGCAAGCTAGTGCCAAATGACACTGAGTATTGCCTCATGCTCCAAAGTGGCAGAGTATTGAACTTGTAGTTGCTACTTGAAGCCTCCATGAAGGTAGGTTGTTGGTTTAAGCTGATTGAGAGTCCAAGAAACTGATACGGACCAGCCCTCGTTGGAACCTACTGGTTAACAGTTGGTCGTACTGGCAGTTGTTAACTGGAGCCAGTGGATGGTCATACTATGGCAGAATAGGGTGATTAAATTGTAAAGACAATAGCTTGAAACGTAGGTTTGCCACCAGGTTCAAATTAGAAGACTTGAATCTCTAGGCTTCTGAGCAGCTTTGGTATGGCTACCCCATCAAGTACAGAATACTGGACTCCTGTAAGAGGTTGCCACAGATGATGGCCACATCCCCTCGCTCAATTCCAGTTCACCCAAGACAGGACAAGGCAGATTTTGCTAGCCATGATCAAAACTCAGTTGATGAATATTAAACCTTGCTATCAAGTATGACAAATTACTTGATACCAGTCGGTCTAGACCAATATGAGACCAGTACCAGAGATTTTAAACCTTGTTATCAAGTATGACAAACCAACTTCCTGTAGTGGCTAAATGAAATCCAACTTAATTGATAGATGACACTAAATAGGTTGATCAACCATATATTAGAAGTTGAACCAAAACTTCATGCTATTTTGGTGCCCCTTGCTGACAAGTGCCATGTTGAATCAAACTATAAATTTTTCACTATAGTGAATTATTGGCTAATCATGAAATGCATATGAAAAGCAACTATTGGTTTTTTCGATCTGTGTATAAGACATTTTCACAATATTGTAATTCTGAGGGAAAAAAGTCTTCCATGTTCTTAAACTTTTTCCTCTCTCATCAGCATTATTTTCGCTAAGTGGCCATGGTCATTAACTTGCATGTCGGAGTAGGACTCATCGAATTGCTCACAGTTTAGTGTACCCATGTAGGGTATCTAATAAAGGCGTAGAACACCAATTAGTCATATTGCAGTGGCAACTAGTAAATCATACTTTGGCATCATTTTTTTCTAAGGACTTAACGTCACAAGCACTGATCGGTAGAATAAATCTTCCATAAGTAAATAGCATTCCTTGTCAGGGGAAGTAAAACCATGGTTTGACTTACCGGTCTGTACCGGTATACCGATATATTGTCGGTACCGGTACGGGACCCATACTGGGCAGTATGCACAGTGCGTACCATCAGATATTAAAATATAATATTTTTATAATATAATATTATATTAAAATATTAAAATATTAAAAAAATAAAAGAACTCGGCGACGTCGCCTCGATCTTTCTCCCCGCGCGGGGAGACGCTCTGTCTCCTCGCACGGGAGAAAAAGAGGCCGCGGCCGCGGGCGACCCACGAACGGCAACGACGGGTGGACGAGGACGGCGCACGGGCGAGGTATTCTTTCTTCCCCCCTCCTTTTTTTTCTTTTCCTCTTCTTCTTCTTCCCTTTTTCTTCCTCAATCGATCGTCGACGGTCAATTTCTCTCTCAATCGACCGCCGACGATCGATTTCTTCTTCAATCGGCTGTCGACGGTCGATTTTTGAACCGCCTAGACGGTCGTACCGTAACCGGCAAAGCAGCAGTCGAAATTGCAAACCTTGAGTAAAACTTCCTTTTCTTGCTTAAAAAAGAGGAATTATGGATTGTCCAGAAAGAATCTGATCGATTACTCTCTTAGGTGAACAAACCCTATAAAAGTGATCCTACTAACTGCCAGCCTGAGTCGAGTAAACCCCCCAAGGGCACTCTCTACGAACAGGCCAAAGACTGCTCTTTTGACTTGGGTGATGCTACTCGGTAGACTTTTCTGTTCCTCAGATATGGCAGGGGGCGCACGCCGCTAGTTTCATCGATGAAATAGAAGCTTAAAAGAGAGGCATTCTGATAACTTGATAATCTAGAACACCAAACCAAACTGGTACCACAAACACAAAAAATGAAGTTGCCCTTTGTACCGAGGAATACTTCTATGGATCTACAAACAGATCCCTATGGTCCAAAACAAGGCTTAACAATGCATATGAAAAGAACTTGAAAATAACAGAAACAAGAAAAATAGCTGCACGTATGGTTGTCATGCTGAAGAGAGAAAAGTTCGTGGAAGCATCAAACAATATAGATGACCATGTCCTAATGCTTAGCGTCTATCTAAACGTTTCTCAAGAAGAATCTAAAATCCTGAAATCTATGTTACAGATGTCTTCACCATGGGAAATCTAGACGATCATTTGATGCGCTAATTTCTAAAAGATGAGTACCGGCGATACATTCGTCAATCGTTCCAACAAAGATTCGGTCGCAAAAACTAAATTTCTTCCCGACGAATATTCTGACAAAGCAGGCAACGAAACAGCAGAAAGTTAATAATAATAAAAAAAAACAACAGCCATTAGCCGACCTCGTAGAATCCGCAAGCACCGAAACTCTCCCTCCCGGGGCTGTCGATCGAGCACCTGACGTCCCTGGACACATTAGGCAGGACTAGGCCTTCGCCGATCTGCAGCTCCCTCGCGTGCTCCTCGTCGAGCTCGACCACCCTCGACCCGGCGGCTCCCTTGCAGTAGAGCAGCCTCGTGTCGCAGTTGGAATCGAAACCCCTTCCGAGGGCCTGAATCGAGTTCTCGATGGCCCTAAGAGCCGGATTCTCCTCCGATCTAGTCGACATCAGAAGCACATGCAACCACTCCGACCCAGCTGCCGACAGCGCAAAACGAGGAATCTGATAATCCACGAACAGCGAAACCCTACAGCAAGGTTTTGATTCGACGAACAAGATGCGTTCGATCCGGCGAAGAAAAAACCAGGAGAGAACAACCACACAAAATCCGGAATCAGCCGGCCCCCCCGGAAGAGCCCGATCTAAGCTTCCAATCTCGAATAATAGAAAGACGGGAACAGAAGACTTGGGTCTCTCTCGTTTACTTCGTCCACCAGCGAGAGCGAGAGCGAGATCGTCGGCGACGGAACAAGTATACGGGGAACGCAAAAGGGATATATATTGTCCAGAGGTAAAAAGTCCACCGGGTGCAAGGAATGTTGGATTCGGATCTCGGAACGGTTTTCAAATCCGATCCGATAGTGGAACCTTATAGCCAGCCCGAATCGAAAATTATGTGACATCCCTTCGAATATATCAATAAATCCGAGAGATTTATTATTCCTCGAATCATCATATAGATAATAAATAAATCATTATATAGGTCTCGGCGGCGATCTTTATCTTCGCTTCTTTCTTCGACCATTCACGTCATGGCCGGTCGGAGGAGCTCTCTCTCTCTCTCTCTCTCTCTCTCTCTTCAGAACGGTCGTCGGTCGGCGGTCACGTGGATGACTGGGGGTGGGGAGCGGGAGCAAAGTCTCGGACGCCGTTGCTGACCACCTTCTTTGGGGAATGGTCGGCTCGTTGGGGGAATCTATCCGCATGCCACGTGACCTACGTACGGCAGGCGCAGACATTAGGTTGGATCCGTTGTGGTTGTCGTCTGCTTTCTGCGACCTTCCCAAGTCAGAAGATTTCTTTTTCCCACAACACCACTACTCCCCCTCAAACTCGAACCCAACCCCCCCAACCGTGGTGATGAATGGATGTCAAACGCGGTTAATGTCGTAGAGATAGTGTCGACTCGATCTCCTTTCCGTCGCCTTTAGAAACAATCACTGCCAATTACTTAATTGCCATGTCCGAAACCTAAACCTTCCTCACCCTATCAGTGAATGCCCTACTTTTTTTTTTTTTTTTTTTTTTTTGGGGGGGGGTCTTCAAAACCCATGTTCTTGGAATCACTGCAAACAGAACGTATGCGCTTAATCTTAATGGGCTTCCTGTTTTGTTAATCTGTCAAAAGGAAAAAAAAAAAAAACAAACAAACAAATTAGTAAGTTTCTAATGCTTTGCTTCCCAACTACAAATTATAATGTCTAACTTGAGGCTATGACTTCTTCCTTTTCCTGAGGATGAATTAAATATATCTATTTTTAGTCCGATGGTTCCGAGTTAATAAATTTATTATCTCTATACAGAGTATCATAACATATTAGTATAATTTTATATTATAATAAATAATTTTATTAGTTATAACTCTATTTTTTTATTTAATTTGTATCGTATAATATTTTGGCAACGTCAACTCATAAAAATCTCAAGTTTGGAACACTTAGTAATCCATGAGTGTCTAATTTGCTAAAATCAACTTGTGTAAATCTTGTTGATCATATGATATTCTCTATAATCCATAATGCTTATCTCACAATCCTTAATCGAGACCTTTCAAATATGACAATTATAAACCAAATGAGTTGTAAACCCACTTTTCAAACCTACGTATTGTCCAACTTGATTGAATAGCTGGAATTGATTATTAAAGAGTTAAGGGGCATGCCTTTATACGTTCAAAAAGCTCGTACCGTTAACTTTTTAGCCTATGAAGTCAAAATCATTTTCCTAAAGAAAGTTAATAATATTTTATTAATAGATGGTATAGTGGATAGATTCGTTTAACTTGATCGATTTTCAAAGGGGGAGAACTCATTTTTATCATCAAGGAATGCATTAAAGTACTTATATATCAATAGTAAAGTAATAAATTTTATATAGTTTCTTATGCATGGAGGATTATTTCATGCACTATTATTTATTTTAGTATTTTAGAGTTAAAAAATGTTTAGCTACTGATTGTATTTATAAAAACTATTTAAGTTCTCTTTTTTACCTATGGATCTATATGGTCTATGGTGGGTTTAGTCATTATATCTCTTGAATATTTTCTTAAGTGATGAGTCATTTTTAAGTTTTGTATTCTTCTTTAATTATCCTTAGGATGGTGAGTTTTCATATCTTTTGTCACTTTAAACTTGGTGAATCCAACTATCTTCGTTCCAAAAATGTTTCTAGCAAATACAACTATTAGTCTTTCAATTTTTATTCCTCATTATCATGCTATCAGTTTAGTATCAAAGTTAAATGCCAGATATCATGATAAGATAGAATGAAAAAGATGTAGTTCATAAAGGTTGTAGCCATAAAGATGATGTCAATTTCTTGAGGTTACAACTGCAAAAATTGCTATATAATATATAAGAAAGGAATGAAATCATTCAAGAACTTCAGAAAAGAAATAAACAACATGAAAATGATACCCAAGAGTTTGATTCTTATGATGATACACTTCCTTACCCAAGGGAGTTGGGAAGATATCGAGCAATATATAGAAACCAAGTTGAGTGGCAAAATAAATATAACCCAAATTTGAATATTCTTAAGTTTGAAGATACAATCAATATTGATGACTTTATTGATTGGCTCAATATGAAGGAAAGAATATTTGAGTTTCATAAACCATTAGAACAAAATAAAGTAAAACTTATGATACTCAAACTCAGAAGAAATGTATATTTATTATAGAAAAACCTAAAGAAGTAAAAAGAACATAAGGGAAAGAGTAAAATTGTGACATGGAGAAAATGAAAAGGTAGTTAAGAAGAATATACTTACCTGACAACTATATGTAGGAGATCTTTCTCAAAATTCATGATTTTAAGTAAAAAGATCTTAGTTTGAAGTAGTACACAGTAAAGTTCAATAATCTCATGTTAAAATGAGAGCTTATAGAACCAAAGGAGTAAACCATTATAAGATACTTATAAGATCTGAAATATGAAATTACCAAAGTGGTTCAACTTTAGTTACATTGGTTTTTGAATAATATAAGCAAGTTGACTTTAAAAAAGGAAGAAGCAATAAAAATTTGAAAATGGTTCTCGATATAGATCAAAAGATGATTATACTAAAGAGAAAATTTTCAAATCTACTCTCTAAAACAAAATTGTGTCAAATGTGCAACACAAGGGTGAAAGATCTACTAACAGCAAACAAGCACCTAATTCTTCTACACCAAGTGGTCAAAATGCTTCAAATGTCATGATTTTGAGCATATTACTTTATATTATCCAAATAGAAGGATTGTTACTTTGGTTGAAGATTATAGTGATAGAGAATGAGATGAAGCCAATGATGAACTATAATACGATGATGATGAAGAAGAGGTCACTTATGCTAATCGTGGTTTATCTATTGTGGTACAACTTAGCTTAAAAGTATCCTATGTATCTGAAGATGAAAGTTAGGTGAGAAAGAATGTGTTTCACACCAAATATAATTCTCATAGCAAGAAGTGCTTAGTGATCATTAATAGTGGCATCTTTGGATATATAGTATCTTTAGAGGTAGTGCATAAGCTAAAGTTAGATATAATCTCTCATCTACATCTATACCAATTATGTTGGCTGCAAAAGGGGTTCGGCATCAAAATAACTAAAAGATGTCTAGTTTTATTTTTCATTGAGAAAAATTATAAAGATAAAGTATGGTGTGTTGGTTCTATGAATGCTTATCATTTGGTGTTGGATATTATATTTTTTTAAAATGAATGAAAATAAGATTAATTTAGCTCTATTATAATCTTTTGAAATCAGTGCAATAAAGAAGAAAGTTAGTGCTATTATGTCTTATGGTGAATATAAGGGTGAATTAGAAAGGCGTGGTGATGTTTTGGCTCTAATAGTAGTAAAGAAAAATGTATAACATAAGGAGCCATCAATAATCATGAAACTAATCCTAGAGAAGTTTCAAGATGTTACACTAGAAGAAATTTCACTTGGTTTTCCACCTTAGGGGATATCCAGTATCACATTGATCATACTCCAAGAGATTTGCTATCTAACAAGATAGCCTATAGAATGAGTCCCAAGGAGCATAAATTACTTCAAAAACAAGTGGACAAATTAGTAAAAAATGAGTTGATTCAAGAAAGCATGAGTCCCTATGTGGTTCAAACTTTATCGATGCCTAAGAATGATGGTTCTTGGAGAATATAAATGGACAGTCGCATCATCAATAAATTCATAATTGATTATTATTTTATATTTAAGATTAGATGATTTCTTTAATCAATTGTGTGGTGCTTCTATTTACTCTAAAATTGATTTGAGGAATAGCCATTACCAAATTAGAATGAGGCTTGGAGATAAGTGAATAGTATTTAAAACTAGTGATGACTTGTATGGATAGTTGCTTATGTCATTTGGGCTATATAATACTCTTAGTACTTTCATGAGATTTATGAATCACATACTTAAGCCATATATTAGATTTTTTATTGTGAGTTACTTTGATGATATATTGTGTATAACAAAAGTAAGGAGGAGCATATGAGTTATATTAAAGAGATATTTTTTATTTTGAGATAGCAAAAGTTTTATGCTAATATGAATAAGTTTGATTTCTTTACTCCTAGTATAATGTTTTGGGGTATGTTGTTTCAAAAAATAGAATCATGATAGATCAAAATTAAGTAGAGGCTATTCTTAATTGGCTAACACTTGTTTCATTGCATGATATGAGGAGTTTCTATGACTTTAATTTTATTTTATCGAAGATTCATCAAGAATTTCAGCTCTATTGTTATTTCAATCACCAGATGACTGAAAGATGATGAATTAAAGTAGATTAGTGAGGCTAATGATGCTTTTGAGCTATTAAAAAGAAAATTGATTGAAGCTTCAATCCTAGTGCTACCTAATTTTGACAAGATATTTGAGGTTAAATGTGATGCATCTAATATGGGTATTAGTGCTGTTTTGAGTCAAGAAGGAAAGTCCGTCACTTTTTTTAATGAGAAGTTGAATGATACAAGGAGATATTCTGCTTACGATAAGGAGTTTTATGTCATTTATAAAGACTTATCTAATTGTAGTCAATATCTTTTTGCTAAGTCATTTGTCATATATTCTGGTCATGAAGCATTAAAGTTTATTAATAACCAACATAAACTAGCAAAGAGGCATGTAACTTGGGTAAAGTTCTTATAATCTTACAACTTTAATATCAAGCACAAATCTTATTTCAAAAACATAATTGCTGATATATAAAGTAGAAAGCATTCTTTATTATCAGTCATGAAAGTCAAAGCGATTAAGTTTGAGATATTCAAAAAATCCCTACATGAATGATATGGATTTAGTTCAATATGGTAAAATTATAAATTAGGTTTTGTTTCTTAAATTTTTATCTTTGATAGTTTTCTTTTTGAGCTAATGTCTTATGTGTTCCATCTTATTTTCTGAGATAAGTAATTATGGCTTAAGTTCATGATGGTATTTTAAGATGATATTTTGGTAGGGACAAGACTCTAACTTTTGTTCAATTAAATCTCTATTGGCCTAAGATGTTCAGAGATGTGAGAAGACTTATGAAGCAATGTCGAGTGTGTCATTTGGTAAAAATAAGAAGCCAAAATTTTCGTTTGTAAACTTTATTACTAGTGCCTAATGCTCCATGAGAGGGTGTGAGCCTTGATTTTATTTTAGAACTGGTAAGAACTCAAAGGAATAAGGATTCTATCATAGTTATTGTTGATAGATTCTGAGATATGTCTTCCTTGAAATAAATCAAATGATAAATCTCATATTGCTCATTTATACTTCAAGGAGATTGTGAGATTGCATGACATTAAAAGGACAATGGTGTATGATCGAGATTCAAAATTTATTATCTATTTTTGAATAACTTTATGAAAAAAATTGGGTGCATCTTTGTATTTCAGTAGCTCTCATCATCCACAAACTGATGGGCAAAAAAAGGTAACATACAAACTTGGGAAACTTGCTTAGAAGTTGTATTAGAAAAAAATCAAGCAATGAGATCTCATTCTTCCACGAATCAAGTTTGTTTATAACTATTTCATACATCATAGCATTGGTAAGAGTTCTTTTGAGATTGTTTATAGTGCTAATTCTACTAGTCCTTTGAACTTAATTTCTCATTCTACGACTAAGCAATTTAGTGAAGATACTGATAAGGTAAAATAAGATGTATATGCAAACTGTCAATAAACACAGAAAGCAAGTGAAGTTTAATGAGGGTGATTTGGTTTGGATTCATCTAAGGAAGGAGAGATTTCCATAAGATAAATTTGAAAAAAATTGAATAACTCTATGAAAAAAATTGGGTGCATCTTTGTATTTTAGTAGCTCTCATCATCCACAAACCGATGGGCAAATAGAGGTAACATATAAACTTGGGAAACTTGCTTAGAAGCTGTATTGGCAAAAAATCAAGTAATGAGATCTCATTCTTCCACGAATCAAGTTTGTTTATAACTGTTTCATACATCATAGCATTGGTAAGAGTTCCTTTAAGATTGTTTATAGTGCTAATTCTACTAGTCCTTTGAACTTAATTTCTCATTCTATAACTAAGCAATTTAGTGGAGATACTAATGAAAGAGCTAAATAGATAAAGAAGTTGTATAAAAGTGTTAAAACAAATATTGAAAGGTAAAATAAGATGTATATGCAAATTGTCAATAAACACAGAAAGCAAGTGAAGTTTAATGAGGGTGATTTGGTTTGGATTCATCTAAGGAAGTAGAGATTTCCATAAGATAAATTTGAGAAAAATTGAAACCAAAGGTTGATAGTTCATTCAAGTTGCTTAAGAGAATTAACCAGAATGCTTATGAGATCTACCTACCTAGAGATTATAGGGTGTTTCAAACATTCAATATGATTGATTTAAGTTTATATCATGTTAATGGAACAAAGAAAGACTCGAGGATAAGTGTTTTACAACGTGGAGAGATTGATAAAAGAGTACCTAATTTGCTACAATCAACTCGTGTAAATTTTATCGATCATATAGTATTATTTACTACCCATAATGCTTGTCCCTTAATTTTTAATCTAAACCTCTCAAATATAATAATTCTAAGTCAAATGAGTTGTAAGCCCATTTTTCAAACCTACAAATAACCCAACTTGATTTAATAGTCTAAATTGATGGTTAAATAGTTAAGCGGCGTGCCTTTATAAATTAAAAAACTAAATCTCTTAACATTTCAATCTATTTTATAAATAAGTCAAAAGTATTTCTCTATATAAAGTTAAGGTTGTTTCATTAATAAATGATATAGTGGCCAGATTTATTCAACTTGATGGATTTTCAAAGTGAGAATTAATTTAATTTATTTTCATGATATTAAAAGGCTTACTTGATCGATTTTCAAAGTGAGAATTAATTTAATTTATTTTCATGATCAAACAATGTATTAAAAGGCTTAGATATCAGTATCAAGCAATAAATTTCATAATTCCCTATACATTGAGGATGGTTTCATGCACTAATATTTATTTTTGATGTTTTAGAGTTAGAAAAAGTTCATAATAATCGTTTTGTAGGAGTTTTTCTTTTCTACTTTATATCTCTTTGGTTTACTGTAAATATCTCTTACATATTCCTTTCGGTAGTGAATCATTTTTAAATTCTATATCCTTATTTAATTATTATATCCTTTTGTAATTTTACACTTGATGAATCCATTTATCTTGGTTCTAAAATTGTTTCCAATAAATACAATTATTTCAATTTTCATTCTTCAATATCTAAATATTATTTAGAAAATCCTTTCCAAGATTTTATTTCAGAGTGCCTATGTGTATTACTTACTCTCGTATAAACTTTAGTATAGGGCAATCGAGTAGTTATTGTAGTTATAGTAATTTTGAATGGGTTACGCTCATTCAAAAAAATCAAGTACAAGTGTAATGTTTTCTGTTTACAAGAGACTCACAGTGTTTCACACTATACTTGTTGTCGTTATTTGATGTTTTTAAAACCAGCATAAAAAATAAATCAAAATCAGTATTAATGTATAGTACATATAATAAATAAAATGAAATGCAATTTCTACGTCATGCAGTTGAGATGGGAACAAAGCATCTCCCACGCTGCAGCAAAAGTCAAAGAATGGCAGTCGGCGTTGCCCACCTAATCACATTTAAGGCTTCCTAACGTGGCCATAATTGAGGCTTTCTGCTGAAGCGTCATGTAATGAAGTCGACAGTGATGCCATCAAATATTTATTTTTTTGTAAAAGTAAAAAAAAAAAAAAAATTTTTTTTGTTTTGGTTCAGATAACGCATTCGATTTGAGTAGCGGTAGTAATGCGTGTTTTTTTTTTTTTTGCTAGTATTTAATCAGTCATATGATGACGATGGCGATGATGAGTAGCTACACCACTCGTCGACATCCTCGACGGATCAATAATAAATTTGCCCATTTCCCTGATGTGTGCATCCTCCCCCATGGCCGCACACCTCCCAGCGACCAACCACCCATCTTTATGGCTGCCCTGTAGTGAGTGCATCGACACACACCCCTCCTCTCTCCATATAACCCCTACGCATGGCTGCCATTCCCTCTGCACCGGCGGCATTAGTAATCCCCATCGCAGCACAAGTACGTAACGACTCGGTCGTCGTTGCATCGCCATCTTCGATCGCCCATGGCGCGCTCCGTATCTCCGCTGGTGCTTGTGCTGGCCCTCCTCCTCCTCGTCACCGCACCGCATGTGACCGGAGCCATCACGTGCGGTCAGGTCGTTTCCGCCCTGCGTCAGTGCATCTCCTACGCCACCAGCAAGGGGCCGCTGACCGCCGCTTGCTGCAGCGGGGTGAGGAGCCTCAACAGCGCCGCGAAGTCCCCGGCGGACCGCAAGGCCGCGTGCTCTTGCATCAAGGCCGCCTTGCCCTCTATCCCGGGCATCCAACCCGGTATTATTGCCGGCATCCCGGGCAAATGCCACGTCAGCATCGGCTTCGCCATCAGCACCTCCACCGACTGCTCCAAGTGAGTATTATGGGATTCCTCTCCCTTCATATTGCTTTTTAGTTTTATGATGCGAAGCCGGAAAAACCAATCTGTTCTCAACTAAAAGCGCCCCCCAACACGGATCAGAAGATGCAGCCTAAAGCGAGCGGCGTAAAACATTATTATTCTTTTTAGTATATGTATTCTTTAATACCAAGCTTAGGCTGTCTGTGTGTATCATGAGAGAAGAAGAAAAAAGAAAAAGCCAACGAATTATTGTCCCTCTGACACCCCCACAGCATCGGTATTAGTCTCTCTCTTACCATGTTTAACAAGAAACTGCATCACATTTAAACACGCCATCTCTCTATCTATATACACCATAAAAGATAACCCTGTGAGTCGTCACATCAAGATTTTGAATCTTCTGACGTATTATAGTTTCCCAAAGAATGGACCGCTAATTAAGCTTTGTTATATGTTGTCTGCAGGGTGAACTGAGATTCTCATGGACGGTGGCTACGTAGTGAGTATATGTCGAATAAAGGTGGAGGAGCGCCGTGACGGGCACTCCCTCGTCACCGCACCACCACCCTCTCTGTTCTTGTGGGCCTCCGCCGCTAGTGGAGTGCTTTTTGTAGCAGTGTTGTCATAGACATATATCTATTGAGATTACATATCGCTTACCCATCCATCCATCGTATGCTGCATACTGAATTCATATCTACTTCATCACAACCCATAACTATAGATGACATATGATGAGGCACAGTCTGCGTGAGTGAAATCGAGTGTTTAATCGATTAGTTCAGCTAGCTTCATCACATAAGTCCTCCGGAAGGACAATATTGTAGATCGGTTTACGTCCAAGAAATCACGGATTCAGTCCACTTCATTGTTATCCAAGAGAAGAACAGGACTTCAAGAGTGTGTGACCACTAAATAGTAGAAAAAAAAAGAGACCACACGCCAACCCATAGCGCGTACGCAAGCTCGGATGAGACTACTCTTATGATTCCTTACTTTTTGAACAGGTGAAGATGGAGATAAAAGATGCATTTGTCTTGTGCCGAGTCGTTATTATAACTTGGTTTGATCCTATATGTGTAATGTCACCCACGTAGTTTTTTTAACGTCGACGTTGATGGCAGATTAAAGTTAAGTTAGAAAAGAGAAGTGAAGATAGTACCCTCTGGCATTGGTCATGAGTTTACTTTATATCTACAATTGGAAGTCGATCGTGCATGGCCTATTTATAGCTTTCATCATATTTTGCAAGAGGCTCGTACATCTTTGTATAGGTGCCGACTGACCTACATGGGTCAGCATCGCGTGTTGTCGTTTTGAGCTTCCTGGAGTGATCTTGTGCTCATACATCACTCCAAGCTTTTGGGTGTTTGTACGTCCGAGGTATTGTGTTGATGCAACTTCACATATCAGTCTTGAGGCTCTTTGTTGGCACCTCCACGTTTAATGACTATTGTTATGGGGTCGGTACCAGAACATGTCATATCACTCTCCCCCTCTCCCACCACCCCCCTCCACAAAGAGGCATGCCTCAGGTTCCTAACGAGAGTGATGACCCGAGGCATGACAGTGCCTTCTGTCGACATGTTGCGATTGGTGGTCTGATTGTCGACTGATAGAGAACTTTCATTCGAGACTTAGACCAGTCAGGTGGCATAACTCTAAATTAGGCTAGCCGTCCAACACTATATCGACGTTGGACTAGACAAGCAACGTAGGTTGGGTGTATGTTTGGCCGAGCAGTATTGCTAGAGCATGTGTTCAGCCGAGCACCACTGCTCGAGCACACATTTGTTTAAGCAACTCTACTCAGGAAGATGTTTAGTTGTAAGACATAGCTCGGGCTCATAATTGGTCGAGTAGCGTTGTTCGGGAACGATTTTGATCACAAGGCATAGTCTTGGGCTCAAGATTGGCTGAGCGGCATGGCTCGGGTGCTGAGTGTGGCTACAATGTGTGACTTGGGCTCGTGACTGGATGAGCAACACTGCTTGGGCATGAACCTGATCACAAGGTGCGAATTGGGCTCATGACTAGTCGAGCAACACATTTCGGGCGTGAGTCTAACCGCAAGGCACAGCTTGGGCTCGTGACTGGCCGAGCTACACTGCTCGAGCGTGAGTTTGACTGCAAGGTGCCCCGAGCAGCACTATTCAGGTGCAAGTCTAATTGTAAGGCATTGCATGGGCTCACGACTTGTCACAAACTTAGCTGGTTTTACCTATCATGTGGCACCCTTGTGTGTCCGTCCGCAAAAGTCAGTCTCCCCAAAACCTCCTAGGGTCCCTTACGACCTATAAAAGAGAAAATAGGTTAGAGAAAATATTTTCCATGGATTCCACAAGCAACCACTTTAGCAAACACTTTATATAACTAATACAAATTACAATCATGGACTTTACAACCTCTGAATGGTTGCACACAAAGGATCAAGGTCCATTACATACCAAAGTCCTCATAAAGTGTCCACATGATACAACTCTCATTTACAAGCCAAAATCGGTCATGAAAGCTAACCAAACTAAGGTTGTCAAGTCTACTGTAAGCCCTCTACTTGCTATATAAAGCATGTATAAAAACCAAAAGACACGAACAAGCATGAACATTATATCGAACACCTTATTTATATTTTTATCCATGATATTTTCCCCCACTTATTTATTCGACATCCTCATTGAAGCCGCTGCAGATGGTGCATCTCCTCGCCTTTTGATAAATCTTCAATCTTTTGCTCTGGCTACAACACGCCTCTTGGCTCCTAGTTGCTCTCAGCCACTTTATTGAGTAGTTGAACTCTAGTCTGCCATGCTGCTTCAACTCACTAATGACTAAATCTGGTGTGACATCGGCTAAGTTGTGTTAATCCTTGTTGATACTTACAGATCCTTTTAATAAAGGAAAAAACATTCCTTGTTTTGCATCGGTATCTCAAATGTCTCATACCGCTTAAACTGGGTGAATGCTTGTCAGAGCTTTAATGATAATCACCTCACAGACTTTGAAGTTTTTGAGGTCATTACTTCATAAAATTTGTCCATCAATTCTTCTTCAACTTAGTTATCACTTCCATTAGATTTTTTTTTAGGTCTTTAAACTCATGCAGATCTCCTCTACTGGATAAATAAGAGAATTTGGGTACTCGATTTCACCAATTCTCTTAGGAGTTGAGAAGACAAAGTTACTTGACTTCGCCCATCTCCTCGAGGTTATACTTCATGTATCGAGCTGGTTACTAGTCTTCACCCACTCTTTGTCACACTTCTAAAGCACTCGAAATATTTGCACTCCTTGCATTGAGTTAGCTATTATGATTCGCCTTTTCTTTGCTATCAAACTTTCGGAATGTAAAAAGTTTTGCCTGAAAGAGTAAAATTTAATCCCAACTTGGAGCAAGTCTTTGATAGTTTTAGTCGTCTTTGAGATTGTACCATTTTCTGCATCCTCTTTGTCGTCTATTCCTCTGAGCAAAAAAGGTATAGCACTATGTACTACCTACTTCTTCCTTGGTCGAGCACTCCTGCATCAACCCAAAGTCTCCTACTTTTAATTATCTTGATGAGAAGTCCATTGACACCGGTCTTATGAAGTTCCTTGGCCTTTGCCCTTCTACCCCATGGTACTTAGAGTTTGTCTCTGTATTCTCCACCTCCTCGGTCGCTTTTACGACCAACACTCTCCCTCTATAAGAGCAAGGGATCAATAACTCCACAGGAGTCCCGCCTCTATGGGACCATGATGCTACCAAACCTATGGCCCTACTATCCATTGCCTTGTATCTGTACCTATTTTTTTATAATCGGTAGATCCGCCTCTACGACACTATAGCACTCATCCGAGTCCACCTCCTTTCTGATCGATGCTTTACTTTTTGGGTAGCTAAGCCCCTTTGGACTCATCATCGCTTTCTCGCCCCATTCAACCACCTGCTTCAACACCTTTATGTTCTATAAGCAATTTTCCTTGGTCGATAGAAAGACATACTACAATTCTCATGCATGGCCTCCGCTTGTTACAGGGCTCGCTTTGATTATGTCCTCCTTAACTTATGTGGTAGCAACATTCACTTACTCAACCTTATCCTTTGACTTATCGAGCTCCCTTAAGTGAATGTGAGCACTGAAATAGTCTAACTCTCTAGCCGTTCTGATCATATTTCTATATTGAGTTCCCCCCCCTCCCCCGAACCCATGGGACTCACTGTTACTTGTAAATTAAATTCTCCATAGGTGGTACACAGCCCCCATATTGTCACGATCTTAGCTAGTTTTACCTAGATCGTGTGGCACCCTTGTGTATCCATCCGTAAATGTCAGTCTCTTCGAAACCTCCTAGGGTCCCTTAGGACCTACAAAAGAGAAAACAAGTTAGAGGAATCACTTTTCACAGGAGTCATAAGCAAACACTTAGAAAGCACTTTATACAACCACTACAAATTACAACCATAAACTTTATAAGCTCTGAAAGGTTACACACAAAGGATCAAGGTCTATTACAGACCGAATTCCCTACAAGTGCCTATATAACATAACTCTCATTTATAAGCCTAAATCAACCATAAAAGCTAACCAAACTAGGGCTGCCAAACTTATTGCAAGTCGTTACTTGCTATACAAAGAATGTATAAAAATCGAAGGATACAAACAAACATGAGCATTACATCAAACACTTTATTTATATGTTTGTCTATAATATTCTCTCACACTTATTCCCTCGATGTCCTCATCGAAGCCACTGTAGACATTGTATCTCCTCGCCTTTTGCTGAATTTTCAATCTTCTGCTTTGGCTGCAACACACCCCTTGGCTCCTAGCTGCTCTCTGTCGTTGTTTTTGAGTAGTCAAACTTTGATCCACCATGCTGCTTCAACTCGCCAATGATTGACTCTTGTGTTGGGTTAGCTGAGCTGTGCTGATTCTTGTTGATTTCTACGGATCCTTCTGATGAAGAAAAATGCATTCCTTTGTTATGCACCAGTATTGCAATAGTCTCATGTTGCTTAAATTGGATCTATGCTTGTTGGAGCTTTAACAAGCAACGCTTTACAAACTTTGAAGTTTTTGAGATCCTTCCTCCACAAGATTCGCTCATTGATCCTCCTTCAACTTTAGTTGCCACTTCCAAGTAGGTTCGCATCACTCCCACTTTTGATTGATATTATATTGAAAAATGAAGCGAACAATCTACTCTCAATAGTACTGATCACCAATGGTGAGGATTTGACAATTATTGTATTTCATAAGCTTTCCTCGAAGGGTCATTGAACTTGTACATAGCTCTTCTACTAGATAAATAAGAGAATTAGGATGCTAAGTTTCACCCATTCTTTTTGAGTTAAGAAGACAAAGGTTACTTGATTTTGCACATCTCCTCGAGGTACGAGAATTGGGGTACTCAATTTTGCCTACTCCCTTGAGTTGAGAAGATAAATGTTACTTGATTTCGCCCACCTCCTCAAGGTTGTACTTTATGCATCGAGCCGGTTACTATTATTTTGCCTGCTCTTTGCTCACACTTCCGAAATACTTGAAGTGTTTACACTCCTTGCGTTGAGTTAGCTACTATGATTCATCTTCCCACTGTCATCGAACTTTCGGAATGCAAGAAGTTCTGCCTGAAAAGAGCAAAAGTTTACCCCAACTTGGAGTAAATCTTTGATAGATCTGGTCGCCTCTAGGATTGTACTATCTCCTACATCATCTTTGTTGCCTACTCCTCTGAGTAGAAAATGTATAACACTACATGATACCTACTTTGTTCCTTGATCGAGCACTCCTACATCAACTCGCAGTCCCTCACTTTCGACCATTTTGATGAGAAGCTCATTAACACCAGTCTTATGAAGTTCCTTAGCCTTTTCCCTTCTGTCTTGTCCTTGTACTTGGAGTTTGCCTCTGCATTCTCCACCTCCTTGGCCCCTTTCACGACCAATGCTCTCTCTCCATGAGAGCAAGGGATCGATGACTCCACGGAAGTCCCGCCTCTGTGGTACTATGGTGCTACCGAGCCCATGACCCTATTATATGTTGTCTTACATCTACATCTTTTTCTTCGCAATCGGTAGGTCCATCTCTATAGCACTGTGGCACTCCTCCGAATCCACCTCCTTTCCAACTGACACTCTGCTTTTAGGTAGCTGAGCCCCTTTGGGTTTATCGTAGCTTCCTCGCCCCTTTCGACCTCCTGCTTTCACTTCTCTTTGTTCTCTAAGCAGTTCTCCTTAGTCAATAGAAAGATATACTACAACTCTCATACATGGCCTCTGCTATCTTATTGCAGGGCTCATACCGATTATGTTCTCCTTAGCTTCTTTGATAGCAACGTTCGCTTACTCAGTCTTGTCCTCTAACTTGCCGGGCTCACTTAAGCGAATATGAGCACTGAAGTAGTCTAACTCTCCAATCACTCTAACCATACCTCTGTATGATCAAGCCCCCTCCATGGGACTCATTGCTACCTACAATATGATTTCTCCCTTGATGGTACACAACCCCCCATATGCTGATGATCAAGGCTTTCATCCAATGCAAGATTTGATGCACTCATATGGAAGACCTGCCTATGTGGTATCATGGCATTCACTCTTTGAATCCATAGTTCTTCTTGTCGTTATGTTGTTCACCGAAGTAGAGCTCCCAGTAGCTCCTGATCATATCTCTGTATGATCATGTCCCTCACGGGACGTCTCTGTATGAGTTGTATTATCGCGAACTATTCCATCACGATCCACTACACCATGTCATCTCCTGGTGACATATATATTGCATTCAGATTCCAGTGCGATGAACTCGGACTACGATCTCTCCATGTGTGGCATCTGCCAATACATCGTAGGGCCTCCACCATCTTCGATTTTTGTTCGCTTCCTTAGAAATTCACCTTCGCCTACTCATTCTCGGGTCACACCTAGATGAAGCATAGCTCTATGGCAGTCCATCGCCTAGTAGCTCTCGAAGTCCCCTGAATTTGCTAAAATTGATGCATCATTGTCTAGATCCTGAGCCTCTATCCTCCACCAGCACAATCTTCATTGTACACCACTTTTTTATGACAACTCGAATGGCAGCACTATGACATATTCTTCAAGAGTACATGCTTTTGCGTCCTCTTGCCTCGTGCTAAGGCCTTTTGATCCCAACTTCACCTATGCAAGTTGAGTCACCTTAGTTCCTCTATCAAATATATCTTAAAAATAATGTGCATGTGCCATGAAGCTCTTTTCGTCTTTGGCGGCATATAAGATGAGTTCGCCCCATCAGAATAAAGAACCCATGGAACAACATGATCTCACTCTTGTCTCTATAAGAGTTCATGTCCTTGACCTATGTCCAAGGAAAGCTCTGTGCCTCCGCTCCAGGTT
Organism: Ensete glaucum; assembly: GCA_021527575.1. Taxonomy (NCBI): domain Eukaryota; kingdom Viridiplantae; phylum Streptophyta; class Magnoliopsida; order Zingiberales; family Musaceae; genus Ensete; species Ensete glaucum. Next base: position 12,666,470 of record CM038551.1, on the reverse strand, counting down.
CCCTCTTCTATGTTGACTCCTTTCATGCAGCTTGGGTACTTCACTAAGTTCCACCCAAGTTGCTTCACTCCTCGATTTGCATTGAGTTGATGGTGGCCCTTACGCCCACCATTCCACGAGTTAGTCCTTTGTTGAGTTTGATTTTCACATCGACTTTAAGTGAGCCTTCATATGATGTTGTCATTATCGCTCTCCCACTTGATCTCGCAATGCATCCACCAATGCATTGCCTTATTTGAGATCATGAAATGACTTCTCGCTGCTCCGTTAGTCCATTGAGCTTTGTAGAGTTGTTGTCTCGATGTACTTCTCCTCAATATATATGATTTGTTGCATATGATTCTCCCTCTAGAGAACCAGGACTTATCCCCCCTAGATATCTATCATATTGGAGTAACTTTTCTCTTTGTATTTTTCCCTTTTGAAGTTTCGGAGACCACCATCCCCTTGGACTACTCCGTCTTACTGAACAATCTGTGCATGGTTCTGCACCCGTAAATGCACTTGCTATATTGTGACTTTTCGCCAATACAGCCTCCGCTGCACCCTTCAATGCCTAACAACGTGCTGAACTTGTTGCACACTTCAGTCTCCTATAGATGTATCCATTCCATGCCGAGAAGAAAGTTTTAGTGCTCCATGGCACCAAGTCCCGATCACCTTAAGATGGCCACAAATACTCTATTGTTTGCATACAAGTCCCTGCATGAGTACTGAATTTTTCGAATTAGCTCCCTCATCTGTGTGAGCTTTGCATAACTCTTTTGGTCGTTGTACAACACATCCCACCTTTGCACGGTCTCATCTTTTACCAAGCGTCACGCTTGCCTTGAGCACCCTCAAGTTTGGTTGCCAACGTTGAGTTGTAACTCGAACTCAACTATCCCGAACTTTATACGCTACGTATTTTTCCTAGCTTGCTTGTCCACATGGTGCCTCTAATATAAAGGTTTGGCTATTCCTCTAAATGTCAATCATGGATGATCGCTCCTTTGAGCGACTCATTTCCCTATATCTCAATATTCATTTCCCTCAAATGGTTGCGTGTGCTGGCTGCTTATCACGCAGCCCAGCTAGGTACCCTATGTTTGTATGGCAAGTGTATTTGCGTTTGTTTGTCTCACTCTGATACCAAAATGTCACGGCCTTAGCTAGTTTTATCTAAGTTGTGTGATAGCTTTGCATGTTCGTCCTCAAAGGTCAGCCTCCCTGAAATCTCTTAGGGTCCTTTAGGACCTATAAAAGAGAAAATGGGTTAGAGGATGCATTTCCCACGGGATCCACAAGCAAACACTTAAAAATCACTTTATATAGCCACTACAAATTATAACCATAGACTTTACAAGCTATTAAAGGTTGCACACAAAGGATCAAGGTCCATTATAGATCAAAATCCCCACAAGTGCTTACATGACACAACTCCCATTTATAAGCTGAAATCAGCCACAAAAGCTAACTAAACTAGGGCTGTCAAGCCTACTACAATCCCACTACTTGTTGTATAAAGAATGTACAAAAATCGAAGGACAGACAAACATGAGCATTACATCAAACACTTTATTTATATTTTTGTCTATGACAATATGCTGATCACCAAGGCTTTCATCCGATATAAGATTCGATACGCATGTACGGAAGACCCACCTCTATGGTACCATAGCATTCATTCCTTGAATCTATAGTCCTTCTTATCATTGTGTTATTCACCGAAGTGGAGCTCCTGATCATATCTCTGCATGATCACGTCCCTCACGAGACATCTCTCATGTGTGTTGCATACCTCGAACTACTTCACCATAATCCACTATACCATATCGCCTCATGGTGATATATCCATCACATTCAGATTCTTGTGTGATAAACTTGGACTATGATCTCTCTATGCATGGTCTCTGCCAACACATCGTAGGGCCTCCGTCACCTCCGATTAGCAGGATCTTTCTATTGATGGAATTGAGGTGTTCAATTGGTTTGGTCTTTCCGTAGGAGCAATAATGGCAGGATGTGTTGTCTTCCCCTTCATGGAGGCAAAGAGTTATATCGGGCGACAAGGTCTTTTCTATAAATCCTTCTACGAGCTTCGTTCTTCTCATTCACTAATTCATCGCCCCTACTTCCCTTCTTGTGTCAGCCCCTTTTCCTTAGTTCATAGGAGCTTTAGGTCGGTTAGGATGTCATTTTCTTCCTTTTTCTCTTCTTCTTCTTCTCGTTGGACGGCACCCGAGGCCGTGGCTTCAACCTTAAGCAACATTGCTGGTTACTGGTGCCTTGCAAACCAACATGAGTGATAACACGTGTGACATACTATGTGATCTTTTTGCTTATAATTATTATTGATATATTCTTACATTATATTATTTGTTGAATATATATATTCTGATGTCCTTGGTTCTGTGCAATAAAAATCAGATCGTTATAAGTTCATGATAATGAGACTTATTCTCTTTTAAACATAGATCATAAATTATCCCAGTTATAGGTTACTCGAGAGTGATATCAAGATAATTGGACAGGCTAATGTACTTTATACCTGTCTATATGATGGAGGCGATTAGTCTTACAGCCACTTGTATAGGGACACTAAGGGTACAATACAGGTGCTCATTGGATAATGAGTTCATTGATTGATTCGCTTACGGAATAATGGATGGTTAATGATATCTATCATCATATAATAATTTTGTAGTCTTAGTTGTGTGTCTAGTCTTTAGACTTGATATATCAAGGATGTATTGCTTGAGTACTCCTTTCCTTTGATGTTAGACTTACATATTTTAAAAGAAAGTTTCAGATCTGGTACAACCGATTATCGGGATTGATAGCCAACCATATAAAAGTAAAGGATCATCCACTCTCGGTATCGCAATAGGAATATCTCATGTGTTATCACTAAGACAAATCCTCGACTAGGGTCATTCGGATTGAGAGAGAAAGAATTCTCTGGGAGAGTCCAATTAAAATGAGACTCAAATAAATTTTGTATAAGGCCTGACAGTATCATGTCTAATATATAGTCTCTGGGATATTAGTTGGATGATGGACTATTAATACACGACGAAGCAGCCTAGTATATCCAGAGTCGATAAGTCGAGTAAATTATTATAAGATAATAATTCATTCACTCAGAAGGAATTCTGAAAGTAAGGACTCATGGGTAGCTCGATGTTGGGTCTAGAGGGTCATACATATATGGTGAATGTTTCAGCGAGTAGAGAATTAAATATAAGTTATCCAATTAGTCCTTGTTCTCATTGGATGAGACCTAATATTGATAGATCACTGCATAAGGCCCAATTAGAGGTCAATTGATATTATTGGATAGGGATCCAATAATCCAAGATTAATATACAATTGGATGGAGATCTAATACCTATTAAGGCATGATCCAATATAGTTTCTTGGTGGCTCTCTATAAATAAAAGGTAAGGGCGACACATTAGTGATATGATGCACCTTTGGTAGCCCCCACCTATTCTCCTCCCTCCCTCATCTTCTCAACCAACCAGCCTCTCCCTACTACGAGGAGGTAGTGAAGAAGATATGAGATCTTTTTCCACATTCATCACGAGAAGGTGCACAAGAGTTACAAACTTATGGGCAATGATTAGAAGAGCATCGTTGCAAAGATCCCTTGTGTAGATATTGTTAAAGAGAAGGACATATAACCTCATTCATCTTCTTCTATTGGATCTGAAAGTTTTAAGAATATATGATCTCCCTGGTTAATCAATCTCACACTAGTCGTAGTTTTTGGGTTTTATAATTTTTCGCATATAAATCATTGCACGATGATGTGGGAACCCAATTTTATTTTATTTTATTGCTATACATATGATGCTCTCATGGTTTCCTAATAGAGGTAACTTGGTGCAGCGAATAATGGTATAATAGTTTGAGGTACTACAACACACGTGAGAGGAGTCACATGAGAGACTTGATCATACGAAAGTATGATCAGGAGCTACTAAGAGCTCCACTTCGGTGAATAATACAATGATAAAAAGGGCTATAGATTCAAGGAGTGAATATCATGGTACCACAGAGGTAGGTCTTTCGTGTGTGCATCAAATTTTATATGGCCTTGGTCATCAGCATATGAGGGTTGTATACCATCGAGGGAGAATTCCACGTGTAAGTATCAATGAGGGGAACTTGATCATACTAATAGGAATCCCTAGGGTTTTCTCATGGAAAAGGAGAGATAAATAATCACTTCGAGGGGATCAAGCCTCCTTGATCACTTAGAGAGGATCGATCTCCTTGATTTATATAGGGGATCAGCCCTCCTACGGTTTTGCCAAATGGCTAGACCATATTTTCTTCATTGATTGTAAAGGAATAGTTACACCCTTATTTATAGAGTTCTATCGAGAGCCTCTCTGGACTTCGACTCTTCCACCTAGAACTTGGACTCCTAATAATAAAAATCAAGTAAACTTCTAATAGACTCAACCAAACTCATAATTGACTCGACTGGACCAACCAACATGACTCAATCATAAAATAGATGTGGACCCAACTCTGTTAGGGTCCTATCAGACTTGCCCTCTTCAAATCAGCGTTGTCCTCAAGGTTGAATAGTATCAAATTCCAAGAGCACTTCAATGTTTGCCTCGCATCACAACCCTTTGATCAATTAAGTAGGCTCTCCATTTAGTATAAGTAATGGGTTGGCCTTCTTGTGCAGTAGTCATTATAGTCTTCTGAAGAATCCTCTCCATCCAATGGCTAGTGGCACTTCCTTTGAGGATCACCACTTCGAAGTCTTTCAAGAACATTAAAAAGAAATCCACAAGTAGTTCGTTGTCATAATCAGGTTTATCTTTGAACATATGTTACCACAAGTTATGATTCATCCTTTAGGAACTTTGAATTTGTCACAACCTTCATGATCAAACTTCAGATAGTCAGTTTTGGTTCCTCCTTAATTTGTTCAATCATCACAAGCTACTCTTAATTGCATTGATATTTTATACTCCACTTTTTATCATAATGCTAGCACAAATCCTTTGGTAATCTTCCTTGAGTTCTTCTCGGGTTATTTTTCGGGTGTTCGGCTTTTGGCTAAGAATATATGGGGTGGGCGGCTTGCTAATAATATGTAGGTTATCATTTATATTTTGGCGATACTCCCTGCTGATCTTTTCCTCATAGACATGTGCAAAAGATATGACAGTCATCATAGTGCAGGATTGGCGAGTTTTGACTTCACACCAAATGTCTGGATTAAATCCTTTGATAAATGTTCCCACCAATTGTCATGTACGTCAATCTCTGACTTGATTTGATAATCGCTTAAATCTACTATGATATTTTTGCACTATGGAAGTATGGTGGATTATGGCGAGCTACTCATCAACATTCTACTTAGATGGTCCAAAGCGATCATGAAGTCCTCTCTTGAATTGCTCCCATGGAAGAACCCCATAACAAGTTTTGTACTAGTCGTACCATTAGATTACATCACCATTAAATTAATTTGAAGCTGCTTCCACCTTGGATTCTTATAGAGTTATGTAGAAGTGAAAGAACTTTTCAGCTTGTGAGATCCAACTGGTCGGATCTCCATCTTGCCATCTTGGAAATTCCACCCTTATGCGTAGGTATCCTATGTCTTGCCCTTGATCATATTTCCCTATGTTTTCAGATCGGTTCCCCTTGAGAATAGAACTTTCACCATATTGAGATTTATTAGGATTCTCTAATATACTTATTTTAAACTCATTAAAGATTTATTATAGTCTATTCTTTATTCGGGCTTCAAAGTCTTCAAATCTTGCTTCCATTAAATCATTAGTAGCCATTGAATAAGATTATAGATCAATAATGTTCAACTCCTATTTTTGATATTAGGTGAAGGATATCAGCACCATCCTACTTGGTGTTTGCTATTGTGATGCTTGTGGTCAGAAGAGCAGTGGTGTGGTGATACTGCAAGGTTAAGTTCGTCGAGGCTGTGGCAACTGTTGCTGAGGCTGGAGGACAGCGATGTGTGGGAAGAATTCATTATTGTGGTTTGCTGGAAGACATCATTGATCGCTATAGCAAATCAGTGAGGGGGTGTGTGTCGGTGGTTTCTTAGTGCTAAGGCTAGAGGGCAGTGATGCATGGGAAGAATTGTTGTTACGGTCTATTGAAAGGCAACATTGATCACTATAGTAGATCTACATGGGGGATATGCGTCGATGACTACTTAGTGCCGAGGCTGGAAGGCAACGATAGTTGCTGCTACGTGGGGAGGAGAAATCTCTGCTGGGGATCACTAGGAGGTAGCGATGGTGGCCTCGGGCATTGGCAGTCATGGTCACTATAATGGCAGCAAAGGAAGGAAGCCGAGGGAATGAGTCATGGGTTAAACACAAGTGATGACAAGGGCAAGGAAAAAGAAGGGCAACAACGTCGTGTAGGCGATAATGCTCGTTGCGACTAAAGGGGAAAAGGGAGAGGTAGAGGAGGCAGTGACGGTGGTGGTGCGGGTGGAGCAGCAAGATCGCATGGCTATGAAAGTTGCAGCAGACGCCAAGCGATCGATGTGGGAAGTTGGTGCGATAAGACGTGGATGGGGCGAACGGGGTGCAGACCCTACTGAGCGAAAGCAGGGAAGAAGGAAGAGGGTAGCAGTGAGGTTCGACAAGCACCTGGTGTCCCCGGGAGCCCATGGTTAGCAGTTACGAGAAACAACATTCGTCGACAGTTGAGTAGCTGTAGGAGGCAATGTCGACAACCAACAACGATAATTGTCGGCTAGCAGAGGAAGAAGTCGACAGTGGGAAGTTAGGGAAGCGGTGATGGTGGTAATCAAATGCAGGCACCGACGGTGGATTGTAGAGGGAGGTGGCTACGAGAAGAGGTTGAGGGCAACGACCACAATGGTGGTAGGGTGATGATGCTGAAGGGGTTGAGGGTAGGGGAGTTATAGCAGCGATGGAGGGCGACAGGTGGCAGCTAGAGATGGTGGTGGAGGATAGCAACGGACGACAGTGGGGACCCCTTTTCTTATTCGAGTAGGATGGAGTGGATGCCACTTCAATCTTCCCCTTTCTCCTTCTTCTTCTCTTTTTTTTTTTTTTGGCTAATGATAGCTACAGCAAGATGATGAGAAACTATAGTAAGGTGGTAGTGGTATGGGAGGTATGGCAGTGTAACCAAGATCTACGGTTGCAATGGCTGGATTGAGTGAAGATGGCTGCAAGATCTTGGAGGAGAAATTGCAATGGAGATTGATAGTGGAATCACAACAAGAACACCAAAGATCATCGCTTTGATACCAATCGATAGGAACCCATAGGGTTCTATCGTGGAAAATAGGGGATAAACAATTACTTCGAGGGGATCAGGCCTCCTTGATCACTTCAAGGGGACCGACCTCCTTAATCTCTATAGGGGATCGGCCCTCCTAAGATTTTGTCAAATGGGTAGACCATATTTTCTTCATTGATCGTAAAGGAATCGTTACACGCTTATTTATAGAGTTCTATCGAGAATCCCTTTGGACTTGGACTCTTGCACCTAGAGTTCTCTAGAACTTAGACTCCTAATAATAAAAATCAAGTAAACTCCTAGTCGACTCAACCAAACTCATAACTGACTTGACTGGACCGACCAACATGACACAATTATGAAATAGTTATGAACCCGACCTTACCGGGTCCCTATCATATACAAAGGTATGATCAGAGAGATTAGAGAGTTAGACTGCTCTAGTGCTTATTTTCACTTAAGAGAGCCTAACAAGTCAGAGGACATTGCTACCAAGGAAGTTAAGGAGAAAAGAGTCGGTGTGAGCCTTGCAACAAGATGGTGGAGGCCATGCATAAGAGTTATAGTTTGTCTTTCCATCGACCAAGGAGAACTGTTCAAAGAACATAAAGGTATTAAAGCAGGTAGTCTTTAAGAGGCGAGGAAGCGACAACGAGTCTAGATAGCCTTAGCTACCTAAAAGCCGAGCGTTAGTCAAAATGAAGATGGACTCAGAGAAGTGTCATAGTGGTATAGAGGTGGATCTACCAATCGCGAAGAAAGGAACATAGATGTGAGGCAATAGATAATAGTGTCAATAAGCTTAGCAGTACTATAGTACCATAGAGGTGGGACTTTTATAGAGTCATTGATCCCTTGCTCTTATCGAAGGAGAGCGTTGGTTATAAAAAGGGGCCGAGAAGATGGAGAATGCAAGCAAACTCCAAGTACCAAGACAAGGCTGAATGGTAGAGGTCAGAGAACTTCATAAGACCGGTGTCAATAGGCTTCTTATCAAGATAACCAAAAGTAGAGGATTTCGGGTTGATGCAAGAATGCTCGACCAAGAAACGAAGTAGACAATACACGGTGTTGTACCTTTTCTACTCATAGGAGTATGTAGTAAAGATGATGGATAAGATGGTACAATCCCAGAGGCAACCAAAACTATCAAAGACTTGCATTAAGTTAGGGTGAAATTTTGCTCTTTTTTGGTAAAACTTCTTACATTCTAGAAGTTCGATGATAGTGAAAAGGCATATCACAATAGCTAACTCAACGTAAGAAGGGCAAACACTTCGTATGCTTCGAAAGTGTGAGTAAAGAGTGGACAAAGGCTAGTATCTAGTTCAATGTATGAACTACAATCTTGAAGAGGCGGGCGAAGTTAACTTTTGTCTTCTTAACTCAAGAGAATGGGCAAAACAGAGTATCTCAATTCTCTTATTTATCCAATAGAGGAGCTATGTGTAGGTTCAAAGAAGAAATCTAATCAAAGACAAGAGTTATCAAATCATCACCAATAGTGATCAATTGTACTAAGATTAGATTGTCTACTTCATTTTCTAATAGAATGTCAATCGTGTTGGAAATAAGAAGAAGTAATGAAAATGCCCGATTGATTCATTGATTCATCATTTATTTATACATAATGAAAAGGAGGATTTTCCTCAACTAATATACGAGATTTCCTCATTCGATTGGGGAAATCATATCTAAATCCTAACTAAATCATATCTTTTATCATGCCCCCGCAAGATCGAGCTCCTGTAAGGACGCCGATCTTGAACTAAGGATATCGATCTTGAATCGATGTCAATGAAACTGAAGGAAGGAAGCTGTTGTGTTGTCAACCGTAGTGAAGACCAGACGATGGTTGACTTTGACGGTGATGTCAGCGGCAAAGAGCAAGGGTTGTAGCAAAGGACGACGTGATCACAGAGAATGGTGGCCAGAGAGGGCATGGTGAAAGTGATCAGTGAGATTTCTGTCGTTTAACAAAAAGAACTTGCTATGCCCTCTCAGAGCATCGAGAGACAATGGGTGGTGACCCTTACAGGTGCTCTCGAGAGAGAAAGAAGCGAGAGGCTTGGGAGGGACGACCGAGCGGATGTAGAAGCCGTCATCTGCATATGGGATAGGGAAGATGTCGTTACTCATTGGAGCTGATGCGATAGTGGTGGTGCACAAGGAAGACGGCCTCATGCATAAAGACACCTCAATAGAGAGGTGAATAAAGAAAGATAATCTCTCTTATAGAGAGAGGGGCTCTGATACCATGTTGGAAATAAGAATTAATGAAAATACTCAATTGATTCATTGATTCATCATTTATTTATACATAATGAAAAGGAGGATTTCCCTCAACTAATATACGAGATTTCCTCATTCAGTTGGGGAAATCATATCTAAATCCTAACTAAATCCTATCTTTTATCAAATCGAAAGTAGAAGTGATATGAATCTGTTGAATCTCAAATTTTGGTGATTAAATCAATTGATGATTTATTGATCTAATATGTATTGTTATAGTTGATTGATGCATGAACAACAGACACAATCGAGAATTGACCAAAGTCAAGTCCACGCATCGGGTCGGAGTGAGGACGATGCGGTTGGAAACTCGCCTAGAGTGCGTCATGAGCTTGTCGAGGGTACCAGGAGCTTGCCAAGATGACACAATGGAGTTTGCCAGAAGAAGACCAAGACTTGTCGAAAGATTATCGGGGGTAGCCGAAAAGCTTGTCAGGAGTTGGGAAGGTTTTCAAGTGGACTTGTAGGTCATGATTGTAGTCGTAGTTAGCATCGTGCAGGTTTAACTACAACAGTAAAAATGAGTTATAGACCAAACATGGACCCGGGATCAAGCTTGGCATCAGGCCAAGGTTGGATGATGATGGGAGCACGTCGGTAGTTCGTTAGGACTTCGTTGAAGGTATCAAGAAAATCGCTAGGAACACGTCGAGAAATCACTAAAGGAAGACCATGAGATTGTCGAATTACAGAAATGAGGTCGTAAGGTTGGTGGTCAAATTTGATTATAATCTTTAAGTCATATGTTAAGATTGAGTCCTAGATAAGTATGATTTATAAGGAATCTAAATCAACTTAAAGAGTCAACTGGGTCCACTAAAAGGGTTTGATTGAGCTCAAGTTAACCTCAATTGGTTGACTAGAGAATTGGCTAACATAAGGGTCAAGTCGGAATTGAAAAGTGAAGGAATCACTTTTGGATTCGATGGCTAAACCATTGGTGAGTGATGGGTGAACCGATGGTGAGCAGTGAACCATTACCTGTGCCCATACCTTGGAAACATGGTGATTGATGGTCGATCCGACACTAGTGGGTAAACCGCCTGTACTCGATTTTTCTGGGTATATTTAAATTTTGTCTCCAAAATTCTGAAGCGATTTGGGGCTATAAATATCTCAAATTTTCTTACACTCTATATAATACTTTTAGGATAAAAATTCTAAGAAAAACTTATATGAAGTGTAAGGAAAAAAAAAAGGGGAATGGAGTGAGCTAAGAGTTGTAAAGTTATTATCTCCCTTATAAGATTATAAGGGTTTTATCTTCATCCAAAGGAGATCAATAGTGGACGCCGATGTGTCTCAAGGAGGAGGACTCGGAAAGTGGATGTGGGCTAAGATTGAGGCCGAACCACTATAAATTGTAAGTGTGTTTCATTTACTAATTACAATTGTCGGGTTCTTAATTGTGTTTAACAAAATATCAAGTGAGGCTTTCGGTTTTATTTGCTCCTTGAAAGTAAGGTTTAAAGTTAAGCACTTTCATTACGACATTACTTATCTTTTTATTCCCGTTTGTTTGTTCTTTCTTGAACATTTGTGCATCGTAGATATTGTGTTGATGCAGGTTGACATATTAGTGTTGAGGGTTTTTATTGGTTACATTCATATTTGATAATTATTGTCATAAGAATATATCATGTAAATGGGTTAGAGGATAGCTTCGGCTTTTAGATTTCTGCAGTTTTGTCCAACCAATCATATTAGGTTTAAATACACAGTCAAACAAACTTACACACATCATTCCTCCAAGGATGGCACTTTGTATCATATCAAAGTTAGGCGAGACAGCATAAAGCTTTATTCTTCTTTGGCCTAAAAAAAAAAAAAAAAGTTTGACAAGATCAAATTTGCCGTGCCAAACTTTTGCAGCAGCTAAAAAGGACAATATATACTTCTCTTCTGAGAAGACTAAAAAACAAAAACGTGGCGACGTCGCACATGCTCGCCACTACACTCTGAAGGTTCTCGGAAGACGCAAAGTGACGACTCACGAGAGACCAAATAATTGGCATAGCTATCTATTTAGAACCGACAGGTCAACAATTAAGACAAAGCATAGAATACGGGGAATCCATCGAGCTTGCCGAAGCTTCATCTTGTGAGTAGTATATTTTTTACTGGTCGACGACGTACCACGAATTATACGTACGGGTTCTGCCGTCAGCAACTGTGAGACGATAAAAAAAAAAAAAAATCACAAGATGAGGACTCACTGGCAAAGCATCGACACACTATTCCTAGTCGTCCCATGGTCAATGATTCACTCTCCATCCGATCGTGGACTCACTGGCAAAGCAGTGTAAACATGAGGACGCAGGTGGTCTGGTCACCCACCCACCCCGATTCGTACCCACACTCGGAGGGACGAAATGACCGGGGTTTTCCTTGCTTTCTGCCTATAAATTGTGATGCAACCCCCACTACCACTGCAGTCAGCTCACGCCACACATCCTTTTGGTGCTGCTGCACATGGCTGGCTCCGCTCTGCATCCGGTGGCCTTGGTGGTGGCAACGGCGGTGGTGCTACTGGCGGCCGCACCCCGTGGCGGCGAGGCTATAACCTGCTCCCAGGTGTACGGGGACCTGATATCGTGCGTGGGGTACCTTCAGGGCGGCCCCATCAAGCCGCAGTGCTGCAGCGGTATCAAGTCGTTGATAGCGGCAGCGCGGACGACGCAGGACCGCCGCACCGCCTGCGGGTGCATCAAGACGGCCGCGGCGGGGCTGTCGGGGATCGACTTCGGGCGGGTCAGCCAACTGCCCGGCCAGTGCGGCGTCTCCGTTCCTTACAAGATCAGCCCCAACGTGGACTGCTCCAAGTAAGTCACCTATATATTACACACACACCCACTTCTCGAGTCCTCCTTTCTCTTCGTGCGCTTTGGTTTGATTTTATGATCATATAAACAACAAAATTGTTGTAAAACAAAAAAAAAAAAAATCCTTCCTTCTTTTATTTTTTTCGCAAAAAGAAATCCCATTAAGATCTTATTACTCTTATAAAAAATTATATATAATTGTTTGCTGTGGTGGGCTCTTTTTTGTGTTGCAGGATAAACTGAGAGCCTGGATCCATGTACATGCTGCATATATATATAAATAAATAAATAAATAAAAAAGGTTGGAAGCCATCAGTCCTCTGCCTGAGAAGAACAGCCAGCGTTGCTCCTCCATTCCATCCCATCCCAACCAGTAAACACCCTCCTCCGTTTCTTCTCCGCCGTGGACTTGTCCTCTGGAGTCGGACGTGTACTTATGAACCTATTTAGAGCGTTGAACTCTGCTGGAGCTTAATAATGGTGAACTATATGAACATCAATACGTGTTCTTTTCTTTAAAGAAATTATTGTTCTGTTCAAATAGTCAAAAATATCTGAAGTTATGCGTAGGTTGCAAGTCCACACAAAATTAATGCGAATCCGTGGGTCAAAAGTTCTCACGATTTCTTCCCACTAAATAAAGCTGTCCGGTCCTTTGGCAACGATATCAATAATCCTTATCTTATTGCCTCTATCTCCGTCAGAAAGTTCACTAATTTCCAATAAAACGAATTTAGTTTTCACATAACTGAAATGGTATGTTTATAGTTGTAATAAACTACAATACTAAAAAAATTAGAATAATTATATATTTTTAATAATTAATTATGATTAACATCTTGATTCTATATTTTTTAAAATAATATTAAAATTTATACATTTAAGAAAGTAAAATATTTATAAAATTATATTTTTTTTGTCGATAAAATGAAGACAAAACAAGAGAAGAAACGAGGCTAAATATTTTATTTTTTTAATATAAAAATTTTAATACTTCTAAGTGGAGTGGATGGTAGAATAATATTGATTCGTATGTGACTCGACATTTCACTTACGTTACCTTACTTTTGTTGCTTCCGCCATCAGGCGTGTCCTAACTGTCTTTTAACTTCCAAACTTTTATTATTTGTTTTTGAGAATTATTTATTCTCTCTAAATATCCCAATATATTTATGTTGAAATAATAAACTTCATTTTTATGCTTTGTTTTGGAATTACTATTGTGCATTTATATTTGGGGTGAGATAGTTCAATATTTTCTGCTTGTCTTCAAGAGAATGGTTTCAAAAATAAGACTAACAATAGTCACGGGATCCCTATTCGTACTCGGACTTTGAGTTTCAAAAATATACTCAAAATTATTTTATATTAGGTTAGATCATGATTTGTATTTGAAAAAAAAAATTTCTAACCAAATATGATTATCATTTAATATTTAAATGATAATAACTGGAATCACATATTTAAGTAGCCAAATTTAATTTCGATTTCGACTTCAGTATAAGAAAAAAATTATCCATACGTCACTAAAATACCAAAAATAAATTATTTACTCCCGAAGTTTTCTTTTTTTTTTTTTTTGTAAATACAAGTGGTGAGAGGACAAGTGTTAATAGCCCTTTGATGTTATAATGATCTAATAAAGCTAAACAAAGGACCTCAAAAAATGCAATTATAAAGATAACAGGTAACAAACAGTACTACGTCTCCTTCGTAATCCGACCAAGTCGTGGCCAATGGACAATAAAGAAAAGAAAGTAGGCAGTGGAAGAATGTATCAACGGCTGCAATGCGAGTCATTCCACTTTGGTGTCCCCAACACAACCGCAACCAGCCATCATCGTGGCACTGACGGTGGTCCTACCGGCGGCCGCCGCCCCCATGGCGGCCAGGCGATCGATTAGGTGCTTCCTGGTGTACGGGTACGTGATACCGTGCCCCGGGTCCCGGCGCGGCGGGCCGATCACGAAGCGCTGCTGCAGCGGGAGCAAGGCATTGGTAGCGGCGGCGTGGACGACGCAGGACCGCTGCACCGCGTGCGGGTGCATCAAGACGGCCACCGAGGTGCTGTCGCCGGTCGACTTCGGCCGGGTTAGCCAACTGCCCCACCGGCGTGGCATCTCCTTATCTTACAACATCAGCCCCATCGTCGACTGCAAGTCGAAGGAATAAGGCCTCCTTTACATGTGGGATTAGTGTTTGGCTTTTATATCAAACACTATTATTTTATCCCTAATAACATCTACAATATTCTTCATCATCTTCTTAGCTATAAAATATATTTTTTTTTATTTTTTATTTTTTTTAATAATAATTCATTTAATTTTTATTTCGAATTTTTTTAAAGATGATCATATATTTGTTTTTACAATAAGAAGAATATTTTAATTTTTATTTTTGTACTAGTAATTTTTTAATATATCTATTTTTTTACAATAAAAACATCAATATATTTCTTTGTTACCTTTATTCGAATTCATCTGACCCTCATTTGATTGATTATGACCTTTATTATTTTGGTCTTTCTTTTAAGATCGAGCTTTTAAATTTTTTCTTTTGATCTTTCTATCTTTATTTAAAGAATATATTCTAGAGTTTAATATAAAGATCTATTCATTTTTTTATTCATGAACTATTAATTCATCAATGATAATATAATTATATCTTTAAAAATTATACTAATTTTTAAAGATAAACTTCCTACTAATCTTTTAGATTTTTACTATAAAATCTCATTTGGTTTCTAATAGATGAGATTTTAAGAAGAAATCAACAATAGATTTAGAATTTTTCATCGCTTAAAATTTTTTATCTTATCTATGCCTCTAAACATATTTTAAAATATTTTTTAGGCTTATATTATGTTGATGTCATCATGATTTAAAGAAAATTGAGACTTATCTATTACTTGTTATAGTATATAAATGACTTTTGCATCTTTATGTGTATTCTCACTCTTTAATCTTTTATAAGATTAGGATCCTATAGATTATACTTAATAAAATAATTTTTATCAAATGTTATAATTTAAATAAAAAATTTTACTTTAATAATCTAAAATTGATAATTATCAATTTTAAAGATAGAAATAAGTTAAAAAGAAATACCGACACTTATCATCTTCTTTTTACCTTTTTAGGATTGATACATGTTACTTTTTCTACAAAAAATTCATAGAAAAATGAACAAGAATAGTTGAAAAGATTTAAATTATTTTCGATATACAATATTTTAGATTGATATAAAACAACTATTTATATTGACTAAAAGATAAACCATAAAATTTTTAAAATAAAAAATTATTAAATCTTAATAAATCTTTTAATCTCATCTATTTATTTAAATCTAAATTTTTATTTTTTATTTAATTTTAACTATTTGAATCAATCTTAATAATTAGTGGGCTCGAGGTCTCTTCATTTTTCCTCAGACACAAAACAGTACTTTCACCATATTATATATATATATATATATATATATATATATCCACGAGGCTGGCACGCGATGAACGTCAGCGAAAGCTTTTGTCGTTTGGTTAGGTGCGTAAAAGTTCTGTGTAGGTATCATCATCCTCCAAAAGTTCCATCACGAAGTACACGTGTCATCCTTCCGAAACCGCCACGCTGAGAAGTACAGGCCCCCCAAGCCTTTTTATGTGTCTTCGACTTCGCTTTTGGTCGCTCCCTTTGCTTCCCTCGAAACCCCACCCAACCCAACCCCCAAAGCTCTCCCACCTGCGGGGGAACTCGAGCGACCCACCGGAGCGATATCCTGGGATTGCTACCCGGATCTATCCATCTACCAGCCCTTGGGCGATTCTATCTCAGGTCAGGCTTCGGCTTTCGCTTATCCGGGATCTTTGATAGGTGATTTCCTCGTTTGATTTCGTGAGCGTCGAGATTGGGCTCCATGGAGAAAGATCTCCTTCAGACCTTCGACGCCGCGAAGAAGGCGGCCGACGTGGCGGCGGAGGCCGGCGGCCCGTCGCCTGAGGTGGATCGGTGCGTCGACGCGTTGAGGCGGCTGAGGAGGATCCCCGTGACGACGCAAAATCTGGTGGAAACCCAGGTACTCTCTTCTTCTCATGTTTCTTCATCTTCGATACGGAATTATCTTTACGCTTCTTTTGATCTTTTATTGGTCGCAACACTTGCCTTGTTGTGCTTATCTTTAGCGGTATGGAAGTCTTTACAGATTCATTAAGTGGTTGGGAACCTGACTTTCTCATTCAATTTTGATTTTTTAGGTCTTCAGGCACTGAATTTGTCATCAGAGGTGGGTAGTTCTACAGATGCAGTCCTGCACATACAATGTTGGTGTATAGCTAGAAGTAAACCACAAGCAAACGCAAAAACAAGAAGATGACAAGAGAATAACAATATTTTAGTCTCAGAAACAAATATAAATAGATGATGGAAAACAAAATTACTGTAGATAGTATTTTCCTATATATAAAAGCACCAGCCAAAGAAAGATTTCTCAAAACTGTGCGGAGTAAGAATTTCATTGATGCTAAATCGACTTACTATAACTTGCACTGTAGTTGCTCTTTACTGGATATATTAGATATTAAGTTGCAAGGAGTAAAAGTTTTCGCTGTACAACCTGTAAAATAAAACTTATATTGTAAAGTTTCGCTTTACAACCTGTAAAATAAATGCTATCATGGTTGAGCCATGATCAGTGTTTCCTGATACCATGGTTAATAAATGCTGGCTCAATTCTGCAATTAATGATTGACTATGGAGCTACCTGCATATTTCTCATTTAAGGAATGCTTAGATTTAGCTTTCTTTTTTTAATTGAGTTCATTTCTAGAAGTTTCTTTGAGTGGTATTAACTTTGAGCAACATCTTCATCGATGTCATATCAAATGGATAACATGAATTTGATCTAAATGTTGGCATGTAGGCACCTTCAATATGATTGATGTTTCAATCAAGGCTATGGTCAATTTAAGCAACATCTGCATCGATGTTCATATGCTCATGACTGTGCATGATCAGGACATTTAAATACCTAAGAATAAATATGATTTAGGTTTCAATCAAGGCTATGGTCAATTATGCACCAAGGTAGTCCTCAGGTGGTTGTATAAGTGTAATTTTAACGGGCATGGCCAACAAATTGAAAACTCATAACAAGCCTCATCCTGGTCTTTATGATGTGGCTTTGGTAAGTAATAGAAACACAAAAGCAAGAATCACAAGTAAATTGTGCCATTTAGTATTGACTGCTATTTACTGGTTTAGGTCGGTATTACCAGTATTGTACATGTCCGTCTAGTTATTGAAATGGCTATTGGGCTGAGATTTAAATACTTACTTAAAGATACATGGTGCTGCTATGAACTAGGTGTTGTGCATTGTGATGCCCTTCTTATCTATGTTTATTATGTCAGTCAGGTTTGGTAAATATCATGTTACTGCTATATAGAGTTTAGAAATATGAGGTTGTGGTTGATAGATGCTGCTGTAATGAATTGTATGATGAGTGATAATTAAATTTGAGCATGGCGCTTTATTTCTAGGACTAGTTTGTAGTTGATCAAAGTTTTAGGTGCAGATTTAAAATATCAAAGGTCATAATTTGATCAGCCTCTGGCTCGTTACTATAGTTCTCAACATAAACTTTTAAAATGCCATACTGTAGAACATATGTATTCTTTAAGAAGAGTTTATTAGATGCTATAGAAAGCAACTCCAACATCAATGCTCGCTGTTTGATGATTGTTTATTAAAGAATCACTTTCACTGCCAAATGCCATGGAAATCTGATACTTTATTACTGTATGTGGTAGTCCTTGTTCAATTGCAGTTAGCATTTCCCTTGTCGGTTAGATAATAGTTTGCATACTTGACCTATTAATATGATGTTTTCTGAAAGTTTTATTCATGAGTTGTTGTGTATATGTTCCTTTATTCTATGTTTATTTCTTTACTGCTTGCTTTGATTTAGTATATTTTTCTTTTTGCAAATTCAGATGATTAATATGCTTCCCTCTGTTGTTAATATTTTTTGCTATTTTCTTTCCTTTGAATTATGCATAAAATTTTGGCATTAATTTATTAAGTTGCAACCAGATCATGGAATGCTTTTTTTTTATTGATTTTGCATATACACACACACACACACACACGTGTACACATATCATTCGTTGTATATATATAATAATTAGACACATTTCATGAATCTTGAGAAATCTTGTTCTCTATGACTGATTGTCGTAGCTAATCCTACTATATATCTGCATTGCTGATTGGGAATAATAATATGGTTGATCCTGAGCTATTATCCTCTCTTTATTTTCTTAGTTTAGACCTTTTTTTGTTGCCTATCCTATCTTTCATCATATAGCAACCAAGAAGCAAACGTTTTCTTTGTCAGGAGACTCATATCAAAGATGTATTTTTTAACAAATGAAATCTTCACACTTACTGCTTGCGGACATTAAACATAATGAAGTATTTCAAGCAAGTTGGCCCAAGATAAGACATTCACATGCTCATATTGGCCCATCTGCTCTTCTTGACCCTGTATAACTTGTAATCTACCTTTCTCTTTTCCCCCTTCTTTCCATTTTTTTTACCTTTTCTTTTATTAGTTTTCCTTTTGGCTTCTCATTCTTTTTATTTTTTCCCCTTTTCCATTCTTCGTGAAGTATACATTATACTCTTTATATTATCTCACTCAATACCTCTATAAAAAACCTCTTCGAGACTTGTACAAGCTTATAAGGCTTGTTGACACTCTATGTAGGCTCTTTTTGGAATCGCTGAGCTTTTTTTTCTCCAACACTTTAGGATATGTTTATACATTTCTCTTATTTTCTTAGAGATATTTTAACAGCTGTCCCATGCAAAAATCATCAGATTTGACTGATTTTACTTCTTGGACTTAAACATGCTTTCTGTTCCGCAGGTGGGCAAACGGCTTCGCTATCTCACGAAGCATTGCCATTCAAAGATTCAAGTTGAGGCTTCTGGCTTGTTAGAATTGTGGAAAAATGTTGTCATTCAGGAGACTTCAAATTCCAAGAGAAATGGAAGTTCTGATGATAAAAGTTGCGTAAAAAAATTCAAATCTGAGAGAACAGAAACTGTCAAGGTTAACAAGACTTCAAAATCTGGGCCAGTCATCATGGACGGAATTTCAACTTCAGAAAGTTACAAGTTTGATAAGAAAGATAGAGACCAGAGCATGAAAGCTGAAATTTCAAAATCAGAAAGAAACAAGTTTGAGAATAATAACAGCAATGAATCTGGAGCGCTTGATATCAATGCTGAGAGGATACCCAAAGGAGATCACCAGGCTTCTACTACCAAGAAACCATCTATGGTACCAGCTGGTCCTCCTAAACTGACAACAATGGTCAAATGCAATGATCCCTTGCGAGACAAAGTTCGGGAACTTCTAGCTGAGGCTTTCTCCAAAGTTTCTTGTGAAACCAGCGAAGATGAAAGAGATGAAGTGAGGAACATCCTGGATGAAGTGGATGCATGTGATCCCATTCGAGTTGCTGTGATGGTGGAGTCCGTGATGTTTGAGAAACTAGGACGTTCTAATGGTTCTCAAAAGCTTAAATACAGGTCCATAATGTTCAACTTGAAGGACGGGAACAACACTGACCTCCGAAGGAGAGTTCTTGTGGGAGAAGTGAAACCTGAGAAACTCATTGCCATGACGCCGGAGGAGATGGCCAGCGACAAGAGGAAACTTGCAAACGAGCAAATTAAAGAGAAGGCCTTATTTGAATGTGAGCGAGGAGGGCCTCCTAAAGCTACCACGGATCAGTTTAAATGCGGACGCTGTGGACAGAGGAAGACCACATACTATCAAATGCAAACCCGAAGCGCCGATGAGCCAATGACAACATTCGTGACATGTGTGAATTGCAACAATCACTGGAAGTTCTGTTGAGATTCATGTGCAGCAGAAAGATTGCTGAAGATCCCAGGTTTAATCTTTTTCCATCTTATTCTAGGGCTGCTTCTATCCTGTATTTCTTTTGAACTCATTTAACTTTTAGTTGGTTAAAATGTAGCAGCATAGTTTTTTTTTTTTTTTTTTTTGGGTACTCATTTCTTCATCATGTTTGCTGCCCACTGCCATCATCATCGATTAAAAGTGTTGAATCCATTGTATTTTTCGCTCGGTCTCGGCTCGATACGTCTCAATGCTGCAAGTAACTCAGTTGATGAAACCGAGAGAAAACATCCAACCCAAACTTCATTGGGAGGTTTGCTCGGCATGTATGACAGACAGTGAAAGGCGTCGGCCTTTCACTTCTCATGTATGTTGTGTTGATGTGTAGTCCGTTTATTGCAGAGGTAAACAGTAGACTACCAAATGTCAGCAACAACAAACAACGGTAGAATTCGTTCTCGAGGCATTATGCTTTGCCAATGTCCACTGCATGTTCGTCTGTTGTGGTTGATATCTTCTGCACTGCAAAAGATGTTGACGCATAAATTTCCACTCTACGATACCGAGTCTGGAGATTCTTCTGTGAGTCGCCAAACGGTAGATTGTTGTGTTCCCATGCGGAGCTTGAAGAACCACTGTTGGATACATCGCAGATACAGGTAAAAATGAGTGACGAGATTGGGCTTTAGCAGATGATTCTTTGCGGTCTCGTTGTTGGTGACCAAGAGACGAACTAGAATATAATAATAGAATGTTCAATGATAAAATAAAATATTACGATTTAATTAATAAAAATATTTTTAATTAATAAAATGACGTAGTATTAAACAGCAGTTAAAAGAATAAGAACACTTAAAAGATTATCTCCAAATGTATATACTCTTTTCTCTATACACTTAAAAGATTATTCACTAACGTCTTATTTATAGGATATAATAATAATTATCTCACATCATTTCTTTCATCCCACTATCTCACCCATGATAAATAACTTTCTTCATAACTCTTAAACATGAACCACTACTCTTAAACATGTTAACTACCTATGTAACTACGATGAATCATTTCTCAACACTCCCCCTTGATTCATAGTTACATACACCAATTTTAGACAAAAAATAAATATGCTTCTGAACTAGAAGTGACTTAGTAGGAATATCTGTAGCTTATTCATCTGTGCCACAGTACTTCATTGTTATAGCTCCATTTGCTACAAGTTCTCGGATGAAATGATAGCGTATCTCTATATGTTTCATTCTTCCATGAAATGTGAGATTTTTTGTCAGGGCAATTGTAGATTTGTTGTTACAAAATATTTCAGTTGTTTCTATTTGTTCTCGATGAAGATCTCCAAGAAGTCTTCTAAGCCATATAGCTTGACATGCTGCTGATGTTGCAGCTACATACTCTACTTCCAATGTCAATAATGCAATTGTTGCTTGCTTCTTTGAACTCCAAGATATAACTCCTGATCTAAGACTAAAAATATTACCTGAAGTACTTGTTCTATCATCCAAATCTACTGCTCAATCACTATCAATAAAACCAAATAATTTATATTTAAAATTATAAGAATATCAAATTTCATAATCTGTAGTTCTAGTAATATAACGTAGAATTATTTTAACAACTCCGAGATGATGTTTATTTGAGCTTTGCATGAACCTAGATACTACACCAATAAAGAAGTTAATATATGGACTAGTATAAGTTAGATAGATCAAATCTCCAACTAAACTTCTGTAGTATTTTGCATTTGTCAAACCTGTAACATCTTCAAGTTTCAATTTCTCATTTACATTTATAGATGTCGCTGGAGCTTTGCATTTAATCATGTTAGATTTTTTAAACAGATCTATTATATACTTTCTTTGTGAAATAAAAATTTCATCTGATTCTTACTTCAACTCCAACCCAATAAAATAGTGCAATAAACCTAGATCTGACATTTCAAACTTATTCATCATGTATTTTTAAATTCTACCATAATATATAATATCATCAATATAAGGGCAAACCATAAAAATATTATATTCACATTATTTCTTTAGATAAAAGGTAGGTTCATTATCACTCCTTTTAAATCCATTTTGATGAAAATAACAATCAATTTTACTGTACCATGCTCTTAGAGCTTGTTTAAGCTCATAAAATGATTTCTTTAGCTTATATATATTTTATTCATATCGTTTAACAAAAAAACCTTTAGGTTGAGTAACAAAAACATCTTGTAAATCTCCATTTTAAAACACATATTTTACATCAAATTGATAAACATGCCAACTAAAATAAGCAGCTAAAGCCAAAAAGGTTCTCACGGTTTCAAATCTAGCAACTGGAGAAAAAGTATCATCAAAGTCAATATCTTATTGTTGCGAATATCCTTTTGCTACAAGCTAAGTCTTATGCTTTTGGATACTTCAATCTGCATTATACTTTGTTTTGTACACTCATTTCAGACCAATAGCTCTATTTTGTTTTGGTAGATCAATTAGCTCCCAGGTTTTATTCTTCTCAATTGACTTGATTTCCTCCTTCATTGCTTTTTGCTATTTCTCTTTTTCAACTGCTTCCTTAAAACTTATAGGATCTCGAAATAAATAAAGTAAATATTAAATCATAAATCTTTATTAGTGATCTAAACCTTCCTGGAGGGGTTTCATATGAGGAATCATTTGTTGAATTTGAACTACTACTGGGTAAGGTTGACATTGAACTTGTTGGAGCAGGATCTGTCACTTGATTCAATGGAGTGACTAGTTCTGCTGGAAAATTAATTTGTGTTTCACCTTTATTGATCTTCCAATTCCAACTTAAATTTTCATCAAATACAATATTTTTGTTAATAATAACTTTGCCACTAATATGATTATATAATCGATATGCTTTGGATTGTAAGTAATAACCAATTAAGATATATTTTTCTAATTTTTCATCAAGCTTATGATGATTTTATGAATTTATCAAAGCATAAGAAATACAACCAAAAATTCTTAGATGGCTTATAGTCGGCTTTATACCATACCAAGCTTCAAAAGGAGTTTAATTCATAACAGTCTTTGTCGGTGAAATATTTAATAAATAAACTAATGTTGCAACTACTTCTGCCCAAAACTGATTCGGAAGATGATTTCCTTTAAGCAAACTTCTTGTCATTTCGACAATAGTTTGATTCTTATGTTAAGCTACACCATTTTTGCTCCGGTGTATATGGTGCTGTCAATTCCCTACGAATAGCATTTTCTTTATAAAAAGAATTAAACTCATTAGATATAAATTCACCACCTCTATTTGTTCGAAGTGTCTTTATGTATCTACCACTTTGTCTTTCTACAATTACCTTGAACTTTCGAAAGTTATCAAATGTTTCAGATTTTAATTTCAGAAAATATACTCAACTCATGCGACTATAATCATCAGTAAATAACAGAAAATATTAACTTCCCCCGAATGATTTTTTATTCATAGGTCCACATAAGTCATCATAAATTAATTCAAGACAATAAGATGATCTTCATGCTTTTCCAACAGGAAATGATTTCTTACTTTGTTTGCCATAAATGTATCATTCACATATATCAATTGTATTAATTTTAGGCAATCCGTAAACCATTTTTTTATTTAACAACCTTAAACCCTTAATGTTAAGGTATCCATATATCAAATGTCATAAATTTGTCTTATTCTTTTGATTTGCAACAAGAGCATGTTTCTCAATATTTGAAACATTAATTGAAATATCTTATTTTGCGTCATATAAACATTTGCTATAATCAAACCAGATTTTTTATTTTTAATAGTGGAACCATCATCAAATATAACTAAATATATAATATATATCAATTGTCCAACACTCAATAAATTATGTGATAAGTTAGGAACATAGAAAATATTATCAAGGTATTTTACCTTCCCTTGATTTGTCTTCACCTCAATTGTTCCTTTTACTTCTACTTTGATTTGCTTGCTATCTTCAAATTTAACTTTAAACTTATAAGTTTCATCAATATATCTAAATATTGACCTTATGCATGATATATGATTAGAACATCCACTATCCAAAAACCAAATATCATTTGAGATATCATTAACTTGTGAATGAGTCATAAACAATTTACTATTGTATTCATTTTCCTCTACACAACTTAATTGCTTTTCTATTTTTGAGCAATATGCTTTTCTAATTATAGTTTGATTGTCTTTCATCATACCCATCAAAGTGTCCTCTTCCTCTTCCTCTTTCAGTTCCTCTACCATAAAATCCTCCTCTGCCACATCCTTTTCTTATTGATTTTTTGTCTTCTTTTGAAGTAGAATACTCCTCATTAACCTGAAATATTTTTTTCTCACTTTTTTCAAGTGATATGTTCAACCTTGCTTTATGTGCTTGCAAGGAACCTATTAGTTTATCAAATAAATAAGTAGATAAGTTCTTTGACTCTTCAATTACCACAACAACATGATCAAATTTTGGAGTTAAACTTCTCAAATTTTTTACAATAATTATATGATCATGAAGATGTTCACCATAGGATTTCATTTGACTAACAATTTCAGTCACTCGAGAAAGAAAATCTTGCACTGATTCATTGTTTTTCATAAATAGAATTTCAAATTCACAATGAAGGGTTTGGAGTTTTATCGTAATCACCTCGATGAGCCTTGAAATTTATTTTGAAGTATCAACCAAGCTTATCTTGAGGTTATCGCTGTTGAAATTCTTGAAAAAATTATCTAATGCACAGCTTGCTGAATGAAGAACAATGCATTTGAGTCCTTCTTTATATTCTCCCTTAGCTTGGTTTCTTCATCTGGATCTGCATATCTATTCTCTATTAAATCTCAAAGATCTTGAGACTTGAATAGTGTATTAATCTTGATACTCCAAAATGCATAGCATTTGTCCGAAAAGATGGGAATAAGGGGTTGAGATATATAATTACCATTAAAAGCCATAATACCTAGTTCAGATTGAAACAAGGCTCTGATACCATAAATATTAAGGAATAAGAAGCAAGAAAATAATAAAATAGAATACTACGATCTAATTAATGATCTAATTAACGAAAATATTTTCAATCAAAAAATGACATCGTATTAAATAGGAGATAAAAGAATAATAATATTTATAAGATTATCTCTAAATATACATTTTATTTATACAATATAATAATAATAACTACCGATTATCATGAAATCCCATTCGGCATTTGGTGCCACTTCCGTGATTGACCTACAAATTCTCGGAAAAGTGGAATGAATGGGTCAAAAGAGTCTGACCTCAGTCCTCTTTGACACCATTGCCAGGTGGAGAAAATAGGAAGATTTAGTGTGGATCGGAGTAACAACAGTTGATGAAGGGACCAAAAAATAACACACCGGTATGATACATAGGTTTTGTGAGAGAGAAATAGGATGAGGAGGAAGATTTTGGGACACATCTTTGATGACGTTTTGTCTCCATATGCAAGCAATTTGGAAGCGTCACCGTCGTCTGTAAAGTGGACACCGAGGTGATGTGCCTTGGATCACTCTCTCGCTCTCTCTCTACACGTTATCTTCGTTGGCATCAGGGAAATGAACACCCACAAATGGTGTCGTCTTGCTCTCGACTCACCGGCAGAGTAGATATAGATAGTGGGATGCATAATAATTAGTCATTTATCTCGAAACAGATTGAAGAGTTATCAAGTTCAATAATAAGGATGATCGATGTCATCGTGGAATAATAATGTTCTGTGCCGAGGCTGACGCAATTAATGGTCCATTTCCTGTTGTTATCAGGTCCTTTACTCACGTTTAATTTGCTTGTCGGCAAACAACAAATCCTTGCAACTTGTGGAGCAGACATTAGACCACTAACGCACGCAAGATGTGGAGTTAGCATCACCCATCATTTCTGCAGTAGACGCTGCCGCATTTGATGGCACGGAGGGAGTTCTCAGATCCTCCCTCGGATCCCAACCCTCGATCGACCTTTCTTTCTTATTCCTTGTAATCTATCCAAACAACTGTTAGCCGCTGCGAGTGCAGTACGCCCCGAACGTGCTGTCATCGGCGCTCGCTGGCCTCACGGAGAAGAATCGGTCCGTGGACACGACGGATGCAGACTGCACCGGCAATCCCCTCCTCGCAACTAACCTGTGAAGATGATCGTTTCCTTTCGGGGCCAGGAAGCAACGTTGAGGAGTCGACTTCCTTTCACCGAGCTCTCAAGATTTCACCACCTGCTGAAGAGAGAGAGAGAGAGAGAGAGAGAGAGAGAGAGAGGAAGGTCGGCGTTCCAGAAACGGAGGAGAGAAAGACAACGCGGGGGGGGGCGCGGGTGAAGACATTAGTGGAGCTTTGATCAGCTCATCATCGTCATCTGCATGAGATGCCGATCGAAGAGGAAAGAGGAAAAGGAGGCAGAGGGACAGAAGCAGATGAGGTATGATGATGACTGCGGCATGGATAGCATGGAATCTTTGATGGGTCCAGAAACAGTCTCGAGTTCTTGCAGAATGCTGCGCTGCAGTCTTCGAAGTTGTATGACGGGTAAAATATTGGTGTCATTTTAGTTTTATATTAATCGAAGAGTAAAAATTTTTTTTTTAAGAATTCATCTAATGTTTCCTTATCAGATCGGATCATTACATCAAATAGCAGAACAATATATTTGAAAAATAAATTATAATTATATTATATATATATACAAAAAAAATGCATAAAATATTTGGTGACGAAAATTAAAATAAAATAAAGGTTTGAAACTCCAACACCTTTTGACGACATAAATGTAGAATGATAGCACACGATGTGAGATTAAAATATTTCCACAAATAATAGCTATTAAAAAGCCCTCCGGACTTTACAATACATCAACCAAAATAACGAGAAAAATGCTTTCATCCCCACCCACTCTCTCGATGCTCGCCGTGACCGTAACTCCTCGCCGCAAACATTTTTAAGTCACGAAGGGTAAATTCGTCACTTTCATATAATTTAGTTAATATATAATTATAATTATAATCCATTGTTCTCCGGATCGTGCTACGAGAACTCCTCCGCGTCCAACTCCCCAAACTGCACTTCCCATAACTGCCGCCTCGGGGAGTAGAACTCGGCCAAGCAAAAGGGCGGCGCCTCCAAGGCGTCCGCCTCGCCGCCGCAGAGGCACCCCCCGAACGGCGCTGATCGCTCCTCCGGATAGCAGAGCACCGACCTCGGCGAGAAGCGGGACTCGACGCACGTGTCGCCGCCGTTCCCCTTCCCCCAGCCGTCGGTCTCGGCCCGCTTGGCGTACCTCGGGGAGAAGTTGGTCACCGCCTTCGGGCCCCTTAACCGCACCGCAGCGGTGTCGTAAACCGCCGCCGCCTCCTCCGCGGTGTCGAAGGTCCCGAGCCACACTCGCTTTCCCCGACCCGGGTCGCGGATCTCCGCCGCCCACCGGCCCCACGGCCGCCGCCGCACTCCACGGAACCTCCTCGCCCTCTCGCCCCCCGCCACCCCCTTGACCTGCGGCTTCATCGGGGCCGCCTGCCGGCCCGGCGCAACCTCGATCCCCACCTCGTGCACGTGACGCCTCACCCTCCGCAGCCCTCCGACCTCTGCGTCCTCGCCGGACGAGGAGTCAGTGGCGTCCGCGTCATCGAAGCGGATCCGCACCACCCGCCGGTTCTGCCACCTCCAACCGGCGGCCTCGCTCGCCGGGATCGTCTTCCTGATAGCAACCACATGCTCTGACAGCCTCATCGCGGTGCCAGCGGCGTCCGTCGGATCCATCGCCGGGCCGCTATCTACCACCGGCAAATCATCGGTGGAAAGCGTAAAGCCACGGATTCCATCGTCTCGCTTCGAACTAAAGGTAAAAGATGGGACCCCTTCCTTTCCCCCTCCTCTAATTCAGCAACCGGCAGACGGTGGAGAAACCGGAAGAGCTAAAGATACGGTGGTCAGAACGGATCAGATGGCGAGGGTTTTAGCTGCTGAATCCAGTGCGGGAATTCAGGGGTGTATTTATTTAATCAAAGTGGGCTAAGAACTCATACTCCAAAATGTCCAATGTGCCCTTACACGTTAATTTCAGATCTACCCTCGGCCTCCATCACGCGGTTGGATCAAAAACGCGGCCGTGTGATAAGATATGGCCGTTCGAAGGTCGCTGTGAGCCGCCGCGAGGGCGAGGGAAGGGGCTCGAAGGACAATTTGGTAATTCGGATGAGCACGCCGCCGCCTTTGTCGTGGCGTTCACCGAACGGCCCCTACCGAGGCCGCAATTATTAATATATTATTGCGTGCGATGGCCTCGATCGACGGCGGAGAGCGAGTGAATCATGCGAATGTGGTCAAGCGCGTCATTGCGCCACGTGAATAATTCGGCAGACTATGTGGCATGCACAAGGAGGCGACAGGGGTCACGCGCACCCAATCCCAATCCACCACAGTGTTTATTATATTCTATTTCTTCAGACAAAGATAAAGAAAGAAGAAGAAGAAGCGAGCGAACAGGGGGAAGGAAGGGAACAAACTTTGTGATTGGCTACCGATCGCGAGCCGCCAGGCGGACGATCTGAACTCCCTTTGGCTTACATAACCCTTTGGTGACTCGGGTGAGACACGGGATCGCGCAAGTCGAGAATCTCGGCTGCGCACTCCCTACTGTTTCAGCAGTGGATGTTTAGGAAAAGGACTCGTGGTGGTTTGGCGTGTCGCCGACTTATAATTGGCTTCGACTTTATTCGGATGGGGAAAATGTTGGAATCCATGGGGAATTAGTAAGTGTTTTTTTTTTTTTCTTCTTCTTTTTCACGTCGATCAAATACACCGTCTGTTGAATAGGGTCATTTGTCCTTGGACCTCAAATTTTGTCTCAAGCACCGTCCCACCTTAATTCCTATCCGTGTCCCAACTCCATCTAGATATCGAGTTCCAGCGACACCTTCTGTTTTCGCTTGGAACATATCATCGTGTAAAAGAGCAGATGGACATGCTTTTTTTTTTTGGCTACTAAAACTAGATTTCCATTTGTCCTCTTAATTTTCCTTGGATCCATACGAAAACATTCTGTTTTCCCATTGTATCTGCTCTTTGAGGTCTTTCATTGAGTGTTGTACAGGAAAAGTCATGGGCTCAGCGACATACATCATATGCAATGGTTCGATCGCAAGTGGGTGAGCAGTGTTTGCAGTATGTTCGTGGAGAAGAACACGAGAACTTTGTTTTTAACCATTATGAAGGTGTGATCCTCAGATGCATTGAGAACTACTGCCAGAATCAAGTGTTCGAGTATGGCTCTTCCAAGTTGAAGATTAAAGAAGGCGAGTTTAATTGAATAGCTGAGACAGAAATCGAATGCTCCATTATCGAAAAAGTAACTCGATATTAAGGAAAATATGATCTTGAATTCAAAAGTCTTGTTTACAAGGGCATGAATTCCCTCAACAACATTATGTACAACCATTTTTTACCACCACCTCACACACCAGAAAGTGAAAGGGGATTTGTGAGCCAGGCATTGACCAAACCTTTGTGGGGGAACACATCAAAGAGATCAGCCCAATCGTGACGGACATCGCAGGAAAGCAGCGTGTGCCCAAACCACGGTGGTCTTCACGTGGAAGGGAATTCTTTTCGCAACTGAGATCGAACAAAAGGGAGAGGAAGCAACTCGATAAGCTTCACGTTCTAATGATGAGAAGCGAGCATGGCGACTTCTCTTTCAGACGTCACTGGTGCTGTCCGTGTTTATATCATGGAAATAGCGGTGCTGTGGGCAACACGTAAGTGTTAGGTTTTGCCTAACTTATCGAGCTTTCTGATCCGTGACAAGCACAAGCTTGTTTCCACCTTAAACTCTGAGGTCCTTCACATCCTTAGGAGTCAGTCGCGATCCTCTCCCCTTGTGCAGGTCAGTGAACTGCAGGTGTCGTCCCAGCTATCACAAAAAAACAGTTTTGTGTTTCTCCAAACCTCAGCAATACTAACTACTCTTCAACCTGTGGTTGCATCCAACTGCTATAGTATTTCCTTGCAAATCTATTAGATAAAATGACAATAATTCCTCAAAAAGAGGGATCAGTAGAAACTTACTAGCAAAATTCCAAATGCTGCAACAAGAGCCTACGACGACTTACTAGCAAAGTTCTTATCAAGGTGTTGCCCCCCTGTGCTAGCCGGTGAGTTCCATTCAGCCAACAATGAATCCTCAAGGGAAGGAAAGTTTAAATCGTATTCACCAAGGTTTCCTTCGAGTAAAAAGGGTGATGTTCGCATCCAGTTCTCGTTTAATCGAGTTACGGTATCCTTTAGTTCTGTTGACATTATTGGGTGTCCAATCTGTCTCTCCCTTCATTGTTCTCCGTCCATCCCTGACATGGTACCCTCGCCCCCCTCACTGTGTGTAATAAATGCGTAAGGCTGCCATCCATGCTTTGACTCGGTCAAGTCCAACAAGTTTGACCCAACGAGTGTTGGGGGACCGCAGGGGGAGCTTACCGTTCGATTTCCCACTCTTGCAGCGTTTCTTGAAGTGGAACTCCGGTGTGGATTATATTTGGGTTGCACGCTTAAGAAAAGATCATGTCTACGTACTCGGTTCGAGTTACCGATCCCAAACCAGACGACCGAGAAAAGGGGTCACCAGATTGCGTTTCGCAAGCATAGACTGAGCATTCGTTGGAAAAAGCTGCACTTATATAACCAAGAAAGTTGAGAATGGGAAGGAGGATTCTACTGTCCAATTCCCTATCCGACGTGATGCTCGACAGAGCAAAACAAAGATTAGGTGGACTCTCCCTCTCTCTAATCTGACATCAATACCATGACCTCGGGGGCAAGGCTCCTCCAGATCGTGAACAATTCTGAGATCCATGGTGGATACCACCCACACTCGAGCAGTTCATCGACCTGATTCCCGATTCTTGGGTCAGCTAGCTAGCCAGCCAAGTGGATCCAGTTGGAGGTTGTATCAGTCCTATGTATCTTAACTATCACTGTCAGAGACCGGTTGCTGCCCTTGCAGCAGCCTTATCCTGTGCGACCGACTCGCGTCGCGTCTTCCCCGATTGCATTAAGTCTGCAAGACTTAATGGCAGAAGCTTCTCTTTTCTTCTGCCGGGCATGTGCATGCGCCAGCATCGTAAGAAGCACGACGGGTGGATTACTTGGGTGTGAGGGGAAGATGAGCTTGTTGGGCATGAGTTGGGAGCTCCGGCTCTCCAATCACGGGAATCCGGCCTCTAGCTGCAGTCACGAGCCGTCTTGGCGATGACTGCATCCATCTGTTCATAGCTGTAAAACACCAGAATCCTAGGGTAACGCAGTGTGCCTGCATTGCAATCCTCTCGACCATGTCCCCTCTCCATTGGTGTGCTACCATCGTGGATGATTCATACATAATTATGCCAATGGCGCTGTAGATCGAGTGAGGGACGCTGTCATCTCTGAAAACAGCCTCTTCACTTGAGCTCTGCTGCTGGGCGGCGAAGCCTCCGTCACTCCTCGTTGGAGTAGCAAGGGCATCAGCTCCTCCTTGGATTGAGAGACGAAGTGCCCTACCATTTCATAGCCCTGCTGCTGGGCTCGTCCTGCCCGTTGCCTTCTATAGTTGTAGCTCCATGAAAATTCCAAAGGAAAAATGGAGGGGCATCTTAAGAGGCCAAGATTTGATCATACGTGACTGACATGCATGTAGATAGAAGACAGAAAGGGTGATGCTTCATATCTAATGGACTCCAAGTCTTTTCCTGGGACGGAATGTGTTGTGCAACGTGAGTGCGTAAGAACGGTGTGTGTGGGTGGGTGGGTGGGTGGAGACGAACGCTTCTGTTCTCCGAGGACAAAGCAGCCTGCAGTACTGCTATAATTGGGCGTGGCAGGGCAGTAGTCAGAAGTCACCTTTATCAAGCCTGACAGATGCTTTATTACTGGGCACGCACCCATGCATGCATGCATGGGGTTTAAACTGTCATTGCCTGCTTCGTGTATACCAGTCTGCTGCTCCTGTCTTTTTGGCTCTCCTCCACTGGGGAGTGCGCGAATACAGGCCGACGCTAGCTTTTTCTTTTTTTTGTTCTGTTCCAAAGGAAACACTAAATTGTAGGTGAATTAGGTCTGTCATTTTACTGGGTGAATATGTTGTCTCTTAGCTTCTACCTGCATCACTCATGGAGGGAGATAAAATGTTACTGCCACAATTTTTTTTTTACATTAGCTTTGTGCAACACTAAGAGGGGATGGTTCCACTGATTCTTGTTCCATAGCGTGTCTCCAATATTTCTCTCCTTACTCCCTCACCACTCTCCCTTCCTAGTATGTGATTGGACATCTTGTGCTAAGATCCTCCCTCTCCCTCTCTCTCTCTCTCTCTCTCTGGAATCTCGATAAAAGAGTTGGTGTTCATCTCAGCAACTCCAGACCATCCTCCGATCTAGTTGCATGACCAGTTTCCTCTCTTCCAGTTGATGACAATCACAAGCATCAAGCAAACCTTCCTTTACCTATAAATCCCATGGATGCATGAAGGAATTGAATAGGGCCTCCACTTTACCTCCACCGCAGGAAAACTAACAAAACCATCCGTCGTCCTCTTCCCCATATATCCAGAGAGGCCTTCCTTTCTCCTTCCGTTACCACCATGGACACGAAAATGGCTGATGATCCGCAAAGCCGCAAGAGCATTGCCACCACCGCCGCAGCACTGAATCTGAGACAGCAAGGGCTCAAGTGCCCCCGATGCGACTCCCCCAACACCAAGTTCTGCTACTACAACAACTACAGCCTCTCCCAACCAAGGCACTTCTGCAAGACCTGCCGGAGGTACTGGACCAAAGGTGGTGCGCTCCGGAACGTGCCCATGGGCGGCGGCTCCCGCAAGAACAAGAAATCCAAATCCTCGGCCCCGTCGCGCCTTCCGGCGGCTCCCCTCTCTGGGTTCCACGAAACAGGCAGCAGCCTCAAATTTCTCAATGGGCTTCCCTCTTCGGTGGCCGTGGACTTCCAAATAGGTCTGCCCGCTGCCTCAGGGCTCCATGATCCGACCACATCCACGGTCTTCAACAGCAACCAGTTCATCAACTTCGTCGACATCTCACGCGATGCAGCGTTCTCTTCTGATGCTACCACCCCGGCGAGATTCAATTACCCAATCTCTACTGCAGGGGTGCTGTATAATGAGACCAAAGGTACATCTATATCCTCTGCTGCTACCAGCAGTAGCATTGTCTCTTCCATCGAGTTCCTGAGCTCCATCAACCAGGACCTCCATTGGAAGTTTCAGCAGCAGAGGCTGGCTATGATCGTCGGAGGGGAAGTTCATAAACAGAGCAGTAGCCCACTGGAGATCGAGCAGGAATTTACATCTTTCGAGGTAGCAGACACAGCTACAGATGAAGTTTGTGGCTGCAGTGAATCCGGGAATACACGCGCTGCTACTGGGACTAATAGTTCGATGGCATGGTTGCCGGAGAGTTTTAATTACACCCTACCGACTTCGACCACAGTAAGTATCAACAGCATCGGCAACCTCAACTGCAACAACAACGGCGACAAGAGTAGTACCAACATCAACATAAGCTATTGGAACGGAATCCCTGCATGGAATGACATGCCACAGTTCTCAACGCTACCTTATTCGGTGGATATGGAACTATAACATCTAAGTACCTTTTCCAGCTTATCGTTCCTTTCGAGGTCTTGTCTTTTTTTTTTTTTTGCAGTAAAGCAGTACCGGGAATCTGAAACAAAAACGAGTTTGCCATACATTCCAAGTTTCAACTCCATTCTCTTTCTTCTAGTTGAAGGGCAGGATCATTTCGGCAGTTGCAAGGTGAGAAGATATGCACAGCTGAAGTTGTAGGCAGCTGCTTCTATTACTAATCTCCACAAAAGTTCTCTCTCTCTCTCTCTAAGTGTTTGTAAAGAAAAATTGCCTGAATTACTAGGTTTTTTTTTCGTCTCAGCGATGGTGAGTATGTCTTGTTTTTCTCTTGGGGTTCTATCAGGAACTCAAGCCTGAAGAAGGTTTCTCGAATTTGTTTAGATGTAAGGTCTTTTTGGTTTGTTATGTATGTATGGTTGGCGTGAGATCAGACACTTGATTTCAAGCTGTTGAATATTTATTTTGATTAGAGAGGAATAGCGGTAAGCTTTCCAAGAACTGAGATTGAGAAACAATATATTGATACTTGATTATTCGATCCTCCATCTTGTATACCAGAGCTTGTGCCAGAGAAACTATCGGGAGGGAGATCTTTCGACGCAAAACAACGTCATGTGAGAAACGATAGTAGTGCAAGGAGGAATCTCCAGAGCTCGAGGATGGAGGTGGCGGTGGTGGAATGGGGTCGCACTCGTTGGGTGTTTTCTTCTTCCCGGCGGGCTTGCTTCCCATTTCTCGTCCTCTGAAGGAACAAGAAACCGAGGGAATAGCCAGCCAGCGCCCCGAGATGGACCCCGGTTATTGGCCCCCCTGATTGAGCCAATCGATGTCTGCCATGTCATCAATCATCGAGTGAACTACCGGGTTTCACCCTTCATCATCCCGACACGAATCTGAATGCACCCGCGCAGCTATCAAAAGAAATAAAAGATAAAAATAGGGTAGCTTCTGCCGGTTGAAGCCATGGAAGCAGTCGGTTCGCTACCCGTCTCCTTCGTCTCTTATCTGCTCCGCGGCCGCCCAGCCCTGCCGTCGAAACCCCCCTCGAACTCCAACTCCACCTCTTTCTTTATCCGGCGGAAGAGGAGACCCTTGCCCGCCGGATCCGCTCCCGCGCGCGGCCCTCGCGGGTCCTTCCGCGTTAGCTCGAACATCAACGGCGAGAAGGCCGACGAGTCCCGGTTCTTCGATGAGGATGGCGTGGTGGAAGACATGGACGGCTACCTCAACTACCTATCACTCGAGTACGACTCCGTCTGGGACACCAAACCCTCGTGGTCAGTCCATCTTGTTCTTTGCCTCCGATTCGTCGCTGTAGATCTTTTTTTGTGTTGTGCGGCTCGAAATTGAGGCTATCATGTATGAGCATATCAAATGTCATGTGCATGTTCTTTTAAACCCCAAGTCTGTTTGATTCAGGGCGTAATTTTAGGTACTGTTGGAGGCTATTTTACTTGTCTTTAATTTTGTATATGGTCGAACTTGTGAAAGTCTTAGGTTTGGTCTGAAGAAATGGAAGAAATCAAGGGAGGCAAGTTATATGGTTCTTTTTTCTTCTTTCCCTTTCAATCTTCCCCGACCCCATAGAAACTCCCGGTGAAGAGGCTTTTGTCAAGGTGTTCTATGTTGATTAACATGGATTTATAGCCATAATTGGGCTTGTGACATTCTCGAGGGTCATAACTTTTATGATTACAGGGACAGACCTTGTAGTGAAATTCAAGCGGTAGCATTCAGGGTTCGTAGGATTAGCCAATCTTGATTTGGGTCATCAGATTCAGCATCGTATCTGTGTTTAATCTTGAAACCCTTGACTTCTCGAAGCCGGGGGATCCAACTGATGACAGTCAACTGTGACCCATTGGATTCAGTGAAACTGGTTATCAGAGTCTATTTCTAGATGGCCTGGCACAAAATGCGTCTGCCAGTTCCCCCAACTTCCGTTCCCATGGAATATATCCTAGCTGATTTTAGATGATTTTTGCTCATCTTACAGTTGCAAAGTCAGGGTTTGATGGTTTCATACGCTTGATCTTCCTGTGGAGTGGTCAGTTCAGGATGACTCCAAAGGAACCTCTCTTGGATCTCTGGATCCTAATCTGAGACTATATTTGAGACTATATCATCATCTCCAATGTATGTATGTCATAGAGTGCTGAGCTTTTCGTGAAACAAAAAAACTTGAGTCACACACACCTTATTATTTTTACATAAGAAAGAACGAATAGTATTCTGAAGAGGGCACAAAACAGCAATTCAATTTATATGTGGAAGCGTAGAACCATGTCTGATGGGTTTATAAACCTGGAAAGTATGTTCTTTTCCCAGGTTTAACTAGTGCACATAAAGTCTCATATTTAACTTCAGTTGTCAAATTTATCTCATAATAGGTGTCAGCCATGGACCATATTGCTTACTGGAGTTGCAGTAGTTGCATGTAGCTGGACTATTCTTCATTCAGCAGCAATAAGTGTTGGATTATCCATTTTGATATGTGGATGGTGGTACATCTTTCTGTATGCATATCCTAAGGTTTTGCACTCAAACTTATAACTCTCATATGATTTACTTGTTTCCCTTACATTTTCAGATATGTAAAGGTAAGAAATTATTAGTGCTTCATTCTTAAAATATGATTCTATGTTTTTTTCATTTTATGTCATTTTTTACTTTCATATTTTTGAAAATTATTGAAAAACATCACTTATTTGTAATGGATCTACTTAGAATATTCTAATTCTGCAAGGGAGGAGATCGAATCAACATAATAGAAAGATAATTGCTTGTCAACGCTTCTTAGTAGATAAAACATGCATCGGCCTTTAAGAGGTGGCTTTATAAAGGTATCTTTTATCATGACTGTAATCTCTCCTACAAAAGTCATTTCTATTTTATCAGTAAACCGGTCTAAAATGTCTTATTCTACAAGCAAAGCTTATGATTTGTTTAACCATGGTTTTTGTCACATTGAACAGACTCTTTTTTAAGAACTGAAGACTCTGTTCTTAGTGGTCATTATGTTGTTATTATCCTTGATATTTTCTTCTTCTTGTAGCGGTTTTGCTTGCAATTGATAAATTTTGCCCACAGAACAAAGAAAGGCTTAGTTCCAGAGTTGCAAGATTGGTATTGGGAGTAGCATTGGCTGATAACAATTCAATTGAAAGGATCGATTACAAGTTTAAAAATGTAGCAAAAACAAAACTGATAAGATATAACTCGAATAGTCACCATAGATGTGAATTATTAGGTAAAACAAAGACAAGCAAAGAAAAAAGGACTTATTTGAGAGAAGTACCCATGATATATAGGATTGATTGTGAATCTCATTACACCTCCTTCTCTGTGGTAGTATCTTTATTTCTTCACAAATTTGGTCAAAAATAGTTAATGTGGTAGTTGTAGTGAATAACAAACGTAATACCAGCTATGCCTCCTCTATTTCATACTGATAATGGCAGGCTTAACAAGTAGTAGTAATCTTCCAACTATTTAGGGTCAGCTACATGAAAGTTTTCCGCTATTGAGCTTGTAATGGCTGGTCTCTCTCTCTATTTCCTCAGCTTTGTTCTTTGTACCTAAATTCTCTTCTATTTTTTTTCTTTTGAGGCTGTCAAATCAATTAGAATGGGCCATAATCATCCAACTTCGATAGAGTTTGGTTGAATCTAGTTGATTCGACTGATATTTGGCAATAAGATCGAGAATGTGGTCGAAATGGATCAACCTTAGATTGATATTGATTGGGTGCTTGGATGTTATATTGAAGTAGGATGACGCGATGAATTTTTCTGGGAGATAGCTTAAGAGGCACTGTAAAATGAATATTGTTCATACATTTGATCCTAAACTTCCTCCACAATTGTGTGAGCCTCATGCAATAGGCAATTGTTCTGGTCATGCAATGATTTTTTGGCAACAGAAAACAGCAGACAGCAGTTGGACAAATTATGGGTTTAGTATGTTGCTATCCTTAAAATTGAAGTTCTGTGTATGATGATCTAGTGTATGATATGAAGAAAAATAAGCAGAAATCAGAAAAAATCACCAAATAAATTGTACATATATATATATATATATGTATGTATATATACATATATATATGTATATATATATATTTATATTTATATTTATATGTATATGTATATGCATATGTTATTAGAAGAAAATGAATATAAGAATTATACATATTTATAAGTTTAGAGGGTGGTGTTGATAAAGAATCAAGCTAATTCTATTTAAATCAATTGAGCAGCTGATATTTTATCTTTCTTCTACTGTATAAGTTTGTGACTGAACCAACCTCTTTTATGTGTGCCATATCTTGTTCACTCCAAAATCCTTCTAAATTCTAATATGATTAACATCTACCCTTGAAGCACTTTCTTATTGGACGGAAGAAGATATCTTCTTAGAGAGAAAAATGAGACAGGGAAACGAGAGGTAGATCAAAGCCAGAGAGAAGATTGAAAGAGATGGCCAAGGAATTATCGGGACTTATTGAGAGTAATTATTAAAATTGGTTTCTGTAGACATCTAATCATCGTATAAATAGAAAACAGAATTGTGGAAGTAACATATTAAATGTTAAAATAAAAACAGCTTATGCAGGGTATGGTTCAAGAAGACACAGTAAGAATATCCTTCACTAGGTCTTTGTCCACCCTCTTGGCTAGTATGTGTATAAATAGTTTATCTATTGTATATGTGTAAATAAGATTGAATATGTTTCCATAGTTTATTCACATTAGAACGGATCAAGGAAAAATCTAAACCGTGTTATGTTTCTTAACCTGAGTTAATCTGGAGTTTAGAGATCTTGCTACTCTTCATCTCCAGAATTTTCAGCTATTTATAGGATATATGTGAAACTTACTGAAGCCATTTTGTTCCTGCTTGCCAGGCATATTCAGACATGATAGCTGAAAGAAGAAAAAGGGTGAGCAGCGGAATTGAAGATACATTTGGTATTGAAAAGAAAGGATGATGTAAATTTAGAAAGGTGTAAGCTCTAGTGTTTTGTTGTTAACTTTCTGTAGATTCATGAGACTAGAAGTTCTTGTTATCTTAGACTCAGTACTAAAGGATTCCCAGAACTCAGACGGAGGATCAACAGTAGGGAAGGAGAAAGAAGAGGAAAATTTCTACCTGGGCTACCACCAACTGAGTTCTTTGGTCCTCCTTGGCAGATGGTTTGATGCATTAGCTTTATAACTTTCATTGTCACATGTAGTTTTTAATCTCAAGTTGGTTTTCTTTTGTATAAAAACATTGTTTTGATTTTAAATACTTTATGGTAAGTCGATTCTTTTTGGGTTTTTTTTTTTTTTTTTGCTGGAACTGATGTAGTAGCCTTTTCTTTGTCCCATGTCATTTTATGGAGCAAAATTTATTGCCTTAGGGTAAGACTGGCCTTTGGTTTTAGTTTAGTTTTGTGTCGGGTTCTTAATGTCAAGCTAATGTTGTGGACACTCAGCCTCTAAATCTAATTCTTGTAATAGATCATGAAAGTAGTCGGTGCAATGTTTTCTCTCCAACCCGTTGAAAGCTAAGCTGATTAGAAATCTGATACTATGAGCATTAGTAAGTTCAAACTCTTTTTTATGTCTCATCAAAAGAAATGAAGCAGGAATCCCAGGATTTGATCTCATTACCAAGTTTGCCTGCACTTTTGATATCGTCTTCAAGGAAACAGTGACTGCACTAGTAAATATACCTTTTTGGTCTTTTTCGGTTTGCGTATATTTGTTCTCATTTTTTTCCAACACTTGCTATAAAATTTTATACAGTAATCATAAGAAATGCAACATTAACATCGCCTGAGATCTTTACCAAGGCATGCATGCATGACATGGAGATAAGAGGAGAGCTCGGGATCGATCTTATGTTTGATAAGGCACTAACTAGAGTTTGGCCAATCATTAAATACTTGAGAAATTATAACTAACCTGCTGGGTTTTCTTAATCCCGAATCCTTAATTGATAAACCTCAATCTATGCACTCATTCCCACGAGCTTAGTAGTCTTTCCACAGCATGTCTTCTTATCAGTTGCAGGTAATTTAGCTCATTTAAATTTTGGATCACAAAAGGAGGACTCTTGAACATTGACGTCGTTCATCAAGTGTTTTTTTTTTATTTTTATGTTTTTTGTTCTTTTTTACTTTTGGCACACACACGTGTCATATGGTTGACTTAAACATTCGCTTTGACTGTCAGGCGTTGAATGTAAGACTGGTGAAGGGACGAAGCCAAACACCTTCTTGGGTAACATACAAACTCGCCATGTTGGAGGAGCTTATAAATGTTTGATGGACCTCCATTTGATTTCAAGGATAGACCTCGATCAAGGAACGCAATCCCATACCTTCGATGGTGTAGCTCGAAAAACCAGCGTCCGTAAAGTTCATACGCCATTCGTGTTTCATCCCTCCACTGACAACCATCATCTGCATGTCTAGGAACAACTGAGACTCCCTCGACTAGTCACACCTGCTGCCTTCGTCTCCCTGGAGAACAATGTCGATGACGATGACTTTGCCTTCATCTTGCTTGGACGGTATTGCCTCCCTGCAGCGTTTTAATATCTTCACCCATTCCGCATCGCTCCGGTCGTGTAGGATCCACTGCAGCGTACAATGTTGGATCGACACATAAGCTTATAGTCTTTCTCCTATTCCCATAATCTTCCACTGCATGGCACAGTTGCTGCCTTCATTCTTGACTAAAGAGAGCAAAGACAAACTGTGAACAGTAAACTAAAACACAAAATGAACAAAACAAATCCCAAACTTGCTTTGATGTTTTCCTCCCCAACCAAGCGATTCCCTTTTGACAGGACGTGCCCTGTTTTTCCAGAAAATATATTCTAGGATAAACTCGATATATATATATATATATATATATATATATATAAATCCGAAATGCTTTTATTTATTGTGTTTTCTTGTTTTCTAGAAAAAGCTTTAGAACTCAAGATATGAGATATGTTGCTTCGGAAGGGTTAGGAATTGTTAACTTTGATGTACCGTTGCGTGTACCGTTAACATAATATCAGCCGATGGTATATGGTCGAACATGTTCCCCCCAACAAAATCCAAGTTGTTCGGCGTGCGCGCGGCCGCGGCCGCCGCCACGACGTGGGGCAAGTCGAGGACGGTGCACTTCATGTGCGGGAAGGCCTCGGCCACGATCGCCGCAAGGGTGCCCGTGCAGCCACCCACGTCCACCATGGCCCGTGCTCCCTCCAGCACCTCCGCATGCTTCTTTACCAACGCCTGTCCCACCAGCTGAGAGTCGCTCGCCATCTCGAAGATCCCCCTCCCGTGGGCCGCGCCGAACGGCGTGGGCGCCCTCCCGTGGAACCACGCTCCCAACGAGTGCCACGACTGGAGCATGAACGGGTGGAGCATCCCCACAACGAACGGGGCCGCCGCGGTGTGCTTCGAGCTCACCAGGAGCCTCGACCATGGCGTGAGGGCGTACACATCGTCTTCCTGCTTCGCGAAGCAGCCGGCCTGGACCAGCATGCGCATGAGGCGTCGGAGGGCGGCGAGCCTGGCGGGAGGGAGGCTGAGGGCGGCGGCCAGCTGAGGGAGAGTTGCGGCGCCGCCATGGGCGAGGATGGCGTCGGGGACGCCGAGCTCCACCGCGCACTTGACGGACATGGAGGTGATGAATCTAAAAGTGTGGTTCCACACCTCGCTCTGGGCCTCAAGCTCCTCCATGACGCCCTCCGCAATAGGGTGCTCCATGCTCTCCCGTACAGCGCTCCCCACGATGCTCCCTTATCTCCCGCCTCTGATCAGTAATGCACATATTAGGGGTATTTATACATTATATATATCTATTATCTTTTTCCAATATATATATATATATATATTTGTATACTTACGTAGAAAACTCTTCGTAGAAATTGGACGTACGGTGTCTTTACAATAGAACAAATACAGAAACAATGGGGAACGTAACATTTCCGTCATCGTTCGTACCCGACTTTGGCACGGAGTCCATGAACAGGTAGGTAATTGGGGTCCCACAAATTTTGTCGCTAGAAATGGCCCTCGAGAATACAGTTTGGCTTGGGATCGATCGCACTCCCATGGAATGATCGGTTCCCACGAATGGTGGGGGGATGAAAAGAAAGCCACGCATCACCTAAATATAGTTGTCATCTGTGGACGCATATTTATCAACTCCCTCGAGTTGATTGATTTAGCATCATTGCATGCATGTATGCGTGGACGTGCACATGCTTTCTTTATATATCATCACGTGGACGTTGATGATATATCGGATATGGATAGCTAGACGATCGGGTTTGGATTTGTGTTTGGATATCATTCGTTACCCGACCCGTTTCCATCGCCGAGCACTGCCACCGCAAGCAGAGCGGAATTAATTAATTCGGCACCAGAAATTTCACGTCCGGCGATCTTCACCTCGATCGCGGTTTCTAGTCGGTGGATGATAGAGGGGTTTAGTGCGACGCGCACGCGGGAAAGCCAATCTGCGGGGGAGGGAGAGGGATGACCGAATCGGCAACGGATGAGAGGAGGGTTCGGCGAGCCCCACTGGAAAAAGGGGGCAGAGATCCGCCCGACACCCCATCCAAGGTTCGATCCCCTTCTCTTTCCATCTCTTCTCCCATTTACCTTCTCCTTTCCCGATCGTTTCTATCCGTCGAAAAAGAGTCCTCTTTATTACCTCGCTGGAAGTTTCTCTGAGATGAAGCATTGTTTACTTCGATTATTTTGGTTGTTGATCTTGAGGGTTATTAACTTCCGTTTTATTTCGTTGAGAGGATTTGAAGACCAAATAAATTTATATTGCTCCCAAAAAAAAAAAAAAGGGGCCAAAGTTTTATCCTATAGTAGTACTTTTCTTCACAAAAAGAAAATTATATTATGATTTGAAAGTTACAAGAATTGACCTGTGAAGGTCATTGTGTTATAAGACAGATAAATCAGGGGAGAAGTATTCTACCCATGTCGAAGAAGAATGATCAAATATCTAGATTGTTGAGGAGCCCAATTTGCTACAATACCAAGAATCTTTATCCATAGATTTTGGTTTTGGTTAAGCTGTATGACATCTTATCTTTTTCTGAAGTAAATTGATAGATTGGAATTTTCTATCCAACTCATAACACTGAGTTCATTGTTTACAATTGGTGCCTAAATGCTTGAATGATTCTTGCCGAAGACAATGTCAAATAAAGTCGTTTATCACCTACTTTCTGAGAAGGTTAGAGACAATAAGAAGCTGGAATCAAGATGGGCCTTCATGCAAGAGACAAGAGTTGAGTACTTTAGAGGGAAGGATTTTATAGTCTTTTTGCGAAATCATCCAGAACTCAAGGAAATTCTTGGTTCAGAATCTTCATATAATAATTTAGAAGTGGATGATGTCATTGATACCTTAGTGAGGAAGAACCTTGTGATGGATTTGCTTAAGTCGAATGGCATCATTGTGTGTCTGTCAGTAAAGGTGAGTCTCCCTGAAACCTCCTATGGTCCTTTAGGACCTACAAAAGAGAAAACGCGTTAGAGAAAACGTTTCACTCGAGATTCACAAATAACCATTTCGGCAAACACTTTATACTCAATGCAAATTACAATCATGAACTTCATAAGCTTTGAAAAGTCACATAATAAAGAGTCATGGTCCATTACAGACCGAAATCCCTACAAATGCCTACATGACACAACTCTCGTTTACAAGCCGAAAATGACCCACAAAAGCTAACCAAACTAGGGCTGCCAAGCCTATTGCTAGCTCGCTACATGCTGTATAGACCATGAACAAAAATCGAAAGACACAGACATACATGAGCTTTACATCGGATACCCTGTTTATATCTTTGTCCGTGACAGTATAGTTAAAACAATTAGGCGTAGGAGGAAAAGGTTATCATCTGCAGATACATTCTATAAGGATCTCGTCATCTCTCTAAGATTGAATAATGACAGATCTGATTACTGATCCGGAGCTTTGAGTTCTTTTGATAACTGTTTTTAGGTTAACTTTAGAAACACAGGCTTTTCTTCTTCTTCTTTTTTCCTGGGTGTAGTTTGTACTTGTGTTGTCACTGTATTAGATGAAAATCTGAAAACACTGAATGAGTTCATCCAAACAAGGTAGTTTGTACCATTACCTTGCTTTGGGATTTGAATAAATAACTTCACACCATTAATTTGCTTATGCTTATATGCATGATTGAGCATGTATGTTATGGTTCGAGGTCCATTTATTTTGTTGATGGGTATCCTATGCAGCTGCTGCTTGATTCTGACCTTCTTATGTTCAGGGATTATACTCTATTACATGTTGGCTTTGTATATGCGATCTTTCAACAACTTCCTTTAATTTATTTTCACCTGTAATTTTTGCTAATTATTTAGATCACTTTGCTGTCAATCTTGATCCATATAGCTAGATTATACATTGTGTTCTTTAAGTTATGCTATTGAGCTACTGTTTCTGGGGTATAAGAGTTCCACAAATTGTCCATTTTTTATTCTAGCATTTGAGAATAAAATGTTTCTTTGCAAAATGATCAATATATGCATAGTTTTACCTAATTTTCGTTTATCTGATGCATGGACTAAACACTTATTCTATTTCTATATTTTGAACTCAATAGAATGTCCATTTTTGTGTGCTACCTAGGAGTAGAAGCAAGTGTTCTCTA
Source organism: Ensete glaucum (assembly GCA_021527575.1). NCBI lineage: Eukaryota > Viridiplantae > Streptophyta > Magnoliopsida > Zingiberales > Musaceae > Ensete > Ensete glaucum. Next base: position 12,621,839 of record CM038551.1, on the reverse strand, counting down.
AAAATGATGGTCTTTTTGCATGGACTTTCATGAAGAGGCATACCTTATTGTCATGAACGGTCGTCACTCAACCGCAATTCTTCGTTCCGTGAACCGTTCGTCGCTTTTTGTTGCTTGTACAAATGTTGGGCAGCCTATTTTGCCTTGGTTTTGGGTGATTTTGCCTAGGAATTGTGAGCAGAAACAGTCTGTCAGGCTGTAGAACGATCGCTCGCTGCGCGGAGCCAGAATAGGCCAAAACTACCCAGTTTTGGGTCGTTTTCGCGTGCTGCGACGATCGAATCGAGCGGAGTAAAACGTCAGCCATCTCAGCCCTCTGGAACCCCCCCCGGGTGGCATAGGGCTGGATGGGGCTTCGGGATATTAGTCGAGCGTAAGCACTCAAAGAAATTGAAGTGTTTTGCGTCCGACACCCTTGGGAACCGTCGTTTGTGGACTTGCGACCATTCTTACAGCCCTCTAAAGTCTTGTTTCGTTCTCTTTCTCTCTTTTTCTGTTGCACACAAGGTGTTCGACGAATTGCTTGTAAGAGCTGCCTCTTGGCGATACGTCGGGACTTGTCCGTTGCTCGTCTTCAAAACTAATTAACTTCTCTTTTGCAGGTCCTTCGGGACTTGCATGAGGTTGCAAGTAGGCTGACCCTTTGCGGGCAAATACGCTTTGGCGGTTCATGACTTAGGCAATCCCAGCTAAGTCCGGAACATTTGGCAAAGATTGCTTCGCGACTTAGGCAATTCCAGCTGTTGGTGGAAAATCTTCGTGCCCAGTAGGCGTGGTCTGTGCCTCCGTGTCTGCTGAGTAGGCACTGCTGGTTCTGGCCCGTGCGCTAGCACGCCTGCAGTCGTCTCGGACAGAGTGGAGATGGAGAACGGTCGGGTGGAAGGAGCCCCCGGGTCCGACTCGGTAGGTCAGCTGCGGATGTGCTGGAACTCGGGTTGGGAGTCTGCGCCTACAGGTCGGGTCGGTTGGGGATTCCTGCAGAAAAGGTCGAGTCGGGCGGGGTTCCCGACGTGACCCCTCCGATGATTAAGTTAGTTTAGTTGGCGATTTGCGATCCCCCTACTCCGTGAGGTGCAGGAGCTTTTATAGTGGGTGCTACAGGTCATTCGTACCTAAGATTTTCAATGTCTCTATGGCTTACCATACTGTCATACTTCTCCACACCGTTAGTGGTCCTTGCAGTGAGGTGCGCGTTTTGCCTACTGCAGCTGTGGCGTGTCAACCTTATCCTTGCCAAATCGGCCGTACAACCGCTGGCTCCACCATACTTGTGTCAGGTCGGTTTTGTTGTGTCGGGTCGGCCACGCTGGAGATCTGGAGCCGGACAAGGGCGCGGGAACGTGGCAGCCAGGTTAATATTTGTATATCATCCCCCCCGCCCCCCCCCCCCCCCGAGAAGACCTCCTCGTGGTGCTCGATTAGGGCGCTGAAGATGAGGTCTTATGTCGAGCCGTGGGTTTTGCAGTAGACTCGGACTAGTTCCGATCGGAGAGCGGGGCTCGAAATGACGGTCGGGTTTAAGTACCGATCCGAATGGGGCTCGGGAAATGAACAGGTCGGGTTTAAGTACCCGAAAGTTGATCCGACCGAGTAGGGGCTCGGGAAATGAACTGGTCGGGTTTAAGTACCCGAAAGCTGATCCGACCGAGCTGGGGCTCGGGAAATGAACTGGTCGGGTTTAAGTACCCGAAAGCTGATCCGACCGAGCTGGGGCTCGGGAAATGAACTGGTTGGGTTTAAGTACCCGAAAGCTGATCCGACCGAGCAGGGGCTCGGGAAATGAACTGGTCGGGTTTAAGTCCCGAAAGCGATCCAACCGAGCTAGGGCTCGGGAAATGAAGCAGTCGGGTTTAAGTGAAGCTAATCCGACCGAGTTGGGGCTCGGAAATAAAGCGTCGTGTTTAAGTGCAGGCCGAGACTCGAAATGAGTCGGGGTTTAAGTCTGGGAAGCTAATCCGACCGAGTGGGCTCGGGAAATGAAGTCGGGTTGGGCGCAGAAAGTTGATCCGACCGAGCTGGGGCTCGGAAAGTGAACTCGGGCACAAACCTAGGGGACTTGCCCGAGAAGGTGAACTTGGACACAAATCTATGAGATTTGGCCGAGAGGGTAAACTTGGGCATAAATCTCTGAGATTTGGTCGAGAGGGTGAACTCGGGCACAAATCTCTGAGATTTGGTCGAGAGGGTGAACTCAGGCACAAATCTCTGAGATTTGGTCGAGGGGGCGAACTCGGGCACAAATCTCTGAGATTTGGTCGAGGGGGCGAACTCGAGCACAAATCTATGGGATTTGGCCGAGAGGGTGAACTCAGGCACAAATTTATGGGATCTGGCCGAGGGGGCGAACTTGGGCACAAATCTCTGAGATTTGGGTGGGGGATCTCAAGCACAAATCTATGAGATTTGGCCAAAAGGGCAAACTCGTGCACAAATCTCTGAGATTTGGCCGAGAGGGTGAACTCAGGCACAAATCTCTGAGATTTGGCTGCGGGGGTGAACTCGGGCACAAATCTTTGAGATTTGGCCGAGAGGGCGAACTCGGGCACAAATCTTTGAGATTTGGCCGAGAGGGCGAACTCGGACACAAATCTCTGAGATTTGTGCCGAGAGGGCGAACTCGGGCACAAATCTCCCAGATTTGGTCGAGAGGGCGAAATCGGGCACAAATCTATGAGATTTGTGTCGAGGGTGAACTTATGAAATTTATCTTATTTTATCGTGTTACTATTTTTTATTCATTTCTACTATTATTATTTTTTATTGTTATTTTTTACAGATCGCGGACTCGGTCATGCATTCAATCGACTGCATTTAATGCATCGGGTTTTTGGGCAGTCCCTTGCTTTATCTCGGGAAGCTGAAACGACGCCCTTGGATCCTATAAGTTCGCTACGGCCAGGTTGAGACCTCACTTCTTCGTTTTGCCTTCTTCTTTTGCTCCTCCCTCAGGTCTCCTCCTAGCCCCCTTCAGTCGGTGTTTTCTGAACAGGTCGGAATGACCTCCTCGGACTCTTCAAGTAGCATTAGGATTGTTCCTTCCCCGGGGTCGGGGGGAACAAGTCTGGGAGAGCCCGAGGCAAGTTCCTCGGGAGCGTCTTCGAGGCCCCCGTCGCCGGCCGACGCGAGGGTCCTGAGGATTTGGAGGTCATGAAAGCGGTCACGACTGACACAGCGGTGAGGGGTCACTTGCCACCATTAGGGAGCGATGCAGATCCCTGAGTAGGTTGCACGTTCACACGGCGTCCTTTAGTTGACGCGGATGTGCATCTCGGTGGATGCTTTGGAAGCCGGTCTTCGGTTTCCGCTTCATCCCACCATAGAGGAATGTATCAGATGGTGGAGGATCTCCCCAAGTCAAGTAGCGCCTAACTCATGGCGCTACCTTGTTGTGTTTTTAGGCGAATGCCAAGGGGCTGGGATTATCCCGACTCGGGACTTGTTCATGGCATGTTTTCGCCTTTGCAAGAGTCGAGGCGGTTACTATCTCACCGCTCGTGTCGGTTTTAGGGTTAGTGGGGCTCCTTCCAACAACAAAGGTTGGAAGTCTCGCTATCTTTTTGTGAGTGGTCCGAACTGGGGGTTTAGACTCGACTGGTCGGCATATCCGATCAATAACGTCCCCCCGTATCTATCCGAGGAGGAGTCCGCCCTGGTCGGTAGGCTGAAGGGAATTCTTTCCTCTTCATGCGCGATTAAGGAGATACGAGCTTTCGGTCAAGTCTCGGCACCTCTAGGGGTACTATTATATTTGCACTATTTCGACTTTCTGGGTTGTTTTTTTCTAACCTGTGGGTCGGGGTGCAGATCAGATGGATCTCGGCGATCTGCGTAGAATGCCGAAGGTGTCTGGAGGGAAAACCCCTTCAGTTCGTGCTGCGGTGCCGGTTCGGGAGTTCGGCGTCTCCCCAACGAGAGAAGCCCCGAAGACTTCTTCCAAGAGGTCGACCGATGTATCGACTGAACAGATCGACGATCTCACTCGGAGGCACAAGAAGTTGAAGATTCTGTCCAGGAGGCACAAGTCTCGCCATGGCGAAGAGGGGTCTTGGTCTCACTCCAAGGGCAAGGGCCGGCCAGCCGGTCGAGAGGCGCCAGGAGTCCGCCGAGGAGGACGCGTCGCCAGTCTTCCACCGCCCGAGGTCTATGAAAGATCTCTGCAGAACGAAGGTCCAAAAGGATGATGCGGGGTATTATGCCCTATACATGTCCGACCTGGCTCATCAAGACCCCGACAAGGAGATGCGCGGATGGGAAAGTCAAGAACTCGGCGAAGGTCCGGAACGACCGTCGGCGGAGGAGTTCGAGAGGGGCTCTTGCACCGCAGTTGGCGAGCATACGCCCCATCGGAGGTATCCGGCCCGAGCCGCCAAAGAGATGGTCTTGGTAACTTTCACCCTCATCTCTATGTCTCGGGCTTTCCTTCTCTTGACGATTGTTGTTTTGTGCGTAACCGATGTTCGGATGGCATTATTCGACCGAGTCCATGATGCGGGTCGGTTGATAACCTTATGGACTATCGCATCACCACCTCCAAGAGATCGACGCCTTGAAATCGGAGGGGTCCGGTCGCCGTGGCAAGAGCGTGCCGGTGGAAAAGGAGCTCGAGAAGACGAAGCGTGAGCGAGATGGGGCGCTCCAACGACTCGAAGCCTCTGATAAAGAATTAAACGAAGCCCGAGGTGACTTATCCGAGGTCCAGAAGCTGCTGAAGGAGGCACAGGTCAGGGCTCGGAAGATGGATGACGAGCTACTGCAGTCGGTGAAGGCCACTGGAGAGCGCCCAGGCCGAGTTGCCGAGACAGGCGGTCGACGACTATAAGGAGTCGGCTGGCTTCAAGGAAGGTTTAAAGAGGATGGGCCGAGTCACATACGAATATGGCTATCAGGTCGCTCTGGCCCGCTTCCGTTCCTTGCATCCAGACTCGGAGGTCGAGGAAGATCCTTTCACCATCAGGCCTGAGGACAATTCGGTACCCATGGAGAGGCAGCAGACTTTCAACGACTCGGACCCACCCGAGTCTTAACTCGTAACTTTTTGTTTTGTCGAGGTCGCTTGTTTGCCAAGGTCGGGTGTCGCATTGTCTTTGTCCGACCTCTTTTTGAATACAAAACTTTTTGTAGTCGGGGTCGGGGAAAGTCTTGTCTTATTCCTGACATCTTTTGTAAGCACATTTCATCAACACAAATCATGGTACTTTTTTTTTACATTATGTGTAAAATTTTTGAAGGTTTGAAATGTGCCATGTTCTCGGTAATACTCGCCCCTCTGCTATTGCCAATGTGTAAGTTCCTTCTCAGACAACATCCACAACTCGGTAAGGGTCCTTCCCAATTCGGTCGACTTTCCACAGGTCGGGTCCGACCTCGGCTTCCTGCCAGTCGCCCATACGATCAACCGCCAGTGATGGTCGTAAAGGCTAGCGATGGCCTTTTTATAAGCTAATGTCCGCAGATGGGCATCGGCTCGCTTCTCCTCCAGCAGATCGAGATTCTCGTGCAGCTGTTGGTTGGATGCCTCCTCGTCATGCATTTGAATTCGGAGTGTCGGGAAAACCACCTCGGGAGGGAGTACAGCCTCGGTTTCGAAAGCCAGGCTATAGGGAGATTCCCCTGTTGGGGTTTTTGGAGTTGTCCAAGACGCCCAAAGTATGCTCGGAAGCTCCTTCACCCAAGTTATCGGGACCCCGGAAATCCTCTTCTTCAACCCTTTGAGGATGGCCCGGTTCGTCACCTCGGCAAGTCCGTTGGCTTGAGGGTGAGCGACCGAGCTGAATTTCAGTTGAATGCGATAGTTTTGGTAAAATGCTTTAAATTTTGTATTGTTGAATTGCGTCCCGTTATCTGTGATTATAACTTTAGGAAGACCGAACCTGGTTATAATGTTTTTCCACATAAATCCTTCAACTTGCCTTTCGGTAATGGAGGCCAATGGCTCGGCCTCGAGCCACTTTGTGAAATAATCAACTCCTACTATCAGGAACTTCCGTTGCCCTGAAGCCGGGAAAGGGACTGAGGAGGTCCATTCCCAGCGAAGCGGCGCAGTCTGTGGTCACGAGCGGTACCATCGGTTGATGTTGGATCCGAGCGTGCTTCTGGCATTGCTCGTAGTTCTGCACATAAGTCTGAGCATCCCTACGCATGGTGGGCCAATAGTAACCTTGCCTGAGAATCTTATGCGACAAGTTTCGGGCGCCAATATGGTATCCACATATGCCCTCATGGATCTCGGCTATAGTGGTGCGCGCTTCGGTCGGGTGCAGGCACCGAAGAAGGGGTCTGCTAAAGCCTCACCGATAGAGTCGACCATTAATGACGCAGTACCACGATCCCGCCCTCCTGATCCGTCGGGCAGTCGCTTTGTCCTTAGGGAGGGTCCCCGTTTCCTTGAAACGGATGATTTTGTTGATCCAACTTCCTTCTTCGGCGATAGATATCACGCTTGGATTGATGGAAGGTCTAGGGATCCTTGCTATTCCCCCTGGATGTACGCTGGTTGCACAAGAGGATGCAAGCCTGGCCAGGGCGTCTGCTTATGAATTCTCGGATCGGGGCACTTTGGTGATGATGCATTTCCGAAATTGATCCATCATACGGCGCACCTCGGCCAGGTACTTGACCATCGCCTCTTCTCGGGTCTCGAAATCTTCATTGACTTGACCTGCGACGAGCTGAAAGTCAGTAAATATTTCTATACTTTCCACGCCAAGTTCGGTAGTGACTTTTAAACCGAACAACAGTGCTTCATATTCTGCTTCGTTGTTCGTGGCTTTGAATTCCAGCCAAATAACGTGCTCGTAGATGTGCCCAGAGGGATCTTTGAGCACCAAATCGACACCTCCTCTTTCAGAGTTGGCAGAGCCGTCTATATACAGTGTCCACATGAGGTCTGGGCTCGCCGGGACCTCCGAAGGTACGAGTTCCGAGAGGAAGAATGCTACCACTTGACCTTTAATCGTCGTTCTTGCCATGTACTCGATGTCGAATTCCCCAAGCTCTACCGACCATTTGAGCATCTGACCTGCAACATCAAATTTTGAGAGAATCTGACGTAACGGTTGGTCGGTTATCACCTTGATGGGATGTGTCTGGAAGTATGGCCTTTAGCTTCCTTCATGCTAGGATCAATGCCAAGGGCAACTAAGCTTTGCTGAACTTGGTTGGTGAGGCCGAGAAAGGCCTCAGCCGTGACGACGAATGGTGCGGGGTTAGACGCCAGTGGTGGGAACCCCGGGTCGGTCATCATCCTCCAGAAGCGGTTTAGAGTCAGCCCCGCCATGGTGACCTCTTCCGCTTGTTGATTCAGCTCCGTGCGGTGCTCTACATTCGAGTTACCAGACGGGCGTTCTTGCGACATGGGCCCTCCTTCTAGCGCCAAAATATTGGTGGAAAATCTTCGTGCCTGCCCAGTAGGCGCGGTCTGTGCCTCCGTGTCTACTGAGTAGGCACCGGTTATGGCCCATGTGCGCTAGCACGCCTGCAATCGTCTTGGACGGAGTGGAGATGGAGAACGGTCAGGTGGAAGGAGCTCCCGGGTCCGACTCAGTAGGTCAGCTGTGGATGTGTTAGAACTCGGGTCGGGAGTCTACGCCTACAGGTCGGGTCGGCTGGGGATTCCTGTAGAAAAGGTCGAGTCGGGCGGGGTTCCCGATGTGACCCCTCCAATGATTAAGTTAGTTTAGTTGGCGATTTGTGATCCCCCTACTCCGTAGAGGTGCAGGAGCTTTTATAGTGGGTGCTACAGGTAATTCGTACCTGAGATCTTCAATGCCTCATGGCTTACCATATTGTCGTACTTCTCCACACCGTCCGTGGTCCTTGTAGTGAGGTGCGCGTTTGCCTACTGCAGCTATGGCGTGTTGACCTTATCCTTGCCAAGTCGGTCGTACAATCGCTGGCTCCACTATACCTGTGTCAGGTCAGTTTTGCTGTGTCGGGTCAGCCACGCTGGACATCTGAAGCTGGACAAGGGCGCGGGGACGTGGCGGCCAGGTCAATATTTGCCATATCACCAGCTAAGTCTACAAGTTTGTCGCAAGGGTGTCACACGGCTTAGGCAAATTCCGTTAAGTGCATGACATTATAGTGTCGGAGCAGGCAAGCAATTCGAACAAGCAAGCGAAGAGGATTCACAATCTCGCCATGTCGAAGCACCGTGGTGAATCGAGCAAGATGGGGCAAGCCGGACCTTTGCACCACAAGTGGACTGCAAGTGCAAACTCGCTCTGCTGGAGCCGCTCATAAGGAGCGCGACAGTGAACATGACGAGCGTGAAGTTGGGTACTCTCCGCGAGTGGAGGAAGCACAATCTGGTGCACCAACTGGAAAAAGGAGCCACAAGGAGAGACTCTCAACGGTGGAAACCCACCTCGATGTTCTTAAAGCGAGCTTGGAGGAACTTTATCAAGGCCAAGGCTCCTTGTGGTAGAGAGCTCGCAAGAAGAAGCTGAATCTCGAATCGATAGGGTTAAGTCCCTGGTCGATCGACTGACGGAGGATACTAAAGACTCTGTACGACATCTACATGAAGTTGTGGTGGAACTCACGGCCGAAGTGACGTTGCTCACTAGAACTCTTAATGCGGGAGGGAATAATACCGGTCGCACCACCACAAAGCTTCAAAGCACCAGAGCCGCATTGCTACGAGGGCGCTAGAGATGCCAAAGAGCTCGAGAATTTCTTGTTTGACATGGAACAGTATTTTCGTGCTACGAGACCCGATTCGGAGGAAACCAAAGTTTCTATAGCAACCATGTATCTGAATGGAGATGCAAAACTTTAGTGGCGAACCCGTTGGGAAGAGATCCAACAAGGCCGATACAGAGTGGATACATGTGAAGACTTGAACGCGAGTTGAGAATGCAGTTTTTGCCCGAGAACACTGAGTTCGTCGCAAGAAGGAAACCGAGATAACTCTGCCAAAGTACTTCCATCCGAGACTATGTGAAGCCATTTCCGGCACCGATGCTGGATTTACAAGACATGTCCGAAAAGGACAAACTATTCACTTCCTCGATGGCTTAAAGCTATGGGCACAACAAGAACTAAATCGGAGGAATGTCACCGACGTGGTCGGGGCAATTGCAGCCGCAGAAAGGCTAACTGATTTCGTTTCTTCGGAGGACTTGGGAAAGAAGAAACAGTCGTCGGGAAATCGCCTAGCAAAATACTCTCGTGCAAAGGAGTCTGGGGGGCGATCAGAAGAAAAAGAACTTCCACAAGGGCCCAAGCTCAAAAGGCAAAGCCCCGAAATTTGGCGGATGCTTCTTGTGCGGAGGACTGCATATGGTGAGGGAGTGCCCGCAGAAGCAGGCACTCAACGCCTTAATGACATCAATACACCCCCACAAGTCAGACAAGGCCAAAGCCGTCGCCCTTAGTTCGAGCAGTTCAGAATCTAGCAGCGACGACGAGGAGTCGCAAGGACCCCGAATAGGAGCGATGCGTTTGTTGAATGCATTACGGGGTCAAGTGGGGGAGAGAACAAAGAGAAAGGAGCAGAAGGCAGCAAGTAGCGAGCTGATGTATGTGGACATCAAACTTAATGGCCGAATAACCCTTACAATGGTAGACACCGGAGCTACCCACAACTTTATTGCCGATCGTGAAGCAAAGCGACTTGGACTTGTCTTGGAGAAGAACCCAAGTCACATGAAGGCTGTGAACTCGGAGGCCAAGCAGATCTCCGGATTAGCAAAGGGGGTCCCTATCAAGATTGGAACGTGGAGCGGGTGCACAAATATGATCGCGGTGCCATTGGACGACTTCCAAGTGATTCTTGGAATGGAGTTCATGCACGCGGCGAAGTTAGTGCAGACGTCGTTCCTAAACTCTTTATGCCTAATAGGAGGTGACGACCCCTGCGTAGTCCCAGTTTCCCGAGGGAGAACCAAGGACCCACAGCAAATATCGGCACTACAATCGAAGAAAGGGGTGCGAAAAGGCGAATTAACTTTCGTGGCTGCTGTGAAGCTGGAGCCACTTGACGGGGAGGCCATTCACGAACCTGCTGTGGTGGCGAGCGTTCTGAAGGAGTTTATAGACGTCATGCCACCCGAGTTGCGGAAAACTCTACCACTACGCAGAGGCGTGGATCATAACATTGAGTTGGAGCTGGGAGTTAAGCCTCCAGCGAGACCACCCTACCGCATGGCCCCTCCAGTGTTAGCAGTACTGAGGAAGCAATTAGATGAACTGCTAAGCGGTGGTCTCATCCGCAATTCAAAGGCACCATTCAGAGCTCCAGTTCTCTTTCAGAAGAAACAAGATGGGAGTCTCCGATTATGTGTCGACTATCGAGCCCTGAATAAAATGACGGTGAAGAACAAATATCCTATTCCGCTCATTGCGGATTTGTTCGATCAACTGGGCAAGGCCAAGTATTTCTCCAAACTCGACCTTCGGTTGGGTTATTGGCAAGTGCGCATTGCAGAAGGTGATGAGGCGAAGACTACCTATGTAACCTGTTAGGGAGCGTTCGAGTTTCTGGTGATGCCTTTCGGTTTAACCAACGCTCCAACCACATTCTGTACTCTGATGAACCAGCTTTTCAAGGAGTATTTGGACAAGTTTGTGGTCGTCTACCTAGATGATATCGTCGTCTACAACCAGACGCTCGAGGAGCACATTGAGCACCTTTGGACAATCTTCAGAGTTCTCAGGGAGAACACCTTGTTTGTGAAGAGGGAGAAGTGCTACTTTGCGCAGACAGAAATTCTGTTCTTGGGGCATCGAGTCGGCGGTGGTTCCATTCGGATGGACGAGTCAAAGGTCCAAGCTGTGGCAGAATAGCGAACACCAAAGAAGGTACTTGAGTTGAGATCCTTCCTTGGTTTCTTCAACTATTATCGACGCTTCATTTATGGATATTCGAAGCGCGTAACTCCACTGATGGAGTTGCTAAATAAAGAGCAGTCTTGGAGATGGTTGGACAAGTGTGAAGCGGCTTTCCAAGATCTAAAGACTGTTGTGTTGGAGGAACCAGTACTCAGATTACCAAACTATGGGAAGCCTTTTGAAGTCCATACAGATGCTTCTGACTTCGCTATTGGGGGAGTACTTATGCAAGAGGGTCATCCAGTGGCCTATGAGAGTCGCAAGCTCAATGAGACCGAGCGGCGATATCCAGTGCATGAGAAAGAGATGACAGCGGTGGTCCACTATTTACGAGTCTAGCGACACTACCTTTTAGGAGCACCATTCGTGCTAAGGACGGACAATATCGCATTGAGTTACTTCCATACTCAAAAGAAACTCTCCCCGAAACAGGCAAGATGACAGGACTTCTTGGTCGAATTTGACATGGTAATGGAGTACAAGCCTGGAGAGACAAATGTCGTAGCCGATGCATTGAGCTAGAAAGTGGAACTGTGAATGCTATACGGTTGGAAGGCGGAGGCCAAGCAAGTCAGTTGCACTCCAACTTTCTTTCCAGGATCAGGGATGGACTGTACAGTGATCCTCAAGCAGTAATCCTGATGCAACTCATCAAAGAGGGCAAGGCGCGACGATTTTGGGTCCAGGAGGGACTCCTCTACTCTAAAGGGAATAGAGTTTATGTTCCGCGAGTGGACAACTTGAGGCGTGAACTCTTGAAAGAGTGTCACGATTCCCTTTGGGCCGAACATCCGGGCATTCATCGAACAATGGCTCTTGTTGAGAGGGCATTTTATTGGCCAAAGATGGGGACAGATGTGGAGGATTATGTTCGTACATGCCTTACGTGCCAATAAGATAAGGTAGAGCAACGAAAGCTAGTGGGACTTTTGGAGCCGCTGCTGGTGCCGGAAAGGCCATGGGAGAGCATTTCCTTGGACTTCATATCAAGCTTACTGCAGTAGGGGGACCGGATCGATACTTGTAGTTGTCGATCGTTAAAGTACAACGTTTATTCGCACCCTACATTGTTCGAGAAGAGACGGCCAAGTTGATGATGAAGAATGTGGTGAAGTATCGGGAGTTCCACACAATATCATTAGTGATCGAGATTCTCGGTTCTTGGGACGATTCGACCGAGCTATTGTTGGGATCGAAGTTATACTTCTCCACAAGCCTCCACCCCTAGACTGATGGTCAAACAGAAAGAATTAACTCACTGTTAGAATAGTATCTCCGACACTATGTGAGTGCTAATCAACGAGATTGGGTGAAGCTGTTGGAGATAGCCCAATTCTCCTACAACTTGCAGCAGAGCTCTGCGTCTAACAAAATCCCCTTCGAAATTATCACAGGACAACAGCCATTGACTCCTCACAAATTGGCCATTGGATATACGGGGAGTAGTCCGTCAGCATATCACTTTGTAAAAGAATGGCATCGAAATGCAGATATTGCACGGGTCTATTTGGAGAAGGCGGCTAAAAAGATGAAGAAGTGGTCAGACTTGGGAAGGCGACCCCAGAAATTTAAAGTTGGCGACTTAGTGTTGGTGAAGCTCCAACCAGCATCACTCCAGTTCTTTAGGCACAAAGTGTACAAAGGATTGGTACACAAGTATGAAGGGCTTTTCCCAATCATCAGTTGAGTAGGCAACGTCTCTGCCAGCATGGTTCAAAATTCACAATGTCTTTCATGCAAGCAACTTGAAAGCCTATCATTCAGATCTGCAAGATGCCTCACGAAATATTTCAACTCAACTACCCCCAATCAGAGCCTCCTACGACAAGCGAGTTGAGACAATTCTAGCGGATCGCAAGACTAAGCTACCCAACGGAGCAGAGCAAACTGAGTACTTGGTGAAGTGGCAAAAACTTCCTCGGACCGAAGCCAGTTGGGAGCCTGAAGACGCCCTACGACATGAAGACGCCTGCGTTAAAGCCTATCAACAAGCGCCAACGAGGGCGTCAACGAGTTAAGTGGGGGTGAATGTCACGAACGGTCGTCGCTCAACCACAACTCTTCGTTCCGTAAAGCTTTTTGTTGCTTGTACAAATGTTGGACGACCTGTTTTGCCTTGGTTTTGGGTGATTTTGCCTAGGAATTATGAGCGGCGATCGTTAGATCGCAAAACGATCACTCATTGCGGAGCGACAAGCCAAATCGCGCTTTTGGGTCGTTTCATCTGCGACAACCGAACCGAGTGGAGTAAACGTCACCATCTCGACCCTCGAACCCCGGGTACAGTGGATGGGCCGGATATTCGGGCGTGAGCACTCAAAGAAATTGAAGTGTTTTGCGTTCGACACCCTTGGGAACCGTCGTTTGTGGACTTGCGACTGTTCTTACAGCCCTCTAAAGTCCTGTTTTGCTCTCTCTCTCTTTTTCTGCTGCACACAAGGTGTTCGACGAATTGCTTGTAAGAGCTGCCCTCTTGGCGAGACGTCGGGACTTGTCTGTCGCTCGTCTTCAAAACTAATCAACTTCTCTTTTGTAGGTCCTTCGGGACCCGCATGAGGTTGCAATTGGGCTGACCCTTTGCAGGCAAATACGCTTCGGTGGTTCATGACTTAGGCAATCCCAGCTAAGTCCGGAACATTGAGCAAAGATTGCTTCGTGACTTAGGCAATTCTAGCTAAGTCTACAAGTTTGTCGCAAGGGTGTCACACGATTTAGGCAAATTCCGCTAAGTCCGTGACATTATGGCAAACAAATTTTTTGTTGGGTTTTCCGCCATGTCCGAGGGGTCAGCACAACGGGGTTCGGCCTGCAAGTGCAAGAGGGGCCCAGCGTTATGTGGAGTCCGGGGAAGGCGCATGCGCAGGTGCTCGGCTCGGGTTGTCGCCTTGATGCGAATCTTTCCCCCGATCTCGTGGAGTTATTCCTGCAAAGAAAGACTTTCGCCTGGGTGGTGGGTCCTCGGGGAGATCCCTCCGATTGTTAAGTTAGCGTTGTACCAAAGGGTGTAGTCCAGCGTCCCTGTTTTGAACGTCGGAGCCTTTTCCTCTATTTGGAATTGAAGCGCGGCCAAAACCTCTCCCAGAGCTGCCCCTAGGGTGGCCTTTTATACCTGTACGTCGACGACCGGTCATGTCTCGCCTTCATCATCCCTCTGGCATTCTCTGCCAGCATGTTTAATGTTGTAGGCACCATCGGCGGCCGTCCGTGCTGCAGGTGAGGGCGTTGTGTTTTGTTTCTGCTATGTTGTCATACGATCTCTTCGGATTCTTTGAGATTTGATGGCGACTGCGCGGCGCCCGACGTTGCTATACATTGGGCTCATCCATTCGTTGTGACACGTTACTCGTGTGTGTCAGAGGGCGGATTGTGAGCTTAGTCAGCCGGTCTTGCCCCCACGTCGGGTTTGTCTTGGGCCACATCGTTCGGTTTGGGAAGGGGCCCACTATTATCACTATCATCCCCCCCCCCCGAGAGGAGGCTTCCCCGAGGCTTTGTGAAGGCGAGGGGAAGGGTCCTTCGGGTGCGGAGTTCGAATAATAGAGTGACTTGTATGTTTGTACGGGGTTGTGCCACTTCGGTCGGTTCGGCATTAGCGTGGTCATCAGGCAACTGTCGGGCTTCTCATGGGAAGCTTTTAGGGAAGTGGGAGGTTTTGCTTAGAAAATCTCAGGACTGCGAGCCATTGGACGAGGCAAAGGACCTGCTAAGAGATGCTCGGGACTGAAAGCCCTTGGGCAAGGCTGAAAGCTCGCTTGTAGATGGTCGGGACTGAAAGCCCTTGGGCGAGGCTGAGAGCTCGCTTATGGATGGTCGAGACCGAAAGCCTCGAGGCCGAGAGCTTGCTTGTGGATGGTCAGACCGAAGCCCTTGGGCGAGGCCGAGAGCTCGCCAGATGGTCGGATGAAGCCCTTGGGCGAGGCTGAGAGCTCGCTTGTAGATGGTCGGGACCGAAAGCCCTTGGGCGAGGCTGAGAGCTCGCTTGTGGATGGTCGGGACTAAAAGCCCTTGGGCGAGGCTGAGAGCCCACTTATAGATGGTCGGGACTGAAAGCCCTTGGGCGAGGCTGAGCTCACGTGGATGGTTGACCGAAGCCGTTGGGCGAGGCTGAGAGCTCGCTGGATGGTCGGACCGAAGCCTCGGGCGAGGCCGAGAGCTCGCTTGTAGATGGTCGGATCGAAGCCCTTGGGCGAGGCCGAAGCTTGTAGATGGTCGGACCGAAGCCCCTAGTAGGCCGAAGCTCGCCCGAAAGCCTTGAGGCCGAGAACTCGCTTGTAGATGGTCGGGCGGTCGGGCGTTACAATCGGTTTTTACGATGATTTTCCTAATGATTGATGTCGATTCGTTTGCCCATCACCAACCTCGGCAAATGACGCGTGTCCCGTGCAGTATCTCATCGCACGAGCACAAAGCGTCATAATAGGCTGTCCTGCTCTTTGGGCAGGTGAAGTGTCAAGCGGTGCTAGGGCGAGGTATTAATCTCTTCGGTTCCTTTACCGTCTCTTGCTACTCTCTCTCCACGACTGCTGCTTTTCTTCATCGTCTCTGGTGCAGGCTGCGTTAGCTTTCAAACCCCCTTCTTTTGTTCCCCCGACGGTTTCTCGAGTAGATCAGATGTCTTCCGCATCCTCCCATTCGGAGTCCCGTTCGATCGAAGTTTCGACCCGTAGGTCTAGGGTTTTGAGTCGTCCCTCCAGGGACTCTGGACTGCTGTGGTCTTGTCGTCTGGGGGCGCGACTCCGGTCGATCTTGGAGCTGCGGATGCCCTGGCGGCGACGCGGTTGTTTTTCAATGTAGATTCAGTTGTGACGACCCGCCGATTGAAAGAGGCGAGGATGAATTACTTTATTCCTTCAAAGTATGAACTTCATGTACCCCTGCTTGGGGAGCATCCTTATGATGCCTTTCCGAATGATTTCAGTCTGTCGACTGATGCCCTCGAGGCGGGCCTAAGGTTCCCACTGCACCTTGTGATCGAGGCGTGCCTCGAATGGTGGCAGATTTCTCCTTCTCAGATGGCGCCCAACTCGTGGCGCTATCTGGTAGCCTTCCTATGGGAATGCTACGGTCGGGCATGATGGCGACCCGAGATTTGTTCATGACCTGTTTCCGTCTAAGTCGAGGATAGGTGGGGTATTACCTCACCGCTCGTGCTGGATTCAGAGTGGGAGGTGCGCCTTCCAGCAATAAAGGCTGGAAGTCTCGTTTTTTCTGTCTCTTGTCGTCGGGACTGGAGCTTCCCGCCCGAGTGAACTTCTCGGACGGTGAATAACTCGGTCCCGACGCGTTCAGCCGATGAGACCGAACTGGTCGAGATCCTTCGGGGGATCCTTTCTTCTTCCAAGGGGGTGAAGGACATGAATGAGGCCTGGTGGGCCAAGGCGAGCCTTAGCCCGGCCCCCCGGGGTATGTTTCTCCTATCTGCTTATTGCGCTAAGTGTGTTAGGCAGCAGATCGGCGGTCCCATCGACGACTGACGTGTCCACTTCGGCTACCGACTTAATCGAGAAGCCGGCCGATGAGGGTCGAGTCGAGGAAGCCACGAGAGAAACTTCCAAGATTCATGGACGCTCGGGATCACCACCGTGGTCTCACGAAAAGGGAAGGAACTGGTGGTAATCGAGGAGGCTTTGAAACGGGGGTATACCCTCTGCGAGCTGTGCGAGGTGGAAGACTGTGCGGGGGCGGAGGAGATGGGGCGGGCAGCAGATCGACGGTCCCATCGACAACTAACACATCCGCTTTTGCAGTGGTTGCTGACTCCCTGGCTGAGAAGCGCCCCAGCATCAATGAGGGGTCGAGTCTGAGTAAGCGTTGTCGGAGGGAAACTTCCGAGCATCTTGCGGACGCCTCGGGGAGCACCACCAGGGTCCCCGCTGAAAAGGGGAAGGAGCTGGTGGTAATTGAGGAGGCTCCGGAACGAGATATACCCTCCGTGAGCTGTACGAGGTGGAAGACCATATGTCGCCCCGTCGTCTCTTCCCTCTTGTCCTCCTTTTGTTGTTGGGGTTTCCGAGGGGTCGAGCAGAAAAGATGGGGCGGGTCAGCTACGAGTTCGAGTACCGGGTGGCGCTCGAGCGATGCAGGGCAAGCATCCAGAAATAGAGGTCGAGCAAGACCCCATTCGCTGATGGGTCTCAGCCAGCCCTTCGATGACAGCTCTCCCTTAAGAGAAGTAGCCAACCTTGTAATATCTTGTATGTCGTGCGTCAAAGCCCCCTTTTGTATCTGTCGGCCGATCGTCTTTAATTTTCTCGTTCATCAATAAAACAACTTTTGGATCTCTGTTATCTGGAATGCGTTAAGACTTCGAACCTTTAGTCTGTCGTTTAGACATAGAACTTTTTCAAGTTCGATACATGCCAGGTCCGAGGGAGGATCTTTCCATACATCGTCGCTAGAGTATAAGTCCCATCTCGGATGACTCGGACGATGCGATATGGACCTTCCCATCTCGGGGCAAGCTTTCGATGGGAGCATTTGGGAACGCTGACCTCGGTCTTCCTGAGAACCAGATCTACCATGCCTACTGGTCGGAGCCAGACCTTCTGATTATAGAGTCCAGCAACCACGCTCTGGTAGTGCAGAGTCTTTAGATGTGCCTCAGTTCTGCGTTCCTCGAGCATGTCAAGGTTCTCTCTGAGGCCTGTTTCTGATACTTCGAGGGTGAAGTTCTCGATCCTTAAGGTCGGTAAGACCACTTCGAGAGGGAGGACGGCCTCGGTGCCCAAGGCCAGACTGTAGGGTGACTCCCCCGTAGGGGTTTTCAGTGTTGTCCGTAGAGCCCATAAGACACTGGGGAGCTCCTTAACCTAGGTTGTTAGAGCCCCCGCCACTCGTCTTCTTAGTCCTTCGAGTATGTTTCTGTTAGTTACCTCGGCCAAGCCATTGGCCTAGGGGTGAGCCACCGAACTGAACTTTAGTTGAATCCGGTAGTTTTGGCAGAAAGCCTTAAACTTAGGATTGTTGAACTACATCGTATTATCTGTGACTATGATCTTTGGGATGTCGAACCTTGTTACGATGTTCCTCCACACGAAGTTCTCCATCTGCTTCTCGGTGGTTGAGGCGAAAGGCTCGGCCTCGACCCACTTGGTAAAATAGTCCACCCCGATGATTAAGAACTTGTGCTGCCCCGCGGCTTGTTGGAACGGGCCGAGGAGGTTCATCCCCTATTGCATAAAAGGCTAAGCGTAGTGAGTCTGGGAGAGTGGCAAAGCCAGTTGGTGAGGAATGTGGGCATGTTTCTGGCACTCCACACACTTCTGGACGTAAGATTTTGCATCTGCCTGCATGGTCGGCCAATAGTACCCTGAGGCGGAGGATTTTGAAAGCCAAGGTGCGCCCTCTGATATGTTCGCCACATATCTCCTCGTGGCCTTGGCGAGCATCATATCAGCCTCATATTCTGATAAGCATCGTAGTAGGGGTTGGCTGAAAGCTCTTCTATAGAGGCTCCCATTGATGATATCGCATCATGCCTCGGTTCTTTTGATTCGACGGCAGCACCGGGAGAGTCGCGTCCCTCTTGTAGTGCAGGATTTCTTCCCTCCACGGACGGGCGACCGTGGTTGCCGTTTCGATAGTGGCGTCTGTCGGTTGGCAGAGGCTGGGGATGGTCGGCAACTCGCCGGCAATGTCGGCAAAGGCCGACCGGGCTAGAGCATCGGCCCTAGAGTTCTCAAGACGCGGGATCTGGGAGATTTTGAAGTACTTAGTCATACCTATCAGTCGGCGGGCCTCAGCGAGATAGCGGGCCATGTTCGGCTCTCGAGCCTCGAAACTCCAATCGATTTGGCTGGCGACTAGCTGGGAGTCGGTGAATACCTCCAGATGCTCAACTCGGTGGCCAATCGCGGTCCAAGAACGCCTCATATTCCGCTTCATTGTTGGTAGTTGAGAATTCTAGGCGCACGGCGTGTTCCCGGATTTGTCTGTCAGGACCTCTCGGGACTATCCCGGCCCATCCCTAGAGGCATTCGCCGATCCATCGACGTGGAGGGTCAAAGTAAGCTTCCTTCGACGCTCGAGGCCACCCAAGGAAAAATCGACAATAGCTTGAGCTTTGGTCGCCCTTCTTGGGACGTACTCTAGGTCGAACTCGCTGAGCTCTACCGACCACTTGCGCATCCGTCCTGCAATATCGAATTTAGTGAAAATTTGACGTAGCGGTTGATTGGTGACTACCTTGATAGTGTGGGTCTGGAAGTACGGCCTTAGCTTCCTGCTCGCGAGGACCAGGGCGAGAGCGAGCTTCTCTATCGGAGGGTACCGCTCGTCCACACCCTGCAAGATGTGGCTGGAGTAGTAGACAGGTCGTTGGTTGTTCCCGTCGAGCTTGATTAGGACCGAGCTGACAACTCGCTTCGAGGTGGAGAAGTATAGCTCGAGTTGGTCCCCTAGGCTGATCGAGGACATCCGAGGTAAGGTCGCGAGGTGGGCCTTGAGCTCCTAGAAGGCTTGGTCGCACTCGGGACCCCAACTGAAGTCTTTATTCTGTTTTAACGCCTGTAGAATGGGATAACTTCAGTCGCCAGCCTGAGATATGAATCGCCTGATTGCTACCAACCTCCCGACGAGGCACTGAACCTCCTTGACGGTCCGGGGTGGCTTTATGTCAACGATGGTTCTGATCTTTTCTGGGTTCACGTCTATCCCTCATTGGTGAATGATGAAGCCGAGGACTTCTCTTGTTGCCACGCCAAAGACGCCTTTGGCAGGGTTGAGCTTCATTTCAAACTTCCTAAGGGTTCGGAATGTCTCAGCGAGGTCTCGTGGTGCGTCTGTGCTCGCTTGCTTGTAACGATCATGTCGTCTACATAGGCTTCCATATTTCTGCCTAGCTGATCCTTGAATAATTGATTGACCATTCTCTGGTAGGTAGCTCGCGCGTTTTTTAGTTCGAACGACGTCACTTTATAACAGTAGGTCCCTCGATGTGTGATGAAGGCCGTCTTCTCCCGATCCTGAGGGGCCATTTGGATTTGGTTGTACCCCGAGAATGCGTCCATGAAGGAGAGAAGTTCATATCCAGAGGTGGAGTCTACTAGTTGGTCAATCCTCAACAGTGGGTAGCAGTCCTTCGGGCAAGCCCGGTTAAGATCGGTATAGTCAACACACATACGCCACTTTCTATTAGCTTTTTTCAGGAGGACTACATTAGATAACCAAGTTGGGTACCTAAATTCCGCTATGAACCCAACCTCTAATAGTCGATCAACTTCTTCTTCAATGAACTTCACCAAAGGCGAACTTTCTTGGCCATCGCGGGCGAGCCCCAAGAGCGGTGCTCAATCAGTGTTGTGCGATCTGCAGGTGTATGCCTGGCATATCGCTTGGCGACTAGGCGAAGACGTCTGCATGGCGTCCGAGGAAGTCTATGAGCTAGATGCGTTGGTCCCTGCAGAGTTGACCCGATCGACCGCCCTCTCCGATCTTTTCCGAGTACTTCCAGATTGGTTCAGTGGGCTCGGATCAAGTGTCTGGTTTGTAAGGTTCTCGGGGGTCGGGGACCAATGTCTCCTTGCCTCTTTTGGAGATGGCTGTTGCTGCTAGGTAGCATCGCCTTGACTCCCGTAAGTCACTTCTGATCTCTCTCGGCCCCGCGCTGGTCGGGAACTTCATGCTGCAGTGGTATGTAGAGACGACCACCCTTAGCTTATTGAGAATTGGCCACCCGATGATCACGTTATACGCTGAGGGGAGGTCGACCACCGTAAAAGGAACCATGAAGGTCTTGGTTCTTGGCTCGTCACCAAAAGTCATAGGGAGAGTTGCAACGCCCTTTGGAGTTATCGCATCCCCGGTAATCTTTGTCAAAGTTGAAGTCATGAGGATGAGATCCCAATTAGTCATGCCGAGCTTTTGAAAAGCGTTAAGGTTCAATATGTCGGCGGAGCTCCCCATATCTATCATAATGCGCCTGATGCGGGCGTTTGCAATACGGGCCGTGATCACCAGGGCATCGTCGTGATCTGGGTATTTGCTCTCGGATTCAAAGGTGATCTCAGGATCGCCTCGTGCTCGGGGCCTCTTCTGGACTTTAGCGTGGGCATAAGCTTTCCTTGTCAAGGAGCTGTCACCACCTGCGGTCAGGTCGCCTATTATGACGTCTATTTGCCTCTCCACAGGGCCTTTTGGGCGGAGGGACGACTCTCACGGCTTTCTTACATACCGGTAGAGGTGGCCGCGACGTATGAGGTCCTCGATTTGGTTTTTTAAATCATAACATTATTCGGTGTCGTGTCTGTAGTCGCGGTGGAAGCGGCAATAGCATTCGCGATCCCGCTCTACGGCTCGAGTCCTCATCGGGTTGGGGGTTTTAGGAGTCCTTTCTCCCGGATCTGGAGGAAGATCTCAGTCCGGGTAGAGTTGAGCGGAGTGTTGGGGAGCCGGGGAGCGGCATGCTCAGCTCTCTCCGCTCTCTTCCTCGGAGCCTAGGAGGTGGGCCCCGAGAGGGCTCGGCCCGTGGGCACTTCAAATCTTCTCGCTTCTTTACCACCAGAGCCTCAGCGACGACATATTGGTTGGCCCTTTGTAGCATCTCCGGCATAGTCATCGGGGGACACTCTACAAGCGACCAAAAGAGGCAGGAAGGCATGATCCCGATCATGAATGCCTGGATAATCAGCGACGGATGCACGTCTGGAATGGCCCCGATCTCCTTTGTGAAGTGGGTGAGGTATGGGCCGAGGGGCTCGTCTTCCTTCTGCCTCATCCCGAGGAGGGACACGGCGGTTGGCTTCGGACGGGTGCTAGCAAGGAAGTTGGCCTCGAATTCCCTTGTTAGTTAATCGAAGGAGTGGACGAAGGCGAGGGCCAACCGGCTGTACCACCCTCGAGTGATCCCGCGGAGAGTCGTCGGGAAAGCCCAGCACATTATAGCATCCGACGTGCTATATAAAGCCATCTGCGCGCGTAACGCGGCTGCATGCTCCACTCGGTCGGAGCCACCATCGTACGCTTCCAGCGTCAGGAGGCGGAAGTGCTGCAGGATGGGTGTATCTTGGATCTCTTGGATAAAAGGAGAGCCCCAAAGGGGACTCTCGCTATACTCGTCCTTCATCCTGATGGTCTTATGGACGTCGTCGATTCTTTGGTTCATTAGACGCAGTTGCACCCGCAGAGAATCAGTGGAGTCCAAAGAGAGTGTGTCGGGATCTAGCAGGCTATGGACTGATGCACTGGGTGTAGATGTCAGGCGCCTGGTCGGGTCGCCCAAAGGGGCCCGGTCAGACTCTAGAGGGAATCAAGGTAGGTTTTGACAAATGGGTTGGTGCCGGTGATGTTGTCCCACCTAAGGTGGAGGCCGCCGTGAGCTTGGCTGTAGCGGGATGTAGGGGATAATTGCTTGAAGCATTCCCACTATGGTTTGGACCTGGTTGGTGAGCCCCTAGAAAGCCTCGAGAGTCACCACCGGGGTCTCGGATTCAGTAGGGGTGGAGTTAGTTTGGAATCGTTGAATAAGCGTCAATACCGCCCTGGGGTGTGGGAAGGCAGGTTCCCGTCTCCGAACAAAGGGAGCGGAGGTTGCAGGGCTTCACCCGAGGTTGGTTGCATCGCGGGAGGGACATCTTCCCCGGGGTTGTCAGGCATTGAGCGCTCTTGCGACATCAGGCCTTCCTTCTGGCGCTAAATTGTTGCTGGGTTTTCCACCATGTCCGAGGTGTCAGCACAACGGGGTTCGGCCTGCAAGTGCAAGAGGAGCCCAGCGTGGTGTGGAGTTCGGGGAAGGTGCACGCGCGGGTGCTCAGCTCGGGTTGTCGCCTTGATGCGGATCCTCCCCCCGATCTCGTGGAGTTGTTCCTACAAAGAAAGACCTTCCCCCGGGTGGTGGGTCCCCAGGGAGATCCCTCCGATGGCTAAGTTAGTGTTGTACCCAAGGGTGTAGTCCGGCATCCCTCTTTCGGATGCTGGAGCCTTTTCCTCTATTTGGAATTGAAGCGGGGCCAAAACCTCTCCCTGAGCTGCCCTGGGGTGGCCTTTTATACCTGTACGTCGGCAACCGGTCATGTCTCGCCTTCATCCCTCTTGCGTTCTCTGTCAGCATGTTTAATGCTGCAAGCACTGCCAGCGGCCGTTCGTGTTGCAGATGAGGGCGTTGCGTGTTGTTTCTGCTCTGCTGTCATACGATCTCTTCAGATTCTTTGAGATTCGATGGCGACTGCGCGGTGCCCGACGCTGCTATATATTGGGCTCATCCATTCGTTGTGACACGTTACTCGTGTGTGTCAGAGGGCAGATTGTGAGCTTAGTCAGCTGGTCCTGCCCCCACGTCGGGTTTGTCTTGGGCCACGTCGTCCGGTTTGGGAAGGGGCTCACTATTATCCCTATCAAAATCTTTCATTCCTTTGGCCTCTGGTTGCACTTGTTGTGTGCTTGTTTCCTGTATACCCATACCAATGCAAGATCCTTGTGCTCTACGCTGCTGGTGCTCTTCATTTCTTGGTTACACTTCTTTTATGTAAGTTCTGCAATCTCAGTGTCATTTGTCTTTGGAAATTTTAGTAGTCTACCTTTCGATTAGGAATTCCACATAATGCACGATGAGGAAGTAAGCTTTATCTTTGGCTCTATATTTAGATTAAGGTTCATCTCAATTTGTTAATATCTTGTTAAGTGAGCTTCTTGCCAGATGCTTTTTCCTCTTTCTTTGGGCTCTATATGTAGCTTGGTAATGGCTTTCAGAATAGACCTTGACATTACATCCAAATACTTGAGCCACTTCAATTTCTTGGTGTGGTGTTCATCTCTATATGGACCTTGACAAAACATGCACATACTAAAGCCACTTCAATTTGTTGGTACGATGTTCATTTTTTTCAGCCGTTTATCTCCCATTAACCAAAATAGCAAGTTTTTCTTCTTCTTCTTATTCCTGGACTTCATTCTTTATCTTGCAGTGAAAGGTGCAATCTTTGGCTTTCTATATATCATCCTGGGAAAGCGTATATGGTTTTTCCCCCAATATCAATGCTGTGGAAGCAACAAAAGGGAGTTGATTCGGTTTTGTCCTGAGGATGAAGGAGAACCCCCAAAGTGGACATCCAGGTTTTGCATATGCCACTGTTGCTGTGCTGTTAGTATTGTTGCTTCGGCATGATGTTCCTGAGGAGGCTGCCAGAGCTAGGCAAGTTTTATCTTCTTGACAGTTGTATTCATATCATTTATCCATATTCATGATTCTTGACATGCTTTACAACATTTTGTCTGAGCCGTGTCTATGAGCAACAGTTATGTCCACTAACAGAACCCGTCTTAGTCACATTTTATTATTGTAGTCAACAGGGTGAGGGAATATCTATTTTAGCATATTGGCATCAGGAAATATTATGTTTTTGCTATCCTTATTTATCTTTTTACAAATATTTGTTTCCACATCCCTGCACTTATAAGTTTTTAACCTGTTTTTTTCTCTCTGCAGATACCAAAAGAAGGTCTACAATATTATCGATAAGTGGTCTCGAAAATTAGCATTATCCGGGATGATGGACAAGCAAAATCCTGTGGCTAATGAAACAGAGACAAAAGTATGCAAATGATGAGAGCCAAGGCTGCCAACGTCGAGAAATAGCTGATGACGATAGCAGTTCAGCCGACACCAATGAGGCTGGTCAATTTAGCTGAATGTTTGTAAGATGTAATAACAGACATCGGAGATCTCCATTTTCCTCTCCCTTCTTTTCGCCTTATGGGTTTTTGTTTAATGCGGAATCCTATTTGTAAAACAGAACTGCTTTTCCTTAGAAGTCTATTTTAGAACTGTTTCTTTCCTTATATTTGTTTCCTTATTTATCTTTTGTAAATAGAACTGTTTGAAAGTATCGTGATCGTGAAAAACCGAGTAACTAATATATAATTTTTGATGAATTTTTTATTTCTCAATAGCGGTAAATACATAATCATATTAATTTGTCAAACTTTCATATATTTTTTTGGTCAGAAAACCACACCTCATGTCTTCTCAATTGATTAACGAACAATCTTCAAAGCTTTTGAAAATTAGACTAAGCTAGTTTTTGTTTAGAGTCTAATGGTCAATATCTTACAATTATGGTAGTAGTCTTACTCTAAAATATGGTAAAAGACCCCTTGGAAGTTGTACATGTTAAAACTTCAAAGAGTTATTTTTTTTCATCTATTACTTGTTAAAGTGATTGGAGGCTAATCTAATTGTGTTTTGTAGCTTTGGTTGTATCATACTCCTTACTAATCATTTGACACCAAAACCAAAACCAAATTATCATTTTCATCCTCTATATATTAGAAACCTCCTTTTTTAAAAAATTGTTGGGATTGTCAATATTAAAGATCATTGTCATTGAAAAAAAAAAAAGAAATAATATGATGCTGATACTATTTGTCATGGATGGAATAACAAAACAAGAAAATAATCCTGAATAAAGCATTAGATTATTGAAAGGCAAAAACAAACACGAAGACTTCATCATGTGAAGTATCTGAAGAGTCTGCCTGCTCTTACAAATTATTCTTAGCTAAACTTTTAAGGAGTCATAATATTTAACCACTAAATCTCCTCCAAACATAAATTCCAAGCCATCTTCAAATAGATCCATTCAGTATAGATTATGAGATTCCTACACCAGCTGGCCGGTGAGGAAATCAAGACTGGTCTTCGAACGCAAGTGATCCCCATCAGGGTGACCGTAAGGAACCCCGTCGGAGAACGTCGTCGACGCCTGCCACACCGTGTTCTGTTTGGTGTCGTTTCTTGGAAGCTCCAGCGCGGCGTAAATGGTGTAATACCCACCGGAGTACTCGCCCTCCCTACTGTACACCGCGAAGGTCAAGTTCTCATTCTTGACATCGCTCGGCAGGACACCGTAACTAGAGAACTGGGTGGTGTACACGGTCACGGTGCCGTTAGAGCCCGGGAAGGCGAGGAAGGCGTTGGCTCCGATCATGCCGGAGCCGTTCGGGTTGATGGCCCACGCGACCCAGCCGTCGGAGGTCTGCAGCGCGCGGTAGGCGACGTCGACCGTGCCATTGGAAGGGTGGTAGTTCCAGTGGAGGGAGGCGTTGAGGTAGGGGAGAGAGCTGCAGGAGGCGTAGAGCTTGTCGCCGGAGAACGTCTCGTTGCCACAGCTCTGTGCTGCGCAGTGGTGCAACACAGACAAGAACAGGCCCAGGAAGATGACTGCTGGCTTCATGGCGGAGGACCAGATTGCAGAAGAGTTGCTTCCTCGTTTTCTTCTCGGCGTATCAGAGAAGAGATGGTGGATTGGAGAAAGAGGAGGTAGGGTGAGCTTTATAGAGAAGGATGGGAGACACGAAAGGGATGAAGGGAGGTGGCGGCCATTTGTCTTTTATTGATAGCTTCATCAGCTTTCGCGTTCTTCGTGTGCAAGTCGTGTGGGAACAACAAGCGTTTTAAGTATATAATAGCAACAGGTGTAATGCCTCGGAGTGGTCCATATTTATAAGATTAAAATTAATTTATAAAAAAATATGATGGATGTAAATGTTAGCTAAAGTATTTTGATCAGTCACATAGGTTCAACAAAATTGACAGATCAATTAACACATCAAGACTAAATCGTGATAAATGATATGGGAAGACTCTTTTGGTCATCACTGGACTATAACTTAGTTTTTTTTTTTTTTTTTTTTTTTTTGCCACACTTGGAATTGTATTGGTTAAATTAATAAGTTTTTTTGAGTAATGGAAACAATATGTACATTGACATTTTTCATATTGATGGGAGAATCACATTAAAAGTGAGAGTTGAGAGCTTTTCCATTCCAATAACTATATCAACATTGGTTTAACTGATCCCTAAATGATCTTTCATAGCAAAAAACATGTACTGTTTATATATATATATATATATATATAAATTTTTGTGATACACGGACTTGCACCATATACTTGAGAGAAAATGATACATGGCATACTTTTGAAATAGGCTAGCAATATTGTTGATCACCCAATAAAAAAATATTTATCAGTACTAATGGTACAAGTTAATAATTTGCTACGACAACGTCACACTATTTGATCCATATGGTGAGGTGCTAAAACCACATACGAGCCATCAATTTGGACCTGCACCGTACATTTGTGGAAAATTCCTCGTCCTACTTGCATCAGTCCTTCGCACTCCATTTGGGTTGAAGTTTTTTCTTCCACAGTCGTCATCATCGACGAACCATCGGGTCTTACAATCCTACCGGTTGGATCTTCTGCAAGAAATTTCAGTTTAGAGCCATCAATCACCAGCTTCAACTACATCCCTTTTCCCTACCTCCGGGCACCTGCACACTTCCTGCATAGTGGTGATTTCTGCAGTAATATTGGACTGAATCAAAGTACAGCAGCAGCAAATATCAAAAGCAAGTTTTGGATATATCCTTACAATTCTTCTGCCGTTCAGTTCTAGAACCATCACAACCTTCAACTACATCCCTTTCAAGGTTCATTTGCCTTCCAATTCTTCTGCCGTTCAGTTCTAGAACCATCACAACCTTCAACTACATCCCTTTCAAGGTTCATTTGCTTTTCTCCGGCACCTGTGTAGATCCCTGCTCCTTGTTGTTGCATACACAGTATGATAGCGATTTCTGCGGTGATGCTGGGTTGAGGAAGAGGGACGGAAGGTGGCTTCTGAGTCAAACTTCTGCAGTCAACATAAACTGAATGATCTCATGAAGACTGGTTATCAGAGGTCAATATAAAATTGCACATCTTGTGTACCCTTCTAATTGGTTCCTGTGCCAACAAAACCATAACTTCTTTGTAACAAGAAACTAACTATTTTATATTACTCAGTCAAACCAATACAAAATAAGTATGTTTTTTTTTTTTCCATCACAGAAGATTAACAAGATCAGAAGACCGATTTCCTTACCATACCATGTAAGCTGGTCATTCTGTCAAAGTTACCTAGTCAGCTGATATCTTGGTTTCCTTGCTTTGTACAGGAGTGATCCTAAGTTAATAAAAAAAAATTAATCAAGATTTCTTTTGACATCCCTAATTATTATATTCAGAATTTGCCAAGGACTTGTCATGTTTCTATTTAACAAGCACACTAAGCTTGTAACATCCGATTCCACAAAAATTCACCCTTAGAGCATGATCCAACCCATCCCTCATTGCAATTATTTAGGGTAAAGAATTTATTTATTCCATAAACAGTTCCCTAGATGATTCTGGTGGCAAAACAGCACCCCCATTCTTTTGTTGGCTTAAAGCCATCAAAATTGAGTTTGTGTCATTTAACCTGTATCTAATGTAACTCATGCATACCTTCAGATCCTTAGCATTAAGGATTTGGGCTAAAGCCTTATATAATGTGGTACAAGAGTGAGCTTGAAAGCCATTAAATAAATACTCATTCCTAGTGTCCTAAATAAGCCAAAGGTAATTGTGATGATAGTTCTTAGGACCCTCATGCCATCTGGCCAATAATTTAAATGTTATGCCCAACTTATGTTATTACAAGTTCCAAATCCTTGTCAACAATAGGTATAGGAATTCACAAAGGGGACAACTAACAAAATTCATAATGTTTGCCAACATATTGAAATCGGGAGGCAGCAGTGCAAATGTTTCCAGCAAGAATAATTGAACCTAGGGGAAATTGGAAGCTTTCACAACACACCCCATGAGTTTGGATTAGAGGAAGGCAAAATATCAGATGACGAGAAGCAAACACGGCTAGCATTTGCGTCAATATAAATGATTTGTTGTTTCAAACAAAAATCATAGTTGTTTAAGTCAACAGGGCAAAAGCAGGGAGTATATTAAACAAAGTAAACAGTGAAACAAGTGGGACTTGAATAAGTGTCAACTTGAAAGATCTTTTGTTGATTGAATGATGTCGCAAAAAAGATCATCACACACAGTGTTGAACTGATATGTGATTACTATCACGACAGATTGCAACTCATAAAAGAATGGTGTTGCATGTAAAGGATGATCTGATTACTGAACTACTGCTACACCTAGCCATGATACTCCAACTGCTGGGGTCAGGTTTTTTTTTTTTTTTTTTTTTCAGTGAGATCATTAGAACCCTACAGGATTCTAAGGCTTGGTTGATCACTGTAGAGGATCAGCCCTCCTTGGAACACTATAGGGGTTCCTCTCTCTAGGTAGTTGGCCATTTGGCTGAAAAAAATTTGATATATTGCATTATAAAGTGGTGGCTACATGCTTTATATAGGGTCTCAAAACCCTAATTCATAATATGACTCCTACTCCAAGTAAACTAAAACTCCAACTCCAAATCAAACTCCTACTCAAACCCTAGAGAGAGTCCTAAGCTAAGTGAAACTCCTCCTCTCTAACCCTAGTCGACCTTCCCTAATAGGAGGGGGCGGCGGCTAGGAGACTCCTACTCCATGAAGACTCCTCCCTAACCCTAGCCGACCTCCTTAAACAAGGTGAGTGGCAGCTGATTTAGGGTTTATTACATGCCTCAGAGTTTTATTGACATCATGACTCAATGAACCTAGGACCTGACCCAGCTAGGGTCCTAATAGAACCGCCCTCTTCAGATCAACCTTGTCTTTGAGGCTGAGGCTCCATGAACTCCGGGAATCTGATCTTCAAATCTTCATAGAGCTCCCACATGGCATCATCGACGAGTAGACTTGTCTATTGTACCAACACCTCAGTCGTCGAACGTCAGCAGCGCATCACAATCCGTCGGTCAAGGATTGCCTTCAGCTGGATCTAAATCTCTCTATGGGCAATAGTGTCCGACAGGCAGCTCTAGGTCGTCTTGTTCTCTCCAAGCTTGAGCTTCAGATATGATACGTGGAAGAATGGATGGATCTTGGAGTCTGTGGGTAGGTACAACCTATATGCCACTGCTCCAATGAGTTCTGTAATCTGGTAGGGCCCGTAAAAGCGAGGTGATAGCTTCATGGATGCTCTGGTGTTGATGGATGTCTGCTTGTATGGCTGGAGCCGAAGGAAGACCCAATCACCTACTGAGAACTCTCTTTCGCTTTTGTGCATGTCATACTGCTACTTCATCCTTGCTTAGGCCACCAAGAGATTATCCTTCAATAATTGCAGAGTTTTATCCTTGTCCATGAGTTCCCTGTCTACCTGATCTACTTTTGAAGAGCCGATTACATATTTTGGGATTACAGAGGGGGTTCGACCATACATGACTTCAAAAGGAATACATTTCGTCGAGGAATGATAGATTGTGTTATACCACCACTCGACCCAGGGGAGCCACCTCGTCTACTCTTTTGGTCAGTCGCTGATGAAGCATCTGTTCAACACTTCAGTCTGACCGTCGGTCTGTGGGTGGTATGTCATGCTCATCTTCAATTTGGTACCCTATAATTGGAAGAGTTCTGTTCAAAATTTGCTTGTGAACACATTGTCACGATCACACACAATAGATCTAGGCATCCTATGCAGTTTTACAATATTATCCATGAAGATCCAAGCAATGCTAGTACCGATGTAAGGGTTACGGATGACACAAAAGTGAGCATATTTGGTGAGCCCATCGACCAAAACGAGGATTGTACATTTTCCTTAGGATGAGTGCAGCCCTTCGATGAAGTCCATCGAGATATCAGTTCATACTGAGTCCAGGATAGGTAGAGGTTGTAGCTTCCCAGGGCTTGCCACTGTTTCGCTTTTATGTCATTGACACATGTCACACCACGCTACAAATTCAACAATGGAGTTCATCCTTTTCCAATAAAAATTTTGTTTAATCCTCTTGTAGGTTCGAAGCAATCCGGGGTGCCCAGACGCTGGTGAGGAATGCATCTCGTATAGGATGGTATTTATGCAGGGAGAATTAGGCACTAGCACTATACGTCCTTTATACTGTAAGGCCTTCGCATTCTAACTGTAATGCACCACGGAGTCTGGTTCTTCCTCTAATTTTTTGATGGCCTCCCGAATCTCTGGATCATCTTGCCATTCTTTTTTGATATTATCAGGGAGATTGCTGATCGGAAGAGAGATGGCCAAAAATTCAACTTGCTCGAGTAGTCGAGAGAGCGCATCTGCAACAATATTCTCTTTCCCCTTTTTATAAGTTATTTCATAATCATACTCAAGTAGTTTTGTTACCCATTTTTGTTGTTCGGGGGATGAAATCTTTTGTTCCAAAAAATATTTGAGACTCTTGTGGTCGGTCTTTATCTGAAAGCATCAGCTGATTAGGTAGCATCTCCACTTTGTCATCGCGTGCACGATTGTCAGCATCTCCTTATCGTGGATGGATAACTTCAGGTGTGATGGAGATCATGCTTTACTAGTATAGGCGAGGGGCCGACCTTCTTGCATGAGGACGGTGTCGATCCCAACTCCCGATGTGTCTACTGCTGCTAGCAAGAGTGTAGATGTCATCGCAACCTTGAGAGCGCCGAAGGTTGCAGTGGCTTTGTCCGACCACAGGAAGGTGTCCTTCAACAAGGATGTGTGAGGGGCGCTAATCTTTCCATCAAGGTTTGGCTTACCAATTCGTACCGGTGTATCGAGTTCATCTCGATATCGGTACGATACTGGTATCGGGCGATATGCACAGTACATACCGCCCGATATATTAAAATATAATATAAAATTTTATAATATAATATAATATAACATAACATTAAAATGTTAAAAATTTATTTTAAAAAAAAAGGGGCAACGTCGCCTTGATCTTTCTCCCCGCGTGGGAGAAAAAGCACTGCGACCACGGCATGACAGCAGTGACGACACAGTAGGCTGAATAGGTCTTCTTTCTTCTACTCTTTTCTTTTTGTTTTCTTCTTTTCATCTTCTTCTTCTTCTTCCTTTTTCGCTCAATCGACGTCGATTTTTGGAACCGATAGCGGTCCGCATCGGCAACTGGCGAGCGATATGTACCGCCATAGGCAAGAATGTCGAAATTGCAAACCTTGCTTTCCATAATCTTTCACAATTTGCGATAGTAGCCGGTCAGTCCAAAAAATCCCCGCAGCGCCTTTTTGGGCGTCGGCCAGCCTTGCATTGC
Organism: Ensete glaucum; assembly: GCA_021527575.1. Classification (NCBI taxonomy): domain Eukaryota; kingdom Viridiplantae; phylum Streptophyta; class Magnoliopsida; order Zingiberales; family Musaceae; genus Ensete; species Ensete glaucum. The sequence continues at coordinate 12,590,028 of CM038551.1, read as the reverse complement.
CTCGATCTTTGAAGGATCTACCGTCACGCCTTCCTCTGAGATTATATGCCCCACCTTATTCTATAAAAAGCTACATTTCGACTGTTTGACAAAAAAAGTATGCTCTCGAAGAACCGTCAAAACAAGTCGTAAGTGAGAAAGGTGGCTTTCGAGCGAAGGCTTTCGAGCGAAGGCTTTCGAGCGAAGGGTTGTAAACAAGAATGTCGTCAAAGAAGACCAGCACAAACTTATGAAGATAACTTCGGAAAATATCATTCATGAAGCTCTGAAAAGTAGAGGGAGCATTGGTGAGGCCGAAAGGCATTACCAAAAATTCATAGTGGCCATTGTGCGTCCAAAAACCGATTTTCGGTATGTCTTCCTCGTGTACTCAAATCTGATGATATTTGGATCACAAATCTAACTGCGTGAAGACTCATGCTCCCTTCAATTCATCAAGTAGTTCGTCCATCACTAGAATATGATATTTATCTTTGACCATAATGTTGTTGAGAGCTCGGTAGTCAACGCACGTTCACCAAGTTCCGTCTTTCTTGCGTCCGAGGAGCACTGGTAAAGAGTAGGGGTCGCAACTTGGTTGAATGGTCCCTATATCGAGCATCTCCTGCACAATCTTCTCAATTTCGACCTTTTGAAAATGAGGATAACAATATGGCCGAATATTGGCTAGTGGTTTTCTCGATAGGATTGGTATACGATGGTCGTGCAATCGGATAGGAGGTAGGTTGTTTGGTTCGGCGAAGGCGTCTGAAAATTCAACAAGCATTTGGAGAAGGTTCGGATCTTCAATCTTCATCGGCTCCTTTGTTTGTAGCTACTAAAGTTGCATTAAGAAGCTATTGTGCATTTTTTGTAGGACTTCTTCATGCGTTGCATTGAAACCGTCATCACTAAGTTCCTACGTTTCCCTTAGGATCACCTGTTTCACTTTGCTAAAGAATTTCATAATTAATTTTGAGAAATTCCAAGAAACATCACCTAGCATTGACAACTATTTGATGTCGAGCACTGCTTCATAATCGTCGAGTAGGAGGAGGAAAAAGTCAACAACAATTTCTTGGCCCTGCAAAATCAATTTCACCCGCGAGCACTTTCGGTCGCACTTCAAGATTCGGCCATCAGCCACCTTGATGTCGAACCAACTGCAATCCTTGATTTGGAGCATCATCTGAGCAACAACCTTGTTGTTCATGAAGTTGTTGGTGCTCCCGGTATCGATGAGGATGGTGACGGACTGCTGCTTGAGGAAACCTCCAATCTTCATCGTCTGCGAGTTCGTGTAGCCGGCTAGAGCATTGACCATACAATTGGTCGGTTATGGTTCCTCCTCCGTGTCCTCCTCGTGCTCGAGGTCCTCCTATTCATGCTTAGATTCTTTAACGGGTTCAATCAAGAGAAGTCTTCCCTTCTTGCAGCGATAGTCGCGATTCCAAGGTTCGTCACCATGCCAACATAGGTCCTTTGTCGATCTGTCGCGAAGCTCTTCTCTTATTAATTTCTTTGGCTGAGGGGGTCAACTGGAAGTGGGTGGAGCTGGAGGTTTGTATGCTACTGGTCGTGTGGTCGTTCTTGTCCTCCTAGTATCATGATTGTATCACTCTTCTTGAAGTCGCACGAAGGAAATTACTGCCATCGATGTGTAGGGCTGTCGCGCCTTAACTTCTTGTATTTCCGACTTCAATCCTTTTATAAAAGTCCCTAGCAATTGTTTTTCAGACCAATCACGAACGTGGTTAGATAATCTTTCGAACCTAGTCTGGTATTCTTGAATCGTAGAGGTATGTCAAATCTTCGCGAGTTGACCGTCGATGTTCTCGTACTCGGACGGTCCAAAGCGGATTAGCAGCCCGCTTTTGAATTGCCTCCACGTCGGAACTCCTTGGGTGTGCTCAAATCAATTGTAGTATGGCGTCTCCTTCTAGGTGGATAGCAGCGATCTCAGCCATAGAAGCCTCTGGGGTTCGGTGATAGCAAAAGTATCACTCTGCGTGCGAAAGCCATCCCGTCGGATTTCCGTCTTCCCATCGAGGAAAGTGCACCCACATGCGTGGATACGCTGAATCCGTCGCTTGTTCCGCTTTCTCAGGAGGGCTCTCTTTATGATATGAACTTTCACCTTGTTGTGATCTCGTCGGGCTTGGTGATTGGCCTAATCTAAATTCTACGAAGAGAGTGCGTAGTTTGTCCTCCATACGCGTCTCGAATACCTCTAACTTGGCATCGATCAGATCTTCTGATGTCATAGTGTATGCCTCCAGATCTGAAATATTACCATCCTTCTTTTGTTGATGGGTTAAGGGCATAGGTCGGTGGAGGTATTGGTGGCCACGAAAGTTAAGGATCGATGGTGGAAGGTTGTGGATGGGGTAGATTGCAGTTTTACGCTGGTGTTTGGGCCGGTTGTAGAACTTGAAAGTAAGCTACGATGACTGCGTCTTAAGGCTAGAAGGGTGCCTTAAGGATAATGTGGGTGGCAACAACAATTTTGGTAAGATCTAGTGGTGTATGCAGTAGGGAATACCAAAAAGGTGCGGCGGTAGAATTTTATATTGAAGAACAGCAATTTGATAAAAAGTTGCTGATAAACAAAGCCAAGTCGATGTAAAATACAAAGAAGAATATGACAACAAAATATTGGCAGAAAGATCGACGACATGATAGCAAGTATGTGGCTAGGATTTTGCAGCGCAACTTTCGTCTTAAAGATGATAACTTTACGACGATAAGTTTTTGTAGCGAGATAAATGTACTATATATATATATATATATATATATATATATATATATATATATATATATATATATATATATATATATATATATATATATATATATATATTGGATAAATAATTGCAACAGCAGTAATGTAGCGATACCAGATCCTAATGCAATTCTTATGGTGACGAGATGATGTTTCTGCGGCAGGGGTGACGACGACGAAGTCGGCGACAATCTTCAGCAATTATGGGAATTGCTTGGAAGATGGTGGACGGTTGGATGGCAGTGGCATTGGTGGAAGAGTAGCAAGGTACCAAGAACGTGACTTTGATACCAAGTTTTAGAACCCCGCAAGATTCTAAAGCTTGGCTGATCTCTGTAGGGGATCGGCCCTCCTTGGAACGTTATAGGGTTCCTCCCTCTAGGTAGTCGGCCAATTGGCTGAAGAAATATTGATCTATTGCTTGATGAAGAAGTGGTGGCTACATACTTTATATAGGGTCTCAAAACCCTAATTCCTACTATGACTTCTACTCCAAGGAAACTAAAACTCCAACTCCAAATCAAACTCCTACTCAAACCTTAGAGAGAGTCCCAAGCTAAGTGAAACTCCTCCTCTCTAACCCTAGCCGAACTTTCCTAATAGGAGGGGGCGACGGCTAGGAGACTCCTACTCCACAAAGACTCCTCCCTAACCATAGCTGACCTCTTCAAATAAGGAGGGCGGCAGCTGATTTAGGGTTTATTACATGCCTTTGGATTTTATTGACATCATGACTCAGTGAACCTAGGACCCGACCCAACTAGGGTCCTAACAGAGCTCCATTATCTACCTAAAATCTTTTTATTACTCCTAGCAAAGGCTTTTCTAAGTGGCCCTCTGCTTCTCCTTGCACCATAAGTCCAAATAGACTCAGCACGACTATCATATATACAAATATTCCTAGAAACATAGAAGCACAATAGAAATTTAGGAAGAAAACATGTTTGTTCACTGTAAACATGGTGATCTCATGTCAATTTGTAATAGAAGTAACTGATATATGAGTAGATAGGCTTCACGGAACAACAAAGGCTCAAACACAATGATAATTAGCATGTTGAACAGGAAATCAAGGTTGAAAGAACAGCCTTTTGTATGGCCTTATCTCACTACCCTGGTCATTTTACATGATAAAAAATGCATGGTAATTCAGGTAGAATAATGTGGAACAACCTTATCATCTCACCACAAAAAATGCTGAACACAAATTATCTATATGAAACCCAGATAACATTTGTCATACCACAGTAAAAAGGATAGCCGGCCGAACTCCACGCCGGTGTCCTCTTCCCAAATTTATGCTGTCAAAGCCCAGATTCAATAAAAAAATAAAAAAGTCAACTAATCCAAACTTGGAAGTCGATGAAGAAACTTTTTGCAAAATCACAGCCAAAGAAAGCCATCATCAAGTTCGCCCACCAAGCTCACCCAATTCGAAGGCAAGCGTAACAATAAACGAAAAAGAAAAATGTTTCTTTCCCTTTTGTTTGTTTCTTTTCTCGACTTGGTGGAATCGAGAAATAATCTCCAAGTCGGAGAAACTGATCTCATTCTTGGGTTTCCGAGCCATCCTAATTATCAAAATGATATTAGTTTTAAGAATCCAGGAAAACCGAAAAACAAAGTTCCACAAATAGATCCCTATTTGAACGATCTATTGCATCGAGGAAACAGTTTGGAACAAAACAGTGCAAAAAATCAAGAAAAAGAAGAAAAAGTCGGAAATGAAATCGGAATGCTTTATTATTATTTACATTCTGAGATCCTCGACCGAACCATACTTCTTTTCCTCTCTTCGTCCTACCGGAAGGGAACGACGGATTTCAAGGAGACGCGAATTAGGGTTTTAGACGCCTCCTTTTCTCGCCTCTACTACAAGTTTGCATCAGTGGAGAAAATGTCATCTTGGCCGTTGCTCTGTAAACGAACGGTTATAAACCAGCGTTCGTGTTTTGTTATATGCTGCGAAGGGCTCGAGTTACGACCACAATTAGCGAGCGATTTGATCTGTTAGCATTATATATATAGGTAGATTAGGTTATTGAAATGAGGGTCCAGATGAGCATCCATCATGAAGGATGGGACCCACGTACCTGCTAAAGAGAATAGCCACTTGTAACGGAGAAGATGAGGAAAGAGCCAAAAGAGTGGCTCCCCAAAAGCTAAAAGTTTGCTTGTTCACCAAATTTGTACCAAACGTTTGTTTTACGCACACCGAGAGTCGAAACAGCTATCGGTGGATGCCACAACCTTAGTAGGTAAGGCGATGAGCGTGGTGTCGTCTTATCAATAGGTGTGGTAAGACCTCTCTGCCATGGCTTTCCTTTTTCTTCGTTACGGGAGTCACAGTGGCACATCGATCAAATCATACAACGATTGCAAGTTGGAATTGGCAGAAGAACTGACTGAATAGAATCAAAAAGCTACACATAACACATCAAATATAATAAGAAACTACCATAGAATGAAGAAGCAAAAAGAAAGAGAATCCAAGAGGAAATCGCAAGCATGGCTAAGGGAGGCAGTCTCATCTCTGTGTGCGCCAAAACAAAACACTACTGCTCATTCTGCCAACAGCGTCCTTCCTCTCTCTCTCTCTCTCCCTCGCTCGCTCGCTCTACAGCGAGTTCTCCTCATGACGCCCTATGTAATAACATGTCTCGCTATTGTCTACAGCATCTCATGTTCCCTGACACCATACCCGTTTGCACCATTGGCACCGTGGTGAGACTTCTCGGATTCCCTCTGCCTTCTCTTCAGATATATAGCCCAAGTGACGGCTTCCAGAACCAGTGCAATGGCCCCCAGCGTCACGATGATGGCAACGTAAGCACGCTTCCACTTCTTAGCAGGATCCAAGATGTCGAAACCTTCGAAGATGTTCACCACACTCAAGATTACGATGCTGTACCCAACTGCGAGGTGGTAGACCTTCCAGTAGAGTCTGTACTTGTGATCCTTGTTGGGCCTCAGAAACAATGCAAACACCTGCACACCGAGAAACATAACTCAGTCCTCGGCCTCGTTTTGCATGAGTTAACACGGATATCATCCACGAGATCGATCTCGATGAACGCGATGTGGATACAATACATATGGAATGCTTAGCTGATATGTAAACATCGAGTACCTGTACTGTGGCCAGGCAGAAGAGAGCGATTGCGAGGTCTCTGTGTTTGTGGTAGGTGATCCCAGCAGAGTCTTTGCCGAGCTTAATTCCCAGACCCCATCCCGATACCCCAATTATATATCCCGAGACTTGACAAGCAACATGGAGGTAGAACCAAGCGGGATCAGCTGATTTGAACACCTTCATGTACCGTGCTATGATGATTCCGATGGGCATCAAAACTCCCCAGCTGATGGCATTCAGCACTCCATGTATCTGCAATCCAATTCAACCGTTCCGTGAAGAGATATCGTCGAATGTTTCCAGCCATGATTTGTAAGGACGAAGCATCTTTAGTACGGAAAGAGAAATCCAAAGTAGATGAACAGGAATCTTTGCAGAACAGAGCTCTTGCCGGAGAAGGATGATGATCGAGAAGGGAACGACTTCTTGCAGGTTATTTGATTTTTTCAATTTTTTTTTTTTGTGTTGAGATTAAAATCTGAGCATGTAAAATTTAATCATAAGGTCCATCTATTTCGATCAAAACATAATCCAGTCAAGAAAACCAATCAGAATTCTAATGATCAAGACTGGGAGTCAAAAGGAAGGTGGAGAAAGCAATACGAGAGAGGAAACCAGAGCTCAAGACACAGATCGGGGCATGATTATGTACAGAATCCAAGTTATAGATGGCACAACTTACGTTCCTCCGGTGCAGCCTCGAGTTCCCTCCGGTGGACACCGCCGTGCCGGAGAGGAAATCAAGACTGATCACCGATTTGTAGTTATCCCCACCGGGGTGACCGTAAGGAACCCCATTGGAGAACGTCGTCGACGCCTGCCACACCGTGTTCTGTTTGGTGTCGTTTCTTGGAAGCTCCAGCGTCGCGTAAATGGTGTAATACCCATCGGAGTACTCGCCCTCCTGACTGTACACCGTGAATGTCAAACTCTCATTCTTGACATCGCTCGTGGGGGGACTGGTACTAGAGAACTGGGTGGTGTACACGGTCACGGCGCCGTTAGAGCCCTGGAAGGCCAGGAAGGCGTTGGCTCCCACCATGCCGGAGCTGTTCGGGTTGATGGCCCACGCGACCCAGCCGCCGGAGCTCTGCTGCGCTCGGTAGGCGACGTCGACCGTGCCATTGGAAGGGTGGTAATTCCAGTGGAGGGAGGCGCTGAGGTAGGAGAGGGAGTTGCAGGTGGCGTAGAGCTTGTTGCCGGAGAAGGTCTCGCCGGCGCAGCTCTGCGCTGACCCGTGGTCCAACACGGACAAGAGAAGGCACAGGAAGATGATGGCTGGCTTCATGGCTGAAGCCGGAATTGCAGAGGAAATGGTGCCCAAACCTCTTCTCTCCTTGTCTCTGCTCACTTGTTTCCAGTCTATCTTCTTTTCTTCTTCCAGGAAGAGAGATGCTTGTGGAACGGAGAAAGAGCCGGTTGGGTAGCTTTATAGAAAGGATTAGAGAGAAGAAAAGGTCGCAGGGAGGTGGGCGTCGATGTGTGGCTGGCGTTGTGTGTGGAAGTTTCTTCCAAAAGGCGGAGGATGGCATGAACAACGAACGAGTCGACGGAGAGCTCCTGTATGCTTTTTTTATTCTGCTACAAAACCTGCCTCGTTGGAACGACCGAGGCTTCCGTCTCCTGCCCAACCTGTTGGAGATGATACAGTGAATCGGCGGGGAAACGGCTGGTGAATCCGGATGACCCACTCCTCCACCGATGAAGAACAGTTTCAATCTTTTTCAGTAAATTAATCTAAGAATTGGGTTTTTTTTTATTTTGGGAATTCAGGAATCTCTCTCACAGTGGTAAGTTTGTTTCCACATACTAAAATCCAATAATATGACAAGGATCGGTTTCACACATTCAAGAGAATTTGGTCGACAAAGAGAGTTAGTGTTTCCCCCATTCCGTTTCCCACGCAAACGCGGGTTCTACCGACTTCGTGGCGACTTCACCGTGCGTTCCCACTGACCCCGCAAAGTCGACCTCTCACTCCTCTCACTCCTGGTCACGATCTGATCCAAGAAACGTTGTAAACTGTAAGTGATCCGCCAAACGCAGCCGTTCGATTCTGCAGCGGCAATAGATTTAGGAATTAGAATCTAAAATCTACGATTTATGATTTAGATGTGCGCGATTGACATAAACATACAAAATTTGCAAGGGTAATTTCGTTATTTACTGACGTTGGAAGGATAAATATGTAAATATAAACCGGAAGTGTTGACATAATACGTATCGGTGGAAAAAAATACTTTTTTTTTGTTTTTCTTTGGCTCAAACGAAGACTCGGTCAAACTTGACGGCACTTACCATTTTAATATATTGGCTTTGTGGTAGATATTAAAATAAATAATAATCATATTTTTAGGATTTATTGAAATGATAAGAGCAAAAAAAAAAAAAATTAAAAGACGAAATAGTGCAAGAGATTACGTGAGATTTCGAGATTAATAGTTCAAACGTCCTCAGCCTAGCAGACTATTTCGTGGTTGGAATTTGCCATTCTAACAGTTAGTCTGTGCTGATGCTATTATCATCTCGTCAGACAATTAATTGTTCGTCGAGCATAGATTAGTTCAAGCGTAAAGAAATCAAACAAGAAATCGAATCCGCTGAAAAGTAGTTGGGAAATTAGTAAAAGCAAATGGCTTTTATGTTTCTCTAAACGTGGGAGTTGACTTTTTTTTTTTTAATTTGGTTAATCTTGAACGTTGGTTTTGCTCGTAAACATTTCCAATGGATATATTGAATTTAGTAGATGCCCGAGTTTGAACGACATGCATACTCGACTCTTCTGCAAACTCTTCTTACACGTCGTCCGGTAAATGCTTCGTTGGATGCCTTAGCAAAACCATTGACGAAAACGTGTGTACCGTTCCGTACTAATTGTGATGGTCACACTTTACAGAAACTTCAAAAAGGTGATTCAAAGAAAGAAAATGCACCATGAAGTGTTTACGTACGTGCTGAGTGTTTGACTTCGATGTCCGGTGGCCACCATCCCAAGTCTAGAAGATGGGAAATAGCACAAACTTTCTAAGCTTCGAAATGCTTTTGGTGACCGAATCGACTTCCGGACAAGTCTTTAGGGATGTAAAATCAAACTATAAGCCTCGAGAAGCCAAGTTTGACCCGGAAGCCTTTCATCACCCATAATTTATTGTTTTTTGCTCGGTTCCTTGTCTTCCTCCACCCAAAATTACTAATATTAATATAATGATGATGATGAGTTGATGAGCAAGGAAAAAGAAAAAAAAATCAAAACGAGCAATTAGAAACTTATAATCTGATCTTTTCTTTCTCTCTGTGTGTATCAAAATTCTTACTTTTTCACTAAGACGATTGTGACCAAACTTGCCAGTAATGTCAGGACTGTTCTTGCTAGTCAACTGCGCGCCAAGTACTGCACCAAATTCGCAAGAATTGATGCCGTGGAAGAAACACTAGTTAGTAGGGTATTTATTCCACTCCATCGTCACCTTCTCCTACCAAAACGGAAATAAAATAAAAAAGTGTTTCTACACCTCCTTTATTCCGAGTAGGAAAACAGTTTGTCTTGATAATACAGCAAACATATATATAAAGATCATCCATATCCATCCAAGAAATTTAGCTATATAAAAGATAAGGTACTGTTCTTTTTTCTTCACAAACAATAAGATCTGAAGGGTATTAATATGAGTTGGAGCTTCATCTGATGGCGGAATGCTCGTTCGTGGAATATGCAGCCACAGATAAATAGTCCACGCTTCCAAACTACGATGATCGCACATGTACGTGAAGTGGGAGTTGCAGAGTCGAAAAAGTCTTCTTCCGTGTTCATCACAGAACGATGGCACATAAAATGGGTCGGCTAATTATGATTTAAATCGTACGGCATATTATGATTTAATGCGGTCAGTGATCATAATTGGGTCTGATGGCACATAAAATGGGTCGGCTAAATTATCATGAGCCATGCCGGACCACCCCATCACTACACGTCAGGTGATGCAAGACAGATAACATAATGCACCAGCCACTCTGGCACAATATCATCTGACCAAACACATATCAACATCGCCTAACAGCACTTCGCTACAATGGCCACGGGACTCAGCAGATCTCTCTCTAAAACGACCCTCATACAATTAACTAAGTCAAGGAATGCCACAAACATTAAAAGTTAAGATATGACTATCGCCTGATCGATCGATATAAAAATCATTCGTTAGTATGACCAAAGGGAGCTTTTCGCTCTCCAACTCTATATACCGAAGACCTCGGATTGTGTTAATCGAGGACACTGACTTGATTGGGGGAAGGATCATGTAAAGTGTCATCATCCCGATAAGGTCTTTATGCAGGATCCCTTGGTAAGTAAACCCCAATAAGAAGAAGCCCGAAACATGCTTGAGAGCGAGCCCAATCAACCTCTCTAAAGTTAACTATCTCTTCTTGATCAATACGAACGAGCTTATTCGCATGAGCTGAACTAAATCATACCGACTCCTTAGCCACATCACAAAGTCCAACAGGATTCAACATTCAATCCAACAAAGTTTTTCGGTAATTCAGTCACGACCAAATGGTAAGATTAATAATATTAACAAAAAATATATAACTATATAACAAAAAAAATTATAGTAAAAGAGAAATAGTGAGAGAGTGAAAAATATAATATAATAAAATTGTCTCTCTCTATCTCATTCTGAAAAAACTTAAGCAACCATCGGAAATGTTAACTATCTTTGAGAATAATAATATAAAAAAAAAGGTAGATAACGTTTTACAATTTTAAGGTTCGATCGGTCTAATCAGTTGAGGGTTTGGTTTTAGAGTCTTTTGGATCGAGCCAATCCGATTTTATAATTATGTTTAAATTAGACTTCGATTCGATTGCTTCTGATTTCGGCCCAATTTAACGTTTGTTAAAACAGACTGGTCTTGACCCGAACGAGTGCCGAGCCTGATTCGGGCTTAGAACCCTAATCCTGCATCTCTATCAAGTTGGATTTATTGTTTTTGGTTAATTGAACTTATATTTTGGAATTGTAGAGCCTTTAATCTGATTTTAGTGTCGTTCGAATAAGAAATAAATGTTCAAATTCGGATTCAAACATCCTGAGAAACTGATTCGATTTTAGATCCAAAGTGATTTCAATATTATATTTATTATTATTTCATAATTACATAATAATAGTTATTTTTTAATAGTTTATATATTTTAATTTTATAATACCAAGAATATAAATATATATATTATAATTTGTGACAAATGCAAATTGGAAGGTCGACATCGCCCCCAGCTAAAACCCTAATCGGCCACAGGAGGCTGATGTCAACAACATCTCCGTCTTCGGAGAGCCGTACGATACAAATCCAACGGTCGGAATAGGTCACTTGCTCCTATAAGGACCCCTCTCGTGTCGTCTCCTCTTACTTGCACTTGCACGGCCGCACCGGTCGTTTCTTTTTTAGGGTTAGGGTTTCGTCGTCGTTTCAACCCTTGGCTGTTGTTGGTTTTGGGGGATTGGTATTGGGGTTGCTTGACTTCTCTTTGGCCATTGTCGCCCTCTAACTCTTCTCTATCTATGTCGCCGCCCTTGCTTTTAATCGGTAGGACCTCGCTCTCCTGATCGATAGCCTCATTGAAGATCCACCGCGCCTTTAGGTAGTCACTACCCTTTGGTCCGTCTGGTGGCACCGGCGGCACCGGCTGATAATCTTTGTGATAAATAATCATCTAACCCTTCCTAGGAGTTTTCCGATCTCGTACGTCCAGTTATTTTTTTCGTTTATGAGTGGATGATGTTTCCTTTTTTGATGCCGATCACTTCTACTATCATCATTGTTATTAATGTGTTTTTGGTCTTCTCTCCTTGCATCTGTGAACTTGGGTTCGTATTTGTACATAGATTTTTGTGGTGTTTGTCCAACAAACCCGTGCACTTAAACATGCCTTGGTGGTGCTGTCATCACAAAAGATTAGGGTTCATACTATCTTATCTTTTTACCTCGGATGTCTTGTTAACGAGGCCGCTCTTCTTCTCGCATCATCTGATGGAACAATCGAACCTATGTTTAGTTTCAGCAAAAGCTGATCCCCATATAAATGCAGCAGCTTCTGTTATGTCTTCTATCTCACAAATACTTTTACGAGTACGGTTGATTTTATTGTTCGTATTGAACAATTATCGGATAAGACAATTTGTTATTGTTTGCACTTCAATTATAATTAACAGGTTAGGTTCGCAATCGATATTTAGGATGTTCTTATTTAGTCCTATTTCTCTTGGTCTTTATGCAGGAATTAAAAACATCTTGGAAATTTGTTATACTTAACGGTTGACATCATCTTCATATTGTCATTGCCTCCATTTCTCGGTATTTTTTGGATTTGATGTTTGACATTTATTTTCCAGCCTTTTCTAAGTTATGCATTTATCCTAGCAAGTGAATTCCGGGAAATCGAGGGTTTTTTCCTTCCTAGATTTTTATTGTTTCAGTGTTTTTTTTAACTAGAATTCCGTCATTTGGTAATGTGCTTTGCCATTTGTAAATTTAATTACTGTTTTCCTTGGAACAAATTTAACAATAGAACACATTGTTTTGTCTAAGTTCGTGTTATCAACGTTGTAAAATCCTTAATCTTTGGGTGCTTTGGTGTTTTTCTTCTTGTTTAGAATTGTTTTATCAACAAGACACTTAGTACGTACGTCTCACAATATTGAGTGCGTCGTGCATTTGTTTTCTATTTTGTGCCTTTTGTGATGCTAAATATGATGGCCTATGAAGATGCATTTGATCCTGATAACACACCATCTTTCGGGACTGATTGGCACTGTGTGGCCATGTTGCTATTCTGCAATTCTGAGGCATTGCTAGTTCTTGCCTATGACAAAAATTGTTCTTTATTGAAAATAAGTTAATAGTAGCTTTCTCCTCATTGTGGTCATCTTGGTACACACGGGATTTATTAGTGTTCATGAGCATGGTTGTATCATGGATTCTGGGTCGTACCTAAATAGGTATCATGTTTCTTTGCCTATGAAGAAATCTGACAACCAAATACCATCTTTCGGGACTGATTGGATTTTTGTATCCATGCTGTTGTAATCCTACAATTCCGAGGCATATTTTTATTGTCGTCTAATTTGGAATTGTTTTATGAAATATCTTTATATGTTTTCTGCTTTAACCTTCCATGATATTAAATTATTTTTTGCCTATGAAGATATGCTTGATCCTTATACACCATCTTTCGGGACTGATAGGCACCAAGTGGCCTTGCTGATATTCTGCAATTCTGAGGCAATTCTAATGTGTTATTGTAATTTTTTGATTCTTTTTTTGCGGTGAATTTGAAACTGGTAACCGAGTATTTTGTTGAAACTGTGATTTTGTTGAATGATAGTTTTTCTGCATCATTTCTTTTTTGTCTAGTTGAACACTGATGGACTCGAAATATAATTGCTACTACGGTGTGTGTTGTACACACTTAACTCCACTTCGACCAATGTGTGCTATGATTTTTTTTGTTGTTGCAATATAGCTGTCTCTGCTTAGAGTGTGCTGCTATTCAAGCTTTTATTGACATGTATGACCGATTGGGATGCATGCTACTCGTCTTATTTGATGAATCAACATGGTTTTACAGTTTTCTTTCTTCTGTCATGTTATGAAAATTTTGTTATACTCCCATTTGTGTCGATTTGAATCTGTTGCTGGTGCGGTGGTGGCTCTTTTCCCCATCAATCCTCCGATCGGGCGGGATCAATGTGAAGATGGAGGAGGGCTTTTTAACCGTGTGATCTAAGAATGATGATCGATTGTGAAATATCGGGATGACTATAGATTATATAGTTAATTATGATTAGTATTCTGATTTTTATATTTTAACTATTAGCAATGAGATTTTTGTATTTATGAAAATAAAATATTTAATTTGAATTTATCTTTGATTTTGATTAAAAAAATCATAATCACATGAAAAAAAGGAGTGGGAATTGAATGGATAAAAAAATAACTTTATTATTTTATAAATTTTAAATTTTATATAAAATTTCTGTTAATGGATGGTGGCTTTGAACAGAAATTTTTTTGTTGCTTTTCTTACTGCCGATTCCCTCCTCTTTGATTGTTTTGAAGCGGAGGCGTTGGTTTCTGCTAGTATATTTCATGTGCGCTTCGACTTCTACAATAGTTAGGTGAATAAAATAATTAATTTTTTTATTACTACCCTATGCAACTCAATACAAATAAGAGTTGCCTCTCGATCCTTTAAAGGGCAACTTGAGTTATTTGATCTCATTGGGTGCAACACCTACTAGTATCAAGGATCAGAGTGTTGCAATAACCCCAAGCAACAACAGCAGTAATGAAGAATGAACTTGTTTGATTCTGAAATTAGTTATTCTTTTCACTTATCTTTATCATAATTCCAATTTATGGTTCCAAAGCTCAATTCTCTGTTTACTATTTGATTCCTTCGTCCCCGAGATCCGGTACCCGCTTACCTGTTTCATCCATCAGGTAGCGTTTCATCGGAAGACTTCCGTGACTGATTATTATTTTATTGTTTTGAATCATTGAATGCAGATTTGTTGAATCATATGTTTCATTTTGTCTTATTTATATATATTAAAAACTTTTTAAAATACTAGGTTAAAGTATAAAATTTATATTGCCAAAGTGTTGATATATAATGGCACTTCAAAAAAATAAAATTTTGTTTTAATGATGAATATATTAAGAATTATTTCTTCTGTCACTATCATCGTATGTAATAAAAAGTGTAATTATAGGGTATCAGTAATGAAGCTTAATGAGATCTGATCAAGTTTGTGTTAAGGCTTGAATAAAAAAGGCGTAAACTAAGCCTTCTTGAAAAATAGTCCTTTTAATTTTTAGATGTATAGAATGATAGATATTGTGTTAAGAATTTTACAATTTATAGCTATATCTTTCTTATAGAATATATACATTTTTTATTTAATATGTCATCTCAGTTATCTTTACTTTTGTTATGATATGTTGATGGTGTTTTTGCCTTATATTATAGGTGATCTTCGTTGATCATGATAGCGGTTTCAATGAGTGAGAATGAAGGAGATGAAATATAAAAATAGTTAGCGGATATAATAGTACAATTTCAATGAGTGAGAACGAAGGAGATAAAATAGGAACATATACATTGGATTAGCTTAGACAATCTATCCTCATATTATCATTTCATGAGGAAGGTCTTACTCAAGTTACATATACATTGGATTAGCTTAGACAATCCATCCTCATATTATCATGGAAGAAGATAATAGTGGTGGTTGTGTGATTGTGGATGACAAAAATAAAAATACATTATAATATCTATTATGTTGGGGGTGATAAGAATAACTACTTGGAATATGCTTTACTGATGTTGAAGACTTTCGTGCTGAGATCAAGCAACATATTACTTTTATGGGCTGATAAGTATTATGCTAGGATTAGAAATAATCCGACTTGGCTAGCTAAGTTTTTGAAGGCAATAATTCAACAAGAGTGTGCTTTGAATATTTCTACACAAAATGTATTGAGTGGAGGATGAACTATTGGCAATGATCACATGTGCTGAGAATTAGGAATATGATTTATTATGAAATTACTGTGAGGAGATATACAACAAAAATCCCGGGAGAATAGGTGTCATCAAATACATATCTGATCTGATAGTAAAAATAATATATTTCATATAATTTACATGTACTTTGATGCACCAAAAGAAGGGTTTCTATGGTGTAGGCACATTATGAGTTTTGATAGATGGATGTTATTTGAGTTCTACATAGAAAGGTATATTTTATTGATCTCTTTTGGGATCGATCCATATAATCAAATGTAGAACAACGATGCATGGATTGGTTCATCAATTAGTGGTTTAGATGAGTGGACATTCATACTGACAAACAAAAAGATATATTGGAGGCCATACACACTTACTTCCTGGCTAAGAATCTATAAGCATAGATTCTGCTTATAATATTTATAATAATTTTAAGATGAAGCACAAGGGATATTAGCATTTGAGACATTATTTTGGAGAGCTGAGGAGGTACAAGGGCTCTTTAACTTAAAAAGTAATGAATGAATGAAGTTCAAAAGGTTGACAATGATGCATATGTATAATTAACAGATAGACCACTTGCAAAATGGGTGAAATCATACTTCAAAACAATACTGAAGTGTGATGTTCGACTGAATAGCTTTTATAAGAGCCTCAATTCAGTCATGCTAGTAGCTACTCATAAGCTGATCATCGTTATGCTTGAGTTGATTTGAGTCAAGTTACTAAAAAGAATCAATAAACAATGAGATTTATTAATGAGTAGTTTTATCTCAACATCAGGACTATCCTTGAGGCAGATTGCATTAATTGGATACCTACTTGTAGTGGTAGTGATAAGTTTAAGGTTACTGGGATCAGGGGAGATAAAAGAATGGTTTATATTGCTTGTCATACTTGGTAGTTGTAGGGAATGAGATTTAATTGGTATCTCTATTGTCATGCTATATTATGTTTAAATTATTTATGAAAAGATGTTATTAGAGAGCCACTTTTTTAGATGTCTATAATCATCTTCTCAATCCTTGAGCCTGCTGATCTTCCTAAACAAAAACTTTGAAAAACATTAAATATTAAGAAGGAGAGGTCCTCTTGAGCCACCGAAAGGTCCTATGCATAATGCCACAATGATTTGTGGTTCTTTTTCTTCAATATTGTCATAATAAAAAAAGATTGCTGAACATCCTGCTAGTGAGGCCCGACGAGTTGTTGATCTACCTCGGCAGGTGAACCCTCCGGTGTGTAATATAGGGCGGACTCGAGAATATACACTAATGCTAAACAGGATACAAAAGAACAAATTATAGATAATTGCATGTTTATTATTCTTGATTCAATTGCTATTATCATCTGATTTTTTATTTGTTTCTTTCACCGCAGGTTAGAAGACAAGAGTGATCTTTTTGGACAGATTTTCGTCATTTTGGATAGCTTGGGTGATTTTGAATACTTTGCCGTCATTTTAGATATTTTAAAACATTTTAAACAGTTTTGGACAGCTTTGGATCATTTTGGACAGTTTTAGATGATTTTTTGGAAGACTTTTCATCATTTTGGTTAGTTTTTGATGATTTTGAATAGCTTTTGATCATTTTGAACGGTTTGAGTGATTTTTTTGTAGTGAATTTGAGTATGTATCAACTTAAATTTTTAAGGTGTTATTAAAAATTATATATGTTTTTGTTGCATGATAGATCTAAACTTGCATGGGAAGAATCTACTATTGAAAGATGAATTGCCTGACCATGTCACCCAAACTAGTAACCTCGTTCACATTAACCCGAGGATTACGTCAGTCCCCAATGACCATCGAGTCGCATTGGTAGCCACCTTGGTAATTTTTGATGACGCTTGATGTGGTGTCATCGACATAGTACGGAATCGTACTAACAGATGATAGTTTCGGTGAGCAAGGTCTCGAGAATCGATGAGGGCAATGTTCGACACGAATGTACATGCAAGTCGGTCGGAGCTGCAACTCTCATTAATGGCCTTGATATTATTTCCCTTCGTCTTTCGACTTTGATCTCACATCTCCTAGAATTTTCTTTTCTTAGACCCAAAATGCTTACTTAGCCATTGAAAGTGACACGTCAAACACACCACCCTGACCTAGGCCTTTTGCAGGAACCAATCGAGGATCCAAGCACCCCACCTGCATATCTCTCGACCTTAAGTTATATCGACTAGCATCGTTACTAGATTGATTAAATCTCGTCAGGTCTCCAACGTATGTCGGACGATCTTGCGCATATGGGTTGAATTGTATCGTATGGACTCCTTGTCAATGACACAAAATCTATCAACATTTTGGCATTATAAAGAGGGCTCGATGTCGTAAGAACGTTCATTGCTTAACAATTTTTGAGAGGAAGCCTTCGTTGCCCAATCGATCCTCAGAACAAGGGGGCAGCCTACTTTTCCTCTCCCAAAGCAAGGAAGCTTGTTGACACATACTCTCGGTCGCCATTGGTGGTTGTTCAATGATCAAGGACTTCCCTCACCAACGTTCAATCCTGGCCTTCCCGTTGTCTCGCCTAAGGGCTTCCTCGGGCTCACCCACTAGGTTTAGGCCTTAGTTGAGATAACCCAATCGATAATCCTCTACATCCCTTAGTTGATGCACCAACTGACACCCTAGCAGTACAACAGGAGGCGACCCAACAATGAGGTCCCATGACCTCCCCCGGATCTCCCCTCGGGAATGCGGCGAATCGACAAGCGCTTATCGCAAACACCTCTATCCTAGCATGCTCGAGTTGGACACCCTCTCCTCCGACTTAACAGACTCGCTTAGGGCACAACAGCGACTAATGAACTGACAAATATACGAGGTCCAAAATGAATTCATCAAGTCAA
Source organism: Ensete glaucum (assembly GCA_021527575.1). Lineage (NCBI taxonomy): Eukaryota > Viridiplantae > Streptophyta > Magnoliopsida > Zingiberales > Musaceae > Ensete > Ensete glaucum. The sequence goes on along the minus strand of CM038551.1, from coordinate 12,571,704 downwards.
AGGAGGAGCTTAGTGAGAGCTCCACAGCCAAATCCCCTTTCGCCCTTGAGATCCAAGATTAGTCGATTCTATGAAATTTTTTGCTTGACACTTGAGGCATATAACGTCAACTCTGACCCTAGGGAGCACGTCACAGCATTCTGAGCACGGATGATGCACTATCTGGGATTATTGGGAAACCAAGCGGGAGCATTACATGCACAGCAGAAGATCAAAACAAAATCGATTTCTCAGGTAGATCAAAATTGTCTTGTAAAGATTGGTACAAGAAAAATCTCAAAATCAAAAAATTGCATCATGTGTGAGATTATTTACTTAGTGAGATATATCTTTGTTTATCTATATCTAGATGAAGAAGATGAATGAGGTAAAGTGTCATTCTTTCTTGTGGTATCCATATGATGGATCGTTGCAATGATACTCTTCTAATCGTAGTTCTAAGTCTCACAACTCTTTTGCAGCTTATCGCAACAAACATGGAAGAAGATCATCTATCTTCTTCACTGCCCTCTCACGCTTGAGAGGGGCTGGTCGGTTGAGAAGGAGAGTGAGAGGAGAATAAGAGGGCGCAACAAAGGGTGTAGCCTATCACCTATGTGTATTGCCCCTTTTATTTATAGAGAGCCACCTATAAAAATCCTAAGGGATCATGTTTTAATGGGTATTGGATCTTCATCTAATTACTCACTAATATTAAATTATTGGATTTCTATCTAATAATCTTCTTTGGCCTCTAATTGGGCCTTATATAAGGAGCCTATCAATATGATTTCTCATCTGATGAGAACATTAACTAATTGGATAACTTATATCCAATATTTTATTCGCTGAAACATCCACCAAATGTGTGTGACTTTCTAGGCCAGATACCGAGCTAGTTGTGAGTCACTCGTATCGGAACTCTATCTGATATAGTAAATTATTATTGTTATAATAATTCATTTGACTTATCGATTATAAACAAGCGGATTTTTTTATTTTCTTAGACCATGCAAGTCAAGAATTTGTCGATATTTCTGGTTTAATGAATCTTCTTCTTACTGAATGCTCCATGGGAATAAATCGATATTTTTTTTCGTTACGTATAAAAGTTTATTTCGAAAATCTATTTTTTTTAAAATTGATTTTTCAATATCTTTTTTTGATTTTAGAATCTGGCTACTACGTCATAGTTCTTAAATAGTAAGGAGGATCGAATTTATTGAACCTATCTGTCCACAGTTATTGTGTATCTATAGTCTATTATCGAACTAATATCTTAAAGATTGTATATTAGATATCTATCCGAGTCTCGCTATAATTAGATTTTTTCGGAGAAAATTTTCTTTTAATATCGAAAATAAATAATTTTTTATTAACACTTAATTATAAAGTTGGCTATCAATGTTGATAACTGGTTGTATCAAATTTGAAAATTTTCAAACCTATAAATCTATTGTCAAAGAAAGGAATATTCAAACAAGACATTCTTGGTGTCTCAAATCTAAGGATTAGATACACAATTTGGATTACAGAATCATTGTATGATGATATGTATTATTAACTATCTAGCTTTTCATAAATAGATCAATCATTAAACTCATTCTCCAATGAGCATATGTACTGAACCCTTAGTATCTCCATACAGGTGGCTATAAAATCAATCACGTTCATCATATGGATATATATACTATAGATCGATTTGTCCAGTTATTTCGATATCCCTCGAGTAACCTATGATTGAGATTATTTAGAATGTGTTTAAAGGTGAACTGATATCATTATCGTGATCTCATTACACAAAATCAAGAATATCATAATATATATAATTAACAGATAACACATTATGAGAATATACTAATAATAGTAGTGCAAAAAGATTGTGCATCGTGTCACACGTGTCATCACTAACGTGATTGGCTTATAGGGCACCTGTAACTAGTAAGTCCTGCATAAAAGAATGAAGTACTTAAACAAGACATCCTTAGTGTTTCAAATCTAAGGATCAATCAGTGAATTCATTCTCTAATGACCATTTTTATTATATCCTGCAGGTTACAAGTGCCCTGCAAGTCAATCACGTGAGTGATGACACGTGTGACACACTGCGTAATCCTTTTTTCTTATGATTAATATTAACATATTCTCACAATGTGTTATCTGTAGCATATATATATATATATGTTGTAATATCCTTCGTTTTGTGCAATGGGAATCAGATCATATTTTGAGATCTTCTATTTTGCCATCTTATAAATAAGCTACCCTTTTACTCTCTGAAACTTCCCTATCTCAGTATGTTTCTACTGTTATTTAAGGCTTTGGGGCTCCTCTCCGAGCTCACATATTACGTCCTGCGCTCAAGGCTAATAGTTGTCCCTTGCCTCTTATGTTGTTATCCTAAACTCCATTATGTAGTTCACTACTCCCTTACCTTAGTATGGAATTCCTGTCCCTTAAACTATATCTCCACTTCCAACCTAACTCTCTTCGCCCTTATATTGAGATCGATACACTTTTAAACACAGATCCTAAATAATCTCGGTTATAGGTTACTCGAGTGAGACATCGAGATAATTGGATAGATCAGTGTATTATATACCCGTCCATATGATGGAGGCAGCTAGTCTAATAGCCACTTGTATGAAGACATTAGGGATATAGTACAGGTGCTTATTAGAGAATAAGTTCACTGATTGATCTGCTTATGAAATACTGTATGATTAATAATACATAATGTCAGATAATGATTCCATAGTCCCAATTGTGTATCTGATCCTTAGACTTGAAACACTAAGGATGTCTTGTATGAGTACTCCTTGTACAAGTACTCCTTTCTTTGACGCTAGACTTACAGGTTTAAAAAGTTCAAGATCAGATACAATTGGTTATCGAGATTGGTAGCCAACCTTACAAAGGCAATCAAGTGTTAATAGAGGATCATTCACTCTTAGTATCACATGAGTAATATCTCATATGTGCTTGTTCAGACAAATCTCTAGCCAGGGTCATGAGAGAGAAAGAGTTCTCCGGAGAATCCAATTAGGGCGAGGCTATGACGAATTTCGTTTGTGACCTGACAGTATTATGTCTAATATACGATCTCTGGGATCTTGGTTGGATGATGGATTATAGATACATGGTAACTATGGATAGACAGGTCCGATAGATTTGATCCCCCTTGTACCGTCTGGGGACTATGGCATAGTGGCCTAGTACGTCTATAGTCGATGAGTCGAGTGAATTTTTATGGGGATAATAATTCACTATATCAGAAGGAGTTTTGATAGGATTGACTCACGGTCAGCTCGGTATCGGGCCTAGAGGGTCACACATATGGTGGATGCTTCAACGAATAGAGGATTAGATGGAGATCCAATTAGCCCCTATTCTCATTAGATGAGACCCGATACTGATGGGCTCCTTGCTTAAGGCCCAATTAAAGGTCTAAGGAGATTATTAGATAATGATCCAATAATACATGGTTAGTGGGTTATTGGATGAAGATCCAATACCCATTAAGGAAGGAGCCCTAGGGTTTTTGATGGCTCTTTATAAATACGAGGGGAGACTCATGGTTGATAGGCTGCAGCTTTAGCCACCACCTCCTATTCTCCTCCCTTCCACTGAGCAAGAGTTGCAAGATCAGATTGGAGGAGTTTCGTTGCAGAGATTTATAGTGTAGATACCGCTAGAGAGGAGAACGCTTGATCTCCTTCATCTTCTACATCCGGATCTGGGATACAGGGATATACGATCTCCTTAGGTAAAATCAATCTCTCACACATCGTGATTTTTTGATTTTTATGATTTTTCTCATAATCCCGATCTTTTCCACGATGATTTGATCTGCGTGGGAAACTGATTTTTGTTTTGATTTTCGCTGTGCATGTGATGCATCCGTTGAGGTTTCCGAACATATCCTTGGTGTCTCAACACAACTGGCTATGAGACCAGTCGCTTCTATCATATTAACGAGTATACAATACACTGGTTTGTCCAGTTATCTCGATGTCCCTCTAGAGTAACTTATGGCCGAGATTATTTGGGATTTGTATTTAAAGACGAATCGATCTCATTATCGTAATCTCATCACGATTCAATTTTCATTGTACAAAACCATTGATATCATAATATATATATATATATATATAATATAATGTGAGAATATATCAATAATAATTATTGTTAAATCTCATATTTTGATAATGAAATCAATTGATGTGTTAAATCTAACATGTGTTGTTAAAGGAAGTAATGCAGGTTTAACCACGACGGTGCTAAGGAGTTACATGCCAGACATAGATCCAGGATCAAGCTTAGGCATCGGGCCTACCATATGTTGATCTTATACTTCAATCCCTACCATATTCCTTTTAATAGTTCATTATTAACTTTAATATGAACAAGTTTGAAGTGACTCTACCTGAGCTCCTCAATATGTTAAGGGAAGCTGAGAGTACCATCAAGAAAGAGAAATCAATTCTCTATATTGGTGAGACTAATAGAAAAAGGAAGACCAACAAGACCCTTAAGAAGGGCAAGTGCAAAGAAAGACCAGGTAAGGCAAAGGTTGCTAAGAAAGACCCGACAAAGGACAAAGGACAATGCTTCCACTACGGCCAAGACGAGCATTGGAAGAGGAACTGTAAGGACTACCTTGTAGATAAGGCGAAACAGAAGCTTGAAGAAGCTTCAGGTATATTCATGATCAGTCTTCACTTGTTAGATTTTCATGATAACACATGGGTATTGGATACCGGGAGTGCTTATCATATATGCAATTCGTTGCAGGTTCTGGCAAGACCTAGGAGATGGGCCAAAGGTGAGATGGACCTCAAGATGGGCAATGGAGCAAGAGTTGCTATAATTGATGTTGGGGAGGTCATCCTATATTTGCTTGGTGGAGCTATTATTGCATTAGATGCATGATATTTTGTCCCTTCTATTATCAAAAACATTATTTCCATTTCTTGTTTGACAATTAGTGGATATAAATTAGTTTTTGAGAGCAATAGTTATTCAATAATTATGGATGATGAGATCATCACTAGAGGGACCCTTATAAATGACTTATATATGTTAGACACTTCTTCATATATCATGAATATAAATATATCTAAGAGGAAAAGATATGAGGTGAATAATGCATATCTATAGCATTATAGGCTAGGTCATATACATAAGGGAAGGATTCAAAAGTTATGAAAAGATGGATACTTAGATCCATTTGACTATAAGTCATATGCAACTTGCAAACCTTGCCTTCGTGGGAAGATGACTAACTCTCCTTTTAGTGGAATTAGAGAGAGAGTCACTGAGTTGTTGGAACTCATATATAGTGATGTATGTGGTCCTATCTCGACTCAGGCTATAGGTGGTTACTTATACTTCATTACATTCACTAATAATTTCTCTAGGTATGGACATGTATAATTAATGAAGTACAAATCTAAGGCTTTTGAGAAATTAAGATAATATAAGAATGAGACAGAAAACCAAATTGGAAAAAGTATTAAGACTCTTCAATCAGATCGAGGAGGAGAGTACTTGAGTACGGAGTTCACCCATTTCCTTAGGGACAATGAGATTCTATCCTAGTAGACACCTCCTTATACACCTCAGCTTAATGGTGTATCAGAAAGGAGGGATCATACGATGTTAGACATGGTCCATGATGAGTTTCGCTGACCTACCCGTCTCATTCTAGGGGTACGCCATAGAGACCGCAGCTTATCTTTTGAAAAGAGTTTCATCAAAGTGAGTAGTGTCTACGCCATATGAGATATGAACGGAAAGAAGTCTGATATTAAGATTGTTAAGATTTAGGGCTGTCCTACCTACGTTATAAGATACAACCTCGATAAGTTGGAATCAAGGATATAATGGTGCACATTTGTGGGATACTCAAAGGAAACTTGTGGGTATTATTTATATCACCTCGAGGACCAAAAAGTCTTCGTTGCCAAGAGAGCTGTGTTCCTTGAGAAGGAACACATTCTTGGTGGAAATAGTGGGAGCAAGATAGAATTGAGCGAGGTTGGAGAACCTAGCTAAAACACCATTCCAGAGCCCGAGTCTGTTCAAGTACCTAACACACAAATTCTAACTTTACATAGGTCTAATAGAGTATCTCACCCTCTTGAAAGATATGTGTGATATATCAGTGGAGATGACTCTCACGATGTTGATCCTCAAACCTATGAGGAGACTATTATGAGTATAGACTTCGGGAAATGGCAAGAAACCGTAAATTCTGAGATGGATTCCATGTACTCTAAGAAGGTTTGGAACCTTGTGGATGCACCTGAGGATATTGTACCCATCGGTTGTAAATGGATCTTCAAGAAGATCGGAGTGGATGGAAAGGTAGAGACCTATAAAGCAATGCTAGTAGCTAAAGGATATCGTCAAAGATAATGAGTTGACTATGACGAAACCTTTTCACATATAGACATGCTTAAGTCCATTAGAATTATTTTGGTCATTGCAACATACTATGACTATGAGATCTGACAGATGGATGTCAAAACGACATTCCTCAATGACAACCTCGAAGAAGAGGTGTATATGATATAGCTAGAAGGATTCGTATCCAAAGAGAGTCCTGATAAAGTGTGCAGGTTACTTAGATCCATTTATGGATTGAAGCAAGCTTCCCGAAGTTGGAACATAAGATTTGATGAGGTGATCAGATCTTATGACTTCGTTAAGAATGAAAATGAGCCTTGTGTGTATAAGAAGGTAAGTGAGAGCGCTATCACCTTCTTGGTGCTATATGTAGATGATATCCTAATCATTGAGAATGATGTAGGAATGCTCTCCACAGTAAAGACTTGGCTATCCGGAAACTTCTCCATGAAAGAATTAGGGAAAGCATATTATATTATAGGGATCCGGATCTATAGAGATAGATCCAAGAGGATGCTTGACTTGTTCCAATCTAGGTACATAAACTCCATTGTCAAAAAGTTTTACATGGAGAATTTTAAGAGAGGTCTCATACCGATGAGACATGGAATATCACTATCTAGGAGTATGTCTCCAAAGACTCCTGAAGAAAAGACAGACATGGATAAGATACCTTATGCCTCAGCGATAGGGTCTATCATGTATATGATGCTATGTACTAGGCCTGATATAGCACATGCTCTGAGTGTCACGAGCAAGTATCAGGTAGATCCAGGTTTAGAATACTGGAAGGCAGTAAAGTGTATCCTTAAGTGCTTGAGAATGACTAAGGATTTTTTACTGGTATATGGAGGAGGTAGCCTCCAGGTTGAGGGCTACATAGACTCTAGTTTTCAGTCCGACATTGATGACAACAAGTCAAATTCAGGGATGTTTTCATCCTGACTGAAGGAGTAGTAAGCTGAAAAAGTTCCAAGCAAGATACTACTGCTGACTCGACCACAGAGGCGGAATACATTAGTGCAGCAAAAGCAGCAAAGGAAGGGGTTTGGATGAAGAAGTTCATTAAGGATTTAAGAGTCATACCAAGCAGCGTGAAGCTAACTCCCATATATTGTGATAGCGATAGAGCGATAACTCTAGCAAGGAAACCCAGGTCTCATCAGAATTGTTCTGAGGAGGTTCCATCTGATTAGAGCGATTATGACCCGAAAAGATATAGAAATGGAAAGAGTTCCATCCGAAGATAACATTGCAGATCCACTGATGAAGCCGTTGGCTCAGATTGTATTTGAGCCTCACAAGGGTCTGATGGGGATCAAACATATATGTGATTGACTTTTGGTTAAGTGGGAGATTGCTGGTTACAAGTGCCCTGTAAGCCAATCACGTGAGTGATGACACGCTGCATAATTTTTTTTGCTTATGATTAATATTGGCATATTCTTACATTATATTATATGTAGCATATATATTGTGATGTCCTTGGTTCTGTGCAATGGGAATCGGATCATGATGAGATCATGATAATGAGAACGATTCATTTTTAAATACAGATCCTAAATAATCCCGGTCATAGGTTACTCGAGAGGGACATCGAGATAACCGGACAGATTAGTGTACTATATACTCATCCATATGATGGAGGCGGCTGGTCTCATAGCCACTTGTATAGAGACACTAACGATATAGTTCAGGTGCTCATTGGAGAATGAGTTTACTGATTGATCCGCTTATAAAATATTATATGGTTAATGATATCTAATGTTAGACAGTGATTTCATAGTCCTAGTTGTGTATTTGGTCCTTAGACTTGAGACACAAAGGATGTCTTGTATGAGTACTCCTTTCTTTGACGCCAGACTTATAGGTTTAAAAAGTTTCAGATCTGGTACGGTTGGTTATCGGGATTGGTAGCCAACTTTATGAAGACAATTGAGTGTCAATAGAAAATCATCCACTCTTAGTATCATGAGAGGAATATCTCATATGTACTTACTCAGACAAATCCCTAACCAGGGTCATGAGAGAAAAAGAGTTCTCCGGGAGAATCCGGGCGAGACTATGACGGATTTCGTTTGGGACCTGACAGTACCATGTCCAATATATGGTCTTTGGGATATTAGTTGGATGAGGGATTATAGATACATGGTAACTGTGGACAGACAGGTTTGATGGATTTGATCCCCCTGTACCATCTGGGGACTATGGCGTAGTGGCATAGTACATCCATAGTCGATGAGTCGAGTGAATTATTATGGGGATAATAATTCACTATATCAGAAGGAGTTCTGATGGGAGTGACTCACGGCCAGCTCGGTATCGGGCCTGGAGGGTCACACACATATGGTGGATGTTTCAGTGAATAGAGGATTTGATGGAGATCCAATTAGCTTCTATTCTCATTAGATGAGACCCTATATTGATGAGCTCCTTTCTTAAGGCTCAATTAAAGGCCTAAGGAGATTATTGGATAGAGATCTAATAATGCAAGGTTAGTGGATTATTGGATGGAGATCCAATACCCACTAAAGAAGGAGCCCTAGGGGTTTTGATGGCTCTCTATAAATAGGATTGGAGACTCATGGTTGATGGGCTGCAACTTTAGCTACCACCTTCTATTCTCCTCCATCCCTTTAAGCAAGAGTTGCAAAATCAGATTAGAGGAGTTTCGCTGCAAAGATCTATCGTATGGATACCGTTAGAGAGGAGGACGTTTGACCTCCTTTATCTTCTCCATCCGAATATGGAATATAGGGATATACGATCTCCCTAGGTAAAATCAATCTCTCACAAATCATGATTTTTTTGATTTTTATGATTTTTCTCGTGACCTCAATCGTTTGCACGATGATTTGATCTGCGTGAAAAATTGATTTTTGTTTTGATTTCTACTGTGTATGTGATGCACCCGTTGAGGTTTCCCAATATATCCTTTGTGTCTCCACATAACTGGCTATGAGACAAGTCGTCTCCATCATATGGATGAGTATACAATACACTGATTTATCCAGTTATCTCGATGTCCCTCTAGAGTAACCTATGGCCGAGATTATTTGGGATTTGTATTTAAAGGTAAATCGATCTCATTATCGTAATCTTATGATGATTTGATTTCCATTGCGCAAAACCAATAATATCATAATATATATATATAATAGATAATATAATGTGAGAATATACCAATAATAATCATTATTAAATCTCATATTTTGATAATGAAATCAATTGATGTGTTAAATCTAATATGTGTTGTTAGAGGAAGTGATGCAGGTTTAACCACGACGGTGACAAGGAGTTACAGGCCAAACATGGATCAAGGATCAAGCTTAGGCATCAGGCCAAGATTTGGACGATACGGTGGGAGCTCACCGGGAGTTCACTAGAACTTCTTTGAAGGTATCGGGAAAATTGCTAGGAACACGCCAGGAGATCACTGGAGGAAGATCGTGAGACTCACCGCAAGGAATGCCGGAGGTTGTCGGATTGTAAGAGTAAGGTTGTTAATTAAGCTTGGTGGTCATGTATGGTTGTAATCCTTAAGACATAGGTTAAGTTTGAGTCGGAACTGAGTGTGATATAGAAGGAATCCAAATAACCTCAAAGAGGCAATTGGGTCCACTATAGGGTTGTATTGAGCTAAGGTCGAGCTCATTTAGTTAATCACAGAAGTAGTCAACTGATGGTTCAAGTTGGGATTTAAAAGTGAAGGGAATCACTTTTCTGGGATTCTCGACGACTAAACCACTGGTGATTGGCGGTTGTACTGTCGTCGCCTAGGTTTTTGGGTGGCTGATGGCGACTGAGCTGCTCATACCTTATTTTCAGGGTGCTTTTGGCGGCTACACCGTCGGCACCGACGGGTGAACTGCCTGCACCCAGATTTTTCGGATATATTTGAATTTTGGCTCTAAATTCCGAAGTCATTTGGGGCCTATAAATACCCTAAGTTTTTTTACATTTCATACAACAATTTTGGGCTCGAAATACTATGATAAATTGTATGAAAAAAAAAAGGTAAGGGAGTAATCCAAGTGTTGTAATCTTGTCTCCCGTGTATGTTGAAAGGTTGTAAGGGTTTGGTCTTCACCCAAAGGAGATCGATAGTGGGTGCTGGTGTGCCTTAAGGAGGAGGACTCGAGAGGTGGATGTAGGTCAAGGTTGAGGTCAAACCACTATAAGTTGTGAGTTCTCTTTGCTTATCATGTTTACTTCTTTATATTACTTTTAATTAGTTAATAGAAAAATATAAGCTTCATCCTTATGGTTTTTTAGTCGGGTTCTTAATTGTTTTTAATAAAATACTAAAAGATGCTTCTGGCATTATTTATTTTTAAAAGCAAGGTTTCGAAATCTAGCATGTACTTTTATGACGTTGCTTATCTTTTTATTCGGATTTACTTATTTTTTCTTGAGTCATCTTTAAGCAAGAAGCTTATCATTTCTCTATAAGATTAAATTACTCATTTGAACGAAAAACTTTCAATTTTATTATCTTGCTTCAAATGAAAAGTTTTTGTTGAAAGATCAATTTACACTTGCACTAATTCACCCCCCCAGTGCCTATTGATCCTAACAATTGATATCAAAACAAGGTCTTACTTTTTAGACTAAATACCCACTTGAGTAAATGACTTTGTTTGGCATGAATGAAAGACATTTCATTTCACATCCTCCCATATTCAATGAGATGGATTACTCATATTAAAAAATAAGGATGCATATTTTTCTCATTTTTTTGGACTTTGATTTATGGAACATTGTAGAAAATGGATTTGAAAAAAATCTTCTAAACCAATGAATGATTGGAATGATTTGGAAATAAGGAATTTTTCTTTGAATGCAAAGGCTATGAATGCTTTATTTTGTGCCCTTGACAAAATGAGCTTAATTGTGTTTTTGTTTGTGAATCGAAATTTGATATTTGAAACATACTAAAAATCATACACAAGGGGACCAGTAGAATAAAAGAATCTAAAATTAATATTTTAGTTCATAATTATGAGTTATTTTGAATAAAACCAAGTGAGTCTATTAGAGACATGTACACCTATTTCACGGATGTTGTCAATGGACTTAAATCTCTTGAAAAATCTTTTTCTAATTTTAAACTTATTGGTAAAATTTTAAGATTTTTTCCTAAAAATTAGGATCCTAAAGTAATCGCTATACAATAGGCCAAAAATTTAAATAACTTGTCTCTTGAAGAACTTATTGGATCATTAATGACTTATAAACTAAATCGTAAAGCTCATGAAGAGCTTGATGAACCCTTTCCAAAGAACAAAGAGGATGTAGCACTTCGAATGACAAATGACTCATTAAGTGAAACCTCGAGTAATGAGGACCATGATATTACACTATTGTTTAGAAAGTTTAAAAAATTTATAAAAAAGAACAAGAACTATTAAAACAAAAAGAAATCGAAGAAGGACAACGTCATATACTATGAATGCAAAAAATCGGGACATTTCAAAAATGAATGTCCTCAACTATGCTTTAATGATAATACAAGATGAGGTTAGTGATTTATTAAGTATTTTTTTCAAAATTATTAAAGATAAATTATTTGATGAGTTTAGAAAAATTTACAAATCTTATAAGATGCTTAAAAATGAACATGATTTATTGGTTGATAGATTTGATGAAATGGATTATTTATGAGCATCACATAACACTTGTTATAAATGTTAAATGCTAGATAATATTAAAGAAGAAAACATTATGCTTAAGACAACATTAAAAAAATTTAAAATTGGAAACAAATTTCTAAATATAATCCTTACCAATAAGGGTTATATTAATAGAAGAAATATCATAGGTTTTGTTAGTAATATTCAACAAAAACTAATTATTTTTGTTAAATGACATATCTTAAATTTACCATTAAAATCAAATATAATTTTTGGGGAAAATTAGGACATAAGGTAAATAAATGTCTATTTAGAAAATATAGTCAATACTAATTAGTTTGGGTTCTTAAGGGAACTTTATACAACAAAAACCAATTAGAAAAGAAAGATAAAATTCTTTATGATGACCCAATGTAAAATGGGTGCCTAAATCAAAAACATCTTTCTTGTAGGTTTGTCTCCAAACTAAAGATAGGAGCCCCTAAATAATGTTTTAATTACTCAAAACATATAACTTGAGATCTAATACTCTTTAAAGTTCACTGGCCTAAATATTAACAAGATTAATTATTAAAAATAAAAATAAATCTTCATTATAGATAATCTTACTGATACATGACCGTTGCATACTATAATTAGAACAAATAAAGTTTAGTTATCTTAAATAAAAGTTATGTGTATGAAAGGAAGATTTTGATGATGATTATTGTATTAATTTATATGATTATATTGACTTGTGTTGATTTTGAACATAAAAATCATATATGAATCATTTTTCTTTAAAAGAAAATTTTCTTGATAACATGATATAATCATTCAACATAGAAAAATTATTAGATTTTGTTTGAAAAATATCTTGTTGTGATGACTTCATGTGAAAATATATTTCTCATTTAATTATCTTATTACAATAACCTTGATTGATGATGTGTTATTGAACCTTATGAAAACTCACTGAAATTTTAAAAGAACTTTGATCATCAAGGTCAAGTTAAATGCATTGATTAATCTTAGCTATTTATTACATATATACATTGCTTTAGTTAAAATTAAAATGAGAAAGAAAGAGAGAAAATGTATACCAGCGATGGAACCACTGATTCAACGATTGAGTCGCCGGACCCAACTCGGCCGAACTGCTCAGTGTGCGGTTCAACCGACTGAAATCCATATTATAAAATACCACTTAGGGCTGATGGTGAAACCGACCCTAAGCACCTCCACTCCTCTCTAAAATCTCTTCCACTCCTCCTCTAAAACACCAAAGAAGGCTTTCTACTCTTCAAAACCAAGAATTTTAACCTATCTCTAGAAGATTTAACTAAAGTTAACTCTCAAAAAAACTTATCTCTCAAGCTATTAAGTTTCTCTTACCTTTCTTCTTAGATATCTATGTAGAATGGCCCCTAGAAGATCATCATGGGACAAGGGAAAGATGAGATTAGAATAAACCTATGACACTACACGTTTTGATTCATATGAACATGCTATGAAATTTTCAATCCTTGAATTTAGAAGTGTCCATAAGAGAAAATATGTTGATCTAGATGACCTAAGAAACATAGAGCCAATCCAATAGTCTGCAAATCTACGTATCCTACCCATTCTTCAAGTAAATGAACCCATCTACCCAATATTTGTGAGATTATTTTATAACAACATGCATGTAGATAATAATGAAATAGCTTCTACATATCTTTTGGAACACCATATAGATATTACAGATAATCTAATTTGTAACTTTATAAGCATCCCCGAAAAAAGAAAGTTGTTATTTTAGGGGACAATGAGATATGGACTCTATAGGTGTAACATACTATGAAGCTTTAGGAACTGTTAATCTAGCTATTGTACCGAAAAGTTGTAAACATATGCTAATTTCTAATACAAAAGTGCATCATCATATAGTAATGAGTATCTTACTTCTAAAATAATTCCACTATGATGAACTGAATTAAATGGAACTAGACACCATGTATTGGATAATGAAGGGACAAGATTATTGCTTTAGGTATCTCATAAGGCATAACATTATTGATCTTGCAACCAAGGACATGATGCTACATTATAATGGATTAATCACTGGACTATTATATACTCATGACATAGTCATCCCACCAGATGAAGAAATAATTAAAATAGATAGGTACATTATAATCAATATGAATCTTTTAAGAAGATTTAGGTGTGTTGAAAGATATGGTATATGGATTAGATTGCCTAAAAGGACTGATTCTCCCCCACTTGAACCTGAACCTGAGACACCTATCCTTAAGAGAAACTCATCTCCTCTTATCAATCCTCTTGAGGCACCACCCATGATGCAGCCAAGACCTTTTTTTCTGACGAGTCTATTGTGAATCGGCTGGAACAAATTAAGTTATGCTAAGATAAATTAATAACTAAGATGGAGTAGATTGAACGATAGCTCTTTGCTTTATCTAGGCATTTTAGATTACCACCATCTGAGTAATTATAATAAGTGGAACTTGATATTTTGTACTAATTACACACTTATGATGTACTCCTTTTTTATTTACACCTTCTTGTGGCATGAACTTATTTATTAACTCTTGCTACATAGAAATATCTTCTAATGCTTTATGTTGCAAGCTTATTGATATTGAAATTTATTGACACTAAGCATCAATTAGCTAATATTTTTACAAAACCTTTAAATTAAGAACAAAATGATTTTCTTAGAAGAGAACTTAGAATGCTAAATCATGAAAATATATGAATTGCTAATCTAGATTTCATGAGATTAAATTTTTTATGTGATAATGTTTTTTAAAAAACCTCTCTCCATGTTTTTATCTTATAAAAGGAGAAAAATTACATGAAGATGATGAATTGCTACATTCAAAATTTACAAGAGATGATTTTTAGTATCAAGAGATGATTTTTGCTACATTTGAAATACATAAGTAGTCTTTAAATCTCTTGGACTTTTGAGCTCATCTTAATATTTTTTTTGAAATTTATTTGCTACGTTTGCTTGAAATTTACATGAGATGATGCATGTGTAGCTCTTGAACTTTTGAATCTTCCTAGATTTCTCGGATTTTTTGAGCTCATATTCAAAACTTTTTAAATTTACTTCTACAAGATTGAGAGCTCTTCTTAATGATATAATGCTTTCACATCTCCTTCCTTGCTTTCTCTCCTCATTATTCACAAAGAGGAAGAAAATTTTATAATGTATACTAAGGTGGAGTAATGCCATCATGTGCTTTTAAATCGTTCGCTATACATTTCATCTTTTGTTGATGACAAAGGGGAAAAAATAGACATTGAAGACACATATATATTGATGCTCATACTTAGATATTGATACACATACTTGGATATTGATGCATAAGTTTTTTGAAATTCATGCTTTGATGACTTGATGTAAAATTTGATTTGCTTGGAATATTGATTGCCTAAAGATCCTTGAAATCAAGGGTGTGTGATTCTCTTGAATTTAAGTTTTTTTTATTATAGTATGGATTTAGAGGAGTTAGGATTAACTCCTGTCATCAATTGATTGTCATCATAAAAAAGAGGGAGATAGTTAAATATTAAATTTTGATAATGAAATCAATTGATGAGTGTTTAATCTAACATGTGTTATTAGTGGAAGTGATGCAGATTTAACCATAATGGTGAAAAGGAGTTACAGACTAGATATGGACCCAAGATCAAGCTTAGGTATTAGGCCAAGGTTTTGATGATGCTGTGGGAGCTCGTTGGGAGTTTGCTAGGACTACTTCGAAGGTATCAGGAAAGTCACTAGGAATACGTCGGGAGATCGTTGGAGGAAGACAATGAGACTCACTGCAGGGAATGTCAGAGGTTGTCGGATTGTAAGAGTGAGGTCATTAATTAAGGTTGGTGATCATGTATGGTTGTAATCCTTAAGTCGTAGGTTAAGTTTGAGTCCGAATTGAGTGTGATTTGGAAGAAATCTAAATCAATTCAAAGAGGCAACCTGGTCCACTATGGGGTTGGATTGAGTTAAGGTCGAGCTCATTTAGTTGACTAGGGTAGTGGTCAACTGATGGTTTAAGATGGGAATGAAAAAGTAAAGGGAATCACTTTTCTAGGATTTTCAATGGTTGAATCCGCTAGTGACCAGTGGTTATACCACCGCCGCCCAGGTTTTCGGGCAATTGACGGCTGCTGAACCACCCAAGTCGGTGGCTGAACCATGTATATCGTAATTTTAGGGTGCTTTCGGCTACTGCACCATCGGTGTCGGCGGGTGAACCGCACGTACCCGAATTTTTTAAATATGTTTAAATTTTGGCCCTAAATTCTAAAGCCATTTGGGGCTTATAAATACCCCAAGTTTTTTTGTATTTTATACAATAATTTTGGGCTAGAAATTCTATGATAAATTGTGTGTAAAAATTGTAAGAAAAAGAAAAGGGGTAAGGGAGTGATCAAGTGTTGTAATCTTGTCTCCCTTATAAGTTAAAAGGTTATAAGGATTTGGTCATCACCCAAAAAAGATCAATAATGGATGTTGATGTACCTCGAGGAGAAGGACTCGAGAAGTGAATATAGGCCAAGGTTAAGGCCGAACCACTATAAGTTGTGAGTTCTCTTTACTTATCTTGTTTACTTCTTTATATTACTTCTAATTAGTTCATAGAAAAATACGATCTTCATCTCCATGATTTTTAATCGGGTTCTTAATTATTTTTAATAAAATACCAAAAGACGCTTCCGACATTATTTACTTTTGAAAGCAAGCAGTTCCTAAAAAGATCGCACAGTGTGTCACACTTGTCATCGCTAATGTGATTGGCATACAGGTCACACCTGTAACCAACAAGGATCTTAGATGTCCTGATATGTCATGCATTTTCGACAACCCTATGATAAATCACTCGGATGAGGTATAGTAGCCTAAGACCCTCCTCGGATTTTTGTTTTGATTAGCTCGCCAAAGAATTTGAGCTGAATTTCTTGGCCAGTTCTTGGCCAAAACCAACCGCTGTATCCCTCCTTGGGTTGAGCCAGAAAGACGATGAGCCATTGGCTCAATTCATCACATGCTTTGCGGTTGAGATTAAAAGAATGCCCGATGCCCACCCTTTGCTAATAATTTGAGCTTTCCTAATCGGGTTGCACCTGTCGCGCTTCTTCTGGTTGCTGGTTGAGCGTCACTCGATGATGGTCCCTGAGATGCTCCACAGGGCCAACTAGTATGTGGCTGCCAAAGCATTAGTTGTCAAGAAATGCGAAGATAAAAAATAACCCTGTACCAAGTCGTCCCAAGGTCTGCCCTCGGAACAGTGGAGAAGAAGAATGGACTGGCTTGAATCAGCCATCCCGAGGCTGCCACTAGTCCCCCTCAACTCTACTCGGACCAAGATCTTCCTCTAGATCCGAGAGAAGGGCCTCCTTCGGGCATCCAACCCAATGAAGACTCACTTGGAGGAGCGAGATCAACGGCGTTACTACCGCTTCCATCATGTCTACAACTATGACATTGAGGAGTGCTATGACTTGAAGGACCAGATTAAAGACCTTATCTACCAAGGACACCTTGGCCATTATATAAGAAAATCGTGTGAGCCCTCACTTTATCTAAACGGTCAAGTAGAGAAACAAATCGACGTCATCATTGATGGACCCGCCTCGGGAGGCGATAGCTCTTCATAATGCAAAGCGTACGTCGAGCCGCAGTGGAGAAAAGACCTAAACATAAGCGCGACCCCAAGATTGCTTTCAGGTCAGGGGAGGAAGAATATTCGGATCATGATGACGTATTAGTGATCTCGGTGTGGATTGCAAACATATAAAGTCAAGCGAATTATGGTCAACATAGGGAGTTCGATCTATATACTATATTTCAATGCTTTTCATAAGCTTGGCTTATCTAACAGGGATCTCATCCCCATGACTTTTTACTCTTATAGGATTTACCAAGGATTCCATCTTCCCCCTCGACATTATCACTCTCAGTAACCGTCGGCGAGGAGCCAAAATCCAAGATGGTGATAGTCTCATTCATGGTGGTCAAAATTCCTTTAGTGTATAATACAATCATCGACCACCCGACTCTCAATAAGCTGACTACACTGATCTTAACCGATCCTACCCGAAGGATTGCTACCCGCTCCCAAGGATCAATCAATTAGTGGATGCCACCTTGGGTTATGAATTATTTTCATTTATGGATGTATTCTCGGACAATAACCAGATTCAAATGACACCAAGGGATTCAAAGAATATGATATTCATCACACATCAAGGCACTTACTATTTTAAGGCAATATTGTTCAGGTTGAACGTCGGGGTATAACCCAAAATCATCTATTTCAAGGCACTTACTATGGAGGTTTATGTGGATGATATGATTGTCAAGAGCAAGCTCACCCGAAATCATCTCTTGGATCTTGTCGAAATATTTCAGACACTTGGGAAGTTCAAGATGAGGCTCAACCCTGCTAAGTCCATGTTCGGAATAACCTCGGGCAAATTCCTTAGGTTTATCATTTACCAATGCGGGATTGATGTTAATCCCAAGAAAGTGAAGACAATTATGAAAATGCAGTCTCCTCGGATAGTCAAGGAGGTTCAATGACTCACAGGGAGATTGGCCGCGTTGAGCCGGTTCATCTCCCCGACAAGCGACAAGAGCCTACCCTTCTTTCGAGCACTAAAGCGCGCTATAGATTTTAGTTGGACCCCAAAATATAAGGAAGTCTTCCAGAAACTCAAGGACCACATCGCACGACTACCACAACTCTTCTTGGTCACTCCCAAAGAAACCCTCGAGCTATATCTTATCGCATCCGAGCACCCTCTCAGCTCGGTCCTAGTTAATCCCGACAATGAAAATCAATGACCCGTGTACTACTCCAGCCATATCCTGAGCAGCCCCAAGGAGCGCTATTGCCCAATTAAGAAGCTGACATTCGCTCTAGTCCTCACAGCAAGAAAGTTATAGCTATACTTCTAGGCCCATACAATCAAGGTAGTAACCGACCAACTCCTATGCCAAGTTCTTTCCAAGTTCGATGTGGCAGGTCAGATGCTTAAGTGGTCGATCAAGCTTAGGGAATTCGACCTACAGTACACTCCGAGAACCATAATCAAGGCCCAAGCAATCGTCGATTTCATTTTGGAGCTGACCATTCCCGAGCTATCGCCCCAGCAGAACCCAAATTGGACACTCCACACTGACGAATCAATAAATGCAAAGAGAGGTGGAACCAGACTTGTCCTAAAGGGTCCCCTCGACTAGTCATATAAGCACGCCCTCCACCTCGAGTTCAAGGCCACCAAAATGAGGTAGAATATGAAGTGCTCATGTTTGGGCTGTCTCTTGGCAATTGAGCTATAGGTGGAGTGGATCAAGGTCTTCACTGATTCTCAATTGATCGCGGGCCAAGTCAACAGGGACTATGAAGCCTAAGAACCTATAATGACCAAGTATGTGGCTGAGGTATATCGCCTCGTTGGCAACTTCAAACACTTTGCCATCTTGAGGATACCTCAAACTGACAACTCATAAATTGATGCATTAACTATGCTCACCTAAACACAGGCACCCAAAGTCCAAAGTATGCCCACCATAAGTGGCCAGTGTTAGTATCAATTGGCACTAAGAGAGAGAGAGAGAGAGAGGGGGGGTGGTGGGGGTGGTGGGTGAGGTAAATTAGTGCAAGTTAAAATTCTTGTTTTAATAAAAAAGCTTTTTGTTTGAAGCAAAATAGAAATATTTAAAGCTTTTAAAGCAAGTTAGTAATTAAAAAAAGATTACTAAATTAATTGCTTAAAAATTACTTAAGAAAGAATAAGTAAACCCGAAAGATAAGCAACGTCGAAGGAAAATGCTTAACTTAAAACTTCACTTTCAAAGAGTAATTAAAAATCAGAAGCATCTAATTGATATTTGGTTCAAAGTGATTAATAACTCGATAATTGCAAATGCAATAAGAATAAAACACTCACAATTGTAGTGGTTCGACACCATCCGGCCTACGTCCACTCTCGAGTCCTCCTCCTTGAAGTATATCAGTGTCTACTAACGATCTTCTTTGGGTGAAAAATAAACCCTTACACTTAGCTTACAAGGGAGACTTTAAGAATTTTCTCTCCCTTCTCCTTTTCTTTTCTTATAATACACACACAATTTTTTCCCAGAATGTAATTCCCAAAATTACTATATGGAATGCAAGAAAACTTAGAGTATTTATAGCCCCAAATGACTTCAGAATTTTAGAGCCAAAATTCAAACATACTCAAAAAATCTGGGTATGAGCGATTCAACCACCATCTTGGATAGTTTACCCATCGTCAACCGCCCAAAAACCAGGTACAGGCGATTTACTTGTCGGTCCTGGGCGGTTTAACCATCAGGAAACCAGGTACGAGCGGTTTACCCATCGGTCTTGGGCAGTTCAGTCACTTGAAAACCTGGTACAAGCGGTTTACTTGCCCGCCCTAGATAGTTTAGCTGCTGACAGTCGCCCTATTTTCAGGTACAAGCGATCCAACCGCTACTCATCGACGGTTTACCTGTCGGAATCTCCGAAAAAGTAGTTCCCTCTACTTTTCGAATTCCAGCTTGAACCTGATATTGACCAATTATTTAGTCAACTAATTGAGCTCAACCAAATCTCATAGTGGACCCGGTTACCTTATTGAGTTGATTTAGATTTCATCTAAATCTAACTCAATTAGGACTAAATCTCTAACTATGACTCAATGATTACAACTCCTAATGACCAATAAGCTAAACCAAGACCTAACTCTCGCCAATCTGGTAGCCTCCGACATTTTTGCTGTGAGTCTTTCGGTCTTCTTTTGACGATCTCCCGACGTGTTCCCAGCGAGCTTCCCAATCCTTTCGGTGAATCTCTTAATGAACTGCTGGTGAGGTCCCATTGCATCGTCCGAACCCGGCCCGATGCCTAGGCTTGATTTTGGCCCATCATTTGGTTGTAACTCATTTACTCCTGTCATAGTTAGACTTACAATTCTTCCTCTAACATACATGTTAGATTTAAATATTATTCAATTGATTTCATCATCAAAATTCGAGATTCAACAATCTCTCCCTTTTTATGACAATCAATTGATGATGGGAGTTAATCCTAACTCCTCCTAGTCATAATAAAAAAAACTTAAATTCAAGAGAACCACACCCTCTTGAATTCAAGTATTATGAAACAAATCATATTTCAAACAAATTTCAATACGAATTTGCATCAACTCATTGAATCATGAATTTAAAAAAGAATTATGCATCCATATTTAAGATATCCAAGTATATCATCAATATCATGTATCATAATTAATATCATGTGTCATTAATATATATTTCTCCCCCTTTGTTATCAACAAAAAGGTGTAATATATTGCTAATAATTTTAAAGCACATGATGACATTACTCCCCCTTAGTAAAATAGAATATTAATTATAGAATTTTCATGCCCTTCATGATTAATAGGGAGAGAAACAAGGAAGGAGTTGTGATAGCATCATTAAGAAGAGCTCTTAGTAAATTTCAAAACAAATATTAAGATGAGCTCAAAAGTCCAAGAGATTTAAAGATTACTTATGTATTTCAAATATAACAAAAAAAAAATCATCTCTTGATACCAAAATTTATCTCTTGTAAATTTCAAATGTAGCAATTCATCATCTTCATGCAATTTTTCTCTCTTTTTTTGTAAACAATAAAAACATGGAGAAGGTTTTCAAAAAAATTATCACAAAAAGCTTACTATTATGAAATCTAGATTAACAATTCATATATTTTTATAATTTAGCATTCTTAACATTTAATCTCCATCTTGTAGATATAAAATTTAAAAAGAAATTAAATATGAGCTCAGCAAATCATTCTCATGTAAATTTCAAGAAAATATAGCAAATAAATCTGAAAAATAATAAATCATTATCTTCATGTAGATTTTCTCAATCATCATTATATGCATGATCATTATACATGATTTCACATCATCATACCTTCTCCCCTTTTATTATCAACAAAAAGAATAAGTATAATTAGCAAGTTTTTGAGATATTAAAGTTTAGTAATTTAGTAAATTTTTCATCACTTTTGAACATGCAAGCTAGTGAGTTCTTCTCTTTTGAGAAGTGCAAGCTAGCAAATTTTTGATTTCTTTGTAATGTTCAAGCTAGCAAGTTTTGCTCCCTTTTTGTCCTTGTCAAAAAGAATGGATATTTACAATGGTGCAAAACTTTTCCCATTATATCATTTTTTAAGATATATCAAGAAAAATTAACATAGTGATGAGATATACAATTCATGAAGATAAATTATAAATATCAAGAGACAAATCATAGGAGACTAAATTATCTTGATTCATGCATAAGAAATCTCAAGTTGTAAAATCATGATTTATATAAAAAATCTCTTTTTAAATAATATGAGAATATATAATAAAATATTTTGATTCATAAAAGATTTCAAGCTATAATTCCAAAGAATCAAAATCATGATATAGGTAAAGAACTCATTCAATTTTAAAATTATCAAAATCAATTTAAAAAGATTCAAAATGAAATTAATATACTTATCTGTCTCTTGAAATACTAGTGATTTCCTTTCTCCATTTTGTGTGAACAATAAGGTAGAATTAAGGTGGAGAAGTGAAAAATATCACAAAAATATTTAATTTTATAGATGTAAATTTTAAAATCCAAGAAAAAATTAAGAGCTACCCATGAAATTTAATTTATCTTACGCAAATTTCAAGCAAGATAGCAAATCAAGCAAATTATGCATTTTACATATATCTAGAAAATTTAAAATTCTAAATTTTCTTCTAAGCAAATTGTTTTCTCATTCAATAGTATCATATCCAATTTGCTTCTAACCATATTTGATAATTTTATCTCTCATTTTTTTATTATTGTTAAGAAATAAATATGATCACATAATTTCTTCTTAACATCCATATTAATTTACACCCAAAAGTACAAAAAGATCATGTTATAAAAATAAAACTTTAAATACTAAAATGTATGATTTAAACTAATAAATTTGTCTCTCCTTATTGTTTGTGAATTTTAACAAAAATAATAAAAATTATTATGTATTCAAAATTTCAAGTAAAATAAAAATTTAAACATATAAATATCATGTATTTAAAATTTATTTTTTTTTAGCAAATCGCTCCTCATCCAATAAATTTTTTTCATAATCAAAGCATTTAAATTCGTTATTGCAAAATATCACTTTTATCTCTCCCTTATCATTGTCAAAGTAACAATTAGAAAGTTTATGTAAAGTTCATAACAAAAATATTTATGTAAAGATTTCAAGTTTAATTTTCTAAACTCGTCAAAAATCATAATAATAATTTATTCAAGTGTAAATCATCAAATCATCAAAATCACTTTCATAGTTCAAGAGATTCATAAAAGATAACATAATTAATTTATTAATATTTTTTTGAAAAATTTATTAGATAGAAAAATTTTAAAAAAATATATTCCCTTTTTATTTCATACAAGCATACCTTTATCTTTTAAGCCAAATAAAAATATATACTTTTATTTAAAGCCAATTTTTTTTTATTATGACAAAGATCAATAAGTCATAAATCATAAAGATCATCATGGATAATTTTGAAATATAAACTTATTAAGCATGATCATTATACCTCATTAAATTATTAAGCATGATTTCATTGAATATAAAGCATCTTCAATTAAAATAAAAAAGTAATACAAAAATCATCAAGATATACATTATTATTTCTTAAAAGCATACTGATTTATCTTAAGTATTAAATTTAAGTCTAATATTTAATTTCTTTATCATAAAACATGTAGTTTTCATGATAAACATAATTTTTTAAAATCACTATAAAATGAAGCATGAATTTTCTCTCATTTTCCCATATTGTTCTATGCTCAAATTTTATCATTCAACAATAATCATTTATTATACAACCTATACATTATCATAGTATTTAAATCTTGTAACATTTAAATCAATCATTCAATAAGAATATTTTACTGAGCCAAAAACACTATATAATATTTAACTTATTCAATGATAGCCTTTGCATTTAAATTAACACATATTCAAGCAAATGATTTTGAACCTATCATAAAAAATCTTTCTTTCATAAATTTGAGTTTAGATAAAGTTTTTAATTCATGTATGTCAATGTATGTCAAATATCGAAAGTCGAATTACAAGCGAAAACACGATTAAATTCGTTCTTGTCAAAAGCATAAAAATCATTCATCACCTTGTCATTTAAAAAGAAAGTCATTTTCTCCGATACATTTAATTTGTTCACTGGAAGTGAAGATATTTCAAATCTGTTTTTAATAATATTCTATAAATCAAAGGTCAAAAGAAAGTAAGAAAACTCTCATCCAAATTTTTCAATAAGTGTAGTCCGTCCCATTGAATATGGGAGGACGAATGATAGAAAAGCCCTTTTGAAAGTCGAAAAGAGCCATTTCTCTTGGGTGTTAAACCAAATGAAAAAAACGTGGCTCTGATACCAATTGTTAGGATCAATTGACACTAAGAGGGGTGGGGGGAGGAGGGATGCAAGTTAAAATTCTCATTTTAATAAAAACCTTTTGGCTTGAAACAAGATAGAAAGATCCGAAGCATTTCATTCAAGTAAAATAAGTGTGTGATTAAAAGAATATTACTAAGTTACTTACTTAAAAATTACTTAAGAAAGAACAAGTAAACCCAAAAGATAAGCAACATCGAAAGAAAATGCTTTACTTAAAACTTCACTTTCAAAGAGTAATTAAAAATCAGAAGTGTCTAATGGATATTTAATTCAAAGCGATTAAGAACTTGACACAAGTAATAAATGCAACATGAATAAAACACTCATAATTATAGTGGTTCGGCACAAACCAACCTATACCTACTCCCGAGTCCTCCTCTTTGAGGCAGACCGGTGTCCACTACCGATCTTCTTTGGGTGAAGAACAAACCCTTACACTTTTCTTACAAGGGAGACTTCAAAAATTTTCTAACTCTAGGCTCTCTCTCTTCCCCTTTTCCTTTTCTTACAATATATATATATATATATAATTTTTCACATAATGTAATTTACAAAATTATTGTATGGAATGCAAGAAAACTTGGGGTATTTATAGCTCCAAATGACTTCAGAATTTTAGAGCCAAAATTTAAACATACTCAAAAAATCTAGGTAGGGGCGGTTCGGTCGTCGTCTTGGGCGATTTACCCACCGTCAATCGCCTGAAAACTAGGTACGAATAGTTTACTTATCGATCCTATGTGGTTCAGCCACTTGAAAACCTGGTATGGGTGGTTTACCTGCCCATCCTGGGTGATTCAGTCGTTGACAGCGCTGACAGCCACCCTGTTTCCAATGTACGGGTGGTCCAACTGTCGCTCACCAATAGTTTACCCGTCAAAATCTTTGAAAAGTGGTTCCCTCTACTTTTCGAATTCTGGCTTGAACCTGATGTTGACCAATTCTTTGGTTAACTAATTGAGCCAACTTGAGCTCAACTAAACTCCATATTGGTCTCGGTTGTCTTATTGAGTTGATTTGGATTTCATCCAAATCTAACTTAATTAGGACTCAATCCCTAACTATGACAATGATTACAACTCTTAATGACTAACAAGTTAAACCAAGACCTAACTCCTGCCAATCCGACAGCCTCTAGTATTATTGCGATGAGTCTTCCGGTCTTCTTCTAGCGATTTCCTGGCGTGTTCCTAGTGAACTTCCTGATCCCTTCGGTGAATCTCCTAGCAAACTCCCGGCGAGGTCCCACTGCATCGTCTGAACCTGGCCTGATGCCCAAGCTTGATCTTGGCCTATCATCTACTATAACTCAATTACTCCTATCATAGTTAGACCTGTAATTCTTCCTCTAACACACATGTTAGATTTAAATACTCATCAATTGATTTCATCATCAAAATCTGAGATTCAATAACCAGGCTCCACAAGCCAACCATCGTCACAACTGAGATAGCCATGGTCGAAGTCGGATATAACTGGATGGATAAGATACTCTGTTACAAAAGAGATGCAACGCTCCTGAATGACAGGACAACTGCTTGACAAGTCAAAAGGACTAAGGCTTAGTATTGTAAAGTCAATGGACGACTTTATCGAAGAGCTTTCAGCTAATCACTGCTTTAGTGCCTGTTGCTAACCGAGGTTGAGATGGTTGTGGCCGAGGTCGACGAAAGGATATGCGGGGAACATATCAGGGCTCATATTATAGCTTTCAAGGTTCTCGGGTAAGGATATTATTGGCTAACTATGCGTTGAGACATGGAAACCTATGTCCAGAAATGTGAACAATGTCAGAATCATGCTCGTATCCAACATCAGTCGGTGCTGCCCTCTTGCCGACTGACTATGCATGGCCTTTCGCGTTGTGGGGAATGGACCTTCTTGGTCCATTTGCACCACCTTTGGGACAATGACGATATCTAATCGTATGAGTTAATTACTTCACGAAGTGAGTCAAAGTTGACCCCTTGGCATCGATCACTGAGAAGCAAGTTAAAGGTTTGTCTTGAAAAACATCATTACTAAGTTTGGCATCCTGTGGGTTATAATTATTGATAAAGGAACACAGTTCAATAACTCGAAGTTTAAATCTTTTCACGCAAGCTACCGAATACATTTGAAGTTCAGCTCAGTAGCACACCCCCAGGCTAACAAACTCGCCGAGGCCACCAACCAAGCCATCCTTGAATGTCTTGAAAGGCAGGTTTTGGGAGCCCAGGGCACTTGGGTAGAGGAGCTCTCGAGGGTATTATGGGCATCCCGAACAACTCCAAAGACTCCGATAGGAGAATCCCCCTTCAACCTCATCTTCGACAATGAGGCCATCCTGCCACCCGAAGTAGTCTTCCTAACCTTTCGGGTCAAGACCTTTGAAGAGAATGCCTCAGAATGAGGCCTGCCGGAGAACCTTGACCTCATTAAAGAATGCCGAGGCCCATCTACGGACTCTTGCATACCAGGGAGTCATTGCTCGACTCTACAATCGGAGGTTCGACCATGGAAGGTCAATGATGATGACCTAGTCCTGAGGAAAGCAAAAGTCAGTGACCCTAGATGCACCCGCGACAAGCTAGCTCGAAAGTATGAAGGGCCCTATCGAGTCATCTGCATCGTCTGAGATGGTACTTACATCCTAGCCACAATGGATGACAGGGTGCTCTATCAGACGTAGCACATCTTGAACCTAAAGAAGTTTTATGTTTGAGGTACAAGATCAGGGTCATTTGGGCGATCGAAGGAACTCACTTCAAGACTATAAGTATGCAAAGATGCATGAGAAAGCAGTTTGTATTAACTCAAGATTTTTACACAATGGTCGAGCTACTGAACATGGATCATAAGGTCGCTCGACAAGAAAAAACAAAGTATAATCAATCCCTGGGAGGAGCACTATCGTCAAGAGATTGGTCATACTCCCTTCGCGCATTGGATCTTTAGGCTGACCCACAAGTGCAATCCCGTGTGATGCTCCATTTTCGTTAGTATCCGACCAAAGTGGGGCTAGTGTTGAATCTTTGGTTTTGATGATGAAATCAATTAATGGGTGTTTGATCTGGCCTATATGTTAGAGATGAATAATACATGATTAACTACGACAAGACAATACAATCAGATATTAGGTTGAAGTCAAGTTCGAGCATCGGGTTGAGGTTCGAACAATGTAGTGGGAACTCGTCGGAAGATCATTGGAAGCTCGTCGAAGGTATCAAGAACTTTCTGGGAGTTCATCGGGAGCTCACCAAGGTAATCGGGGGCTTGTTGGGAGCTTACTAGAATCTCAAAAGCTCACCGAAGGTGATCAACATCTTGTCGAGAATGCACCAAGAGTTTGACAGAAGATTACCAAAACTCACAAAAGTTCATTGAAGGTTTCTGAGAAGATCATCGGGAGTTACGAAGGTCATTTGACATGTTGGTCAAATTGATTATATTTGTATGCCTTAGTATGTCGTAGTTAGCATTGATTTAGTTTAGAGTCCAAATTGAGTTAGATTTGGAATGAATCTAAATTAACCCAATGTGAGTCAACCAGGTCCACTTTGGGTTGGATTTGAGCTCGGTTTGAGCTTATTTCTGGTAAGGGGTCAATAGGAGGTACGAGTAGGGTACACAAAATTACAGAAAAAGTGGCTTTTGCAGGATTCACAATTGTAGTATTGCCGGTGGGCAATGGTAGTACCGCCCAGGTGATGGTAGTACTGCTCATGCTGTGATAGTACCACTATTGCCCTTATTTTAGGGGTGCTTTTAACGGTAGTATTATCAGCATGGATAGTAGTACCGCCAATACCCAGATATTTTGGGATTAGTTAGATTTTAGCTTGATTTCTGAAGCCAATTGAGGTCTATAAATATCTCAAGTTTTCTTACTTGGAGAAGCAAGTATGGTGAACAAAAAAGGAAGAAAATTCTATGAAAAGTGTTATAAAAATCTTGAGAGCTTCCCTTGTTAGCTATAAGTGAAAAATGAGACTAAGGGAATAAAGATTCTTGTAAGAAGCTTCCTCTCCTGAACCTATGAAAATGGGAGAGAGAAGTGTAATGGTTTGATCTTTACCCGAAGAAGGTCATTAGTGGACATTGGCAAGCCTCAAGAAGGAGGACTCTGAAAAGTGGATGTAGGCTATGTTTTTGCCGAACTACTATAAATTATGAACCTTCTTTAACTTTTCTTTTTGACTTTACATATTCTTGCTCGAGCTTTCTTTAAGCAAGATAGTAACTTAGCATTGTTCATAATTTACTTGTTCACGTATTCAACTTAAACAAAATGTTTTTTATTTTTGATTTTTGTTTCAAGCAAGTATTAAGATGTTGATGGATTTGTTGCATCTCAGTTAACCTTATTCCACCAAATGAAGAAATAACGAAGTTACATAGGAGAACTGATCCTCCCCCACTTGAGTCAGAACCCTAAACACCTATACATAGGTTTCAGTGGAAAATCTTTGTGCCTGCCTAGTAGGTGCGGTTTGCCTCCATGTTTGCGGAGCGGGCATGACTGGTTCAGGCCTATGTGCACTAGCTCGTGATCCTTGCGGCGAGGCGCGCGTCATCCTTCCTGCAACTGGGGGATGTCGACCTTGCCCACCTTACTTTTGTCAGGTCGGTCGTACAACGGCTGTCCCTTTCATGCTTTTCAGGCCGGCTCCAACATGTCGGGTCAGCCACGTCGACGGGCCTGCTGTCCGAGAGTGCGAGGATATGGCAGCTAGGTCAATATTTGTCATATCAATAGGGGAAGTCTATCTCCTCCTACTAGCCCCTTTGAGTCAGCACTCGCGACACAGCCAATACTCTTATCATCTAACGATTCTATAGTGATCCAATTGGATTGAATTAAATTATGTTAAGAGTAAATATTAATAGAGATGTAGCAAATCCATTAACAGCTTAATACTCTATTTAGGCACTTCATATTACCACCATATGGATAATTTATATGTTTAGAACTTTGAGGAAGAAGTTGGTGGTGTTTAATGTGTTGTACTTCTTATATTTTTATAATATATTTTCTTATGATATATATTTTTTAATACTAAGAAGTAATTTTTGATATTTTTTAATACATGTAATATTTTATGATTGTATAATATTAGACATCACTTTATTAGAGATCATATGAATAATTATGATATATATTTAGAATTTATTAATATAAATCATCAATTAGTTGATATTTTCACAATACTATTAAATGAAGAGCAATTTGACTTTATTAGAAGAGAGTTAGGAATATTAAACTATCCAAATGCATGATTTATTATTTTACAAATTGTTTAGATTTTTAACCTCATCTTCAAAATAATCTTTTTGGAATTTACATCTATAAGATTGAGATTAAGAGTCTTTATTAGTGATGTGATGTTTTCACACCCTTCTCTCATTTCTTCTTCTTTCTTATTCAGAAAAGAGAAAAAAAATTTAATGAGAAAATTATGTCTCTTATTATATTTTATTAAGGGGGAGCAATGAAATAATTTTTTTATGCACTAAATGTTTAGATATATAATGAACATTTATTTTTTTAACAAATATATAGAAATTTGACACATGATGAGATTATTTGCCTTGAAATTATTTGCTTAACATTTATGTTTCACATTTTTGTTAATGACAAAGGGGATAAATGATATCTTGATAATAAATATAAAAAATGATAAAATAGGTATTTCTCTTTTTTGTTGATAACAAAAGAGGAGAAATGATTAATGACTTAGGAGAGAATTTCAAATATATATATGAATGATGTATGAATGTAATGTTGTATCATTGATGTATTGATGGTTGATAGCTTAAAGGGGAAAGTTGTTTGAAATATTATATTATGATGTAGGTATGAAATACTTGAATTCATGAGTGTTTGGTTCTCTTGAATTTAAGTTTACTCTATGTATGCATGGATATAGGGAGAGTTAAGGTTAACACCCATCATCAATTGGTTGTCATAATAAAAAAAAGAAAAATTATTGAATCTCAAATTTTGATGATGAAATTAATTGATGGGTGTTTGATCTAACCTGTGTGTTAGAGATAAATGATGCAGGATTAACTATGATAAGGCAATACAATCAGATATTGGGCTGAAGTCAGGTTCGGGCATTTGGTCGGGGCTCGAATGTTGCAGTGGGAACTTGTCGAGAGATCACCAGAAGCTCACCAAAGGTATCAGAGGCTTGCTAGGAGCTCACCAGAGTAATCGAGGGCTTGCTGGGAGCTCATCGGAAGCTCAGGAGATTGCCAGGAGCTCATCGAAGGTGATCGGGAGCTTGTGAGGAATGTATCGAGGGTTTGCTAGAAGATGATCGAGACTCGTCGGAAGTTCGTTGAAGGTTGCCAGGAAGATCGTCGGGAGTTAAGAAGGTCACTTGACACATTGGTGAAATTGATTGTATTTGTATGCCTTAGTATGTCATAGTTAGCATTGGTTTAGTTTAGAGTCCAAATTGAGTTAGATTTAGAAGGAACCCAAATTAACTCAATATGAGGCAACCAGGTCCACTTAGGGAACCTTTAGATGTTCCCTTTAGATGTTCTGCCTCTACTCTCGAGCACTCCACCTCGGACTCCAAGTCAACGACCCGCTTCTCCACGATTGCCACTGCTTCAGGGTCCATACAAGACTTCCAATTAAGGACCTCACTCCTGAGGGCGATGATCCTCTCGGCCTACGTGGAGATGATGACTCGGTCGGCTAGGGCAGTGGTTGAATGGTGGTTCAGTATAAAAAG
This sequence comes from Ensete glaucum, assembly GCA_021527575.1. NCBI lineage: Eukaryota > Viridiplantae > Streptophyta > Magnoliopsida > Zingiberales > Musaceae > Ensete > Ensete glaucum. The sequence goes on along the minus strand of CM038551.1, from coordinate 12,540,428 downwards.
AAAAAAATCAGTTATGAAGCAAAGAAGCCACGAGTGAAAGACGGAAGGGAAGCATGCTTACCCAAACCGTTAATTTCATCGCCTGATCAATGGGTTCTTTAGATGGAGCCTCGTAGAGCTACTTTGTGATGGTCCGGTGTAGCGCCCCCCTCACATATGTATCAGCTACTAGGCCGTCGCTCCAAAAATGGGTTGGCATCGGGAGGTCGGCCCACCGTGCCTCCATCAAGGTCCAAGCATTGGGAACCAATAGATCCAACATCCGGGAGGCAAAATACTTGTCCTCAGCCACACGACCTCCCATTTTACAAAGGTCCTTCATGACTATGGGGTGACACTGGTCTCCAGCGGCTTCCTTAGTTGGCTTATTTCCCTTAGACTTACTCCTCTTCCCAGGAATATACTCCCAACCCATATCATGGGAGGGGGCTCCTTTACCCCTCTTTTGCACAATATGCTTCCTCTTCTTCAAGGATGGCTCCCTCGCCCCCTTGGTCGGGTGTCTCTGGTCGGAGCAACTGTAGTCCTCTCGACCGACATTTCTCAACAGGCACAACAATAGTCTTCTTGATTGACCATTTCTCGATTGTTGCAAATGGAGTATTTTCCATGGGTGACTGTGAAGGTTGGCTCGCAAATATGCTCTTCATTCTCCGAAGGTCCACCATGTCTACAAAACACACAATAAAAGAGGTTAGTCAATAAGATCAAAACTCGATAAAGGAAAGGTAACCAACAACACAGGCCATACCTCGAGGTGCTAGGCTGAGTTCTGCTCTGACTAGCCATCCTCGATCATATACTTGATGGCCCTCAAATTGGGTAGGATGCCCTTGAGCTTCCTGACCAATTCAAACTCTTCGTTCGAAAGGCAAGGGGTGTTGCCCATGGCTTGAGCTGTCCACTCGGTTCAGAAACCCCAACACCCGACCATAAGAAATAAAAAAGAAATGAGCCTTCTAACCTTTGTTGTTAGATAGGGCCCTACTCACTCAAAACCCACTATGAGATGAAAGGTAGTACCTAGCCTACCCCCGGCAGAAGCGAAAGTAGGCCATGAACAAGTTTCGAGTCGGGACAATACTTGACCTGTGGCATTCCTCGAGGCATGTCATAATGTAGCACCACGAGTTAGGTGCCATATGGGATGGAGAGATCCCTCACTTGATGAGGCAAGCCTTGATCACAAGATGAAGCAGGAATTGGAGTGTTGGGAAACCTCAGCCAGTGCATCACATGCGCAGCGAAAGATCAAAATAAAATTGATTTTCCATGTAGATCAAATCATCATGCAAAAGATTAGGTCCCGAGAAAATCATAAAAACTAAAAAAACTACATCGTGTGAGAGATTGTTTTACCTAGGGAGATCCTATATCTCTGTTTTTCCAGATCCAGATGGAAAAGATAAAAAATATCAAGCATCCTCTCTAGCAGGATCCACACGATGGATCTATATAGCGAAACTCTTCCAATCAGATCTCGCAACTCTTACGTAGAAGGAGGGAAGAGAATATGAGGGGTGGCCAAAGTTGGAACCTATCAACTATGTGCCTCCCCTCCTATTATAGAGAGCCACTAAAAATCCTAGGGGTCTATCTTAATGGGTATTGGATCTCCATCCAATTACCTACTAACCTTGCATTATTGGATCTCTATCCAATAATCTCCTTTGGCCTCTAATTGGCCTCATGCAAGGAGCCGATCAGTGCAGGATCTCATCTAATGAGAATGGGAGCTAATTATACCTCTATTTAATCTTCTATTCGTTGAAGCATCCTCCATATATATATGATCTTCTAGGCTTGATACCGTGTTGGTCGTGAATCGCTCCCATCAGAATTTCTTCTGATATAGTGAATTATTATCTCCATAATAATTCACTCGACTTATCGATTATGGACGTACTAGGCCACTGCACCATAGTCCCCTTAAGGTATAGGGGGATCAAATCCATCGGACTTATCTGTCCATAATTACCATAAATTTATAATCTCTCATTCGACTAATATCCCATAGACCATATATTAGACATAGTACTATTAGGCTACATACAAAATCTGTCTTTGTCTCACTCTAATCGAATTCTCCTAGAGAATTTATTCTCTCTTAATTCGAATGATCCTGGCCAGAGATTTATCTGAGCAAGCACATATGAGATATTACTCTTATGATACCGAGAGTGGATGATCCTTTATTGATTCTCAATTACCTTCGTAAGGTTGACAACCAATCCTAATAACTAGTTGTACCATATTTGAGACTTTTTAAACCTATAAGTCTAGCGTTAAAGAAAGGAATACTCAAATAAAACATCTTTGGTATATCAAGTCTAAGGACTAGATACATAATTGAGACTATGAAATCGTTGTCTGACATTAGGTATCATTAACTATACAACATTTCATAAGTGGATCAATAAGTGAACTCATTATTCAATGAGCACCTGTACTATATCTTTAGTGTCTCCACATAAGTGGCTGTGAGATCAGCTGCCTCCATCATATGGATATGTATATAGTACATCGGTCTGTTCAGTTATCTTAATGTCCCTCTCGAGTAACCTATGATCGAGATTATTTGGGATCTGTGTTTAAAGATAAATCGATCTCATTATCGTGATCTCATCACGATCTGATTCTCATTGCATAAGAACCAAGGACATCATAATATATGTATACAACAGATAATATAATATGAGAATATATCGATAATAATCACAAGTAAAATGATCGCATAACATGTCATGCGTGCAATCACTCACGTGATTGGCTTACAGGGCACCTGTAATCGTCATCCCGCCTCCGGGGTGTTGATTGACAGCCCAAAACCATCTAGGAAGGCATTATAGGAACGTTGCTTAAGTATGGGAATGTGAAGCTCATATTCCCTTGGAACAAAAAAACACTGTTTCACCTTGGCCAGGCACTGGATAGTTATGATCGAGTCACAGTCGTGACTCGATTGCATAGCCATCAAGGCCTTAAAAGCCTTCTTGTTCATCGAGGTCATGACCCCCGAGGACGAACTCACCACCTCTACCTCGAGACTACTCAAGGAATTAACGACTCAAGGCCTCGGATCCGCCCCCTCGCCAACACTTGAGGAACCCGCCACAGCTCGAACGGACAAGGTTGTGGTAGACATGGAATAAGAAGAATAAGAAGACAAGTTGCTGAAGCTCATCCTAACCTACTCGGGAAAGGGTAGAGGGGCAAGAAGGAATAGACAGCTAAAGGAGGATTATTGACAACTCACCACAAATGCCTCGGACGACGCACCTTGCATTAATGGCAACATAAAAAAGAAATAAGAGAGAGAAGGCCCTAAAATGTCACAAGCTCCTCGCAAGCCACGTGGCCAAGGATATCCCGATGTTAGGCATCACATCTTGATTGACACCAAGAGAATCATGACATTAGGCACGAGATCTCGTCAGAAGTCTGTTACCAATCGATGCGATGGTTTGGCACATCGTGCACGACAAAACCAGCAATGCGATGAAACCACATGCATAAGTGATGCGAAGACCTAAGGTGCCCCTCGGCCAATTGTGGGCATGGGGCACACTCCGGGTCAACCGAGAACTCGACCAATTCCAGACGAGTTTTCAGTCCTTGCCAATTCCAAATGAGCTTTCAATCCCAACCAGTTCAAATGGCTTTTAGTCTCGACTAGTTTAAATGGGCTATCAGTCTCGACTAGTTCAAATAGGTTTTTAGTCACGATCAATTCCAAATGGACTTTTAGTCTGGACGATCGGCTTTCATCTGACCAAATCCAGACAGCCACCACCAGTTCAAACAAGCTTTCAGTCTCGACCAGTTCAAATGGGCTTTCAGTCCCGACCAATTCAAACAAGCCTTCAGTCTCGACTGATTCTAGATGAGCTTTTAGTCCCGACCAATTCAAGATAGGCTTTTAGTCTCTACCAACATCGATGGACTCTTAGTCCCAACCAGATCAAACGAGCTTTCAGTCCCGACCAATTCTGTCTGGCTTCCAGTCCCAAATGATTTCACCAGACTTGACTCTTCCCCTCAAAGAATGTTCGCTGTGGCGGTTACGTCAACTACGGTACAATTGGTGTGTGATAATCCCTGGCTTCAACTTACCCTTCATTTGTGGCCTCGGTCGCGAGTGTACGCCGAAGGTCGCATTGTCAGTTAGAGCAGCTCTGACCATGACTTCACTGATCTTCGAGCGACAAAGTCCTCTCTAGAGCTTCTTCTTAAGAAACTCCGAGGAGAACTTCATTGGGTGTGGGGGTGTGTAAAGTAGCAACCAGAGGGGCCTGACTACATCAGTCCGAGGACCACATTAGCCCAACCATGCCTAATGTAGCCGCCTCGACAATCTCTAACGACGCCTAATGCAATACCATCGACCCAGTATAAAATCGTACTAACAGACGATAGTCCCGTCGAGCAAGGTCCCAGGAACCGGCGAGGATAATGGTCAACGCAGAACCATACGTGTGGGTCGGCCAGATGCGCCACTCTCATTAATGGTCTCGATACGATTTTCCTCTGCCCTTCAGATATAAATACCTCCACTGTAGCCAATAGGGAAGAAGATCTTTTTTCTCGACGTTGATCCCACATCTCTTCGGTTTTCTTTTCTCCGACCCAAAATACTTACTTAGCCATCGAAGGGATTATATCGGGCACACACTACCATGACTTAGGTCTTTTTGTAGGAACTAAACGAGGATCCAAGCACCCATTGGCAGATCTCTCGATCTCAAGTTATATCGACTGACATCACTCCAGGATTGACTGAACCCTGCTAGGTCTCTAACGTGTGTCAGATGATCTTACACACGCGGGCTGAACTATGTTGTGTTGACTAACCATCCACGATACAAAATCCAACAATATATTTCAAAAATTCAGATTGCTCACCTGATACTTGGATATATTTACTATTGAGAGTTAAATAAAACTTACAAAATTAATCTATTTATAGCATTGTAAAACCCCAAAAAAAAATATTATCCACCAGTTATTTCCTACCAAAGTATAGATTTTGCGGTCGATATACATAAGTAATCAGTTTTTGAAGTTCAATAACATTCATTGTTAGAAACATGGGTGTTTTAGTGCACAATTGATCATTTGCACTAAGTGCTAAATAGCATAAGATAGAATTTTGGTTATGCATAAGATACAAGATTATTATATTTTTAGATAATAATTAATTTTTCTTGGCACCATACTAATCATTAAGAGGAAAAACACCGATGACTACATTACCAAAGACTATTATTTATTTAAAATTATACATATTTACTCTATAGAACTATTATCAAATCGATCAGATTGCACAATCAATATTTCTTGTCACTGACTGACTAGCAGATTGATGGCATGTTCGTTTGGCAACCAAAGATACAAACTTTTCAATTTGATAATTTCATCTGTATAAATACAGATGAAATTATCTTGGTGCATATTGTTCAATTTGATAATTTACCATCTCCAGCAGCATATTTCATCTGTAGCATGCATGGATAAAGAGTGCACAAACAAATGCTGCTTGTTGCAAGACTAATGCCCTTCCCCCAATGTATATAGCAACCAACAAAAGTTACTGAAAACGAGAACTTATTGCAGTAACTTGTCTTGCACAAGAATGTAGGAAACAGGGATTTATTACAATTCTCTTCGGACTTGAGGTACCTCCTATTTCTGACCACCCCCAAGTGCTTTGAAGAGTTCTTTTTTTTTTCTTTTTTTCCGGGGCTTTGGTTGTCCGTAATGCTTGCTATGCATTTCTGGTTTACAAGCATGCGATAAGAAGACAAGGTTTGTTAGAGCTATATATCGATATATGATAAACTAAGATATCAAATTATATCAAATATATTAATTTTTTTATCAGATCGATATATAGTATAATATGATATTAAATCTTGTTTTATTCTATAACTTTTTAAGTTAATAGTACTAAGCTCAAGACAGTAGCGTGTCCACGTCATCATACAATACCATGAAAATAGTTATATGTGTATATTTATACACGATTGTAGGAGTCCAGGAAGCAATACTTAGAGACACAGTGGCACCGATGAATCAGAAGACACCAATGATCCACTTCTGTTCCTTGAAACATCGAATGCAAAACTATCGATTTATGATCAACGACTACATTGTCAGAAACATATGTACAACTCACTGCAGGATTAGTGTATGCTCGCAGGTGTTGCAGAATTAGTATTGTTGACAGACCTAATGCAATCAGCTGGAAGATGAAGCCTTTTCTTATACACTCCGCCAGAGTTCGCGATGCGGTCATATGCCATTCGTCAACTCCCTACTACTGCGCCACTCAATACTTGTAATGCACTGACCTAATTATGCGTAGTTCAGAAATAAGCCATTAATAACTACCGCAACGAAATATTCCATCAGTTTCTTACAGAGGATTAAGCAAGACTAAGTTTTGATTCGACAAGAGGGACTCAGCAGGTAGGTATGTTGAATCATGGCTACTTAGGATTTTAATACTTCTATTCTTGATTCTCGTCGGTGTTGTACCCAATAACATCCAAGAATTCATCAACCTCAATGAACAGCTTACGTCGCGGTGCCTTGGCCATTGTCCTTTAAAGAATCGAGAGATAGTCTTCTCAGGATTGAGTTATAGAGGGGAGTTCATGTAGAAATTGTTTCATCTTCTTCGTCATTCTATTGCATAAGTGGAGACATCACATGATATACATAAGCTGCAAGCAAGTTTCACTAGCGACAATGAGATTAGTGTCGGCCAAGGCGGGGATGACGGGACGAACAATAAGATCGTCGCTAGCCAGGGCAAGGATGACGGGGCGACGAGCAAGCTGGTTGGAAAGAAGTCGGGTGGAGAAAATCTATCACGATCAGATGCGACATCTAAATCTCCTTTAGAACGTCACAATTGGTTTATCGTCCACAACACAATCAGAGAGGGGAGAACTAGAGGGAGGGAAGCCATGAGAAGTTGTTATGAAAGCCTCTATCTTGTGGGTGAAAAATTTATATAAAATTAATAATTCAAGAGATAGTAAATTTGTCCTTTTATTCTTTCATTCATGTTCTTTTTTATTTGATAATATATGTGATTCTTTTGTCTATAAAAATTAATAGCGTGAGAATCGGGGTTAAATATTTCAATTTATAAGTGTAGGAATCTCAATGTTATTTTTTAAAATATAAAGATCTAAATACTAATCATAATTAACTAGATGGAGTAATATGTAATTATCCTTATTATATAGTGTTTTACTTAATTGTACACAAAATTATATATATATATATATATATATATATATAGAATTTGGAACTCCTTAAAATTCGATCAGACCTTTCAAAAGTGGAAAGTAATATTTGGTAGGGACACCTTTAGAGTCGAGCAAGGGAGGATAACACTAGAAGCGTTAGATATGTTAATCTCACCATATAAATTAATTTGGTGTGAGACCTAATGAATGATGGGATTATTTCAGAAAAAGAAAGTGTTAATGTTGATTTTTTTTCTTGGAAGAGAGAGACAAGGTTAACATCAGTATTGGTCAATTGATAAACAAATTGATTTATCCTGGAATCAGAAACGTTTGCATTAGCCCTAGCTAGGTTGCCTAATGGGTGTAGTCCTAATATCATAATTTCCATAGAGATGACTTCGCCAAGTAATTTGAACCCTATAACTAAAAAAGAAATTGTCGAAACGATGCTCGCTCTTCAAAGTATTACGAGTTTTATCCATTTTTTTATTAAGTTAATTGATTACGTTTAATGCGAAAATGTGACATACTCAACATTCCCAGTTTGACACAAAAACAAGAAATCGATCAAGCCAAAGATTGACACCTACTCACGACAAACATTATATGTCATCAACAGATGAATCCTCGAAGATTAACAACACATTTAAGATGCTTAACCTAATCATTTAACGTGTTAATTACCCGACCCGTCGTTTACTTATCAGGTTGAGCGTACCAATCCTTTTTAAGTTCCCAATTCGGGTAAGCATATTCTAAACCCGTTATCTCAAGACTCGACCCGGTATGAATCATGAGGATCGTACTTCAATAGGCCATGGACCGAGTCTAAATCTTTCCAAAGGATCGGGCGGGGTTAAGCCCGACGCGCTCCTACACAAGTCTTGGCCGAGCCGACGCGCGCCGCCTTCTGTTGTCGACCTTAAAACCCTACTCTCGCTTGATCTCGCTGTTGCCTCCTCCGCCTCTTCTGTTTTGGTTCTACGGTGTGTCGATCGGGCGAGAGGACGCCAAGATGTCGCTCCGGGTGTTGAATCCGAACGCCGAGGTGCTGAATAAGTCGGCGGCGCTCCACATTAACATTAACGCCGCCAAGGGTCTCCAGGACGTCCTCAGGACCAATCTCGGCCCCAAGGGCACCATCAAGATGTAATCTTCTCTCTCTCTCTCTCATTGTCGTCTGACCTCTTAATTGGACTCTACGCGTTGATTTCTGTGAGCGTAGGCTCGTCGGGGGAGCTGGCGATATCAAGCTGACGAAAGATGGCAACACCCTCTTGAAGGAGATGGTATGATTTACGTAAATCCCTGTCAAAGTTTCCATCTTTACACATTTATCGAGTATTACCTCGGTAGGGCTCAGCGTTTTTTTTTTTGAATCGGCAGCAAATCCAAAACCCCACGGCCATCATGATCGCAAGGACAGCCGTCGCACAGGACGAGACGAGTGGTGATGGCACCACCTCCACTGTGCTATTCATTGGGGAGCTGATGAAGCAGTCGGAGCGTTACATTGACGAAGGTCTGCTATTTAGCCGCCCGGTTGATCTTTTTCTATTCTGGTTGAAATCTTTTGCTCTGTTTTGAGGGTTATTGTCCTGGTTAAGTAAACAACATATTGTCCTTAGTTTAGGTTTTTCTACCACATGCATGCTTGCATTTCTTTACCCCTTTGTTGCACATTTTCCGTATAAGAAGTTTCATCAAATGTGGCAATGATATCATCAAAGAGATTACCTTTTAGTTTATGATTTGCCCATCAGAAGCTGATTCATTTATATGGAAGGTTTTAAAATATATGTACTTGTTCCAGAATTCTATCAAACTGGCACTTATTACCAGCATGTTACTGTATTCTTTGGTAGAAAAATTATAATAAAAAGGAAACTAGCAATTGCTTGGTACTGACTGGTAGCAACGATCTATTGATCTTGGTATGTTATCATGCCAACATAGTACAGTTAGTATCGTTGGTATAATGCAGCACCTCTGGGAGTTTTGGAGTCTTGCTCTTTTTCTTGTTAGAGCAAGTGATATTGTTTCATTCTGTACTTCTGTGGCATAATTATTTTCATGCAATTCTTCGCTTGCATATGTGGGCCTTGGCCGAGGATTTGGTATCTATTTTTTGAATAAGCCAATGTCCGCAGATCCACTTAGATTCTTGATTGTACTAGTGTCATGCCTCATCCATCCCAAGGCTAACGTTTGACATACTTGAATGACCAATCTATTTCTAATGGAAAAGATTTGGCTGTTGATTATGATTATGAGCATGCAGCATTATGGATGGGGTTGTGGGGATCTAATCTTTTTAACTTCTGATTTTTTAAAGAGTTTGTGCTATAAGGATAACAATAGTCTGATAGGCTTGTTTCATTTCTTACATTGCTCAGGACTGTTATTGGAAGATAAGTTTCCCCAGGAATAGGTTGATTTATTATCGTTGTAGATTATTTTGATAAAAAGTGGGTCCTTCTGAACTTAAATGAATTATTTAGATACTTGGGTTTAGTATGGTGCCTGTATATTATTTGAAAGCTAAATTTTGTGTTAATTTTTTTGTGAGTGATAGAATAATAGTAAAAGTTAAAACTTCCTGGATAAGTTTAAAATTTTTGCCAGTTATACACATTACAAAATGTTGTCTTTTGATTAGTTCTTCATTTATGTACAGCTTCTTATGATGTGGAAATGATACTTTCCTGCTAGTGAGTTTATGGAATTTACTTTATCTCTGATCACGTGGTACCTGGTTCTAGAAAACAATTTTTCGCCTCTCTTGAGAGTGCTGAGCGTTGCCTATGATTACAGCTCATCGCAAAAGAGTTTTTTTTATCTCATTCTTACCTTAAAAAAAGCTTTTTATTCAGGGATGCATCCACGAGTGCTGGTAGATGGATTTGAAATTGCAAAGAGGGCTACCCTTGAATTTCTTGAGAAGTTCAAAACACCTGCTGTGATGGGTGATGTGCCTGACAATGAGATATTGAAAATGGTAGCAAGAACAACTCTTAGGACAAAGGTAAACAAATTAATTCTTTCTGTAACATATATCTAACATACTAATGCTTTTTATGTATTCATCTTTTAACATTGTTTCTTGAACTTTTCTTTGTCATAGCTATATGAAGCACTAGCTGATCAACTAACAGATATTGTTGTAAATGCAGTAAGTTTTACACTCACCCATACATTTATCTTGGAGCCTTTGTTTCTTATGCTTCTCTAACAGTAAATGCATAACGTAGTGAATTAACATCCACTTTTGATGCTGGCATTTTAGGAACAGCTTTTTGCATATGCTAAACACAATTCAATTAATTACAAGCATATCTTATGTTATGCTTTGATGCTACAGTTGTGGGTGAACTGTTTCTTTTATAAGTTGCTAACCATCAGTTACTCATGGAGCTAATGTTTCATTATGGTTTTTGATTTATCAATCTTTGTGGTCCAGTCTGTGTTTGTAGCATCTCCTTCATAAGTGTACTTTCAGTAGCTTTACACTGAAATTAGAAATTTTCAGGTAATACTTGCTTACATAATTATGCTCATATATATGCTTTTACTTCATAAGTGTACTTTCAGTATCTTCATCGACTACACTGCATGTGCCCATAAATGCTCTGCCCTAGAGAATGTGATTTTGTCTGGACTGGTACATGCGAGCTGGTATTCATTGGTCCAGACGTGAACTTGGAAGCAGACTGCCCATTTTTGGGCAATCCAAATCTGGTTCATTTATTTGTTCTTTTAAACCCTGCTGCTTATGGACACTTTTGACTCATGACATCTGCCCGGGCCACAGGCCCATCCCACCCATCATGGCCCACTGCAATCGGACCTTCTGATACCTCTACTCCATTCCTCTGTTAGGATCTTTGGGCATGTGACGAGCAATAAGTAAATTAATGTGGCAAGTGAGGTTCACATGTGTGGCTATATTATTCTAAATTGGTTCTTCCCAGAAAGATTCTCAAATATAAGTGGCCCTGTTCCATAGAAAAAAGACAATAGAATGCATTATCTTGACACTTCAAGTTTTTGGGAATTAGAAATGGAAATAAAATAGACTGCTATTTGAGTCACTTGCTTTAAGTGTTCTTTAAAAGCATTTTAACTGTTGTGCTTATTGTAGCATGATTTAGAGCTTTTTATGGATTTAAGTAGATCTAATTATTTTGTCAGATTGGATCAAATATGTGCTCCTTAAGTTGTACCTAATTGACTAGGCTGATAAGTTTTGTTAAATAAACCTCAGATTGTGTTTGTGGGATTTAGTGAGACACCTTTGCATTTTTAGAAAGACAACCGTGAACATTTTCAAAATTCCAATTTGTCACAAACACAACACTGGGAAAAGGAAATTTTGGGCTAATTATGCATGGCTATTTAAAATCATCCTCAATGGACTTAGGCTGATTTGAGGCTGGCTGGTTTATTTGATGCTTCAGAATCTGGCTGCAAATCCTAGTTTGTATCTTTAATAGGTAAGAGTGGAACTTATCATCTCTTTTTCAGCTTCAAAGTATCAGTTTTGGTTGCCATGGTTGATGTTATTTTGATTGAAAGTGTAATAATCGCATTTTATATTTGTCGTCATGAACTGAAAAATGATTTCTTGCTTTTAACCTTTCATCCAACAGTCATATTTTTTTCAGCTCTGGATCATCAAATTTTGTCTGTTTATGATTTCATAGGGTACATCCTTGTTGAACTTTAATTCCTATTTGTATTCCATCTGGCTGCATCTAGGCATGCCATAACAAAATTTGCTTTCGATAAGAACAGGTTCTCTGTATACGCAAGCCTGATGAACCCATCGATCTCTTCATGGTGGAGATAATGCACATGCGCCATAAGTTTGATGTTGATACACGCTTGGTAGGCTTTTCTTGGTAATTCAGATTGTTTTTATTTGCTTGCATGTAATATGCTGTATATTACACCATAATTTTAATGGTATTGGTTGGTATCTAAAATCTACAACCTATAAATATTTTCATATGTAGGATTTTTTGAGTACAAAAGGCAAAATATGAAACATAGCAAATTCATCAGTAACAGAAGTTGTTTGGTTTTATCGACCTACATATTTGGTGTTCTGATACTTTTAGTAGTTTTGGTGATTGTTTAAGTGATTGCACAAAGGATTTGGTGATGGACTGCTGAACCCTAGGGACTAATAGATCAATTTAGAAAATACTGCCAGAGTGACCAGAGTGCAGAGCTAAGTGGATATGGAGAAATATTCCAATAAAAGAAGACTTTCCTATTATAACAAGTATATGTTACAAGAAACTGAAAGAAAAAGGATACTATGAGACTGACTGAACCATTTGATCAGATATTGCAAATCACACTGTTTTACCTGTGATTGTGATTTCTAAATGTTAACAAGCTGTTGATGTTTTTCTTATTTATATGGACAAACAATAATTCAATTAAACTTGCCGATTGATTACTTTTAGTTCATATCAAGTTTATGGCCCATTTTTAGTCTCATTTTTGTTTTCACATTTTTTCTCAAGGTTGAGGGTCTTGTCCTTGATCATGGTTCTCGGCATCCTGATATGAAACGGAGGGCAGAGAATTGTTATATCTTGACATGCAATGTCTCTTTGGAGTATGAGAAAAGGTTAATATTCTTATAGTTGCTTTCACAAAGTTCATTTAAAAAAGATTATATGGAAATTTATCTTTTGTATTCTTGGTCATGCTATTTTGATGAGTGCATTTTGTTTAGTGTCTTCATCCTTGGCATGCACAAAACTTTTTTTTTTCTCAAAATAAATGCCCATCGATATGTTACACGAAGTCTTTTGTAACAGCTCTGGTTTTTTAGGTAGTTCATTGATTTTATCGGTCTATTATTGCCCTTTTTGCCATGTTGCATGACACCCAAGAAGAATCACATTCATAAATATGCTATATTTTTTCATTTGTGGATTACGGTACTGATGCATGGTGCAAAAAAACTCATCAATGTAGTATTCCTTGCCGTTATATGGTATGCACCCATGTTATGCACAGCTCCATTATTAAAAATGCATGGCATAGCTAAATATATTATGTGGTGTCTACCATGCTGACAGTCGATGAGAGAAGCCATAGTATGCAACATCGTGATCCTTGCTTTGGATATATATTTTGTATGAATCTAAATTTTTTTTCCTTTAGTGAAGTAAATGCAGGATTTTTCTATTCTAATGCGGAGCAGAGAGAGAAAATGGTTGCTGCTGAACGGCGTCAAGTCGATGAGCGAGTTAAGAGGATTATTGAACTAAAGAACAAGGTTAAAAAAAAATATCTTCTTCACATTGCATACTTATCTCAAACACCATATGCTTACGTGCTACTTCCACAAACTATTAATCACATGCAGGTCTGCTCGGGCAATGACAATAACTTTGTCGTAATTAACCAAAAGGGGATTGATCCTCCATCGCTGGATCTCCTTGCTCGTGCAGGGGTTAGTCATGCCATCACTTGATACTTAACAGTTATAATGACCTCTGGCTGTTCATATATTGATGGTCATGTCTTATTGCATGCTTTAATGATGATCTGCTTTTTAGGAGGAAAATGTTGTGCAACAGCAATAATTCTTTATGTGCAAAACATCACATTTGATATTTGCAAAATTTAATTCTTATTCTGCATTGTGGATAACGTTATGATCTTTTTGTAGTTGGAGTTTGTTTAAGATTCCAAACTCGTAAATTATTAGTTTCTGTGTAAAAGTTTCAGATTCTTGATAATGTCCATGTTGTATAAATTGATTGCTGTAGTATGTTTCATAGTGTTAAGTATGAAACCTATTCGGGTCATAAAATGCAGAAAATTGAATGAAATCTTTTGTTTTATGGTTTATCCAGAAACATTTACATGGTTAATAGTTTTTACTGATATCTGTAGCATAACCTCATATGAGAGAATCATTTATCTTGGTAATAATCACAATAGTATTTGGCTTCATGTTTTCTGGTTAGAAACTGGTGCGGGACTCGCTCTGTATTGGCTGTTTTCACATGTTGTCCAACCTTATTTTTTTCGCTCCATAAATTTATGATATTCTTGCCTTTTGTTGAGCTAAGTACTGTTCTCAGCCATCATTAACAATGCTAGAAACTTTTGCGTGAGATGTTGGTTGTTGTATTTCTGAAGTCTTTGTAACTAATTAAGGATATATACCATGTAATGGGTTTTATTATTTTAACTCTCAATTTTAGATTATTGCACTTCGGAGAGCCAAGAGGAGGAATATGGAAAGGCTAGTTCTAGCCTGTGGAGGGGAAGCTGTTAATTCTGTTGATGACTTAACTGAAGATTGTCTTGGTTGGGCTGGGCTTGTCTATGAACATATCCTTGGTGAAGAAAAATACACCTTTGTGGAGAACGTGAAAAACCCTCGCTCCTGTACTATCTTGATTAAAGGTTCTCAAGCTTTTAGAACAGTGCTATTTTCTCAAACCAGGTTGTTATTCTAGCAAGAGAATAGATGATTAGGTATCTCAAACCAGGTTGTTCATGATTGTCCTCGATGCAGGACCAAATGATCATACAATTGCTCAAATCAAGGATGCTGTTCGTGATGGTCTCAGGTCTGTCAAGAATACAATTGAAGATGAAGCTGTTGTCCTGGTGAGAATTTGAATATGAAAAATTTTATTAAATGTTAATAAACTTCATGCTGTATTTGTTAATGAAAGTATTTTGCAATGTTTACCTTCTGTGGCACCTGTTCCATGCTCATATCCTTGTCTCATTTGTTACAGTTTGTAGTTATGTGATTGTGTTTCTTTTAATTTTGCACATCAGTTGCCTATCATGTTGGGAGTATTGATTGATTGAAGTGGACAATTGCTTTAGTAGTGTTATGTTAATCAGCACTCATATAGTATCTTGCAAAATGTACGTGTTTTAGTAATGTCTGCAAAAAAAAGGACAACCTATGCAAGTTTGTAATCACAGAGTTCTGGATTTGTGAAGAACATAGTCAGGATTCTTTGACTTAGCAACTTCCTTTGAAATTTTTTCCAGTTTTCTGAATATGTCATGTACACTCACCATGTTGTCTTATTCATTGTATTTTATTTTTAAATGTAATAATCTGTTAGCTTCTTGCTTCATGTGCTAATTGCTATTCTCATATAGTATTTGTCAATTCACTTTATTTGTCGCTGAATTAGTGCATCTATATATCGGACAAGTGCTAAATCAGTGTGAATGAGTAAAGATAAGGTCCTGGATAATTTACTAACATTTGTGTCATGTTTCGTCCTGGAAATAGGGGGCTGGGGCTTTTGAGCTTGCAGCCAGGCAGCACTTGGTCAACAATGTGAAAAAAACTGTTCAAGGGGTAAGCTAACCTAAGATTCTGCTCAAGCATCTGTCGCATGATGCTGAGTTTTTTAATCGGATGCTTTTAACAGCGTGCACAGCTTGGTGTGGAAGCTTTTGCTGATGCTTTACTGGTGGTACCGAAGACACTAGCAGAGAACTCTGGCCTTGACACACAAGATGTCATTATTGCTCTTACGGTAAAGGCCTGCTCTATATTTTTCTTCACACTCGCATGCAAGATTAAAAAAAAAAGGATCATGGTTTAACTAATCATCATTTATGTTGTATTTAAGGGTGAACATGACAGAGGTAACATTGTGGGTTTGAATCATCATACCGGAGAACCAATAGATCCAAACATGGAA
The DNA here is from genome assembly GCA_021527575.1 of Ensete glaucum. NCBI lineage: Eukaryota > Viridiplantae > Streptophyta > Magnoliopsida > Zingiberales > Musaceae > Ensete > Ensete glaucum. The sequence goes on along the minus strand of CM038551.1, from coordinate 12,524,452 downwards.
GGTATCTTTGATAACTACTCAGTCAAGCGACAAATCATAAACTCTGGGTATGTCCACCCTCTTATGTATTATGAATTCTATTCTTATGAGCAAATACATAAATGATATATAATTTGGTTCGCAGGCCTGTCATTGCTTCCCAGTTGCTTCTGGTAGACGAAGTGATCCGGGCTGGTCGAAACATGAGGAAACCCAGCTAATTGGAGTATCATCGCAAAGTCATCGTCTTGGGTCTGAGGGAGGAGTTTTCATTATCTTAATCTGCCTGATGAGACATTGCCAAGCCCATGTGGATGGTATTTGACTGCCTAAATGTTTATCCTATTATTTTTCACTCTTTTAGTTCATATGAGACAAGGAAATATGCCCGTGATATAGATTGTCTAAATTGTTTATCCTAAGTAGTTTCTGAGTAAGACTTGTGTTCTGTTTGTCAAGAAACATCATCTGGTAGGTATATTTCATTGGGTGACTATGCTTCTGGTTTGGTTGTAGAGCAAAATTTCATGGTCACTTGAGTTGGCAGAGCCATTTTTCTCCTTTCCCATACCTTTCTCCCTCTAAATTGACTGTGGCCCTCCCTCCTCCCGTCCCCACCGAAAGAGATGAATGGGGCATTTTAATGAGCAAAATATGCATCGGTTAGATGCATGTATATAAAATAAATGAAGGATCATAAAAAACAAAAGGGGATGAATTAGGCATTGCCGGAAAGCATATAATCTTAAATAGAGGGGATCAGTCTTGATTCTCGCACCAATTTCAAGGACGTAGAAATGATGTGCTCATTGGTATGATAATACATCCAAGTCTAATAAAATTTTGAGGGATGAATTATCGATTTGTACCTGTAAATTATTATTGATAGAAATTGCATCATACGCAGAGAGGTTTCCCAATCAAACTGGAATTTAACGTCACTTTTTGAATTTTCAATGGGTAATAATTAAGTATAATTACAACGAAAAATCTGTAAATTATAAATTTTAATATTAGTGGAATAAATAAATATATACATACGTAAATTGCATATCCATCCCACAATTAATCGGCATAGAAACCGGACTTGACGTGTCTTAAATGACGCCACAAAGGGTCACATCCGCCCGTTGCCCCGTGCTCAGTCTCCTCCGCCGCTTCCTTTCCTGCTTCCTCTCGACCGAGATCATGGTGAGCCGGCCTCTCCTCCCGGACCCTAATTTCCTTGCGTAAAATCCCTGATTTTTCTTTGTTAATTTTGGTTTTTGGTGGATCAATTCTCTTTCGATCGACTCGGACCCTAATCTCGAGAGATTTCATCCTGGTTCCTCTTTTCTAGCCTGCCGTTGTCCTTTGGAAGAATCCATACCGAACTAATTTTTCTCTCGATCTATGGTTTGTATGTATTTGGTATGTTCCGTGGGACGTCCTTGATTTGTTGTGTTTCTTGGGTCGAGGAAAAGGTTTTTCTCGGGGAAAGTTAGGGTGGGCGATCGAGCGATTTAGCATTTGGTTTGATGCAGTCAGTCATTTGGATGAGTGTGATGTGTCTTCATGGAGATGCAAGTGCTTTTAACGGTTTTGAAAACCTAGGAATCGTGATCGCTCAGAAATAGTCCGTAATTGAATGAGTTCTTGGGTGTCTCAACTTGATATATTTGCATGTTTCTCTTTCTCTTCCTCTGTATATATATTTATGGAATCTCTTTGGGAAGTATTTGGATGGAGAGAAGTGGATACTCTCTTTTCAGTGCAATAACTTAACAAGAGACGTAGAGAGAGACTTTCTCTTGTTTGGTCATAAATCATGGGAGATAGGTGGAGAGAACCAACTCTTTTTCAAAAGTCTTTTTTTTTCCTTTCTTTCTTCCCAAAAGTGGAGAGAATTGAAGCAAAAAAAAGAGAGAGTTGTGACTGATCCTTCCTTTCTCTTCGTTTGGTCCAAACAAGGAAAGAGCAGGTGGTTTTCTTTTATTATATATGCCTTTCTTTTCCCTTTACACTCTTGGAAATATAGCTTAGGAAGAAAAAATAAGGAAAGTTTGCGTTTTAAATTATCCAGACTAAGTAATTTTTTTCTGCCCATGAACTTGGGAAGAAAATGGTTTGGCCATGTGTGAGCAGTTATGATATGATTTTTCACTTCAATTTTCTCCCTCAGCAAATTAACTGATTATTGTCATCTTACTATTTTTACAGTAGAAATTCGTTTTAGTTTAATTTAACTTAGGAGAATTGTTTTTGTAGTGTTAAGCCATGACTGAGGTTGGTTGAGATGAACAGCACAGTGCTGTCCATGTTTCACTGTTGAATTTCATTTTGCAGTTAGGCTTCTGAACTTGGGATTTTTCTTAGATTAGGTTCTACATGATTTTCCGATTCTTGATGGTTTAGCCTTCACCGTAGTTTTGGTTACAAAGGTGAAAGCCTGTCAAGAAGTATGGATATTTTAGTCCCTAGCAGTTTGCTTATTCACTCTGGTAGTTAACTTAATTTAGCCCCAAGAAGCCCATTTTCTCTGGTAATCAATTGTTTCCATGATTTGATTTTCTATTGCTGCACTAGATATTTGTGTACAACTTACTATGATTCCTCTTTTGATCAACGTTAAGAAATATGTACTCTGATCGGACCGCTACTGTGCAGACTACGTCAAGGCGTCTTGCTGACAGGAAAATTGCAAAGTTTCAGAAGAATATCACAAAGAGGGGCTCCGTTCCAGAGAAAACAACAAAGAAAGGAGATAACTATCCTGTTGGTCCTATCTTGCTTGGATTCTTTATCTTCGTGGTTGTCGGATCATGTATGTCATGTTATTCTCATCTTTCTTAACCATAAGACCATAATAGTTCCCTTTTTCGGTTCCTTATCTTTCCATTTGCATATGCATCTAGTTTTTGATATGCATAGAAAATTTAAGCCAAATAAAGGTGTGGAAGTATAATTTGGTTCATAAATTGGCGGATCTGTAATTAGGACTGTATTCATTATGATGACACTGAACAAAAAATTCTCTGTTTTGAACTTTTATAATCTGAAACTCCTTTGTTAGATCTTCTACTAAGAAGATCCCATTTTGTACTTTTATAATGTTATATTCCTTTTATATCGCAAATAAATGGGTGATTCAGGACGACGTGAAGCTCCTGCCAGTGCGATGTTTGAAAAGTGTCAGACAAGGTCCCTCTCATGATATCTCTTTTTTCAGCTTATCGCTCATCATATTTGTCCCTCTGGCTATATTTTTGTAGAAATTTGTGAGAAACTGAGAAGCTTTCTATTATCGATCCTACCGCTGGCTGATTTTCATTGGAAACTCGTGACCTTTGTGTGATGTTTTCCCGATATGATTTAATTCTTGTGCTTGTTTGCAGCTTTGTTCCAGATAATACGAACAGCCATGAGTGGCGGGATGGCATGATAGCAAAGAGGATGGTCAAAGCCCTACTCAAATATGAGGTTGAGGATTCTCATCATCTTGATGTAAACCAAGTATCTAATAGGACGATTTAATGATGCTTTTTTTGTTTTTGGCTTTCCTTGCTGACTATATCAATAATAAATAAATGTTTTTTTTCCAAGACATACCCATTATGGCATCTTGTGTTGTGTGTGGAAATCGCATGCAGGTTATATTGTTCCAGGCATACCCATTATGTGATTGTTTTTATTATTATATTATTAAATACTATGTGTATATGATATGCATCACTATTCATGTTCTATTATTCCTTTTGTTGTTAATTCTTCTTATGGTTGGTTCTCTTTTGGTGTCATCACAAGTTAGCTAGTGATGCTTAGCGTACTAAGGATATGCATCACTATTCATGTTCTATTATTCCTTTTGTTGTTAATTCTTCTTCTTATGGTTGGTTCTCTTCTGATCACTTGGTTGGTACTAAGGAGACTTAGACCTTCAGCCATGGTTAACAAATATATATATATATATATATATATATATATATATATATATATTATGATCATTATTTTTTGACCAATTAAAGTTTAACACATGAAGGTAAATTCGAATTAAAATTACTATATCGGGTTGTTTGGTATTAAAGCGAGAACTTAAAAAAAAAAGAAAAGAAAAGATGTTCATTAGAAAATCAAACCCATGAAAGCCTATATAAATTATCTGCTCTGAAAGAACCTGTTGGTCAATTTAGGATCCACACCATCAATGATAATTTCATAACGATCAGAGATATTATATCTCAACAATGTGTATAGCTCAAACCATCATATTAATTGAGCTTTCCTTGACCTTATTCAAAAGGTTCGAGCTTTAATCGGAATGAGATATGTCATCATCCTCTTCTCTCGTAATTGACACAACTAATAACACTTAATTTGATTGTTCATTAGACATTAGCAGTTCCTATTATTATTACTCAGCTAAAACCAATTTTGATTATTGCCATCGTCAAAATGATATCTTGAAAACAATCATGTCTTCATATTAGTGGTTATTGTTGCGTTAATTATACCCTCAAGATGGTCATGCCTTTAAGTTGGTCATATCCTCAAGGTAGTTGTTTTCTCAAGTTGGATCTATTCTCATAATAGTCATTATCAAGTTAGCCATATGTTTAAAATACTTTCAAGAGGGTTACATCTTTGAATCATTCTCAAACACCCCTACACATTAAAGAATCAATATGTCCCTTTGTGTGTGATATACACGTCTAGAAAAAAAAAAACAAACATATGAAGAGTGTAACATGACCAACATATCCCTTTTCATATGATACATACCCTTAAGATTAAAAAAAGAAAAAAAAATGAAAACATCAAAAGTACTGAGTGCAACCAACACCTCTCATCTGTGTATGATGCATATGCCCGTAACAAAAATGCATCTAAAGCATTTATTTCTTTGTGCATATAGTGCCTTACCCTACAAGTAAATATCATATAAATTATTTGATATGACCGACATGTTCTTGATGTGTTTATTCCGGATTAAAAAATTGAAATATTCAAATTGACCAATAGGTTTCTACATGATGCATCTATCAAGTTTAAAAAAGAAAATTCAAAATGTCCGAGGCGACCAACACATCCCCGTAACATTAGAAGGATATATATATATATATATATATATATATATATATATTCAAATAATTAGTTGCATATCCTTTATATTCATTTTATAAATATTGTATACATAGATAAACTTCTCACGAGCGGAAAATGTTCTGCGTCCGCCGCCCGGCACCGGTTTGCGTATCCGGGTTGGATAAGCGGACTCTGGATACCGGTTACGGATTGGTGAAGATATGGATCCAGATCCGATATGATCCGATAGCATCCCTATTAATACGAAGCTCGGGAGCGCAGGCGGCCAACGCCGCCCGCTTCGCTCGAAGCCCTAAAAACCACTGCCTTTGCGCGATCGGAAGCAAAGGCTTCGAGGGGAAGAAGTAGACGCAGTCAGATACGAGGGGTTATCGAAGATGCGGGACTACGGAGAGAGATATGAGGGCAACGGTGAGGAGTACAATGAGTACGGCGCTGCCGCGCCTCCGGCAAAGGGCAGCGGTTTCGATGACTTCGGCGATTCCAGATCTCAGGTAATCTTCGTTTGCATGATCTTTTGGCGTCCGATTCTCCACTTCAGACAGTGGATTTCGCCTTTCCGTTTCTAATCTGTGTAAAATGATGCCGTTTTTGTTGCAACTGATCTTGGGAATTGTTTCTTGCTGCAATTTCTGATAGTGGGAACCTGCTTCAGCATCGCTGATTTAGTAGTAGATTATAGCAACCCGATCGATGATTGGTCAGATTTTAGGGTTCAGGTGCAAAATTTAGTTCTTTTGTCGTTTTAATTACTACCTTGCACATGTACGTGGACCGGGGTTTGATCGAGTGCTTAGTTAGTGTTTCATGTTTACTTTTTTGGACAATCGTATGTTCATTCAGTATGAGAGACTAGGAGGTCTCCAAGAAGACACCCTGCTCTTGTATATCAAATTTTATCAGCAAGATCCATTCTTGTTTCTATGTTTCGAAACGTAATTATGTGCTTGTTTTCTTGATTCATACGGATCACAAAATCGAAAGTGTACATGAAATATAATCTTCCATAGTTTGTTTATGGTGATAAAATGATGATTTCGATAAGTGTTAGGATTTCAGGTGTAAAATATGATTTCTTTGGATTTTTAAACTGCCATCTTTAACATGTTTGGTAGGTTTTGATTCTTATTTGTATTAGGTTTCATCTCCCAATTAGGTGTTTGCTTATTTGGTTTGGTTTTTTTAGGTGTTAGGGTTTCAGGTGCAAAGTTCAGTTTGTTTGACTTTTTAAATGGTTATCTATTTATCATGTACATTTTGTCTTGAGTTCTATTTTGAGTTCTATATATTTTATGTTCCATCTCCCATTTGTATGCTGCTTATTTTGTTGGGTTGCCGGTGGTTTTCTTTTCATATTTTGTTGTGTTGAAGATGGTTTTCTTTTATGTGATTTTAGTTGGTTCAGTAAGTTTTTTTTTGCCAAATTTGTTTATTTTTTTGCAATATTGGTCCTTCCAGCAGTTTGTGTTCCTTGTCTGATGCAATGTATGCTGCTTGGTGCTCTTCATGAAGCTTCACTAACATAAGTTCGTTGCTGCAGTATGATCCCCATGGACGTGAGAGAGGGTCCTCAAAGAGCAGAGACAAGGAAAGAGAAAGAGGCAGGGAGAAGGATAGGGACCGAGATAGGGATAGGGAACGGGACAAAGACAGAGTCAAAGATCGAGATCGTGAGAGGGATCGTGATGGCCATCATAGAGACCACAAGGACAGAAGTGAAAGGAGGGAGCGTGATCGGGATAGATCTGATGATCATGATCGGCACCATGGTCGAGAGTATGATAGGTACATTGAGATATGCTCTTAGTTTTTTCCCCTACTAAAGCAAAACCTTATAACCAAGTATTCTAGTTGGATAAATATGGTACTACCACAGCTATGTTTTCTCCTTGTTTCCCTTGTAATTGGAAATTGGAAATTGGAAACAGTAAGTACCATACTAGTCCATGTATGTTTATGGATGCTTTTAATTAATGGATATAACCTGCTGCTTTTCATGGATATAGGCAGATTATCCAAGTATAAACTGTCTTAATGCTAATAGTTGTTCTGCAAGAAAAAGTGTTTTTAGAAGTGCTCTCTGCCAAAAGGCACCAAGGTTCCAAAATGCTTGAGGCGCTAGGCGCTTGCCTCGACGAAGCGAGGCACTCTAGAACAAGGTTCTTCGTACCGGTGTATCGAGTTTATCCTGATATGGTATGGTACCTGATATCGAGCGGTATGCATAGTATATGCCACTCGGTATATTATAGCAAATTATAATATTTTATAATATAATATAATGTATATATAATATTAATATAATATAGAGAAAATAAAAAAGGAAGTGGAATCGCTCGTTGGAAGAAAGAAAATGAACCACGCGATGACGTCGCCTTGTTCTTATCCCCGCGTGGGGAGAAATAAGCGGTACCGCACGGGGAGAAATAAGTGGTGCCGCCCGGTGAGAAATAAGCGGTACCGCATGGGGAAAAAGAAGTGGAATCGCATGGGGAGAAAGAAGAAGCCGTGCGATGAACCGCGTCAGGACGGGGAAGAGCAGCATGCACGAGCGAGGTATTCTTCTCACTCTTCTTCTTCACCCTCTTCTTCTTCTCCTTCTTTTTCCCTCAATCGATCGCCAATGGTCGATTTTGATGATACCACATGGTAGCGGGCGGTCCGTGTACCAGCCAGCTTGTGGATTGGTATGTATTGCCGATACGGGGCATTATCGCTTGGTAAGGAGAACCTTGCTCTAGAATATTAAATTTTAAAAATATATATGGAGGAAGGTAAGGGAATGATAAGAGGAGTCGACAGTTATGGAAGAAGGTTTGGAAGGAGAGAGCGTCGGAGGAAGTTGTAGATGAAGGCGGTAGACGTAGAGATTAAAAGCTGGGTTGTGAAGCTGGGGGGGGGGGAGGATGGGGGTGGGATTTTGTTAGAGCACTTTAGTTGATTTGATTGAACCAAATTGCTTGTTCAATCAAACCAGGCATGAACCTCACCATCACCTCGCTTGAGCGCCTATTAAACACTTAACAAAAAGACAAGATTTCTTTATGCTTAGTGTGTTGGATAAGGCAATTTCGATGCTTTTAAGTAACCAAATTAGTAAACAAAGAGTTGACTGTTTTTATCCTTAATTCCATGAGATTATTCTTGGTTAATTTTTCTACAACATATTTTAAAATAAGGTTACTGTGTTGTTTCTTTAACAAGCCCTTTAACTCCTCGCTTCTATCTTAGATAGTTATTATCACTATTATGAGGAATCTAATACTTTTTAATTAGCTTTCTATGTTGTAGTTCCATCTATTTTCCTGCTGATTAATTTTCTAAACCTCATTGAGTCAATTATTTGAATCCATTCCATGTTCTCTCAGGTTTTGTAGGTCATGATTTTCATTATTATGTGGTTTTGTTCTTAACTCGATGATTATCCTCATTTAGAGGTTTTTAGATATGCTGTTCTGCATCTAGAAAACTTTATAGGCCAGACAAGTTTACTCAATCTATTAAGTTTTGTCATCTAATTAGGAGTATGATGACAATAAGTCTATTACAGGTAAACGGTGCATCTTATTTTGATTAGTATTGTCACATCTACAATGTGAAGCACCATGAAATAAACATAAAGTTCCTTAGCTAGAGCCATTGGCAGGATTCGTAACAGTGTAGTACCTAATTCCCAAGAGAATGCCCAAGAGCATTAGATTAGCAAGCATGATTATCATGCTTGCTAGAATGGGCCTCTTTTCTTTATCAATCAGTGGGTTTGATCATTCTGGAGTTTGATGTGACAAATGTCAGTTATATTGACTTTATTAATAAACCTTTATTCATGGGGATGGCCTGCACCCAATGATAGGGATATACTAGTTGAAGACAGTATTGTGAACTATAGAAAGTTCTTTGCTCATTTACATTCTTGCATAAGGGTGCATGATTAACTTTTTGTGATGTCTTTTGGTTGGTGCATCAGTTAGTGCTTCGATGACTTTAGGGGTGAGAAATTGTTTCTTCCATTACCTAAAACAAACAATTGGACAGTATATGTTAAGAATCCATATTTGGCCTTGGTGATAGTATTATTTGGATAAAGCGAAGAATTTAAAAGAAAATTTGGAAAATTAAATAAAGATCAAAGTGACTAAAAGTTGTAGCAGTGGCAGTATACGTTAAGAATGAATCATCTATTTTGTATTCTTTGTAGCTATGCAAGTGGCTGAAATTTGTTTTAGCATATTCATAGTATTTGTTGGGTAAATTTAAATTAGGTGGAATTAGTTGAGAATGCTATATTAATTATTTGAATCTTATGGTTAAACTAGACTTGTTCTTTGACATACTACTATCATAACAGTGTTTTGCGCAGCAGATGTAATGTTGGCATTTGTTTGATATCTAAATACTGATGTGTTTGCAAAAATTGGAGTATGGATTTACTAATTGTCTAATACATTTTCAAACAAGAGCTCATGTAACCAGTGATTGCAAAAGGTGCTCGGGCGCTTAGGCGAGGTGAGGCGAGGCCCAAGCACCTTGCTCAATCTCTAGGCGATGCGTTGCAAAGAGGCGTCACTTGGGCGCTCGCCAGAGCCGCCCGACGCTTGGGCTCGGGCGAGTGCCCAGGTTAAACCATGGTCGCATTCGTGTTAGTTGGTTCAATCGAACCAACTAACTCACTGATATATGCTTCCTTAACCCTAATCTCACTCGTGAATCGCGATTACGTCGCCGACAATTTCTTTGTTGCCACTGCCTCTGTCTTTGCTCGCCGCTGTTGTTTCCACTGCTCTCCGTTGCTCTTCGTCGCCGTCGTTGCTCTCCGTTGTCGCTGCTCTCAGTAAGCAGCTTTCGGTCTTTGTCAGGTCGGCTGCCTTGTCTCGTCTCTACTCATCTCTACTGTTAACTATATACTGTTAACTTATTGTCAACAGTTTACTGTTAACAGTATATTAACAATATGTTGTATATTAACAGTACACTGTTAGCTTATTATTAATAGTGTACTGTTAACAGTATACTGTATATTAATAGTATACTAATGATATATATTAATAGTATACTGTTAATGGACGGTTAACAATATATTGTTAACAGTATTATTAACACTTAATGGTATATTAACAATATATTGTTAATGTACTGTTAACAATACACTGTTAACAGTATACTATTTCTGATGAGTGACTTTGATGTAAAAACTTTATTATTTTGAATTTTGATACTTGTTAGTGTGACATTGTGACATTGTGACTTTGTAGTTTGTACTTTAGATATTCTTAATTTAATATCATATTTTTATTTAAATAAACATATTTATTAATTGTATTATATATATTTTTATATTTTAGCATCTCGTTTCACTCGGGCAGCGCCTCGGGCGTTTTGGGACTGTGGTGTCTAGCGCTTTTTAAATCACTGGAGGTAACTTAATATTATGTTTCATCATATCTAAAAGGATATATCAAGCTTATTGATCTCCTAAGTTATTGGTCTGAGGCTCTCATGCCACACTGATGACGTGCCTTGGTATTATGATTAGCTTGTAACCATCAATATTAAGTTCTGTGCCATTTCTTGCGAATCAGTATATGCTACTTTGCATGGCGACTAGGCCGACAAAAAGATGATTCTCGATTGGAGGGAATTACACAAGATTATTTTGATGTCAGAATAATATCTTACAAAATTTGGGTGACACGTAAGTGACTAATATTACAGGTTTCAGGACTGTAAGAAATCCTAAATCATTACATCTTGGTTATTTTTGTTAGGACTTTGTAGTGTCAAGTATTTCTATTGTTGTAGTATTTATCTTATGATAATCAAATACGAAACAGTGTGCTATTTTGTTGATATTTATTATTGAGTTGTACATGTATACATAATTTTAGATGAGTGTTTATGCATTTCTTGTATACGTGAATATTTTTCTCCTCTTGTTATTGCAGGTTGATTTACTTTATAGAAATTTACCAATATTTAGTTTTTTCATGTAACATTATATTGATTGCTTTGATTTTGTAGTATTCTATAATATTACATATACTTTTGTACATTTTGTTTAGTACCTTTTGTTGTTTCATTTTAGGAAGAAGATTCAGTGCAGACCGAATTTATGACTAGCCTTAGTCCAATGTAGTCAATATATATACTATTGTTACCAAGAGCATTATGTCTCCCTTGTAACCTTGATTATACTTTGTTGTTCCATGTTCTTGGTATTTGTTAGTATTGAATAATGATAATGCATATTCCAGATCATTTAACTCAAGATGTTATTTGATAGGTGTCATAGTTACAAAATCAGTATATTCCTTTTGATTCAATGACCCATTTAAGAAATGTTCAAAATGAAGAAACATTAATTGAAGAATCATTGTTTAACATGACCTTCTCTAAGTTATCTACTATTAATATTTTGGCCAAATTAAACACAAAGTTAATGACTAACAAGACAAAAAATGTCATAAATGATCTGGATACATGATTTAACATGTACATGGATGCAAAAGAGCGAACCAATTAAGGCTATCGTGCTTGAACCATGAACCAAGAAAAAGGTTTGAGAAACTGCAGGTTTTTTTGTGGAGGTGCTTTCAAAGGCATTTCTATAGCTTTTGAATCAAATATAGTTTTCTTCCATTAAACAAGATGTTCAAGAGTGACTTTGTTCGAGAAGCTATTTATAGATATTTGTTTTTTTAATTGTTTGTATGCATATCAACAAAAATACCAGACCACTTTTAGTAGGTGTATAATACTAGATATGAAAATTGTAAGGGCTTATAATTGAGAATTTGTTTGGATCTTTTTGGCAAGCAGAAGCCATTTCATACATTCTTTATTAATCTACAAAAGGGGATAATAAAAACAATTTGATGAATTTTCTAATGTGAGTACTCATGAAGCTTGCGAGATTTGCTTGAAAGGTGTTTAAAATTCATCTCTCAGAGCATAATTTGTTACTGTTTGCAGTTTTTAGTGAAAAATCTGATATTACTTATGAGTAAAATATTTTTGATCTAAATTCAATAGCATAATTTAATAATGTCAAGGAAGTGCGTGGGCTTGTATTCAAATGTATTATCCAAGAGGACATTGTTTGTTGTTGAATTATCTTGAAAAATAATTCTTTGATCGCCACTTTTGAGGAAGGAAAGAAATCATGACTTAGGATTTCTCATTTTCTATTGTAATGATCTGTTCAGGCACAAGGATCATGATAGAGATAAAGATAAAGATAAAGATAGAGATAGAGATAGAGATAGAGATGGGCATCGTAGTCATCGCTCACGGTCTCATCGGTCACGATCTCGATCTCATTCAAAGGCTAGATCCAGTCGAAGATCAAGGTCACGTTCCCGTTCAAGATCAAAGAGGTAAATTATGCATCACATATTCAACAACTTATGTTTTTTGGCTTACCTTTTATTTTAATTCTTGTCATTGTTTTTATTTAACTTATTAAGTCATTTATTTTCTTTATACACCTGTTGATTTTAGGCTTTACTTTTTTGTGTTATCATCATCTGTAGCTACTCTTTGTGCTATTTGTTTGGCTATAATGGTGTTACTCTCAGTTCCAGATTGATGTTTTTTTGGATTTTCAAAATTATATATCTCTTTTGGATGATGTTAAGGCTTGGGTTTTAGGATGAAAATTAAGGTCCAGTTTGGATAGCTTGGTGCAACCCAAATCCCATGCAGTTTGTAGTAGCAGTTATAGCAATATAGGTCACATTTTATTCTTGATTTTGGTTTAAGTTGCAATTGGAATTTGTTAATTCCACAGGGGAAACTGAAGTGATAATATTACATATGGTGAAAATAATCCGTGGCACATCTTTGCTTTTTTCAGTTGAAGTAATTTGTTTGATGCAATAACTGAAGTCATGCAAGTATTTTGTTGTTTTAGTAAAGGATTATTATGGACCCTGTTTTGCCCAAATTACAACATAAGCTAAACTTATTTAAACTTAATTGGTTTTCAATTGTACTGTTGGATGTCTGTTTGTTAAGAAATGATCAAACAATATGGAGCAGGATTCTCGTCTGAGTGGTAGACGAATTATTGGGACTTCAAATATGTACAATGACAGAGAAGCCAAGGACAGATGGGATTAACTGGTGTATCTATTGTTATTGTTTATAGGTAAATTGATAAATTAAGCCATGGAGGGAGAGAGGAGAGACAATACAAGAAGTGGGAGGGGAAGAAAATGGAACAGTGAGATCAGCAGCGAGAGGGAGACAAAGGGAGGGAGGGGTGAGAAGTGGGAAAAGGAAGAACAGCAGCAGTGATGCTTGTTGGTTGCATAAACAGGGAAAAAATAATAATGGAAGGGAGAGAGAGGGTGGAGAGGTCGGCAGCAACAACTAGTGTTGACCCCAGAGTTCTGCAGTTCTGCTCATGGTCCATCATAGGGCCTTTTGGTTTCGATTGTGCTACATGAGTGACTGGGTATTGATGCTTTAAAGCCTTGTTTGCTTGTGACGAAACTATGAATGTTTAACTAATTTTTACTATTTGGAAACTAGCCTATGAAATAATTCAATATAATCCATAACCCCCTAAGAGATACGTGGTAACATTTTCAGATGTTAACTTGGTAATGTTATTTTGGCATTCGATTCCATGTTGTCTAATTTCTTTGAGTTATTCTTTTTGTTTTGTGTTTTACTTGTTGCTTCTGCTTGTAATACTTCAGGTAACAGAGTTAATAATTTTTTTCCTAATAACAGCAAACGAATCAGTGGTTTTGACATGGCCCCACCTGCTGCTGCTCTTCTTCCTGGTGCAACTGCCACAGGTACAAATTTTATTTAGTTAACGATTTATGGTCTTGGTTTTGATATAGCATAATCCATGGGTTATGAGAGAATTATATCAAATACTTTGGTGCTCTTTGGTAAGCTATCTTTTCTCTGCATTTTACATGAGTAGCATATATTAATCGCAATAACGGTCTAAAATATCTGCATTTACTTTTTTTTGTAATTTTCTTTACTTGATAACTTCATTTTCAGACTGAGAACAATCTTGGTTGTTTCTTGTCTTTGTTGTTTGTTTGTTTTGTTTTGTTTATGTATGTTGTCTAAGAAGGCAATGTTGGGCCACTAGTCCCACTCTGCTGCCAAAGGGTGCCAGCGGACTCTCTAGCTTTTATGTGCAAGAAGGAACCAACACACCAGTTTGATGGATCTTGTTCGTCTTCAATCGGCAGTTATTTACTTTTTGCCAGATTTACATATATTATCTTTAATACATGAAAGTGATTAGTTTATTTGTTTTCTTTGTGATGAATTCTATTTCAGAATCCAGATGAAATCTCGTACGTGCGAGGGCATAAAAGAATGATGCCGCATATATTCTCTGATGCTTATTATAATTGTTTTAGTGTTACATGTCAGCTACTCAGTTTCTCTATACAGGTCAACTTCCTGGAGCCACTCCAGCCATTCCTGGAATGTTTCCAAACATGTTTTCTTTGGCAGCTGGACAGGTTCTTGACTCTGTTCTTGGCCAATATGCAACTTTATGGATTTGGTACATACTTTTGTTTTTGTGATTTGTTGACAACATATGTGCGTCTTGCTAGATTCCAACTATCCCTATCATGCCAGTGCAAGCCATGACTCAACAGGTATGGTCATCCATAGATTTGTATTACACATTTTTTGTCTTGCATGTTGTAATTTTAATTTTTTACTTTAGGCTACTCGGCATGCTCGGCGTGTATATGTTGGTGGCCTTCCTCCAACTGCTAATGAACAGGTTATGCCTTTCTATATGTCTCTTTTTTTTAATATAAGTTTTCATGTTGGCTTGTCTAATTTCCCAATGCTTTACCATATAGGACGACTAGTCTTGCATTCATGTAGATTCTTCTTTCAACATAAGAGATCCAGGAAATCATACAAAAAACCTCTCTCTAGGTTTTAAAGTGGTTTAATGCAAGAACTCTGTATTATGAGTTAGAAACTACAATACAGTAGTTTACTTCTGTGGATGGCCTCATTCTGTACATTTCGGGTTGATCTTCTTGGATAATTTCCATGTCCTTTTGCTTAATTGAAGTTTTCTATGAATTGAAGTAGTTCTTGGCACTGTAGAGCTTGTATGAACAGGAAAAGGAGTCCATCATATCAGTTGTCAAATGGAAGCACCAAGTAAAGTCATACCTAGTCAATAAATAAGTAAATATATATTTGTTTCTTTCAGGAATAAAACCAGTCTTCTAAACGACTTCTATTTTCTTCGCCATTGTTCATCACGCTCTCCAAAGTTTTCATAGGGTGGCATATTAGCATAATTCCTTTATAATTTGAGCAATATTAAGTAGCTCTCTTATTTTTGTGCATCAATATAAATATGCTTCTTCTGTAGTTATCAGGCTTTCTTTTATATTTTTGTTTGGAAAATTTGATTAATCAACTACTTCACCAAACTATATATTCTCGTATATTTCTTTCAATTCTCAGGAATTTTGTTATCCTCAGTTATACTTACTTTCTGGACCCGTATCCAATTTCCAATTTTAACCCTAATGCTAAGTCGTTAAGTTGTCGATAGATTGTTTATTGAATTATTTATTGAAAATAATTCTTCCAGCTTTCATTGTGTTCATAAACAAGTATATGATCTATTTCGTTATTTCCTCTAATAAAGTTCTTAATCTTGCTTCCATTTTGAGCAAGCTTATAAATTTCCTTCTTTAAATGTTTAGTCATAGCCAATAAAAATTCTTAAAAGTCTTGTGTCTTATTCTTGCCGTGTTTTTAGCATCCTTTTTAGTTCCTATGTTTCCTTTAGAATTTTTGTTAATTTTATAAAATTTCTCATTTCTTAAATATGTTTCATTTGTACTTTTTGATAGTCATTGTCTCATCATCGGCTCTTTCTTGATACAACACATGACCGTTAAATTATCCAAGAACCTCATTTGCTACTATCTTATTTTACTAGTTATCAAAATCCAAGGTTTGACTTACTGGTTCGTATTGGTATATCGATATATTATTGGTATCGATACGAGACCCGTACCGGGCGGTATGCACAGTGTGTACCGCCCGGTATTAAAATATAATATAATATTTTTATAATATAATATTAAAATATTAAAAAGAAAAAGAACAAGGAGCGATCCGTGGGCGGCGATCGCGCGTAGGAGAAAAAGTGGGCTACCCGCGGGTGGCAACCCGCACAGGAGAAAAAGCGGGTGACTCGAGGGCGGCGACGGCAGGCGGGCGAGGTATTCTTTCTTCCCCTCTTCTTTTTTCTCTTTTCCTCTTCTTCCTTTTTTCTTCCTCAATCGATCGCCAACGGTCGATTTCTTCTTCAATCGGCTGTCGACGGACGAAATCGATCGTCGACGGTCGATTTTGATGGAACTCAGGCGGCCCGTGTATCGGTAACCTGGCGGACGGTATGTACCGCCCGTACCGGGTGGTACAGTCGAAATTACAAACCTTGTCAAAATCCACATAGTATTACCAACCATCAAGTTCCACATACATAATTTCACATGAAAAATGACAGTGGAGGAAAAAGCAAAAAACATGCGCTCTTGATGATGGCTTGTCAACAATGCGTACTGCAAGGAATTTGTGTCTTGTGGCTTGCTTCTTCTGATCTTAATTATCCAGTATTTGATTACTCCAAAGTATCATTTTGTCAAAATTACTAAGAAAGCACAATAAAGTATTTGGTGAGGTTCATAACGTTGTGTAATGCAGTTTGTGACATCTATGATTATATTCAATATTGAAATTGATTGAGATAGTTTTGAACATATTTATTGAGAACAAAATTTTTTGTTTGATGGTTTCTATTTACTGTTTCATACGATTTTATTTGTGTCATATTCCATATGCATGATGTAATTTCAATTAAATATCTTTTCCATCTGTTATGAATCTGGTTGTTGGTGTTTCTTCATGTTCACAAATACTTAGATTATGTTTTGAATTGATGCGAGAGATATTATGTTCTATGCTAATGGATTTCCTTCAATTCATTAAATTTCTTTGCAGTCAGTTGCAACATTTTTTAGCCAGGTTATGTTTGCTATTGGGGGTAACACCGCTGGGCCAGGTTAGTCATGTGTATCAATTTTATACTCTACAGAACTTTGTTTATTAAAAAAATGCCTAATTGCTTTTCCTATTTGCTTTTAGGTGATGCTGTTGTGAATGTGTATATAAATCATGAGAAGAAATTTGCATTTGTAGAAATGAGGTCTGTTGAAGAAGCAAGCAATGCAATGGCTTTAGATGGCATCATTTTTGAGGTTTGAATTATTCAAATAAGATGCACTGTCGCATTGTGCACAGGTGATTCAAGATGCTAACAAGGGTGTTGCTATGTTTTTGCAGGGTGCACCAGTGAAGGTCAGAAGGCCAAGCGACTATAACCCTTCTCTTGCAGCTGCACTTGGTCCCAGCCAACCCAACCCAAATCTTAATCTCGCTGCAGTGGGTCTTACACCAGGTTCTGCTGGTGGTCTTGAGGGGCCTGATCGAATTTTTGTGGGAGGTCTTCCATACTATTTTACAGAAGCGCAAGTTAGGGAGTTGCTTGAATCTTTTGGGCCTCTTCGAGGTTTTGATCTTGTCAAGGACAGGGAAACTGGCAATTCAAAAGGATATGCATTTTGTGTCTACCAAGATCTCTCTGTCACGGATATTGCATGTGCAGCTCTTAATGGTATCAAGATGGGTGATAAAACTCTTACTGTAAGGCGTGCTAACCAAGGAGCTGCACAGCCAAGGCCAGAGCATGAAAGCGTACTGCTGCAGGCACAACAACAAGTGGCACTACAGGTATAGTGCAAACTATGCAAAGTATTGTTGGTTACGTGACTAATGGTTATATTATCAATTACAACCTGATTCATTTGCTAATAAGCAATTAGATTGATCTTTGAAGTTGGTGCTTGGTACTTGTATAGTTGTACATTTTTCTTCTGCTTTACTTGTATGTATGTATCAAATATTGTTTTTGAAAAATGTTGTTATGACCTTTGAAATGTCATCCGAGAACTTTCGTCTGAGATAGCAGAGATGTTAGCTGTTTATTTTTGGTTGAATGTTTTCCAAGACATGTTTGACTTAAAATTGTTCAGTTCCATTTAGTAACCAAATACATGTTAATGCATGGATATTCTGATAGTATCTTCAGTATGCTTGTTTTGTATTGTCAAATTTGCACAAAATTTATATTAGTAGTGTTTTTGATGCTTTAATAGTTTTCAGCTGTCTATTTAATAGATTGTTACAGAATTTTCAATGTAAGTTTCTGATTAGATGACATCATTGCCCAAGTTCTTCCATTGAAGTCACTAGGGTGTACTGATGTACCACCTGTACCGTTCCTTTGTGGAATTGGTACATACCGTCCGTACCAAGCGATATGTTTTGGTATGTGAAACCCTATGTGTATGTGTGTATGTATGTATGTTATGTTATGTTATGTTATGTATATACACACATTAGATCATGCTTTGTGGCAGGCAGTGTGTAAACACTTTTTCTAATGATTTTTTCTGGTGTAGAAACTTGTGTACCAGGCAGGATCCCTTCCTACAAAGGTAGTATGCTTGACCCAGGTAGTTAGTCCAGATGAACTGAATGACGATGAGGAATATGAAGACATAATGGAAGACATGAGGGCAGAAGGTGGAAAATATGGTGAGAGATTTAAGTAAAACACTTCATGTTTGTTGGCATTAGACCTCATATTTTATCTGTTGCTTGCACATTTTTGCCTACATATGTTAGTTTTTGTATCTTAACCTAATATAGAAGAGTCAGGTTTAACTTGCATAATATTCTATTATTTTCTTGAGATCAAGATCTCTCTCTTGCTTTCGAGCTTCTTTTCTTTGCTTTAAAGTTGAATACCTATTATTTTGTTGCAGGTAAGTTGGTCAATGTTGTAATCCCACGTCCTGCACTAAATGAAGAGCCTGCTCCAGGTGTTGGAAAGGTCAGTTAATTAATGGAATCCTTGTGGCATGAAGAGCATATAACATGGTTTGAAATTTCATTATTTGAAGACTTAGTTGGAAGTATCCTTTCTTGGAAATTTGTTGTGATCCATTTTGCAATTTTTTGGTGTGCTTCCCAACAAAGTTCATGTTTCTTCCACATCCCCTTTTGGTTTGACTTTCATGATAATATAATTTGAGTGATCCAATGGCAAAAGGTCTTCTATGTTTTAGGAGATGCTTCGATTTAGGAGTTGTGTTGACCTGCACTACATTGGTACCAGTACCTGTTTCTTACAACTGTGTGGAATTTGATATTCCAATTATGAATACATTCTTCTTTCCAAGTAGACATGATTTTTTTTCCAATGTTGGATCTGTATCCCATTCATTCTCATGCTATGATGGATGAATGATCAGGTTTTATCTCTAGGTAGTTGCAGTTGTTTTGCGTTCTCCTGATCACAGTTGATTACCATTGTCTTTCCTCAGGTCTTCCTGGAGTATGCTGATATCGATGGATCTACCAAAGCTAGACAGGGCTTAAACGGAAGAAAATTTGGGGGAAATCAAGTCGCCGCTGTTTTTTACCCAGAGAACAAGTTTGCCTTGGGAGAATATGATGGCTAGCTATTTTAATATATTCACTAGGCAGTTGCTAGACTAATCTGTGCCACAGTTTTATGCAGGAGTATACTTTATGCACATATGATTATTAGATTCATGTGCTAACCAACCCAGGTTTCACTGTAGGTTTCAGCATGTAAAATTCTATTTGATAAGAGGTTCCGTATTCAACAGTCTATAAATCATTGGATATAATGCTGTTTGAATATCTGACATTGCCACCAGTTCTGTTTCTAAGCTTAGGAAGTTGATAGTTCTTTTTATTATGCCAGCTGAATTTTATCATCTTGTCTACTAGCTACATTTACTCTGAATCTACCATCTATGGATATGGAAATTGTTGCATGCGCTTCTCTGCTGGGGGTTGCACTCCCTCTGGTACAGCTTATGTGCAATTACTTGACTTTCTAAAGGTTCAATTATTTCCGTCGTTGGATGAATCCTGTATGTCAGATATTGGTTTGTTCATTTTGGCTGTATACCAATATTTTATTTATTCACCTAGTGATTTACTTACCGTCGCATCGGTTTGGCACGCTAAAGGGTTTTTTTGCTCCCTACAAGAGTAATATTCGTATGTTTTCTTTAAATTTAAATTTTCGAATTTCTCAAATAATGTCATCAAAATAGTGGTTTTTTTATTTTTATATTTTTTATCAGTTATATTTTCAAGAGGGTAAGTGAAGATTGTTGGAGGTAGAAAGGTTCTTTTCTTGTAGAATATTTTGTTCATTTGCGATTAAGTAAAAGAATCACTCAATGAATACTCTGTTGGTGAAAAGAAATGAATTCATATGTTCTCTGTTTTATTGGGATTATGATCATGAAGTATTATCATGACTTGAAAGATTATCGAGGGTATTTTAATTAAATTAATAAGTAGCTCTATTAATATAATATACTTTGATATTATCTAAAAATTTGATTTCTTGATTGATCTTAAACCTAAAATTTTTTTACTAATAGGTTTTATAGTTTGACCCACACTGAATAGATTGAGGCAGTGGTGTTGATCTATCACATAGTTTCCATGAGAATGAACATTGAGAAGCTAAAAAGCAACATAAGGGTGTTGCACCAATGTTATCTAATGATGATATCTCTATCGAAGAAGGCCCAATTCAAGGTGCTACTTATGGACTCTCGAGATTTAGCTAAGTTTATTTACGAGCTAGTGAAGCCACTGATTAAAGCACCCCTACACAAGGCCCGACTCGATGACACTTTTCGAAGAGAGATAGGTCCAACTCATCAACTTCCTTTAGGAGAATGTCGATGTGTTAGTTATTGAGAGACATGTTGAGAATTGATTTTAACATAGCTCACCATCACTTGAACATTTCTCATGAGACATAACTAGTGAAGCAAAGGCCTCACAAGTTTGCTCATCACCGTGACCAAATAATTAGTAACGAGATATACAAGTTATTAAGAGTAGGATTTATTACTAAGGTACAATAACCCAATGACTCATTATCGTTGTACTCATTAAAAAGTCTAATGAAAATTAAAAAATATGTGTTAATTATGTTGATCTGAACAAGACATGTTCGAAGGACAATTATCTTCTTTCTCGGATTAATCAATTGGTTGATTCTATCTTGGGTCACGAACTCCTCATATTTATAAACACATTCTCATGGTATAATCAAATTAGAATAACATTAGATAACACATTTCTTTTATCATCGATCGAAGCACGTATTGCTACCGAATCAAGTCATTCAAGTTGAAAAATTTGAAGGTGATGTACTAAAGAATGGTGAACAAAATGTTTAAGCACCAAATGAAAAAAATATTAATATGCAGATGACATGAAAATGAAGAGGACAATCGACTCACATTTGGTAGACTTAGCTGAGATATTTCAAATTCTAAAGAAATTCAATATGAGCCTCAATTCAACCAAATGCAACTTCAGAGCCAACTTAGAAAAGTTTCTTAGATTCATTATACACTAGAGAGGAATAGATATAAATCCCGAGAAGGTACGAGCCGTATTAGAGATGTGCCTACCTTAATCAACAAGGGAAGTCCAAAAGTTAAGAGGGCAAATAACAACGCTCAGTCGATTCTTATCCCAATCTGTCACGGACAAAAATATAAACAAGGTGTTTGACGTAATGCTCATGTTTGTCCGTGTCCTTCAGTTTTTATACATGTTTTGTATAGCGAGTAGCGGGCTTGTAGTAGGCTTGGTAGCCCTCATTTGGTTAACTTTTGTGGTCGGTTTCAGCTTGTAAATGGGAGTTGTATTATGTAGGCACTTGTGGGGACTTCGGTCTATAATGGACCATTATCCTTTGTATGTAACCATTTAGAACTTATAAAGTCCATAGTTATAATTTGCATTGGCTATATAAAGTGTTTGCTAAAGCTGTTGCTTGTGGATTTTGTGGGAAGTGCTTCCTTTGACCCGTTTTTTCTTTTGTAGGTCCTATGGGACCCTAGGAGGTTTCGGGGAGGCTAACCTTTGCGAACGGACTCATAAGGGTGCCGCACAACTTAGGCAAAACTAAGTCCGTGACATTTTGGCATCAGAGCGGGACAAGCACATACAAAAACACTTGCCATACAAACGTGGGGGACCTAGCTGGGCCATATGGAGGGCAGTCAGTATGCGCAACCGTTTGGGGGAAACATACATTGAGATATAGGGAAAAGAGTCGCTCAGAGGAGCGGGCATCTATGTTTGGCATTCAGAGGAATGGTCAACTATTTGCGCAAGATGCACCATGAGGACAAGCAAGCTAAGAAGAATGTGTAGCGCACAAAGGTTGGGATGACTGAGTTTGAGCTACGACTCGATGTTGGGAACCAAACTTGACGGTGCTCAAGGCAAGCGACGCACTTGGTAAAAGATGAGACCGTACAAAATGGGATATGTTGCTCAACGATCGAAAAATTTATGTAAAGCTCATAGAGGTGAGGGGAATTACTAACTCGAAGAATTCAATACTCATGCAAGGGGTATACGGATGATGGAGTATTCGTGTTCATCTTAAGGCGATCGAAACTCGGCACCATGGAGCATGAGAACTTTCTCTTCAGCATAAAAAGGATACATTCGTAGGAGGCTGAAGTATGCAACAAGTTTAGCACGTTGCTAGACCATGAAGGGTGCAGTGGGGACTGTATTGGCGAAGAGTAGCAATCTAGCAAGTGCATTTATGGGTACAGTACAAGGCATAAGTTGTTCAGCAAGACGAAGTAGTCCAAAGGGGATGGTGGTTTTCGAAACTTACAGTAGGAAGAATGCAAAGAAGAAAATTGCTCCAATAGGACAAATATCCAGGAGGGATAGGTCCTAGTTCTCCAGAGGAAGAATCATGTGCAGCGGACCGCACATGTTGAGGAAGAGTACCTCAAGGCAGTATCTCCACAAAGCTTAACAGATCGAGCGAGCAACGAGGAGTCATTGCATGATCTCGAACGAAGTAATGCATTGCGAGCTCAAGTGGGGGAGCAACTATGGCAACATCATACAAAGGCACACTGAGAATCAATGTGAAAATCAAACTTAACGGAGGGCTGACCCGTGAAATGGTGGGCATGAGAGCCACCATCAACTTAATGCAAATTAAGAGGCAAAGCAACTTGGGTGTAACTTGGTGAAGTATCCAAGCCGCATGAAGAGAGTCGACGTAGAAGATGAAAACATGGAGCGAAAGCACAGAGCTTTCCTTAGACAGAGGTCAAGGACATGAACTCTTGTAGAGGCAAGAGTGAGATTATATTGTTTCATAGATTCTTCATTTTGATGGGACGAACTCATTTTGTATGGTGCCAAAGACGAAGGGAGCTTCGAGGCACATATACCTTCTTATCTTAGAAAAGCATTTGACAGAGGAACTAAGGTGATTCTAATGGTTATATAACCAATTTTTGTTTTGATTTCCACTACGCATGTGATGCTCCAGCTAAGGTTTCCCAACATTCAACTTGTAGAGGCGAAGTTGAAATCAGAAGATCTTAGCACGAGGCAAGAGGACGCAGAAGTGGTACTCTTGAAGAATATGCCATAGTGCTGCTATTTGAGTTATCATGAAGGAAGTGGTGCACAACAGAGATTGTGTTGGTAGGGAAATAGGCCCATGATCCAGATAATAGTGCATCAATTTAGTGAAGTCTGGGGACTTCGAGAGCTACTAGGCGACAGACTATCCTAGAGCTATGCTTCGTCCGAGTATGACCCGAGAATGGGTGGGCGAAGATGAATTACCACGGGAGCAAACAAAAATCAGAGATGACGGATGCCCTATGATGTGCTGGTAGAGGCCACACATGGAGAGATCGTAGTCTGAGTTCATTATATAAGAATTTGAATGTAATGGAGATGTCACCAGGAGGTGACATGGTGCAACAGATCATGGTGGAATAGTTTACGGCAATACAACACGTGGAGATATCCCGTAAGAGACACGATCATGTAGAGGTATGATCAGGAGCTACTGGGAGCTCCATTTTGATGAACAATACAACGAAAAGAAGGGCTATGTATTCAAGGAGTGAATACCAAAGTACCGTAGCGATGGGTCTTCCGTGTGTGCGCATTAAATCTTGCATCAGATGAAAGCCTTGGTCATCAACATATGGGGGTTGTGTAACACCGAGGGAGAAGTCAAATTACAAGTGCCAGTGAGTCCCATGGAGGGAACTTGATCATACAAAGGTATGATCGGTGCGATTGGAGAGTTGGACTACTTCAGTGCTAATATTCGCTTAAGGGAGCCCGACAAGTCAAAGGACAAGGTCGAGTAAGCCAACATTGCTACCAAGAAAGCTAAGGAGAATAGAATCGGTGTGAGCTTTGCAACAAGATGGCAGAGGCCATGCATAAGAGTTATAGTCTATCTTTCTATTGACTAAGGAGAATTGCTAGGAGAACACAGAGGTGTTGAAGCAGGTGGTCAAAAGAGGCGAGGAAGCGATGATGAGTCAAGAGGGGCTTAGTTGCCTAAAAGCAAAGCATCGGTTAGAAGGGAGGTGGATTCGGAGGAGTGTCATAGTGCTGCAAAGGTAGATCTATTGATTGTAAAGAAAGGGACGCAGATGCAAGGCAACAGATAGTAGGGCTATGGGCTGGCAACGCTAGTATCGTAGAGACGAGACTTCCATAGAGTCATTGATCCCTTACTCTCATGGAGGAAGATCGTTGGTCGTAAAATAGGCTGAGGAGGTGGAGAATGCAGAGGCAAACTCCAAGTATCAAGACAGGGTGGAAGGGTAGAGGCCAAGGAACTTTATAAGACCAGTGTCGACGGGCTTCTCATCAAGATAGCAAAAAGTGAGAGACTTTGGGTTGATACAAGAGTGCTCGACCAAAGAACGAAGTAGCTAGCATGCATACTATACCTTTTCTACTTAGAGTAGGCAACAAATGTGATAAAGAAGATGGTATAATCCCAGAGGTGACCAGAACTATTAAAGATTTACTCCAAGTTAGGAGACTTCAAGTTGGGATAAACTTTTCTTGCTCTTTTCGGGCAAAACTTCTTACATTCTGAAAGTACGATGGCAGTGGGAAGACGAATTACAGAAGCTAACTCAATGCAAGGAGTGCAAATACTTTAAGTGTTTTGGAAGTGTGAGTAAAGAGCATGTGAAATACTAGTAACCAGCTTGATACATGAAGTACAACCTCAAGGAGGCAAGCGAAATCAAGTAACCTTTGTCTTCTCAACTCAAATAGAATGAGTAAAACTTAGTATCTCGACTCTCTTATTTATCCAGTAGAGGAGCTCTGCACAAGTTCAGTGACCCTTCGAGGAAAGCTTATGGAAGACAATAGTTATCAAATCCTCACCATTGGTGATTATTACTACTGAAAATAGATTGTTCGCTTCATCTTCCAATAGAATATTAATCGATAGTGGGAGTAATACGAACCTACTTGGAAGTGACAACTAAAGTTGAAAAAGGATCAATGAGCGAATCTTGTGAAGGAAGGACCTCAAAAACTTCAAAGTCTGTGAAGGGATGATCGTTAAAGCTCCAATAAGCATCCATCCAGTTTTAGCAACATGAGACTATTGCAATACTGGCGCATAATAAGGAGTGTCTTTTCTTTCACCAGAAGGATCCACAAAAATCAACAAGAATAAGCACAGCGCAGCTAACCCCACATAACTGTCAGTCATTGGCGAGCTAAAGTAGTATGGCGGATCAGAGTTCGACTACTCAACAATAGCAGCAGAGTGCAGCTAGGAGCCAAGGGCATATTGTAGCCAAAACAGAAGATTGAAGATTCAACAAAAGACGAGGAGATGTAGCATCTACAGCGGCTTCGACGAGGACGTCAAAGGAATAAGTGGGGGAGAATGTCACAGACAAAAATATAAACAAAGTGTTCAACATAATGCTCATTATTGTTCGTGTCCTTTATTTTTATACATACTTTATATAACGAGTAGCGGGCTTGTAAGGCTTGATAGCCCTCGTTTGGTTAACTTTCATGGTCGGTGTTGGCTTGTAAATGAGAGTTGTGTCATGTAGACACTTATGGGGACTTCGGTCTGTAATGGACCATTATCCTTTGTGTGCAACCGTTCAGAACTTGTAAAGTCCATAGTTGTAATTTCCATTGGCTATATAAAGTGTTTGCTAAAGCTATTGCTTGTGGATCCTATGGGAAGTGATTCCTTTTACCTGTTTTCTCTTTTGTAGGTCCTAAGAGACCCTATGAGGTTTCGGGGAGGTTGACCTTTGCGGATGACTCGCAAGGGTGCCACGTGACTTAGGTAAAACCAGCTAAGTCCGTAATAAATCGAGCAATAGTAAGGTCCTTTACATTTCTTTTGGGCTTTAAAGAATCTAAAGAGCTTCCTGTGGATCGAGGAGTGGCAAGAGGCTTTCAAAAGAATAAAGGACCACCTCGCCCAGTTGCTATGCAAAACTTTAGATCTCTACCTTGCTACCTCCAACCTAGCCATTGACTCAGTGTTGGTATGAGATGACTTGAGAGCTCATAAGCCTATCTATTATATCAATCACATTCTAGGCGGACCCGAGGATTGGTACCCTTATTGAGAGGCTCACATTTGTGCTAGTATTGACAACAAGGAAGCTTCACCCTTATTTTCAAGTGCATACTGTGTAGGTGATCATCGACCAATCACTCAAACATGACCTCTCTTCAATGTCTTGAGTCAACTACTAAGGTGGGGAGTAAAGTTGGGTGAGTTTGATAACCAATATGTTTCGAGGACTATCATAAAGGCCTAGATGCTAGAAGACTTTATCTTAGAAGTAACTCTTCCTTCACCATAGGTCGACAATCATAACTCACCGGCATGGACACTATTCATGGTTAATTCTACTACATTGACTAGGGGCAGTGTTGGACTCTTCCTAAAAGGCCTAAACAAATAAGTGTATGAGCTAGCTCTCTGGTTTTGGATTCAAAATCTATAAAAAAAAGCTAAGTATGAAGCACTTCTCTCAGGGCTCTGACTTACCTGGGAGCTTTAAGTCCAAGACTTGATGATATTCAATGACTCGTAATTAGTCGTAAACATAGTGAATGAGAACTATGAAGCTTGAGATGCAATCATAGCAAAGTACCTTACCAAGATGATAAGATTAACCCATACCTTCTTTACACTCAATTTGTTATAGGGCCCCTATGAACACCCCACCTGATGTGTTGACTATTTCAACATTGACCCGGGTCTCGAAGGAGAGCTACCCATTGGTCGAGATGCTACCCACTCAGAATAATTGAGAAGCACGATGTAGCTATAGCTGGTAAAAAGCCTAACTGGATAAATGAGATCTTATATAACAAAAAAGACGAAACACTCTTCAAGAGTTAAGTATTATCAAGTATGTGTTAGGAAACCAAGCAGGAGCATCAAATGCATAATAGAAGAAAGAAAACAAAACATGTTTCCCATTTATATCAAATCATCATGTAAAGATTGGTACACTAAAAATCCATAAAAATTAAAAATTGTGATATGTGAGAGATTAATTATCTAGTTAGATTGTATATCTCTAAAATTCTAGATCTAGAGAGAGAGGATGAAGAAGGTCAAACATCATCCTCTATAGCAATATCCATATGATGCATCATTGTAGCGGTGCTCCTCTAATTGTAGCCCAAAACTCATATTGCTTTAGAGGGTGGAAGGAGAATAGGAGGGGGCGACCAAAGGTATAGTCTATTACTATTATGTCATCCCTACCTCCTATTTATAGAGAGCAATAAAAAACTCTAGTCGATCTTGCCTTAATGGATATTAGATCTCCATCAA
The DNA here is from genome assembly GCA_021527575.1 of Ensete glaucum. Classification (NCBI taxonomy): domain Eukaryota; kingdom Viridiplantae; phylum Streptophyta; class Magnoliopsida; order Zingiberales; family Musaceae; genus Ensete; species Ensete glaucum. The sequence continues at coordinate 12,496,527 of CM038551.1, read as the reverse complement.
ATTACCTACTAATCTTGGATGATTGGATCTTTATCCAATAATCTCAACTGCCTCTAACTGGGCCTCATGCAAGGAGCCCATCAATATTGGGTCTTATCTAATGAGAATAGAGCATAATTGAATAATTAATATCCAATTCTCTACTCACTGAAACATCTATCATATGTGTGTGACCCTCTAGGCCCAATCCCGAGTTGACCATGAGTCCTACCTATCAGAACTCCTTCTGACTTATGTGAATTATTGTGAGACAATAATTCACTCAACTCATCGATAATAGATGTAATAGGCCACTGCGCCATAGTCCCCTGACGATATACAAGATCTTATCCATTGGACTTATCTATCTCCAATCATCATATATCTATAGTCCCTCATCCATATCATTCCCCAAAACTGTATATTGGGAATGGTATTGTCAGGCCATATATAAAATCTGTCTGAGTCTTGCTCTAATCGAATTCTCCCAGAGAACTGCTCTCTCAATCCGAACGACCCCGATCGAGGATTTGTCTGAGCGATAATACGTGAGATATTTCTTTCATGATATCAAGAGTGAATGATCATTTATTGACACTCATTTGCCTTCGTAAGGTTAGCTACTAATCCCGATAACTTATTGTATTAGATCTAAAACTTTTCAGACCTGTAAGTTCGGGATTAAAGAAAGGAGTACTCAAACAAGGGATCTTTAGTGTCTCTATTGAATCTCATATTTTGATAATGAAATCAATTGATGGGTTAATAATCTAACAAGATTATTAGAGTTGATTGATGCAGGATTAACTATAACAAGAGAGAATATGACAATAAGGATTGGCCAAGGTTAAGTCCGTGCATCGAGCCGGGGTTTAGATGATGTGGTGGGAACTCACTAGGAGTGCTTCAAGAGTTCGCTGAAGGTATCGAGAACTTATCAGGATGGCACAAGGGAGTTCGCTAAAAGAAGATCGAGACTCACAGAAAGATTATCGAGGGTAGCTGAAATGCTTGTTGGGAGTTAGAAAGGTCTTGACATGGATGTATTAGTCATTATGATTATAATTAATTAAGTTGTAGTTAGCATCATATAGGTCGAACTATGACAGGAGCAATGGAGTTACAACCAAATGATGGGCCAAGATCAAGCTTAGTCATTGGGCTGGGTTCGGATGATGTAGTGGGACCTCGCCGAGAGTTTGCTAGGAGATTCACCGAAGGGATCAGGAAGTTCACTGGAAACACGCTAGGAGATCGCCGAAAGAAGACCATAGGACTCGCCACAAGAATGCTGGAGGCTGCCGGATTAAGTGGGAGTTAGGTAATATTTAAGCTTGTTGGTCATTGAGAGTTATAATTATTGAGTCGTAGTTAGGGTTTGAGTCATAATTGAGTTAGATTTATAAGAAATCCAAATCAACTCAATGAGACAACCGGGTCCACTGTGAGGTTTGGTTGAGCTTAAGTTAAGCTCAATTGGTTGACCAAAGAATTGGTCAACATCAGGTTCAAGCAGGAATTCGAAAAGAGGAGGGAACCACTTTTCTATAGATTTTAATGGGTAAACTACTAGTAAGCGACAGGTAAACTGCCACCGCCCAAGATTTTAGGTGGCCGACGATAGGTAAATCGCCCAGTGCTGGCGGGTAAATCACCCGTACCTTGGTATTTGGGCGGTTGAGCCACCCAGGTCAACAAGTAAATCACCCGTACTCGATTTTCCTAGTTTGTTTAATTTTTGGCTCCAAATTCTAAAGCCATTTGGGGTTTATAAATACCCCAAGTTTTCTTGTATTTAGCATAAGTTTTTACAATAATTTGGGGGGATAAAATTTTATAAAAAAACTTGTGTAGATTGTAAGGCAAAAAAAAGGGGTAAGGGAGAGAGGTTAGAGTTAGAAATTTCTCAAGTCTCCCTTGTAAAGCAAAGTGTAAGGGTTTAATCTTCATCCAAATAAGATTGGCAGTGGACGCCGGTGTGCCTCAAGAAGGTGGACTTAGGAATGGATGTAAGCTGTTGGTCCCGAACCACTATAAAACTTGTGAGTTATTTTGCTTTCCTTGCTTACTAATTTGTGTTGAAGTTTATGATTTACTTACTCTTTGAAAGTGAAGTTTCAAATCAAGCATTTCCATTCTATGTTGCTTATCCTTTGGATTTGCTTATTCCTTCTTAAGTCATTTAGAAGCAAGTAACTTAGTAATCTTCTTTTAATTACTCACTAGTTTCACTTGAATGAAAAAGCTTTGGATTTCTGATTTTGCTTAAGCAAGAGTTTTCATTAAAATGAAAATTTATCCTTGCACTAATTCTCCCCCTCTTAGTGTAAATTGATTATAATAATTGATATCAGAGTAAGGTAGTTACTCATTGGATTAATACCCACTTGAGTAAATTTCTTATTTTGGTATAAATAAGGGATATTCTATCTCACAACAGATTACACATATTAGAAGACATGAATGTATATTTTTCTTATCTCTTTGGATCTTGATTTATGGAATATTGTTGAGAATGAATTTGAAAAATCTTCCAAGCCAATGAATGAGCTAAATAATTTAGAGAGAGAATTTTTCTTTAAATGTAAATTTGAACTAAGCTTGACATATGACTCCTCGAGTGATGAGGACCTTGAACTTGAACTATTGACAAATGAACTGAATAAATTAATGAACATGAATATTAAAAATGATCTAAAAATCATAGATAAGAACTCTTGCTATGAACGCAAAAAGCTGTGGTACACCGAAAATGAAAAGCATAATCAAGAAGAAGTGGAAGATCTCGCGCTCGTGGCCAACCATGATGAGGTAAGTAACCCACCCGAAAGCTCTTTTACTTCTGATGAGTTATTACTTTCTTTTCATGAGCTTTATGAGGAATTTAGAAAGATTAGCAAATCCTATAAATTACTTAAGGAAGAACATGCATCACTAGTTAGTAAACTTGATGAAATGCATGAAGTAGCATCATCACACAATACATGCACCAAACATGAAAACTTGCATGATACTTTACTATTATACAATACTTGTTCTAAATGTGAAATGCTAGACAACATTAAAGAAGAAAATATTATCCTTAAGACAATGTTAGGAAAATTTGAAATAGGGAATAAATCTCTTAATATGATTATTGCAAATAAGGGTCATGATAATACAAGAAAAGGTATAGGCTTTGTTAGTAACACTCAATAAAAGCCAAATATTTTTGTTAAAGAACCTACCTTAAATTTGTCATCGAAAATTAAATGTAATTTTTGTGATAGATTATGATATATGGCTTACAAATGTCCATTCAAAAACTATAGTCCTCACAAATTAGTTTGGATTCCTAAGAAAATAACAAATAATCAAAAATCATTAGATAAGAAGGATAAATTTATTCATGTAGGTCCCAATATAAAATGGGTATCTAAATCTTTCTTATATGTTTGTCCTCAAACTAAGGCTAGAAGCAAAATGCAATAACATCTTGTGGATGCTCAAGCCATTTGACTTGAGATCTAATTTATCAATCTTTCTAACCAAAATGTCAAAAATAAGAAAAATTATTTGAATCAAGATGTTTGAAGCTTAATGATTCTTGTTTCTATTATAACAAATTCTTTTATTAAAAATAATTTATCATTATACAATTAATCTTGATGATGCATAACTAGAATATATAAGTATGAAAATAAACTAGAACCAAAGAACCTTAGTTATTGAAAAATATATTGAAATTTACATAAATGAGATTTTGATTACGATTAAATGATAGGTTCAAAACCACTGACTTGAATATTTGTTAATTTAAATGCAAAGGTTATCATTGAATGACTTAAATATTATGGTCTTTTTGGCTAATTAAAATATCATTGTTGAATGATTGATTTAAATATTACATGGTTTAAATGTTATGATAATGTATGGGTTGTATGATAAATGATTATCGAATGATAAAATTTAAGCATAGAACAATATAGAAAAGGGAGCGAAAAATCATGCTTCATTTTTTAGTAATTTAAAAAATTATATTGATCATGAAAATTACATGTCTTATGATAAAAGAACAAAATGTTAGACTTAAATGCTTAATATAGATCTTATGTTTGCTTTTAAGAAACAATGTAATGTATATCTTGATGATTTTTTTATTGCTTTTTGATCTTGATTGAAGATGCTTTATGTTCAATAAAATCATGTTTGATAATGTAATTGATGCATAGTGATTGTGCTTAATAAATTTATATTTCAAAATTATGCATGATAATTGTTGTGATTTATGGATTATTGATCTTTGCCACAATGAAAGCTCTTTTTCGGTTTTCAATTAAAAAATATATTTTTATTTGGCTTAAAAGTTAAAGGTATAATTGTATGAAATAAAAAGGGAATATATTTTAAAAAAAATTCTCTATCTTATATATTTTTTAAAAAAGAGTTTAATGAATTAATTATGTTTTTTTATAAATTTTTTGAACTATGAAAGTGATTTTAACGATTTGATGATTTGAACCTGAATAATTTATTATCATGATTTTGGCAAGTTTAGAATATAAAACTTGAAAATCTTCTTATGAACCGTATTTTTGAAAACTTGAAGTTTCATATATATAAATTAAGATAGTTTACTTTTTCTTCCTTAAAATTAACTCATGATCTTGATATCTATAATATGATATCTTTATGAATGAAGACTCTTCTTTGATATCTTAAGATCCTATTTTATCATCTAAGAGGAGATTTATTTAATTAAATTATGTCTTTTATTATTTATGAATGTCTTTTGATATCAATATCTTTCTTGACATGACTTATTTTAAAACTGATGAATGACATATCTTATCACGAACATTAGTGTATCTTAAATTTGTGATAAGTTGAAAATTGAAAAAGATTTATATTATTATAGATATTCTCTTAATTTCTAGACTTGACTTACATATTATGAGAATCACATTATTAATTTCTATGATTTACTCTTTCTAATAAAAAGGAGATTTATGATCTTGACAGTTATAAGTTAAAATTTTTTATTAAGATCGTTCTTCCATTTTATTAAAAGAAGGAATCTATCTAAATGAATTATATGTCTTAGGATCTATGAATTAAGATTATTTGATCCCCTAAGACTTATTTTCATTATTTACAATCAAAAAGGGGAGAAAGGAAATCACTAGCATTTCAAGAGATCGATAAGTATATTTATTTCATTTTGAATCCCTTGAAAATGATTTTAATGATTTTGAAATTGAATGAGTTTTTTACATATATCATAATTTTGATTTCTTGGAATTATAACTTGAAATTTTTTATGAATCAAAATATCTTATTATGTGTTCTCATATTATTTAAAAGGAGATTTTTAAATTATAACTTGAAATCTTTTATGAATCAAGATATTTTATGTGTTTCTCCTATAATTTATCTCTTGATATTCACAATTTACCTTTATAAATTGAATATCTCATCACAATATTATTTTTTCTTGATATATTTTATGTGATGATTATTTCTTAATATATTTCTTGAAAAATGATGTAATGGGAAAAATTTTGCACTATTGTAGTCATCCCCTCTTTTTGACAATGACAAAGGGGAGCAAAACTTGTTATCTTATATGATGTAAAATTGCTAGCTTGAACATTGCAAATGAAGCAAAAATTGCTAGCTTTCACTTCTCAAAAGAGAAGAAAGAACTCACTTTCTTTACTTGCTATGTTTTCTTGAGATTTACATGATTTGTTGAGCTTATATTCGAAATTTTATATATACAAGATTGAGGTTGAGACCTATGAATACTAAATCATGAAAATGTATAAATTGCTAAACTAGATTTCATAAGATGAAGCCTTTTTGTGATAATATTTTTGAAAATTTTCTCCATGATTTTAACTTATCGTTTAAAAAAAAAGAGAAAGAATACATGAAGATGTGCTACATTTGAAATTTACAAGAGATAATTTTTGATATCAAGAGATGACCTTTGCTACATTTGAAATACATAAGTAGTCTTCAAATCTCTTGAACTTTTGAGCTCATCTTAGTATTGCTTTTAAAATTTATTAAGAGCTCTTCTTAACGATGAAATGATTTAATAACACCTTTTTTATTTCTCTCCTTATTAATCATAAAGGAAAAAAGATTATAATGTATATATTAAGGGGGAGTAATATCATCATGTGCTTTGAAATTATTAGCTATACATTTCACCATTTTGTTGATGATAAAAGGGGAGAAATGGACATTGATGACATATGATATTGTTGAAATACATGTATATCTTGAATATGGATATGGATGCATAATTATTTTTGAAATTCATGATTCGAGGACTTGATGCAATTTTGTGTTGAATGTTGATTACTTGAATTTAAGAATGTGTGTTTCTCTTAAATTTAAGTGACATAGATTTAGGGAGAGTTATAATTAACTCCTGTCATCAATTGATTGTCATCTTAAAAAATGGAGAGATTATTGAATCTCAAATTTTGATGATGAAATCAAATGATGGGTTAATGATCTAACAAGATTGTTAGAGTTTATTGATGCAGAATTAACTACAACAAGAGAGAATATGACAATCAGGATTGGCCAAGGTTAAGTCCATGCATCGGGCCGGGGTTTGGATGATGTGGCTAGGAACTCGCCAGGAGTGCATCGGGAGCTTGCTAGGATGGCATAAAGGAGTTCGCCAGAAGAAGATCGAGACTTGTCGGAAGATTGTCGGGGATAGCCAAAACGCTTGCCAGGAGTTAGAAAAGTCTTGACATGGATGTTAGTCATTATGATTGTAATTAATCAAGTTATAGTTAGCATCGTGCAGGTCTAACTATGATAGGAGCAATGAAGTTAGAACCAGATGATGGGTCAAGATCAAGCTTAGGCATCGGGCCGGGTTCGGACGATGTAGTGGGACCTCGTCGGGAGTTCGCTAGGAGATTCATCGAAGGGATCGGGAATCTCACTAGAAACATGCTAGGAGATCGCTGGACTCGCTACAAGAATATCGAAGGCTACTGGATTAAGCGGGAATTAGGTCTTATTTAAGCTTGTTGGTCATTAAGAGTTATAATCATTGAGTCGTAATTAGGATTCGAGTCCTAATTGAGTTAGATTTGGAAGGAATCTAAATCAACTCAATGAGGTAACCAGGTCTACTATGAGGTTTAGTTGAGCTCAAGTTGAACTCAATTGGTTGATCAAAGAATTGATCGACATAAGGTTCAAGCTAAAATATGAAAAGTGAAAGGAACCACTTTTCTAAAGATTCTAGTGGGTAAACCGTCGTCACCCAGGATTTCAAGCAGCTGACAGTGGGTAAACCGCCCAGGGTTAGAGGGTAAACCACCGTCACCCTGGTATTCAGGCGGCTTAGCCGCCCAGATCGACGGGTAAATCGCTTGTACCCAATTTTTTGGGGTATATTTGATTTTTAGCTCTAAATTCTGAAGCCATTTGGGGTCTATAAATATCATAAGTTTTCTTGCATTAAGCATAAGTTTTTACAATAATTTAAGGGATAAAATTCTATAAAAAAACTTGTGTAGATTGTAAGAAAAAGAAAAGAGGTAAGGGAGAGAGCTTAGAGTTAGAAAATTCTCAAGTCTCCCTTATAAACCATAGTGTAAGGGTTTGGTCTTCACCTAAAAAAGATCAGTATTGGATGCCAGTGTGCCTCAAGAAGGAGGACTCGAGAGTGGATGTAGGTCGTTGGTGCTGAACCACTATAAATCTTGTGAGTTCTTTTGCTTTCCTTGCTTGCTAATTTGTGTTGAAGTTTCTGATTTACTTACTCTTTGAAATTGAAGTATCAGGTCAAGCATTTCTATTCTACATTGCTTATCTTTCGGATTTACTTATTTCTTCTTAAGTCATCTAGAAGCAAGTAACTCATTAATCTTCTTTTAGTTACTCACTAGTTTCACTTGAGCAAAAATGCTTTGGATTTTCGATTTTGCTTTAACCAAGAGTTTTCATTAAAATAAAAATTTATCTTTACACTAATTCACCCACCCCCCTCTTAGTGCCAATTGATCATAATAGTCTCAAGTTTAAGGTCCATATACCTAATTGAGACTACAGAATTATTGTTTGACGATATGTATCATTTACCATCTAGCATTCCGTAAGTGGATCGATAAAATAAGCTTGAGCTGTACCATATAATGACCTGGTTGTACCTCCTTTCAGGTCAATGAAATGAGCCCCCCAATAGGCTCAAATTAGTCCCAACTAGGGCATAATTAAGGCCCAATAGGGGGCACTTAATTGAGTTAGCATAGTTACACCTAAAACTAACTCAATAAGACCTAGACAACCTCGATCAAGATAAATTATTAGAAAGAACAAATCATATATTGTCTTACATGTCATTGGTTCATCGATGCTTCATCCACCCTTCGATGCATCATCCTCTCTTACAGTGTATTATCCATTAGAAAGTTGACCTCCACAACATCCAATCTCCTTGGTGCAATGTCTGATCCTTTTAGCTCGATGCCCGAACTCATAGCATGAAGTATTCTGTCGATACATTGATCAATCTTCTGACATGTTCCACTCTAGCCCAATAATTGGTTCTTCTTAATTTAATCAATTTACCTCTCATTGATTGAAGCTAGTCCTATATCACTCAAACGCTGATTAGATCATAACTTTATCCATTGGTTTCATCATCAAAATTCAAGATTCAATATATAATATAATATAAAAAAATATTCATAATAATAATATAAAAAGACTATGCAGTGTGTCACACGTGCCATCACTCACGTGATTGACTTATAGGGCACTTGTAACCAGCAATCTCCCACTTGACCTAAAGCCAATCCCCTATATGTCTGATCCCTATCAGACCCCTATAATGCTCAAAGATAGTTTGAGCCAACGACTTTATCAGTGGATTTGTAATGTTATCTTTGGATAGAGCTCTTTCCATTGCTACATCTTTCATAGCTATGATCTCTTTTATCAGATAGAATCTACTTAGAATGTGCTTAGACTTTTAATGAGACATTGGTTCATTTGCTTGAGCAATCGCCCTGTTATTATTACAGTAAATGAGAATCAACTTCACACTATTCGGTAGGACTCCCAAATCCTTGATGAACTTCTTCATCCATACCTCTTCCTTTGCTGCTTCTACTGCAGCAATGTACTCTGTCTATGTAGTCACGTTAGCAGTAGTACCTTGTTTAGAACTCTTTCAATTTACTGCTCCTTCATTTAGGGAAAGACATACCTTAAGTTTAACTTACTATCATCGATGTTAGACTAGAAACTCAAGTCTGTGTAGCCCTCAACCTGGAGGCTACCTCCTTTGTATACTAATAAAATATCTTTAATCCTTCTCAAATACTTAATGATATACTTTACTGCCTTATAGTGTTTCAAACCTGGATCCACCTGATGCCTGCTCGTGATACTAAGAGAATGCGATATACTAGGCTGGTATATAACATATTATATATGATAGACCCTATCGCTAAGGCATAGGGTATCATATCCATGTTTGTCCTTTCTTCAGGAGTCTTCGGGGACATACTCCTATAAAGTAATATTTCATGTCTTATCGGTATGAGACCTCTTAGAAATTTTTATGTCAAACCTTTTGATATGTACCTAAACTAGGACAAGCTAAGATCTGAATCCCCAAAATGTACGATGCTTCTCCTAAGTCCTTCATAGAAAAGTTTCTAAATAACAAAGCCTTAACTGTGGAGAGTATTCCTACATCATTCCCAATGATTAGCATGTTATCAACATACAGAACCAAGAAGGTGATAACGGTCCCACTTACCTTCCTGTACACACAAGGCTTATCTTTATTTTTAATAAAATCATAAGATTAGATTGCCTCATCAAATCTTATGTTCCAACTTCGGGAAGCTTGCTTCAGTCCACAGATAAACCTGAGCAACTTTGCACACCTTATCTGAACTCTCTCTAGATACAAATCCCTTTGGCTATATCATATACACCTCCTCCTCGAGGTTGCTATTGAGAGAATATAGTTTTCACATCCATCTGTCAGATCTCATAGTTATAATATGCTGCAATGGCCAAAAGAATTCTGATGAATCGTAGTATGGCTACAGTTGAGAATTTCTTGTCATAGTCAACTCCTTGCCTTTGACGATATCATTTGGTCACTAGCCTTGCCTTATAGGTCACCATCTTTCCATCTACTCCAATCTTCTTCTTGAAGATCCAATTATAGCCGATGGGTACATTAACCTCAAGTGCATCGATAAGGTTCCAAACCTTGTAGTACACGGAATCTATCTCAGAATTCATAGTTTATTGTCACTTCCCAGAGTATATACTCATAATAACCTCTTTGTAGGTTTGAGGATCAATATCCTGAGTATCCTTTCTACTGATATGTCTACATATCTTTCAAGAGGGTGAGATACTCTGCTAAACCTACGTAAATTTGAAACTTATGTGTTAGGTTCCTAAACAAAATCAGACTCTAGAATAGTGCTTGAGATAAGTTCTCTAATCTTGCTCAACTCTATCTCACCCCTATTATTTCCACCAAGAACATGCTCCTTCTCGAGGAACATAACTCTCTTGGTAACAAAGCCCTTTTAGTCCTTGAGATGATACAAATAATACTCATAAGTTTCCTTAGGGTATCCAATAAACTTACACTGTTTTATCCTTGATTCCAACTTGTCAGGATTGTGTCTCCTAATATGGGTAGGGCCGGTCCAAATCTTAATAACCTTAATATCGAGCTTCTTTCCTTTCCATATCTTATATGGTGTAAATAGTATCGACCTATATGAAACTCTATTTAAAAGGTAAGTTACGGTCTCTAGGGTGTATCCCCAGAATGAGATGAGTAGGTCAGAGACTCATTATGGACTGCACCATGTCTAACAGTGTACGATTCATCATTTCTGATATACCATTGAGCTGAGGTGTATAAGGAGGCATCCATTAGGACAGAATCCTATGGTCCCTGAGGAAATGGGTGAACTATATACTCAAGTACTCTCCTCCTTGATCTGATCAAAGAGTCTTAATACTCTTTCCAATCTGGCTCTCCATTTCATTCTTATATTTCTTGAATTTCTTGAAGGCCTTAGACTTGTATATATCAAGTACATATGTCCATACTTAGAGAAATTATTAGTGAATATAATAAGCGATGAGTCAAATTCATTGATACTAAAGAGGGTGAGTCTACAAGCGAGTCAAATTCATCCTATTATGATCCTATTAGACTTACCCAAAATTTTGGAGTGCATTGGAGTCATTGCTTGTAAGTCCAATATATAAGCGATGACTCCAATGCACTCCAAAATTTTGTAGGGTTCAAAGAAGTGGGAAGACAATGTCATTTAAACCCGAGTCTTTATGGATATTTGCTTGTAGGGTTGAAGGTAAAGGAAGACCGAATCTCCAACAACAAACTCCCTTTCGCTCCTATGTTTATGAGCCTCATTCTTGCTTGGGATGCCATGAGGTTATCCTTCAATAGTTACAAAATTTTATCCCTGTCAGTCAATTCTCTATCTACCTGATCCACTTTTGATGTGTCGGTCACATATTTGGTGATTATTGGAGAAGGTCGGCCATAGACAACTTCAAATGGAGTACATTTGGTGGATGAATGATATATTATATTGTATCACCATTCGGCTCAGGGAGGCCATTTAGTCCACTCCCTCGACCTGTCACTAGTGAAGCATCTGAGGTAATTCTCCAAGCACCTATTCACCACCTCTGTTTGGCCGTTGGTTTGGGGATGATAGGCTATGCTCATCTTTAATTGTGTGCCCTGTAACTGAAAAAGCTTTATCCAAAACTTACCAATGAAAACCCTATCATAATCACTTACATTAAAGTGAGGTATCCTATGAAATTTAACTACATTCTCCACAAAAATCTAGGCAATGTTGGTGGTAGTATAAGAATTTTAGATAGCACAAAAGTGGGTGTATTCGGAAGGCCATCAACAACAACAAGGATAATACCTTTACCTTGGATAATGGCAAACCTTCAACGAAGTCCATGGAGATGTCGGTCCAAGCCGAGACCGGTATAGGTAGGGGCTACAATTTTCCTGGGCTTGTTACTATCTCTCCTTTGTGTCGTTAGCATGTGTCACATCGAGCCAAAAATTCTACAATGATCTTCTTCATGCCCTTCCAATAGAAAATTGGCGAATTCTTTTGTAGGTCCAAAGAAATCCTAAATGTCCAGCTATAGGTGATGAATGCAACTCCTGTAGGATGATGGTTTGGCAAGGGGAGTGAGGCACCTACTAGTTACAGGTGCCCAACAATCCAATTATGTGAGTGATGACACGTGTGATATGTTATACGATCTTTTTACGTATGATTATTATTGGTATATTATCATATTATATTATTTATTGCATATATGTATTGTGATGTCATTGGTTCTATGCAATGAGAATTGGATCGTGATGAGATCATGATAATAAGATTGATTCACCTTTAAACACAGATCCTAAATAATTTTGATCATAGGTTACTTAAGAGGGATATCAAGACAATCAGATAGATTAATGTACTATATACCCGTCCATATGATGGAGATAGCTAGTCTCATAGCAACTTGTGTGGAGACACTAAAGATATAATACAGGTGTCCATTGGAGAATGAGTTCACTGATTGATCCACTTATGGAATGTTGTATAGTTAATGATACCTAATGTCCAATAGCGATTTCATAGTCCTAATTGTGTATCTGGTCCTTAGACTTGAGACACCAAGGATGCATTATTTGAGTACTCCTTTCTTTGACACCGGACTTACAAGTTTGGAAAGTTTTAAATTTGATATAATTGGTTATCGAGATTGGTAGCTAACCTTATGAAAGTAATTAAATATCAATACGTGAGAGGAATATCTCATGTGTGCTTAGACAAATCTCTGGCCAAGGTCGTTCAGATTGAGAGAAAAGGAGTTCACTAGGAGAATCTGATTAGAGTGAGACTCGATTGGATTCCGTATATAGCCTGATAGTACCATATCCAATATACGATCTCTGAGATATTAGTTGGATGAGGGATTATAAATACATAACAAATGTGGATAGATAGGTCTGATGGATTTGATCTCCCTGTATCGTCTGGAGACTATGGCGAGTGGCATAGTACATCCATAGTCGATGAGTCGAGTGAATTATTATAGGTCCTAGAAGATTTGATGGGAGTGACTCACGACTAGCTTGGTATCGGGCCTAGAAGATCACACGCATATGGTGAATGCTTCAGCGAATAGAGGATTGGATAGAGATCCAATTAGCCCCTATTCTCATTAGATGAGATCCTACACTAATGGGCTCCTTGTATAAGGCCCAATTAGATGCCAAAGAAGATTATTGGATAGAGATCCAATAATGCATGGTTAGTGGGTAAATTGATAGAGATCCAGTACCCACTAAGGCAGGACCTATAGGGTTTTTGGTGATTCTCTATAAATAGGAGAGAAGGCACATAGATGATTGGCTACATCTTTGGCTGCCCCCTCCTATTCTCCTCCCTCCCTCTGCGCAAGAGTTACGAGACTTAGGGCTGCAATTGAAGGAGTATCACTATAGTGATCCATCGTATAAATATTACTAAAAGGGATGGTTGACCGCCTTCATCCTCTCTATCCGAATCTGGAAAATGGGGATATACGATCTCCCTAGGTAAATAATCTCTCAAACATTGCAGTTTTCGATTTTATGATTTTTCTCGTTATCTAATCTTTTGCATGATGATTTAATCTACATGGGAATTCTATTTTATTTTTTATCTTCCACTATACATATGATGCCCTAGCTTAGTTTTCTAATCATAGCCATGGTTGTTCATGCGAAAGATTGGTTTTAAACTAAGTGTGATAAGATTAAATTGCATAAAACTATTCTACATGTTTTGTTGTAGTAATTAGCAATGAAGGTAGCACTGCTTGCGAGTGAGGGGCGGCCACCTGCGGGCTGGCTGCCTACAGGGGTGGCTGCCCATGGCTAGGCCGCCTGCAAGGGTGGTCGCCCGTGGCCAAGCCCCCTACATGGGGCGACCAAGTTATGATAGGGGCTGCCCATAAGGGGAGGCTACCCACGACTAGCTCACAAGGGATGATCGTCGAAGGGCATGGCTTGTTAGGATCAATTACCTGGGGGAGGGGGGGAGGGGGATGTGTTGCGGAGATAGGTGATGGTGAATTAGTGCAAGTGTAAAAATTTTAGTTTAAAGAAAACTTTCTTTCAAATACAATCGAGAAATCAGAAGCATTTCTTGAAATTAGAATACGTAAGTGAATCAAACTTAAGATCAAAAATTTTGATTTAGCTAATGAATGTAGAAATTTAGTAAAGAGAGATACACTCACAGTTTTTAGTGATTCGACCAAAAACTTGGCCTACGTCCATTTCGTGAGTCCTCTTTGTTGAGGTCCATCAGAATCCACTATCGATCTTCATTGGGTGAAGACCAAACCCTTATAAGCTTTTTAATCTCAACTCAAAGAAGGACCTCTTACAAGAAATACAACACTTGACTTACTCCCTTACCCCTTTTCCTTTTCTTGGACACTTTTTCATAGGTTTTCTTGCCCAATGACTTGTGTGAATACATATGCTAAATGCAAGAGAACTTAGGGTATTTATAGATCACAATTGGCTTTAGAAGAATGGAGCCAAAATTCAAACGTATTCGAAAAATCAGGGTACGGGCAGTACAACCGTCGGCGCCGACAATACAACCATCAAAAACTGCCTAGAAAACTAGACGATGATAGTACAACTGTCAACCTGGGCGGTACAATCGCCACCCATCAATGGTTCAACAGTCGGGAATCCCGAAAAAGTGATTACATTCACTTTTCTAATCTAGACTTGTACCTTCTATTGACCAATTCTCATGTCAACCAATTGAGCTCAACATGAGCTTAATCCAGTCTCAAATGTGGACTCGGTTGGCTCACATTGAGTTGATTTGGATTTCTTCCAAATCAAACTCAATTAAGACTCGAACCTAACTACAACTCATTGATTATAACCATATAGGACCATCAAGCTTAATAAACAACCTAACCCCTGGCAATCCAACAAACTCCGGCATTCTTACGGCTAGTCTTATGGTCTTCCTCCAGTGATCTCCCGATGTGTTCCCAGCAAGCTTCCCGATTCATTTAGTGAACTCTTAACGAACTCCCAGTAAGCTCCCACTGTATCGTCTAAACCTTGGCCCGATGCCCAAACTTGATCCTAGCCCATCATCTAGTTGTAACTCAATTCCTCCATCATAGTTAGACCTATACTACTTCCTCTAACTTACAAGTTAGATTAAATACTCATCAATTGATTTCATCATCAAAATCTGAGATTCAACAATCTCCTCCTTTTTCATGTTGACATCAATTAATGACAAGAGTTAACCTTAACTCCCCCTATTTTCATACCATAGTTCAAATAGAATAAACTTAAATTCAAGAGAACCAAATACTCTTAAATTAAAGTATCAGATATTTCAACAATTTTCATCAATAGATGCAATATTACACTCATTAATGATATAACATCAATTTCAAATATTTTGCTTTAAGATATCAAATCATCATAGATTTTTAAAATAAATAACATGAATTTTAAAATTATGTCATACATTTGAAAATCTCCTCTTAATTCATTAATCATTTCTCTCCTTTGTTTATCAATAAACAAAGAGAAATGCCTATGTTAAAATTTTCTTTCATTTGTTATCAATATTCATTTCTCTCCCTTTGTCATCAATAAAAAGGTGAAATGTAGAGCTAACGATTTCAAGGCACATGAGTCCTTGCTCCCCCTTTGTAAAATAGGATATGAGCCATAAAAATTTTCTCCTCTTTATGAATAAGAAGTAAAGAAATAAGGGATGAGTTGTGAAAATATTACATCATTAAGAAGAGCTCTCAATCTTATAGAAGTAAATTTTAAAAAAAATATTTTGAAGATGAGTTCAAAAATCCAAGAAAACCAGAAAGATAAAAAAAAATTGAGAGCTACTCATGCATTTAAATTATATAATCTTCAAACACAAATAACAAATCAAAATAGCAAATAATGTTTATGAATATCATCTTCATGTAAATTTCAAGCAAACATCGAAAATCAAGAAATTCGAAAAATAGCAAATCATGTGTTTTGATGGTTTAGCATTCCTAGCTCTCTTCTAATTAAGTCAATTGCTTTTTAATTAATGACTTAGTGAAAGTATTTGCTAATTGATGATTAGTATCAATAAATTCTAAAGATATATCTTGATTATTCATATGATCCTTATTAAAGTGATGTCTAATATCAATATGCTTAGTTCTTGAGTGTTGAATGAGATTTTTGATTAAGCATATTGTACTTGTATTGTCACATTTTATAGTGATATTTTTTAGATAAATTTTATAATCTTCTAATATGTTTTTCATCTAAATGACTTGAGCACAACAAGCACTAGCTGTAATATATTCAGCTTCAGCAGTAGATAAAGCAATCGAATTTTGTTTCTTGGAAGACCAAGAAACAATTGCATTCCCTAAAAATTGATATATCTTGGTAATATTTTTTCTATCTATTCTATAACCACCAAAATCGGCATCGGCATAAACAAGCAAATCAGAGTTTCTGGATTTTGGATACTATAATCCTATGTTAGAAGTTCCTTTTAAATATCTAAATATTCGTTTAACTACTTTAAGGCGAGAAAGTTTAGGATTACATTAAAATATTACATACAATCCAACACTAAATATAATATCAGGTCTAGTAGTAGTTAAATATAACAAGCTACCTATCATTACTCTTAAAGTTCTTTGATTAAAATTTTCTCATTTATTATCTAAGTCCAATTTTGTAGAAGTACTCATGGGTGTGTTTATGGCCTTAGCATTTTTCATATCAAATTGTTTTAACAATTATAAGATATACTTAGCTTGACTAATAAAGATACTATCATTCAATTATTTTATTTACAATCCTAAGAAAAATATTAACTCACCCATTACACTCATATCAAATTGTTGGCTCATACTTATGGCAAAATATTCACATAAGGATTCATTTATTGAACAAAAAATGATATCATTAATATAAATTTGAATAACAAGAAAATTATTTTCAAAATACTTAATAAATAATATGGTATCAACCTTGCTTTTCAAAAAATTATTTGAAATAAAGAAAGAACTAAGTCTTTCAAATCAAGCCCTAAGAGTTGGTTTTAATCTATAAAGAGGTTTAGAAAGTTTGAAAACATGATATGGAAGAAGACTATTTTCAAAACCAGGGGATTGTGCAACATACACTTCTTTGGAAATAAAATTATTAAGAAAAGTACTTTTAATATCCATTTAAAATAATTTAAAATCTTTCAAAGTTACAAAGACAATGAGCATCTTTATGGCTTCAAGTCTAGCCACCAGAGAGAATGTTTCTTCATAATCGATTCCTTTTTCTTGGTTTAAACCCTTGGCTACTAATTTGGCATTGTTTCTAACTACGATACCATTTTCATCTTACTTATTTCTAAAGTCTCATTTAGTACCAATCACTAAACAATCATTAGGTCTAAGAACAAGTTCTTATATCTCATTTCTCTCAAATTAATTTAGCTCTTCATACATTGCATTAACCCAAGAATCATCTCTTAGGGCTTTATCATTGTATTTTGGTTCAATTTGAGAAAGAAATACAACATTAACATAAAAACTTTTAAAAGAAGAACAAGTTTGAACACCTCTTGATGTATCACATATTATAAGCTCCTTAGGATGATCATTTACATACTTCCATTCATTGGGTAAGGATTTGAAAGTAGATTCATCCAAATGGCTTTTAAGAGAGTTACCATTTAAATTCAAAGTGCCAAAATTAAATTCATCATCAAAATCAATTTTCTTAGGTTTTAAAATCTCATTGAAAATAACATGAATAGATTATTCAATTACTAAAGTTATTTTATTGAATACATGATAAGCTTTTGAAGTAGAAGAATAACTAAGAAAAATACTTTCATTGGATTTTGCATTAAATTTTTCTAAGACATCCTTTTCATTCAAAATAAAACATTTATAACTAAATACTTTAAAGTAAAAATTATTGGGTTTTTTACCATTTCATAATTCATAAAAAGTTTTACTGAATGATGGTCTTACAAGAATCCTATTTAAACATAGCATGTCATATTAACGGCTTCGGCCCAAAAGTATTTGGGTAGGCTAGGTTCATTCAAAATTGTTCTAGCCATTTCTTGTAAGCTCCTATTTTTTATTTTTACTACTCCATTTTGTTATAGATTTCTAAGAGTAGAGAAGTTATGGATATACCCATTTGATTCACAAATATTTTGAAACTCATGGTTTTAAAATTCATCACCATGATTACTACGTATTGATGAAATCATATAATATTTTTTATTTTAAATAATTTTACAAAATTTTGAAAAGCATTTAAATCACTTTTATGTGCCAAGAAATAAGTCAAAGTATATCTACTATAATCATCTATAAAGACAAATACATATTTTCTACCTCATAAACTTATAGTATCAATTAGTCCAAATAAATCTATATGGATCAATTATAGTGGGTTATAGGTGCTTATTTTATTTTTTGACTTAAAGTTACTTTTAATTTGCTTTCCTAATTGACAAGTATCAATATTTTATCCTTAATGAACTTGAGGCTAGGTAATCCTCTTACTAAGTCTTTAGTTGAGATTTGGTTGAGTAGTTTCATACTAGCATGACCAAGTCTCCTACGCGAAATCCAAGTATCATAATTTAAAGCCGAAAAGTATGTTTCATTACAAAAATTTTCAATGTCAATAGTATACACATTTTTATTACTTAAGACAATCAAAGATTTATTCTTGTGTGACATTTCAATAATACAAGCATTAGATTTAAATTTAATAATATATCTTTTATTACATAATTGACTAATACTAAGTAGATTATATTTCAAGCCATCAACTAATAATATAGCTTCAATCAAAAGGTTCGATATGTTACATATGGTTCCTTTTCCAATGATTTTTCCTTTGTAATTGTCTTCGAATGTGATAACTCCTTCATTTAGGCTAGTGAACTTAGAAAATTAAGTTGGCTCCGATCATGTGCCTTGAGCATCCACTATTAAGGTACCATTTGGTGCTCATAGCCTTAGTTTGGAGATAAATCTACAAGAAAGATGGTTTTAATTTAGGTACTCATTTTACTTTTGGTCCCTTATGAAGAGCTTTACCTAATTTATCTAAAGGTCTTTGATTGTTTATAGTTCCTTTAGGAACCCAAATTAATTTATGTGGACTACACTTCTTAAATAAACATTTGTATGTCATATGTCCTAATCTACCACAAAAATTATATTTTATTTTTGGTAGCAAGTTTAGAATATGTCCTTTAACAAAGATAGTTGGCTTTTGTTGGGTATTGCCCAGAAAATTTATCCCTTCTCTCCTATGAACATGACCCGTATTAGCAATGATCATGTTTAGAGATTTATTCCCTTTTTCAAAATTTTCTAATGTTGATTGTAATACAACATTTTCCTTTTTAAGTTCTTCTAAAATTTCACATTTGATACATGAATTATGTGATGATGATGACGCTACATGTATTTGTTTAAATTTACTAACTAATGAATCATGATCTTTCTTAAGCTGTTTATAAGACTTACTATTTTTTTTAAACTCGTTATAAAGGTCATAAAAAATATTTAATAGTTCAGCAAAAGAAATATAAGACAACTCACTTACCTCGTCATGGATGCCCATGAGAGCATACTTGGCAACTTCTTCCTTGGAGTGGTCTTCTTCATCTGATGAGCTTGAGTCATCCCAAGTTGCTGAGAGAGCCTTCTTTCTTAATTAAGGACACTCATTTTTAAAATATCCA
Source organism: Ensete glaucum (assembly GCA_021527575.1). Taxonomy (NCBI): domain Eukaryota; kingdom Viridiplantae; phylum Streptophyta; class Magnoliopsida; order Zingiberales; family Musaceae; genus Ensete; species Ensete glaucum. The sequence goes on along the minus strand of CM038551.1, from coordinate 12,476,659 downwards.
GGCTTCTTACACTCAAAGCATATAATGTTGTCCATTTTTGGTTTATTTTTATTTTTATAATTTTTGTTTCTTTTCATAATTTTTTTATTTTTCTTATCAATAGTGAAATATTATTATTCTCATTACTCCAGGTTTCATTCGAGGAATCATGAGCAATTCTTAATGCTAAATCTTACCTGTTCTTAGTAAGGGGTTCTTCAAGTTCATCAAGAGTTTTACAGCTCAGTTTATAAGTAATAAGTGATCCAATAAGTTCTTCAAGAAGAAAATTATTTAAATCTTTAGCCTCTTGAATTGCAGTTACTTTAGAATCCCAACTTTGGGGAAGATATTTTAATATTTTACTAACAAGTTCAAAATTAGAAAAATATTTATCAAGAGCTTTAAGACCATTAATGACATCCGTGAAACGAGTGTACATGTTTCCAATGAACTCACTTGGTTTCATTCTAAACAATTCATAATTATAAACTAAAATATTAAATTTAGACTCCTTGACTTTACTAGTGCATTCATGTGTGATTTCAAATGTATGTCAAATCTCATAAGTAGTCTCACAAATAAAAACTCGATTATATTTATTCGTATCAAGTGCACAAAATAAGACACTCATTGCCTTTGCATTTAAAGAAAAATTCTTTCTTTCCAAATCATTCATTTCGTTCATTGGTTTGGAAGATTTTTTAAATCCATTCTCAACAATGTACCATAAATCAAAATCCATAGAAATGAGAAAGTACACATCCTTGTTTTTCAATACGTGTGATCTGTCTTATTGAACATGAGAGGATGTGTATAGAATGTCCCTCGTTCATACCAAATGAAGCCATTTACTCACTTGGTTGTTTAGTCCAATAAGTAGAACCTCGCTCTAATACCAACTGTTGTTATCAATTGGCACTAAGAGGGGAGGATGGGGTGAATTGGTGATTTCCTTCACTTTTTCAATCCCGACTTGTATCTTATGTTGACCAATTCTCAGGTCAACTAATTGAGCTCAATCGGAGCTCAATCCAATCTCAAATGTGGGGCTAGTTGCCTTACATTGAATTGATTTGGATTCCTTCAAATCAAACTCAATTAGGATTCGAATCTAACTACGACTCGCTGATTACAACCATACAGGACCATCAAGCTTAATAAACGACCTAACCCCTAGTAATCCAGCAACCTCCGGTATTCTTGTAGTGAGTCTTACGGTCTTCCTCCGACGATCTCTCAGCGTGTTCCCAGTGAGCTTTCCAATTCCTTCGACGAATTCCGGGTGAGCTCCCACTACATCATCCGAACCTTGGCCCAATGCCCAAACTTGATCATGGCCCATCATCTGGTTGTAACTCAATTCATCCATCGTAGTTAGACCTACATTACTTTCTTTAACATATAAGTTTGATTAAACACTCATTAATTAATTTCATTATTAAAATCTAAGATTCAACATGGTTGTCGCCTACTGGGGCGGCGACCGCAGGAAGGCCTTCTGTGAGTATAGGTAGTGCCCGCAGCGGTGGTGCCCACATAAGTGCCTGCAATGACAGTGCCCACATAAGCGCTCGTCCGCTTATTGGGGAAGCAACTCCCACCCGCGGGCAGAGGCGACCAATGGCGGCCCACAGCACTGTTGCCTGCACAAGGGTGACGGCGACGACGACCGTTGGAAGAGGGCAGATAGGGCTTAGGGTTTCTTTTCATTAAAAGGATGATATTAGCCCCTCAGAATTTGAGAAATTCTATGTTCTGTCCTCCTTTACAGAATTCTGAACAAACCCTTGACTTTTCTATAAATTTTGAGGTTTATCCTTTTTTTAGAATAAAAAAATACCATTTATAATTTTAGAAATTCTTAATATATCCTGATTTTCAGAAAATAATCAATTAAATAATTTAATTAATTAGTTATTATCTAGTAATCCTATATGGTAATGTGTATATGTGATGTATGATGTGGATGGATAATCATGAGCCATATAATGTGATGTGATGTGTATATATGATTATTATTATTATTGGGCCTACAAGCCATCGTTTTTCTCACTTATTATCGAGCCTACATGCTTGTGATTATTTTATAATTATACGGACAGAGATCACGATGCATGGTGATGTGGTGAGGATCCGACGGAACCGATGATGACGAGATCAAGCATAGAGATGTGCCGATGCACACTTAGATCCTATTGTAAATGATTAGGCCCATTGGCTCGGGCTTAATCATATTATGTGACGGCTCATGATCATCCAGTGTGGCTTGCATATGTGATATGTGTTACACACACACACACACACATATATATATATATATATATATATATATGTGTGTGTGTGTGTGTGTGTGTGTGACACGATATATTAGGAGACCGATATAAAACAAAAACCTCTCCAATGATAATATTAATTCGGTGAGCGTGAGGCAATAAGATTGACTCACGTGGTCTTCAATCATTATAGGAATAAATTGAATCACGACATAGGTTGAGTTGGTCAAGTCTCTAGAGGCTCGTCTATCTACGTGATTGAGTTCTTGTCTATGACATAGAGATGTCACCGGTGACCTGAGGACATTGTATGACTTGGTCAAGCAATCGAGACTATAATGATTCAGAGGTCGAATATGATGGGAATCACAAGGAGTTATGATTGACAAGAGTTGTATACCTTTTGGGATTAGTGTAATTGGTTGAGTCACCGAGGTTACACTAAAATGTCGATTGGATCCCGATCCCTACTAAGAGTCTATCAGAGACTTCCGTTTTATGTACTGAGGGTGTCACGTGATTCGTTAAGAAAATAGTGAGAGTATATTAAGATAGGAGTCTATATCTTAATTATTTTTTATAAAATTTATATGTTATTTATTTGTGTTATATCTTATTTGTAAGAAACATGTCACTCACAAACCTCGTGCATGACATACTTGATGCCAACCACCTTACTGGTCTAAACTACACAAATTGACTCCATAATTTGAGAATTATTCTCATGGCGAAGAAAATAGTATGTCCTTAACACAATTACTCTCATGCTAGAGGAAAGGACATGCAAGGATGAGATCACTCGCTATGTGAAGTATATAAATGATTCCACATTAGGAAAATATTACATGTTAGCCTCCATAACTCCTGAGTTATAGAGACAACATGAGAGCATGGATGCAAATTATATCATTCTTCATCTCCGCCAACTGTTTGAGAAACGGGAAAGAACTTAAAGATATGAGATATCCAAGAGACTCTTCCAAGTCAGGATGACATAAGGGACATCAGTTGAGAACCATATCTTAAAGATGATAGAGTGGATCGAGAAACTCACAAGTCTTGGAATAGTCCTAGAAGATAACCTATGCATTGATCATATACTTTAGTCCCTACCAAATTTCTTTTCTCACTTTATTATGAATTTTAACATGAGCAAGTTTGAGGTGACTCTCCCTAAGCTCCTCAATATATTAAGGGAAGCTGAGAGTCATAAAAAAAAAGAAGTTAGTTTTCTATATTAATGAGACCAAGAAGAAAAGGACGGCCATTAAGACCCTTAAGAAGGGCAAGGGCAAAGAAAGACCTGGTAAGGCAAATGTTGCCAAGAAAGACCCAACAAAAAATAAAGAATAATGCTTCCACTAGGCAAAGAGGGGCACTAGAAGAGGAACTGTAAGGACTACCTTGCTTATAAGGCGAAATAGATGCTTACAAAAGCTTTAGGTATACTCATGATTAGTCTCCACTTGTTAGATTTTCATGATAACACATAGGTATTAGATATCGAGAGTGCTTATTATATCTATATTCGTTGCAGGTTCTAGTAAGACCTAGGAGATTGGCCAGAGGCAAGATGGAGCTCAAGATACGCAATGGAGTAAGAGTTGTTGCAGTTATCGTTGGGGAGGTCACCCTACATTTGCTTGGTGGAGCTATCATTGCATTGGATGGATGCTATTTTATTCCCTCTATTATCAAAAATATTATTTTCATCTCTTGTTTAATAGTCAATAGATATAAATTAGTTTTTGAGAATAATAGTTGTTCAATAATTATAGATGATGAAATCATCACTAAAGGGACCTTGATAAATTACTTATATGTGTTAGACACTTCTCCACACATCATGAATATAAATACATCCAAGAGGAAAAGAGATACGATAAATAATGCATACCTATGGCATTGTAGGCTAGGTCATATATATGAGCAAAGGATTCAAAAGATATTGAAAGATAGATACTTAGATCCATTTAACTATGAGTCATATGCAAATTGTGAATCTTGCGTTCTTAGGAAAATAACCAACACTCCTTTTAGTGGAACTGGAAAGAGAGCCACTAAGTTATTGGAACTCGTACGTAGTGATGTATGTAGTCCCATGTCGACTCAGGCTAGAAGTGGTTACTCATGCTGTTAGATATGGTGCAGTCCATGATGAGTTTTGTTGACCTTCCCATCTCGTTCTGGGGATACGCCCTAGAGATATCAGCTTATCTTCTGAATAGAGTTCCATCAAAATCGATAGTGTCTACACTATATGAGATATGAAAAGGAAAAAAGCTTAATCTTAAGGTGGTTAAGAATTGGGGTTGTCCTGCCTATGTTAAAAGATATAACTCTGACAAGTTAGAATCAAGGACGGAACAATGTACATTCGTAGGATACCCTAAGGAGACTTTGGGGTATTATTTATATTATCCCGAGGATCAAAAGGTCTTTGTTGCCAAGAGAGATATTTTCTTTGATAAGGAACACATTTTTAGTGGAAATAGTAAGAGAGAGAGTTGAGTGAGGTTGAAGAACCTAGCTCAAGCACCATTCTAGAGCCCAAGTTTGTTCAGGTACCTAGCACACAAATTCTAACTTTGCACAGGTCTAACAGAGTATCTTACCCTCCTGAAAGATATATAGGACATATCAATAGAGAGAATTCTCAAGATATTGATTCTTAGACCTACAATGAGGCTATTATGAGTATAGACTCCGAGAAATAGCAAGAAGCTATGAATTTAGAGATGGATTCCATGTACTCTAACAAGGTTTGGAACCTTATTGATATGCCTGAGGGTATCGTACTTATCGGTTACAAATGGATCTTTAGGAAGAAGATCGGTGTGTTTGAAAAGGTGAAGACCTATAAGGCAAGGCTGGTAGCTAAATGATATCATCAAAGGTAAGGAGTTGATTATGACGACACCTTTTCACTTATAACCATGCTAACATCCATTAGAATTTTTTTGGCTATTACAGCACACTATGACTATAAGATCTGGCAAATGGATGTAAAAACGAGATTTATCAATGGCAACCTCGAGGAGGAGGTGTATATAATACAGCTAGAGGAATTCATATCTAGCGAGAGTCCAAATAAATTATGTAGGTTGCTTAAGTCCATATATAGATTGAAGTAAACTTCCCAAAGTTGGAATATAAGATTTAATGAGGCGATCAGATCTTATGATTTTATTAAGAACGAAGATGAGCCTTCTGTGTATAGGAAGGTAAATGAGGGTGCTATCACCTTTTTAGTGCTATATGTAGATGACATCCTAATTATTGAGAATGATGTAGGAATACTCTCCACAGTAAAGGCTTGGCTATCTAAAAACTTCTCCATGGAGGAATCAGGGGAAGCATCCTATGTTTTGGGAATCCGGATCTATAGAAATAGATCTAAGATGATACTTGGCTTGTCCTAGTTTAGGTACATAGACTCCATTGTCGAAACGTTTGGCATGGAGAATTCTAAGAGAGGTCCCATACTGCTGAGACATTGTATATCAATTTATATGAGTATGTCCCCAAAGACTCCTAAAGAAATGACAGACATTGATATAATACCCTATGCCTTAGCGATAGGATCTATTATGTATGCTATACTATGTATCAAGTCTGATATAGCGCATGCTCTGAGTATCATGAGCAAGTATCAAGCGAATTTATATTTACAACACTGAAAGGCAGCAAAGTGTATCCTTAAGTACTTGAGAAGGACTAAGAATTTTTTATCAGTATATGGAGAAGGTAGCCTCAAGGTTGAGGGCTACATAGACTCAATTCCAGTCCGACATTGATAATAGCAAGTCAAACTTAGGGAATATTTTCACCCTGAATGAAGGAGCAATAAACTGGAAGAGTTCTAAGTAAGATACTATTGCTGACTTGACTACAGAGGTAGAGTACATTGTTGCAGCAGAAGCAGCAAATAAAGGGGTGTGGATGAAGAAGTTCATTAAAGATTTGGGAGTCGTACCAAGCAGAGTGGAGTCGATTCTCATATATTGCAACAACAATGAGGCGATCGCTAAAGCGAACAAACTCAAGTCTCATTAGAAGTCTAAGTACATTCTTAGAAGGTTCCATCTGATTAGATAGATCATAGCGAGTAAAGGTATATTAATGAAAAGAGTTTCATCCGAAGATAATATTGTAGATCTACTGATAAAGTCGTTGGCTCATATTGTATTTATTAAGCATCATAGGGGTCTGATGGGGATCAAACACATAGGTGATTGGCTTTAGGTCAAGTGAGAGATTACTGAGTGGTGGCATGTGTGACATGCTACCCGATCTTTTTTACTTATAATTATTATTGACATATTCTCCAATTATATTATCTAATATATATATATATATATATATATATATATATATATATATATATATATATATATATATATTGTGATATCCTTAGTTCTGTGCAACGGGAATCGGGTCATGATAAGATCATGATAATAACATTGCTTTGCCCTTAAACAAAGATCCTAAATAATCCTAGTCATAAGTTACTCGAGAGGGATATCGAGATAATCGGATAGACCCATGTACTGTATACCCATCCATATGATGGAGGCGACTTGTCTCATAGCCACTTGTGTGAAGACACTAAGGATACAGTACAGGTGCTCATTAGAAAATGAGTTTACTGATTAATTTGCTTATAAAATATTATATAGTTAATGATACCTAATTTAAGACAACGATTTGATAGAAATCTACTTAGCCCATATTCTCATTAGATGAGACCTTACACTAATGGGCTCTTTGCATAAGTCCAATTAAAGGCTAAAGGGGACTATTAGATAAAGATCCAATAATGCATGGTTAGTGGATAAATACATAGAGATCTAATACCTACTAAGGTAGGACCCCTAGGGTTTTTGGTGGCTCTCTATAAATAAGAGGGGATGCACATCGATGAGAGATTGTGTCTTTGGCCGCCCCCTCCTATTCTCCTTCCTCTCTCTATGTAAGAGTTGCAAGACTTGGGGCTGTGATCCATCGTGTGGATACCGCTAAAGAGGATCATGCTTAACCTTCTTCATCCTCTCCATCTGGGTCTGATTCAGATTTACGAATTATTACAGGTAATTCATTGGTAGAATGGAAGGAATTAGGGGAGGAGGGGTCCATTGGAAATGAATGGGAAGATAGAAAAATTAGAAGAAGAAAGGATTTTTTGGTTAGACGCATGAAATTAGCTAAACATTTTATTTGAACAAATGTAGAACCAAAATGGATGGTTTTGTGCTTATTACCAGTTCTTCCTCCCGAGTTGAGACCAATCATTCAGATAGATGGGGGTAAACTAATGAGTTCGGATATTAATGAACTCTATAGACGAGTTATCTATCGGAATAATACTCTTACCGATCTATTAGCAACAAGTAGATCTACGCCAGGAGAATTAGTAATGTGTCAGGAGAAATTGGTACAAGAGGCTGTGGATACACTTCTTGATAATGGGATCCGTGGACAACCAATGAGGGATGGTCATATAAAGTTTACAAGTCATTTTCAGATTAAATACGATCTCCCTAGGTAAATAATCTCTCACACGATGTTATTTTTTATTTTATAATTTTTCTCGCGATCTAATCTTTTGTACGATGATTTGATCTACATGGAAAACCTATTTTATTTTTTATCTTTCGCTGTACATGTAATGCTCCCATTTGGTTTCCCAACAACACTATCACGATTCGACCCTTGTACTGTAGATTTTTCGAGTTCCAACTGTAGTGTGCAACTGAACTCGGGTTCTTCTCCAATTTTTTGATGTTCAACTCCTCCTTCTGTTGTCGAGTCAGGAGAATGAGATTTATGCTAGATGGTGTTGGCGGCAATAAGGAGGGTGGAGGAGATAGCAACAGTGATCTAAGGTTAGATGGCTGCAGTAAATTATTGCTGGTGGTGGCGACACAAGCGGGTGAAAGTGGATGTAGCGATACCAATCTAAGGTCAGATGGCTACAATCAATGTTGCTAGTGGTGGCAGCAACAAGAGATGAGAGTCGCGGTAGCAAGAGATGAAAGTCGATGACTGCAAACTAGAGTTGTAGGTGGTGACAACAATAGGATGGTAGGGTGGCGATGGAGCACATGAACAGCAAGATGCTAAGAACACTGCTTTGATACCAAATGATAGGAATCCAAAGGTTTCTATCAAGGATAATCAATCTCTGTAAGGGATCGACACTTCTAGAGTTTCAATCACAAGGCTGTAAATAAGAATCAATCTTTTATTTTTTTGTGAAAAGAAGACTTACATGTTTATTTATAGGGTTCGATGAAGAGACCCCCTAACCCTAGACTTCAACTAAGAGTCCTACTAAGAATAAAACTCCTACTTCTACTAGGACTCCTATTTCAGTCGAATCTAACTCCAACTAGGATTTGAGCTTGTTTAGTCAAATCAACTCCTAGCCAACTTAATGTATGGTCTAAGCCAGCTAACAGGGTTCAATCAGTGGACTCGACTCAGTAGACTAGGACCTGACCTTGCTAGGGTCCTATCATCGGAGTAGATTAAGATAGAAGTTTGTATCTTAATTGTTTACTTTTTTAAAAAATTTATGTTACATCTTTACTTGTTATAAATATATTACTTAGAAAGCCCCTACGTGGCATACTTGATGCCAACTACCTCACTAGTCCAAACTATATAGATTAACTCTGCAACTTGTGAATCATTCCCACATCAGAGAACATTACTTATGTCTTTGACACGATATTACCTAATGAAGGGGCAAGTGAGAATGAGATCGCTCGCTATATGAATTATATAAACGATTCTACTTTAGCTATGTCCTATATATTGGTCTCTATGACTCCTAAGCTACATAGGCAACATGAGAGCATGAATATCAATTTCATCTTTCTTCATATTCGCTAGTTATTTGACGAATAGAAAAGAACTTAAAAAGATAAGATATCTAAGAGTCTCTTCTTCATTAGGATGATAAAGGGGACATCGATTCATAACCATGGCTTGAAGATGATTAAGTGGATTGAGAAACTCACAGGTCTATGAATGATCGTAGAGGATAACTTGTGTGCTAATCTTATACTCAGGCTCTACTAGAGTTATTTTCTTAGTTCATTATGAATTTTAATATAAATAAGCTTGAGGTGTCTCTCCTTGAGCTCCTCGATATGTTGATGGAGGCTGAGAACAGCATCAAGAAAGATAAGTCAGTTCTCTATATTTGTGAGACCAAAAAGAAAAGGAAGGCTGATAAATTTCTTAAGATGGGTAAGGGCAAACTGGGTAAGGCAAAGGTTACCAAGAAAGATCCAATAAAGGAAAAAGGTCAATGCTTCCACTATAGCAAAAACGAACATTGAAAGAGGAACTGTAAATAATATATTACAGAGAAGGTAAAATATAAGCTTCAAGTACATTCATGAGCACTCTCAATTTATCAGATTCTTATGATAACACATGAGTATTAGATATCGAAAATGTTTATCATATCTATAATTCATTGCATGTTCTGATAAGACCTAGGAGATTGGTAAGATGTGAGATGGACCTCAAGATATGCATTGGAGCAAGAGTTATTATAGTTGTTATTGATGACATCATCCTACATCTACTTGGTAAAGCTATTATTACATTAGATGCATGTTATTATGTTCCTTCTATCATCAAAAATAATATCTCTATTTTATTTTGATAATTATGGGATATAAATTAGTTTTAAAAAATAATAGTTATTTATTAATTTTGGAGATAATATCATCATTAGAGGAACATTGCATAATGGTTTATTTCTGCTAGATATAGCTCCATAGATCATGAATATAAGTGCATCTAAAATGAGGTAAACTACCTATGGTATTGTAGGCTAGCTCATATCCATAAAGAAATAATTCAAAAGTTGCTAAATGATATAAACTTAGATCCATTCAACTATGAGTCATATGCAACTTGTGAACCTTACCTTCATGAAAAGTTGACCACCTCTCCATTTAGTGGAACTAGAGAGAGAGCCATAGAGTTACTGAAACTTATACATAGCGATGTGTGTGGTCCTATGTTAACTCAGGTCGTAAGTGGTTACTCCTACTGTATTACTTTCACTGATGATTTCTCTAGGTATTGATATATGTACTTGATGAAGTAAAAATCTGAAGCATTCAAAAAATTTAGGAAAGACAAGAATGAAGTAAAGAACTAGTCTTAAAAAGAGTATTAAGACTCCTCGATCGGATCGAGAAGGAGAGTACTTGAGTACAAAGTTTACCCAAATCCTAAGGGACCATGGGAATCTATCCCAATGGATACCTCCTTATACACCTCAGCCCAATGGTATATCTGAAAAGAAAAATCGCACACTGTTAAACATAATACAATCCATGATAAGATTCATCGACCTACCCATCTTATTATGGGGATATACCATGGAGAGTGTAACTTACCTTCTGAACAGAGTTTTATCTAGGTCAATAGTGTCTACACCATATAAGATATTAAAAGAAAAGAAGCTCAATCTTAAGGTTGTTAAGATCTAGGACTGCCCTGCCCACGTTAGAAGGCGTAACTCCGATAAGTTGGAATCAAGGACGGAGCGAAATAAGTTCGTGGGATACTCCAAGAAAACTTATGATTATTATTTCTATCATCCTAGGGACCAAAAGTTCTTTGTTGCCAAGAGATCAATGTTCCTTGAGAAGGAACATATTCTTAGTGAAAATAGTGGGAGCATGATAGAGTTGAGCAAAGTTGGAGAACCTAACTCAAGCACCATTTTAAAAGCTGAGTTTATTCAGATATCTAACACACAAGTTCCAATTTTATGCAGGTCTAATAAAATATCTCATCCTCCTGAAAGATACATGAGACATATTAGTGAGAAGTGACAAGAAGTCATGAATTCTGAGATAGATTCTAATAAGATTTGAAACCTTATTGATACACCTGAGGGTATTATACCCATCAGCTATAAATGAATCTTTAAGAAGAAAATCAGAGTAGCTGAAAGGTGGAGACCTATAAGGCAAGGCTGGTGGCCAAAAGGTATCATCAAAGGTAATGAGTTGACTATGATGAAATCTTCTCACCGGAGCTATGTTGAAATCCATTAGAATTTTTTTGGCCATTGTAGCATACTATAACTATGAGATACAACCTCGAGGAGGAGATATATATGATACAACCTCAAAAAGGAGGTATATATTATATGACCTGAGAGATTCATAACCAAATAAAGTCCAGATAAGGTGTGCAAGTTACTCAATTCCATCTATGAACTGAAACCAACTTCCTGAAGTTGGAATATAAGATTTCATAAGGCGATAGATCTCTTGACTTCATTAAAAATGGAGATGAGTTTTGTGTGTATAGGAAGGTAAGTAGGAGCGTTATCACCTTCTTTGTGCTATATGTGGATAATATCCTGATCATTGAAAATGTTGTACAAATGCTCTCTATAGTTATGGCTTGGCTCTCCAGACACTTCTCCATGAAAGACTTAGAGAAAGCATCATATATTTTGAGGAGGATATATAGAGAAAAATAGAAGATGGTGCTTGGTTCGTTCTAGTCCAGATACATAGACTTCATTATCAAAAGGTTTGGTATGAATAATTCTAAGAGAAGTCTCATATCGATGAGACGTGGAATATCACTTTATAGGAATATGTCACCAAAGACTCTTGAAGAAATGATAGACAAAGATAGGATACCCTATGCCTCGACGATAGGGTCTATCATGTATGCATGCTATGTATTAGGTTTGATATAGTGCATGCTCTGAGTATCATGAATAGGTATCGGGCGAATCCAAATTTGAAATACTGTAAGGCAGTTAGTACATCCTTAAGTACTTAAGAATGATTAAAGATCTTTTACTAGTATATGAAGGATGTAGCCTTTAGGTTGAGGGTTACACGACTCGAGTTTTCAGTCTGATATCGATGGTAGTAAGTTGAACTCAATGTATGTCTTCACCCTAAATAGAGGAGTAGTAAGTTAGAAGAGTTACAAGCAAAATACTACTATTGACTTGACCATATAGGCATACATTGTTGTAGCAAAAACAACAAATGAGTGAGTCTGGATGGAGAAATTCATCATGGATTTGAGAGTCATACCTAGCAACGAGGAGTTGATTCTTATATATTATAACATTAACAAAACGATTGATCAAGCGAAGGAACCTAGGTCTCATCAGAAGCATGTTATGAGGACGGTCCATTTGATCAAAGAGATCATGACCCGTAGAGATGTCGCAATGTAAAGGGTTCCATCTAAAGATAATATTGCAAATCTACTATGAAGTCATTATCTCAAATTGTCTTTAAGCATCACAAACGTTTGATGGGGATTAAACATGTAAATAATTGGCTTTCGGTCAAGTGGAAGATTATCGGTTACAGGTGTCATGTAAGCCAATTATGTAAGTAATGACACGTATAACACAATACACGATATTTTGTATAATTATTATTACTAGCATATTCTTAATTAATATTATTTGTTGCATATATTATGATGTCTTTGAATCTGTACAGTGGCAATTGCATCATGTTGAGATCATGATAATAAAACCAATTCGATTTTAAATATAAACTTTAAATAATCTTGATCATAAATTACTCGAGAGGGACATCGAGATAATCGAACAAACCGGGGTACTATATACCCGTCTATATGATAGATGTGACTAATCTCATAATCGCTCATGTGGAGAAACTAAGGGTATAGTACAAATGCTTATTGAAGAATGAGTTTAATGATTGATCCACTTTTAAAATGCTGAATGGTTAATGATATCTAGCGCTAGACGATGATTTTGTAGTCTCAATTGTGTGTCTTGTCTATAGACTTGAGACACCAAGGATGTCTTGTTTGAGTACTCCTTTCTTTGAAGCTGGACTGATAGATATAAAAGTTTCATATTTGGTACAACTAATTATCGAGATTATTAGCTAACCTTATAAAGATAATTAAGTGTCAATAAAGGATCATCCACTCTTGGTATTATGATAGGAATATCCCATGTATTCTTGCTCAAGCAAATTAACTGGGAATATCATCCACTATTGCTCACGAGAGATTATCAGCATTGGTAGCCAATCGAACATGCCTCCATCATATGAACCAGTGTACAATACACTATTTTGTCTAGTTATCTCGATGTCTCTCTCGAGTAACTTATGACCAAAATAATTTAGGGTCCATTTTTAAAGATGAATCAATTTTATTATCATGATCTCATCACAAACTAATTCATATTTCACATATCCAATGATATCATAGTATACATATATATAATATATAATGTGGAAAATAATTTATAGTGATAAACAAAAAGATTATCGTAGCGTGTCACAAGTGTTATCACTCACATAATTGGCATACAAGGCACATATAACTAACTAGTAGGCCTTAAAGGCTTAAATGGAAGAATGAGCCTCAACCTTAATGGTCAAAAGGGATTTATAAAGAAGTGATTGATTTCTCTCCTCCCATAATCAAAACAAGTGTCTCTTCAAGTTGATTCTAAAGGAAAATCTATTGATGAAATGGCATCTCAGAAAATGCAAAAGTGATCAATATACAAAGATCACCTCGAAAACTATAAAAATGAATTATGCACAAAGATATCTTAAAAAACATAAAGATGGTCGATGTGTAAAGACTACCTTTAAAAACATAAAAATAATCGGTGTACGAAAAACTTGACCCATGTCAAAAGAAACTCACCATGACGAGAGCCACAAGACAATATGTGCGAGGTGCATCTGTTGAAAAAACGCAAATTACATCAAAAGAAACTTGTCATGACGGGAGGCACAAAACAATATATGCTCTAGGCACACGAGTTTTAAAAATCCAACTTATGGCAAAAGAAACCCACCATAGCTGGAGGCATAAGATAAAATATATCTGATATGCATGAGTTAAGAAAATTTGACCTACGTTAGAAAAAACCTACTATAATAAAAAATAGAAGGTAAAATATACCCTAAGTGTGAAGGTTGGGAAGCCTAACCCCAGCTCTATCGAGGTGAGGAGATTAGGAAGTTTGACCCTCACCTCCACTAGAGGCTTGGAGTTTGGGAAGCTCAACCCTGCCTCCATTGGAGGTGAGAAGGTCAAGAAGCCTTACCCCTACCTCCGTCCAAGGCATAAAGGTCGGGAAGAGATAAGGGCATCAAAAAACCTAACCTCTTTTTATCACAAACAAAAATATAAACAAAGTATTCGATGAAATACTCATGTTTGTCCGTGTCCTTCGGTTTGTGTACATACCTTGTACAGTAAGTAGTGGACTTGCGGTAAGTTTGGCATCCCTGGTTTGGTTAGCTTTATGATCGATTTTAGCTTATCAATACGAGTGTGTCTTGTAAGCACTTATGGGGACTTCGATCTGTAATGGACTATTATCCTTTGTGTGCAACTGTTTAGAACTTATAAAGTCCATAGTTGTAATTTTCATTGGCTATATAAAGTTTTTGCTAAAGCTATTGCTTGTGGATCTCATGGGAAGTGCTTCCTCTAACTCGTTTTCTCTTTTGTAGGTCCTAAGGGACCCTAGGAGATTTCGGGGAGGCTGATCTTTACGGACAGAATCACAAGGGTGCCACATGATTTAGGTAAAACCAGCTAAGTTTATGATATTTTGGTATTAGAGCGAGACAAGCATATGCAAAAACACTTGCCACATAAACGTGGGGAACCTAGCTGAGTTGCATGGAGGGCAGTCAGCATACACGATCGTTTGGGAGAAACGAACATAGAGATGTAGGGAAAGGAGTCCCTTAGAGGAGCAGGCATCCTTGATTGACATTCAGAAGAATGGCCAACCCTTTACGTGAGAGGCACCATGAGGACAAGCAAGCTAAGAAGAATGCATAGCACGCAAAGGTTGGAATGGCTGAGTTTGAGCTATGGCTCGATGTTGGCAACCAAACTTGATGATGCTCAAGGCAAGTGGGGCGCTTGGTAAAAGATGAGACTATGTAAAGTAGGATGTGTTGCTCAACGACTGAAAGAGTTATGCAAAGCTCACAAAGGTGAGGGGAATTACTTACTCGAAGAATTCGGTACTCATGCAAGGGCTTGTATGCGGATGATGGAGTGTTCATAGTGATAAGACCCCAAAAGGAGCCCTATAGATTTTGATCCTTGAGGGAGATCAACCCTTGGAACGCTATAGGGGTTCCTCCCTCCTAGATTCGGCACATGGTTGAAATAAAATTAATAATTGCTTGATTCAAGAGGGAGGGTGGCTACATCTTTAAATAGGGATTAAATCCCTAACCTAAGGGGGTGTTTGCCTAAGTAGAATTACCCCTTTGCCCCTCTATAGCCAATCTGCCTTAATAGGAACAGGGGGCGGCTAAGTGACTCTATAGCCGACCTAAGCAGGGGGAAACCCTAGCCGACCAACCCAGTAAGGGGTATGGCGGCTACTGAGCTCTAAGAGCTAATCTAAAACCCTAATCATACTCCTTTATAAGATAGGAGTGGCTTTATTATAATCTAATAGGGTTTTTATTGACTAGTACTAAGATGATTAGGACTCAACCCTGCTAGAGTCCTATCAAGTTTGTCCTCTTCAGATCAGTTTTGTCCTCA
This sequence comes from Ensete glaucum, assembly GCA_021527575.1. NCBI lineage: Eukaryota > Viridiplantae > Streptophyta > Magnoliopsida > Zingiberales > Musaceae > Ensete > Ensete glaucum. The sequence goes on along the minus strand of CM038551.1, from coordinate 12,460,811 downwards.
AGGCTGAGGGTCCATAAACTCTGGAAACTGGATCTTCAACTCCTCGTATGACTCCCATGTTACATCTTCGAAGGGTAAGTTTGTCCACTTCACAAGTACTTCGGTTAAAGGGCGTCGTCGGCGCATCACAATCCTCAGATCAAGTATAGCTTCAAGTTGGGCTTTGATTTCATCATCATTAGTGGTGCTCGGAAGCTGAGTCTGGGCCTCCTCATGTTCTCCCAACTTTAGCTTTAATAAGGACACGTGGAAGATGGGATATATCTTAGCATCATCGGGAAGCTTCAATTTATATGTCATAGCCCCAACTCGCCCTAAGATCTGGTACGGTCCATAAAATCATGGAGATAGCTTCATTGATGCTCTTGAATTGATTGATAGCTGCTTGTATGGTTAGAGCCGAATGTAGACCCAATCTCCCACTGTGAATTCCCGCTCACTCCGGTGGTTATCTGCTTGTTGCTTCATGTGAGCTTGAGTGGCATTCAAGTTGTCTTTCAGTAGTTACAACAGTTTGTCCCTATTAATCAAATTTTGGTCGACCTAATCTACTTTGGCCGAACCAAGCATATATCTAGATATTACAGGGGTCGGTCGGTCATACAATGCCTCATAAGGAGTATATTTAGTTGATGAATGAAATGTCGTGTTGTACCACCATTCAGCCCAAGGAAGCTACCTTATCCACTCTTCGAGCCGATCACTAGTGAAGCACCGTAGGTATGTCTCAAGGCATATGTTCACTACTTCTGTTTGGCCATTTGTCTGGAGATGATAGGTTGTGCTTATCTTCAACTGGGTGCCCTGTAGATGAAAGAGCTCTGTCCAAAATTTACTTGTGAATACCCTATCATGGTTGCTCACAATCGACCTTAGCATTCCATGCAGTTTTACTATATGTTCCATAAGAAGTTGAGCAATACTAGCAACAGTATAGGGATATTTCACAGCACATAAGTGAGTATACTTGGTTAAGCGATCTACCACCACAAAGATCATGCTTTTACCTTGGGATAGTGGCAGCCTCTCGATGAAATCCATAGAAATATCAGTCCATGCTGAGTCTGGTATTGGTAGCGGTTATAGTTTCCCCGGTCTTGCCACTGTTTCGCCTTTCTGCTGCTAACATACATCACATTTGGATACATAATCATAAATTGATTTTTTCATACCCTTTCAAAAGAAGTTTTGCTTCACCCTTTTGTAAGTCCTCAGAAATCTAGCGTGCCCTACTGAGTGTGAAAAATGCATCTCGTGTAAAATAATTTGAATGCAAGCGGAAGAAGGAACAATAACAATTCGATCTTTGTAGCGCAAGTCCTTTGAATCCCACGAGTAGTGGATCCCGGGTCTTTCTCCAACTTTTCTATGATGGCTCGGGATTTTGAATCATTCTTCTCTTCCTCCCTAATATTGTTGAGGAAGTCGGTGGAGGGAAGGGAGATGACTAAAATTTCGGCTTATCCCAGTAGCCAAGATAGGGCATCTACAACAACATTTTCTTTTCCTTTTCAGTAAGTAATTTCATAATTAAAGCCAAGGAGTTTAGTTACTCATCGTTGCTACTCCGGGGAGGATATTTTCTACTCCAAGAAACATTTAAGGCTTCGGTGGTCGATCTTAATCTGGAAGCGTCGATCGATTAGGTAGGGTCTTCACTTTGTAACTGCGTATATGATAGCAAGCATTTCTTTGTCATACACAAACATTTTAAGATGTGAGAGAGATAAGACTTTGTTGGTGTAGGCAAGGGGTTAGCCATCTTGCATTAGAACAGCCCCAATTCCAACTCTGAACACGTCGGCCTTAATCATAAAAGTTTGACTGAAATCGGGTAGCGCTAGGACCGGCATCATCGTCATGGCGGCCTTGAGTCTTTCAAAGGCTGCGGAGGCTTGATCCAACCACGAAAAGGAGTCCTTCTTGAGTAAGGACATGAGTGGGGCATTGATCTTGTCATAATCTTTCACAAACTTCCAGTAGTAGCCCGTGAGTCCAAGAAAGTCGCGTAGTGATTTTACATTTATACGTCTCGGCTATCCTTGCATTGCCTCAATTTTTGTCGGGTCTACTGCCACTCCATCCTCTGATATAATGTGCCATAGATACTCCACTTTATGCTACAAGAAGCTACACTTTGACTGTTTAACATAAAGAGTATTCTCTTGAAACGGTTAGAATAGTTCGTAAGCGCTCAAAATGTGTATCAAGTGTAGGGTTATAAATAAGAATATTATCAAACAATACCAATATAAATTTGCGTAGAAACCTTTAGAAGATGTCATTCATTAAGCTTTGAAAGGTAGAAGGAGCATTTGTAAGTTCGAAAGGTATTACCAAAAACTTGTAGTAGCCGTTAAGCATACAGAATGCAGTTTTGGGAATGTCCTCAATGCATACCCGAATATGATGGTATCCAGATCGGAGATCCAATTTAGTGAAGACTCGGGCTCCTTTTAATTCATCCAAAAGTTCATCCACGACTGGGATAGGATATTTGTCCTTGACGGAGATGGTGTTTAGAGCCCGATAGTCAACACACATAAGCCACGTACCATCTTCCTTGCGCATTGGCAACACGGATGAGGAGTAAGGGCTGCAACTTGGTCGAATCACCCCGGTGTCAAGCATCTCTTTAACAATGTTCTCAATCTCATCCTTCTGCAGGTAAGGATAGCGGTATGGTTGCAAGTTTGCTAGAGATTTGCCTGGTAAAATAGGAATGCGATGGTTATGCGACCGGTTAGGGGGTAGCCCACATGGCTCCGAGAAAACATCCACAAATTCATCCAGCAATAAGGCAAGCTTAGGATATGAGTTTTGTACATTCTCCCCCTAAGATGGCTACTAGATATGCATCAAGAATCCACTATGTGCTTTGTGCAAAACTTTCTCCATTCGTTGCGACGAAACGGTGGAAATATGGCTCCTGTGCTTATCTCGTAACATGACCTGTCTCCTTTTACAATAAAATTTTATAATTAATTTAGAGAAATTCCAGGAATATCACCTAGCATTGTGCGTCATTTGATCCTGAGTATGGCTTCATAATCATCGATGGGTAGGAGGAAGAAATCAGCTACCACTTCTTGGTCTTGGAGGAGTAGTTTTACCCATGGGCACTATTGGTCGCAATTGAAGATTCGGCCAAAGATGACCTTTATATCAAACTTGTTGCAACTTTCGATTTGAAGTGTCAAATGTGAAGCAACCTTATTGTTGAGGAAGTTATTTGTGCCACCCGTGTCGATGAGAATGGTGATGGGTTGCTGTTTTAGAAGTCCTCTAACTTTCATCGTCTGCAGGTTAGAGTAGCCGACCAATGCGTGTACTGCGTAGTCGGCCGGTTGGGACTCTTCCTCTATGGCTTCTTCTTCAGGTTCAAGAGTTTCTTTAGATGTTTCATTATTCTCATCCTCCACTAATTCAATCATGAGGAGTCGGCCCTTTTTGTAGTGATGTTCGCGGCTCCATGGTTCGTCGTAATACCAACACAACTCCTTGGCCTTCACAAAGCTTACCTCTTGTCAACTTTTTTAGTGCGGGAGCTTGGATGACAGTAGAGGGGGCAGTAGGCCTCAGCATGGCTAGTCGGGGAGTGACTCTTGTCCTTCATACCTCGTGGTTCAATCATTCTTCCCGGATACACGCAAAGGAATTCGACGCCATAAGTGTGTACGGTTGTCACGCCTTTACTACTCCTTGGATCTCTGGCTTTAGGCCCTCAATAAAAGTACCTAAAAGTTATTTCTCAAACCAATTCTTAGATTGGTTAGATAAATGCTTAAACCTTATTTGGTATTCTTGTATTATATAGGTTTGATGAATCTTTACCAATTGTCTATCGATGTTGTCGAAATCGATTGATCCGAAGCGGTTTAGTGGTCCTTCCTTGAATCACTGCTAAGAGAGTCCTCCATGGGTGTGTTCAAAGCAATTGAACTACTGAATAGCATCTCCCTCGAGGTGTATGGTAGCAATCTCCACCCATGTAGTATCGATGATTCGATAGAACAGAAAATAGTGCTTCGCGCACGAGATCCATCCAATCGGGTCTCCTTCTTCCCATCTTAGGAAGTCAACCTTCATGCATGGATTATTGGGATCAGAGGTGATGTGTCTATGCTCTTGAGGATTATCTCACCGATCTAAAGTCTCTCCATGGTGTGACTTCCTCGGGCTTGATGGTCGGCCCATGCTGAATTCTGTAAAAATTGATCGCATCTTCTCCTCCATGCGGCTTTCAAAGGTTTCAGACTTAAAGTTGATGGCCTCCTCTAATGCCATGGTGTTTGCCTCTAGATCTATAATATTGAGATTTCTCTTTTGTTGTCAAGTTAGTGGCATGAGAATTTTGGAGAAGGGGGTGGCTGGTTGGAAGGTGAATCGGTTTGTATAGAAGTAGGATATGGTTTAAGACTGATTTGGGTGGCTGTTTGGTTTCCATTTAGGGTAGGGTTTTGAAGGTTTTCTAGTAAGGATGGTAAGGTTTGGTGATGAGGAAAAGAGAGTCTAAAATCCCATAAAAAACAACACTCAAATCTGATAGAATTCGATGAAAAAAATGTTACGATATGCAGTCCTGCCGAACATATTTTATGTCGGAGAAACGATGACTTCTCAACGTAATTTCTAGAGGAAAGTTCAAGAAAATTATGCAAAAACCCTTGGTTTAAATGTTGGGAGTACCAGTAAAAAGTTTGGTAAAATTTTGGCATCATAACAGTAGGGAAATAGGGCAAAAGACGAAAGGTAGATCCTTCATCATAAAAATTCTAAAACTACGTGTTAGTGAGAGATTACATAAGAAAACTAGTTCTAGAAGGAAGTTTTTGAGAAATCAATCACAAAGGAAAGCCAAGTTGATCCTTGAAATTATGTAAAAATTTTGATCAAAAAGGATAAATAAAAGTTAAGTTTCAAGAGTCAATAATCGGCTAAAAATTTTGCAACATTTCACCTTCGCAACGATGATAACGTTTGCGATGGTAAAATTTTGTAGCAAGAAAACTTTTGGAAAAATCTTCACCTACATATAAGATAAAGGAATAACAGTAGCAAAGGTGTGGGCTTTGGAGGTTTTACCAGATTTATGTTGTTGACGCAAGGGACAACAGCATATTGATGGATCTACGACTTGGTGGGCGACGGTGGAGGCGACATCAAAAGCAATTATGGGAATTGCTTGGGAAGGTGGAGGCGGCTGAGATGGCTACAGGATAGTAGGAACATGGCTCTGATACCAAATGATAAGACCCTAAAAAGAGCCTTATAGATTTTGATCCTTGAGGGGGATCAACCCATGGAATGCTATAGGGGTTCCTCCCTCCTCGAGTCGGCACACGGCTGAAATAAATTTGATAATTACTTGATTCAAGAGGGGGGGGCTACATCTTTAAATAGGGATCAAAACCCTAACCTAAGGGGGTGCTTGCCTAAGTAGAATTACCCCTTTGCTCCTCCTATAGCTAACATACCTTAATAGGAACAAGGGGCGGTTAAGTGGCTCTATAGCTGACCTAATCAGGGGGAAACCTTAGTCGACCAACCCAGTAAGGGGTGTAACGGCTACTAAGCACTAAGGGCTCATATAAACCTTAGTCATACTCCTTTATAAGATAGGAGTGGCTTTATTACAATCTAATCGGATTTTTATTGACCAGTACTAAGAGAATTAGGACTCAACCCTGCTAGAGTCCTATCACATGGCCATCCCAAGGCGATCGGAACTCGACGCCATGGAGCATCAGAACTTTCTCTTCAGCATAGAAAGGATACATCCATAGGAGACTGAAGTGTGTAATATGTTCCGTACGTTGCTAGACCTTGAAGGGTGTAGTGAGAACTGTATTGGCGAAGAGTCATAATATAATAAGTGTCTTTACGGGGGCAGAATAAGACACAAGTTGTTCAGTAAGACGGAGTAGTCCAAAGGGGATAGTGGTATCCGAAACTTCCAATGGGAAGAATGCAAAGAGCAAAGTTGCTTCAACAAGACAGATATCCAGGAGCGATAGGTCATGGTTTTCCAAAGGGTGAATCATATGCAATGGACTGCACATGTTGAGGAAGAGTACCTCACGACAGTATCTTCACAAGGCTCAATGGATCGAGCGAGCAGTGAGAAGTCGTTGCAAGATCTCGAATGAAGTAATGCATTGGTGGATGCATTACGAGATCAAGTGAAGGAACGACTATGGCAACATCATACGAAGGCACACTTAGAGTTAATGTGGAAATCGAACTCAACAAAGGGCTGACCCATGGAATGGTAGGCATAAGGGCCATCATCAACTTAATGCAAATCGAGAGGCAGAGCAACTTGGGTGGAAATTAGTGAAGTATCCAAGCCACATGAAGGGAGTCGACGTGGAAGATAGAAACATAGAGCGAAAGCATGAAGCTTTCCTTCGACATAGATCAAGGACATGAACTCTTGTAGAGACAAGAGTGAGATTATGTCATTCTATGGGTTTTTCATTCTGATGGGGCAGACTCATTTTGCATGGTACCAAAGACGAAGAGAGCTTCGAGGCATATGCACCTTATCTTAGAAAAGTATTTGACAAAGGAACTAAGGTGATTCAACTTGCAAAGGCAAAGTTGAAATCAGAAGACCATAGCACAGGACAAGAGAACACAAAGGTAGGTACTCTTAAAGAATATGTCATTGTGTTGCTATTCGAGTTGTCATGAAGGAAGTGGTACATAGCGGAGATTATGCTGGTGGGGGAAAGAGGCCCAAGATCCAGACAATGGTGCACCAATTTAACGAAGTTTGGGGACTTTGAGAGCTACTAGGCAATGGACTGTCCTAGAGCTATGCTTCATCCGAGTATGACCCGAGAATGGGTCGGCGAAGGTGAATTGCCAAGGGAGTGAACAAAAATCAGAAATGGCAGAGGCCCTACGATGTGCTGGCAAAGGCCACACATGGAGAGATCATAGTCCGAGTTCATTACATAAGAATCTGAATGCAATGGAGATGTCACCAGGAGGCGACATGGTGCAGCGGATCATGGTGGAATAATTCGTGATAATACAACACATGCGGAAATGTCCTGTGAGTGATGCGATCATGCAGAGATATCATCAAGAGCTACTGGGAGCTCCACTTCGATGAATAATACAACAGAAAAAAGGGCTATGGATTCAAGGAGTGAATGTCATGGTACCGCAGCGACAGGTCTTCCATGTGTACGCATCGAATCTTATGTTGGATGAAAGCTTTGGTTATCAGCATATGGGGGTTGTGTACTACCGAGGGAGAATTCTGAGTGCAAGTACCAGAGAGTCCCATAGAGAGGACTTGATCATATAGAGGTATGATCGGAGCAACTAGAGAGACTACTTCAGTGCTTATATTCGCTTAAAGGAGCCCGATAAATCAGAGGACAAGGCCGAGTAAGCGAATGTTGTTACTAAGGAAGCTAAAGAGAACATAATCAGCACGAGCCCTGCAACAAGATGGCAGCAACCATGCATGGGAGTTGCAGTCTGTCTATCCATTGACCAAGGAGAACTACTTGGAGAACATAGAGGTGTTGCAGTAGGTGGTCAAAAGAGGCGAGAAAGTGACGACGAGTCCAATGGGGATCAACTACCCAAAAAACAAAGCGTCGATTAGAAAGGAGATGGACTCAGAGGAGTGCCATAGTGCCACAGAGGTGGATCTACCGATGGCAAGAAAGGGATGTAGATATTAGTCAACGAATAGTAGGACCATTAGCTTGGGAGTGCCATGGTACCGCAAAGGCAGGACTTTCATGGAGGCATCGATCCCTTGCTCTCATAGACGGAGAGCATTGGTCGCAAAAGGAATCGAGGAAGTGGAGAATGCAAGCAAACTCCAAGTACCAAGACAGGGTAGAAGGGCAGAGGCCAAAGAACTTCATAAGACTGGTGTCAATGGGCTTCTCATCAAGATAGTCGAAAATGAGGGACTTCGGATTGATGTAGAAGTACTCGACCAAGGAACAAAGTAAGCAGTATGCGATGTTGTACCTTTTCTACTAAGAGGAGTTGGCGGCAAAGATGATGAAAAAGATGGTATGATATCAGATGTGACCAGAATTGTCAAGGACTTACTCCAAGTTGGGGGACTCCAAGTTGAGATAAACTTTTTGCTCTTTTCGAGTAAAACTTCTTGCATTTCAGAAGTTCAATGGCAATGGGAAGGCGAATCACAGTAGCTAACTCAATGCAAGGAGTGCGAATACTTCAAGTGCTTCAGAAGTGTGAGCAAAGAGTGAATGAATACTAGTAACCAGATTAATGCATAAAGTATAACCTCGAGGAGACAAACGAAATCGAGTAACCTTTGCCTTCTCACTCTTAAGAGAATGGGTGAAGTCGAGTATCACAGCTTTCTTACTTATCCAGTAGAAGAGATTTGTACAAGTTCAATGATCCTTTGAAGAAAGCTTATAGAAGACAATGGGTCAAATCCTTACCATTAATGATCAGTACTACTGAGATTAGATTGTCCGCTTCATTTTCCAATTAAATACCAATTGAAAGGGGGACTAATGTGAACCTACTTGAAAGTGACAACTAAAAGTGAAAAAAAAAATTAATAAGCAAATATCATGGAGGAAGGACCTCAAAAATTTTAAATTTTGCAAGGCGATGCTCATTAAAGCTTCAAGAAGCATTTATCCAATTTAAGTAACATGAGACCGCTTGCAACTCTGGTGCATAACAAGAAAAGTCTTTTTCCTTCACTAGAAAGATTCGTAGAAATTGAGAAGGATCAGCACAGCTCAACCAACCCCACACCAGAGTTAGTCACTAGCGAGTTGAAACAGTATAACGGATCGAAGTTCGACTACTTAACAATAACAGTGAAAAGCAATTGAGAGCCAAGAAGCGTGTTGCAACTTAGAGCAGAAGATTGAAGATTCAACGAAAGACGAGAAGATGTAGCATCTACAACGGTATCGACGAGGGCGTCGAAAGAATAAGTGAGGGAGAATGTCATAGACAAAAATGTAAACAAGGTGTTCGATGAAATGCTCATGTTTGTCTGTGTCCTTCGATTTGTGCATATACCTTGTATAACAAGTAGCAGGCTTGTAGTAAGCTTGATAACCTTAGTTTGATTTGCTTTGTGACTGATTTTGACTTGTAAATACGAGTGTGTCTTGTAAGCACTTGTGGAGACTTCAGTCTGTAATGAGTTATTATCCTTTGTGTATAACTGTTCAGAACTTGTAAAGTCCATAATTGTAATTTGCATTGGCTATATAAAGTATTTGCTAAAGTTGTTGCTTGTGGATCCCGTGGGAAGTGCTTCCTCTAACCTGTTTTCTCTTTTGTAGATCCTAAGGAACCCTAAGAGGTTTCAGGGAAGCTGGCCTATGCATACGGACTCACAAGAGTGTCACATGACTTAGGCAAAACCAGCTAAGTCGGACAATACGAGAGGTATTCCCAAGTAGACATACTAGATGAACTTATGTTGAACAATACGAGAGGCACAATGGACTAGACATGTCGAAGGAACTCATGTTAGACGAACTAAACATACCGCCAAGTCGACAATAAATCAAATAGATATAAGCTTGACATGTCGGATGAACTAGACGTCGCACTTCGTACTACTCTAGTAAAAGCCTCGAAGCACGCCTTTAGGAGGAAACAAATAATAGAGAATTTACTATCAATTAATCGATATTTAATATATAAGCATCACACGATGCCTATAATAGATGAAAAAAATGAATGTCATCCTCCACCTATTTACCGAGATAAGGATCAATGGCAAATGATTAGATTACCTCCTTCCAAAATATTTCATGAAATATTTTCTCTTCACAACTAGATATAAATATTTATCTTCAATATAATAAAAAGAAAGTTTATCTTTTTTATCACTTACAATCATACTTATATAACGCATGTTATTAACTTAAACATCGGAATGACCAGAAAACTTCTTTCAATCTTAATACAATTGATACCTCGAAAGCTCAATGTTTCGTACCTCGAACAATTCTATTCATATGAATCTATACCACGTCGAGTTGAGCAAGACATCAACAACTTATTCCCTCATAAAAAAATCATATAAAAAAATTATTCAAAATTTTTTCTTTTACAAAATTTCATCACCATCATGTTTTTCATAAAATGATAATTAGTTAAAAGTTTATAATTTTAAATTGATACAATAAAAATCATGTTAATATTTTTAAATCTAATAAATGTTATAAGAAGTAGAAATTATAATTTTTCTAAATGATGTAATAAAAAACATACAAATCTATCTCTTTCAATAAATTGTACCGTAATCAAAATTATACATTATTGAAATGCTATAATAAGATGATTTGAACCTTTCACTTATATTTTAAAGATTATACAGATAAAGAAGACTTTTCTAACGACTCAATATGTTGTTTATTCGAAAGTTTATATTTTGAAATAGTCTATTAAGAGTCCTACTAACTTTTATTTTTTTTTATAATCATCTGATATATGCTTTCGAAGAATTAACTAACTTATCTGGTAATTATCACAAGATACACTAGCTTTACCACTTAGTTTTTTTCTAATAATTTAATATCTATATTACTAAGATCATAATATATTATTAAATTAAATTTTAATTTATAAAAAATATTTTACAAAAAATTACTATTATTTTCTAAAAGATAAAAAAACACTTCTGACTTTTAGTTAAAAGTCCTTCACGTCTGAATTTTTTTTTTTAGAATGAGTCGATAGACCAGATTATCGAAATTTAACTAAATTACATTCAATTACAGAACCTGCACAAACGAGCGGCATTCCTAGACTTCTGTCCATCGCACCTATCCCGGTCACCAAAATGTTCTCTTTACGCATCCGCTCCACTTCCTCATCTCAATCACAAATGAAAATAACAGGATGATGGATAGGAAGATCAAAAATCTCATCTTAACGATCTCAAACCCCAGAGAAAAGAAGAAAAAAAATTGAAGATTTTAAATCAAATCTATCAAACAAAACGCCCCCTACCCCCAAAAATAAAAGACGACGAAGAAGAGCGGTTACTGGAGAACGCTGGAGGACAGAACACTACAAATAATGTACGGCGAGCTACTAATGAAACGCCTTCACGAGAGATAGAGAATGCGCTATCAGCGAAACTGCCGGTGGTTGGTATTGGCCTCCCATGAATCAGATAAGCACCAAAATCAAGTTTATCTGGGATTAATGAAGGCCGCCTCTCTTCTGTGCGTGTGGATCTAATCTCTAATCGAGAATCGAAGAAGAAATCAGGCTGAGGGGAAAAGTAGAAACCCTAATCGACCAGTTGCCTGGAGAGAGAGAGAGAGAGAAAAGCAATCGGGTCAAATAGGAAAACTAGCAACCCTAACCCACCGACTGCCGGCCTCAGCTACACACGTATATATAGGGAAGAGGCATGTCAATCATAGGCGATCTGCGTGTGATGGACGGCTCTGATGGCGAAGGAAGTAATCAGCCAAACGGGTGCTCTCTAAGTGACTTTGTCTACGCCGATGATATTTGTGCTTTTCTTCCCTTTTTTTTTTTTTTCATATATATACCTGAACGGGGAATGGACTTTCTGTGCACCCATCAGCCCTAAAATTTTTCGGAGACCGATGGTTCGCACCAATCCCATCGGCAGAACTAAATAGGACTTTCTTTGCACCCACTTATATGTGTTGGACTCGACATCAATTGAAATTTTTTGGGGATGTTTACTCCTACAAAAGCCATGAATTAAGATTACTCGCATGTAATTTAAGGGCATTTCTAATGGAACCAGTGACTTGCTTCTCCACGGTAATTATTTTTCTGAACTGTGTGACGGAAATAATATCTTTTGTTTGTTCACCATCTTCTTAAACAAGATGAATTATATAATACAAATTTCTCTATATGAGATTGTGTACATTAATCCTCTTCAAACCCTGTATGAACGGGAGACTGGATGTACCCTTTTATATATATTTTTTTCTTATAAGATCTAACCAAAATAAAAAATCAACCCTCTCTTCAAGAATCGAAGTAATCTGCCACTCGCCGCTTCAAATATGCTGAAGGAATCATCATCTGATCAGAAGTTGATATATAAAGCCAACTTGAAAGAGAAGCCATTTCCTGATAGCTATTTTACCATTACAACGCTTGCAACATTACTAACTCCACATTATCTGAAACGAGCTAGGAAGAGAGGACCCCCTCTGCCCCACATCCAGATGACAATGTTATCAATCAAAGATCAAGAACTGAAGAACAAATAAATAAAATCCGCATGAGAATAATAAACGGATCAGATACTAGTAATCCGAGTTAGCTCTCTGATCGTGCAAGCTCGATATCGGACGTAGCAACACCGCTGTCTTTCCCCAAAAGCCTTTCGACCCCCCCATCCAACTTGCTATCTACCCTGATGTCTGGAGATACTTTTGCCTTCTTCTCATGTTCCATGGCCCAACTGTAAACCACCATGCCGACCACCGCAAGCAACATTCCTAGTATGTTCTTCAGGGTCAAAGCTGAATCAAACAGTAGCCATCCCAAAACTAACACGCACACTGTTTTCATGTGACCTAAGACTTGGAATGATGTGGCAGAGAACCGACCGATGCAGAGGTATTGGCTCGTATTGCAGAAGACAGCGAGGATACAGGAGAGAAGTATGAATGACTGCACAACGGTAAAACCAAACACTTTCTATCAGGAAAAGTAGAAAATTACTTAAGATGGAGCTGAATGGAAAACACACATGCATGTTCCATTTAAATACAATCTGTAACTGCCATCCAAATTTGTAAATCCAGTCAGAAGAGAAGAATTCTCATAGCCTCATCAAAGCTTGTATTAGTTGTATAAAACATAGGGAAGCTATTTACAATCATCGATTTAAAAAAAAATCCTACAATAGAGTTTATAGAGATCTATTATGATATGTTTTAGAATTGTATCTAAGAATTATTTTTCTTTTTTTTGAAATATGACATTTCATTAGCCTCTCATTGGAGGGTTATCCAAAAAAACTTGCAAAAATGAGGAAGCATCAGCTCCCAATAAAATATATATAGCAAGAATCATCTTGACATGATAAAAGATATATATATATATATATATATATATATATATATATATATATATATATATATATATGTATATGATAATCACTAATTTTAGGACTGTAAGAGGTGTATCTAACAAATTTTCTAGAATTAGATAGTCGCTTCAAGTATCCGCTTTAATTTCTTACACTTTTTACATCAATAATAAAAGAACCTACCAGCCATATCCTCATGGTATATGTTGTTTACTGACAATATTACACTGATTGATGAGATGTCAACTACAATTAACTCTAAATTTTGAATTCCGAAAACAACTTTTAGAAGCTAAATATTTTAGATTACATGACACTATGATTGAATATATGAAACATAATTTTAGCAAATCTAAGAAAAAAACTGAGGTTATTTCAGACACAGGTTCAGATGTTATTAATCTGATCCAACTCTATTAATTGGATATGGCTCAAACTGACCTATTGCAATCACCACCTGAAATGTAAAGTTAATAGCAAGAAACAAATTCGACCAATCTTGCTATAAAATGTATTTAAAGGTTTTATAACTTACAGTTGCTCCCATAGAGTAGTGGTAAGTTAAGAGTGAGTGACCATTTAGATAGTAGTCTGCGAACGGACCAAATAGAAGAAGAGAGATGGCCTGGATTGGTGCAGTTTTGCTTAGAAGTTCAAAAGAACCAATGTCATACTTTTTCTGAAAAGACCCGATAGTCTGAAATAATAAAAGCAACAACATTAATTCATCTACCAACAGCGCAATAGGGGGGGTGTCTACTTTTTGGTGAACCATAAATTAAAGCATTAATCAATCATTAAAGAACAATAAATGATATATAGCCAACAACAAATTCATAGGCAAAGAAGAAAGTTAAGAATATTAGGCAGCTCAGCCTTCTTTCTGATTGAGTCTACATAATTAGGCAGCTCAGCACATCTGCCCGCATAATATATGTTGTCGTAATGTGTGGTTGATAGGACTCCAGCAGGGTTGAGTCCTAATCTCCCTAGAATTAGTTAATAAAACCCTACTAGATTGTAATAAAGTCACTCCTATCTTATAAAGGAGTATGGCTAGAGTTTAGATTAGCCCTTAGGGTTTAGTAGCCACTGCCCCCCTTACTGGGTTGGTAGGCTGGGGTTTCCCCCTACTTAGGTCGGTTATAGAGCCAACCTAACCGCCACCTGTTCCCTCTAAGGCAGGTAGGCTATAGAAAGGGCAAAAAGATAATTTTAGTTAGGCAAGCACCCCCTAGGGCTAGGGTTTAGAGTCCTATATAAGCATGTAGCCTCCACCTCTTTTTATTAAGCAATTATCAATTTTATTTCAGCCTTGTGCCGAGTCTAGGAGGGAGGAATCCCTACAGCATTCTAAGTGTTGATCCCCCTCAAAGATCAAAATCTATAGAGCTCCTTCCGGGGTTCTATCAGTGGTCTAGTTGGAGCATTATGTTGTATGCATTGTGGAATGCTTACTTCCTTCTGCATATGGTTACACCAAGACCTATATTTTAAACATCCCCAAACCCTCTTCTACTGCCTTAAAACTTGTCTAAATATCATCTTAGTCTACCTAGTATTATCCCCATTAACCCCTGCAAATTGTACCCTCAAACAAGACCAACTAGCACCTTGTAGGTCAGTTAGACATGCCCAACTGCAGATATTTCGCTCATTTAAGTGGTTGCTTCCGAACTAATTCCTCTGCGAACTCATACATGATCAGCAATATAGATCGTAAATATTTCACCTGTACTAGAGGTTTGTGATATTATTTGAGTCCCTAAGTCCATCAAGTTAGATTAGCAAAAGTTTAATATGAAGGAAATGATACACTAGTATACGAGCATGCTATTAGACAAATACAGTATAGTTGGTATACTGAAGTATACTGGGATATGATAGATAATACCGACCACTATTTTCTATCAAAGTGATTGCTGATGATAGTAAGATCAGAAACAAGCTAAACTAATGAAGTTCATGTTGTTTTCTGATCAGAGCAATGAATGCCGTCTTTTATTTACAGTTCATGTAAAAATGTGTAGCTTATAAAAGGCATAATGAGGAACGAATAATAAAAAAGAAGCAACAGAAAGGATAGCATAGTCATTTTTTGAAGTAAAACCTAGCCCTCAATTAGTTCTAGTTAAAAGTATGCTTATGCACAGAAAATGAGAACATTTGCATACAAATTGACATACTGTGAAAGAATCTAACATATTTGTAACTCCAAAGTGATATATGCAAAGTTTTATACATGTCAAAAGAAGAAAATCTATGCAGGTGACCCATAACATAACATCTTGGTAACCACAAACTAGAGAATCAGAATGAAAAAAAGGAATTTCATTTTGTTTGAAACAGGTTAAAAACGAAAATAGTAGTACAACTACTTGACCAGAGAACAGAGGCATAATGCTGTGGGGCTGCTGCAACAACGAGAAACAAGGTAGAAGAAATGGAAAGTAAAAGCTATAACCAACGAGAAACAAGGTAGAAGAAATGGAAATGTCAGGAAAAAACAGAAGAAAGATAATTAGGAGGTTTAGAAGTCACGATGTCTCTTTATTTATCCCATGAAAATTACCAGTAGTGCCTAAGCAATAGCACAGTTTCTTCTTAAGCAAAAAGTGATCTACTAATATTATGGCTCAAATAGGACTCTTTAAGAGTGCACACCCAAATAATCAGCATGCCAACATATTAATGATGAGGAAACAATCGACTTATCCCTGGAATATAAGACAAAGCAAACACAAAGTACTTTCATGATGTGACCCAAACAACATAAGGGTTAGTGTGTGGAGACTTTCAACCAAGGAAGAGATCATACAGGATTCTAGTAACCGAGGAAGACATGCTACAAGATTCTGTTACATCTAAAATCAGAATCCATAACTAGATAAGAATGCTGTAGCTAATAAAAAAAGCATCTTCTGTAGTAATCATCAAGTTGGATAACAGAAGTTGGTGTATATACATAAATGACACTGGAAATTGGTTCACTTTGGGAAATAAACCATGTGAAGTAACTTCATGAAAAGCAGGTTTTCAATAATAAATTAGTTAGGAATTTGGCTATCCAATCTTAGATGATTTTAGAAATATAAATGAAAAAAATCATATGAATTATTCCAAAAGAAAAGTTAAGATGCTCACTATTTGCTGCAAGGATGTGCAGAATACCGCTACACATGCACAGAGTAAGCCCTTTGCTTTGATCTCGACATCAGTTACTGTGCAGATACCGACACCCAAGGCCACAGCTGTAACAGCCATTAACACCCTAGACGAGTAATGTTTACTATGCAAGAAATATTCCATCAAGCAAACAACTGGTATTATGCTCAACTTGGATATCTGCATTTTTCACAAGAAAGATCAATCTGAGACAGTTACATATCAGGGCCCGTAAATAATTGCTTATTTTTTTCAGCCATAAAACAATGGACCTGATAAAATCCAACTGAGTTTAACATGAGGCTAAGGTTCATCCCGGTGATTGACATATTAGCAACAACGGAAAACCATAAGAGCTCCCAAAGAGGAACATGCTTGGAGACTGATAAGCCAGTTGCATTTGAAATCCAACCAACAAGGGCCGTCATGGTAAAGTGGAATCCAGTTAGTGTCGTCGCTGCAGAATTTTAGTTTTCATAAGTATAGTCAATTAAGAAATAGCATCAGGAAATTAATACCAAATGGTGCAAAAATGATGGGGCTTTTCAAATTGGTAAGTTGAACTCTTAGTTTCCACCATCAGAGGAACAAAAACTTGATTTACCATGTCACTTTACTATATCAAGCACTCATACCACGGTAGTGTTATAAAACCACAATAATCTAAAATTTTCCAAACACTAAAACCTACCAGTGGACGCTTCACTTCTACGGCTTACCAAAAGAACGAATCAAATTTCACAATAATCTTAACATCATTCACTTTCCGACTATTAATAATTAAATCTGAAGAATGGCGTACATCTGAAGTAAATTCAACTCACTAAATCCGGCTAATAGCTCACTAGGATATTCGACGACCCAAAATTCCAAATTTTAAACAGAAAACAACCATGATAGGTTCGATGTTTTCATTTCTGAGTCAAAGATCAAATCTTTATACTTCAATTTCAATTGCAACACGACGCAAGCTCATGTTTATGTCTCTAATACTCAAATCTGTCCGCTCTTTTCCCCAAAAACCCATCAACAGAACAACTTCCTTTCTTCTTTTGACACAAGGATCGAAATTGTAGCACTTAAAAGTTCCAATTCCGGGCGGGGAGAACGGACGATGAGAGGCAGGTGAGCAGAGCGGGAGTACCGAAGGAGAATCCGTAGCCACTGTTAGACATGAGCTGCTTGTTGGCCATGATAAGGCCGACGGCGCTGACCACGTTCATCGCCCACGCCCCCGCATCCGACACCATCGGCTTCTTCTTCTCCCCGTCCATCGCTAACCCCCGATTCCCTTCCCAGTGAGGAGGACAACAAGAACGCTTTCGTGAGAGAGGGGAAGAGGAAGCGAAGGCACAGCGACGCGGTGAACACTTGAACAGCTTCTCAAGAATTTTCCGTTCTTATAGAGAGGAAAGGGTAAGAAACAACACGAAAAATTACGGACCCTCGCCTCCACTCGTACCTTAAATCATAGATCCATTGAGACGCGACTCGTCCTTCCAACCCCGCAGCGAACGCTGATCTAGTAAGACTAAGGGCAATTTCATCGGGGAGTGGGAGTGGGGGGGGGAGATTTGCTGTCTGATCACCCAGCAAATTCTAGGAAGTATCAACAAATGTAAAACAGATCGTAATTGCTAATACTGAAGTCTTAACATCCAATCCTACTCTCATTATTCATCATTTTGTAAAAATAGGAAAATTGACCTTTTTTTCTCATTGGTCATGCTGTCCCTGTCTGGCTTCGCACACCTAAACCGTGAGGCCCCGTCATGCGGAACGTCATTTGGAGTGACGTTGAACCCTGTCAGCCGTAACACAGCTGATGTCAACTCACCAACACCTGCAAGTCTGTCGTCAAGTTTAACGGTCCCTTTTATTTGCCTTCATTGTTTTATGAATATATATATATATATATATATGATGGATTTAAATGATGTGCAATAAACGAACGAATGTATATAGCATGCGGCATCGTCGTAATAATTTCAGAGATCGATTTTTTATTTGACGAGTGAAATCTGATGATATTGTTATTTCAAATGTATAGGAATTAATACAAAATCGAGCAATATCATAATATCAGACAATTAATATCATAATATCCTTCGTTGGGCGTCATAATGCCAATCATAGCCGTGGGTTGCTTTATTCCTTGTGGAGAACCGTCGCAGCTTGCTTTGAGATCCGTAATTATAATATTCATATGGTAGAGGACCGTTTTTTTTTTTTTTCTCTTTTCATTATGTTAAAGAGGATATCTTTTTCTTTTTTACTGGGAAACGATCAAAAACCGAGCTGTTGAAGAGTCACTGCAGTGTGTGGGATCTGATCTATCATGTATTCGAGAGTACGACTGTCAACGGTGGATGCTTACTGGTTTACCAAAGAAGACGGAGGATTTCTTTTTTCTGAAAAATAAATGTCGGTAAAAAGATCATTAAATTATTTTTTAGAGAAAAAATAATTATTAGTCGGAAGGTGATTAGTGAACTTTGTACGACAATACTTCTTACTTCAAATGATGATTATTTCCTCACACAACAACATTACATGAGAGATGATACGATAAATAATAAAATATCTACCAACACATGTACTTCATTTTTTTAATTACTATTATTAGGAATATTGCTATTTTTGCACCATCATTCATAGAAAAAAATTATGACACTGTTATTAAGATAATCGTGTTTTATAGATTTGAATGTTGGTGGATTAAAGAATATTGTATATACATTTTATGTCATCAAGATAAAATATTTAAGGATAGGTGGATTTAGTAAGAAAGAGGAGATACAACAAAAATTTATTGACTTAAGGAAGGATAATACTTTCTATTAGAATGACTAAAAGAGCTATATATAACTAAATATTCATCCTGTATCAATAATATTCCCAATCATTATTCTCGTCCTTTTTGGGGTTTTGAGATATTCATCCTGTAATATCCTTTATTTTTTTATTTTTATAATATATATAACTTTCATTATTAATATCATGAATATCATAACAAATTAAAAAAATTATTTTCTCCTCTAGATCTTTAGTAATTTTCAAATGATTATCCTAATATTTTTATTGATTGAGGTATTGTGATTTAGATGACTTTTATTTTTTAAATGAAAAGAGTGCAATATCTTTTATTTTATAATTATTTATGATTTTCATAATTTTTATTATTTTAATAGTATAATTAATTTAATAATTTTAATTAAAAATAAAAAATTATGAATATCATAAATAATTCGAAAATGAAGGATATTTTACATCCCTTAGGGTTGGAAAATATTATATCTGCCCTTAATGTTAATATAGCACATATGTGTCATCAAAGCTATATAATATTCATAGCTTAGTAGAATGTTTATTTTCTCTCTTTCATTTTTCTGTTTTGTGGACAAATGCTCAACATCATGTTTAAACCCTTACAAATGAGGGTGATATAGATAATACTTAAATAAAGACCAAAAGCTTTATTATACAAAGCGAAGGATTGGAAGGACCACATCATTTTGCATAGAATTAAAGAAAACCATTGACACACAAAATTATGTGAAGCATATGACAAATAAATAAAAAACAGTTGGTGGCTATAGGATTAGTCAATTATTAAGATAGAGATGGACTACCAGCTAGCATTGACTGATGCATGACATATTGTTCTAGTTCACATGCATATGTAGAAGTTTCATTACCCAACCACTTTGGCTTTGTTATATAAAACAAGCATTTGTCTCACAGCAATATATTCTCTTTTTTTTTTGTATAATAGTGATGTTTTTAACACTCTGAAGATGACATGATAGTGATTTAAAATTTAATATGATACCAGATTGAAAAATATTATCAATCAATTTCATGCATTCAGCTTAATAAGAGGTACAGCACCTCATTCCATCTTGGATAATTTAATTTTAGTGTTATTTTAATGTATTGGTTTGCATTTAATCTAGTAGCGATAACAACTTTAAGTTATTATACCTTAAAATTTTAAGCCTTCAGCAAAATTTATTTTAGAGTTTAAACATCCAAAATATAGATTCCTAAGCAAGTTTTTCAGTCATTGAAACCTTGATCACATGTTTGAATTAAGGAATCCATAGCTAAGGTTAAGATGATAAAAACCTTTGTTTAAACTCTCACATGCTACATACATTTCATTAGTGTTGACATGGAGGCTTCCTTTCATGGTCTTGCTTGTACAACTTTGTGCTCCAAAAATAATGTGAAAACACACCTTCAAATTTGTGGGATACTGTCCTATAAATGAATGATGATGCTTTCTACTCGAAGAATTATTAATTAGTCTTATCTAATTTAAAGAGTCAATACATATTAAATAGTATCTTTTTATAGGATTTAGTTAGGATTTAGACATAGTATTAGAGTTAATTTCTCTTTTAAGAGATATTATCTTTTTTTTACTATGAAACGATAGCTTCTTTTTTATTCCTTGTCCCTTTTATTTCTCTTTTAAGAGAGATTATTTTTTCTTACTGTCAAACAATAACCTCTTGCTAATGATCGAGACCTCGGCGACACTATCGATGGCTCCACTCCAGCTCTTTACTGTCGATGTCGATTCCTCTCCTCTATCAGTGGTAACCCTATGAAGTCTAACGATCCAGGTGATCATCCATCTAGCGGCACCAACTTCTCAACGAGATCGACATCATCCTCAGATCTTCACCGCGATCGATAACAAAACAAACTTCTTCATTTATATTTATTGACATCGATATAACATCAATGTCCTTAGTTTAATATCATCGTTTTTACCGTAGCTCAATCTATAAATAAATAAGAGATGAATAAATTTTTTATTTATACTTACTATTTCAACAACCTCCGCTTGTCTCTCAAGACTCTCATTAATCAGTCTAATCCTACATTATTTGACTGAAAAATAAGTACCCTCTTTAGACCAGTGCAGTGATGCATTATTATAGAGATACCACAGTTAATGGTGATTGACATGTGAAGGTGATGGGTAGTTTGATGTGTTTGTCAAGAATGGGTTCTTCTCGTATGTTGTGATCACTGTTAATTTTTTATAGACTAAACAAATCCACAAGATCTTCTTTTGTTGAAGTTAGAACACAAGCATAAGAACAAATAAATCTAATTAAAATACCAAAAAAGAAAAAAAATGATAAGAGCAGTCCAAAATAGTAATCGTCGTTCGAAGGTGAAATCCTTTTATTATCAAAATCTTCACCTTCAAATTGAGTGTGCAGATGATCTTTAGAACTCAAACTGGCTTTCATGTGGATATATTAAATACGAGTGCCCACCATAACGTGTTACAATATGCAATTAGAATATAATATTTAACCTTCGTTTCCAGATCTATATAACAAAGAACAAATTAACAATTGATTGTTCCAATAATGTTTCAGATATCGACACGAATCCTCAATATAATAAACAATATAAGCATTCAAATCTAAATTTGATCTAATCTGATTAAAATCGAGCTCAAGCTTAGTCTAGTTTGAGGATTGATTAGCTTGAACAAATCGTGTCAAAGAAATATATAGTCCAAGTCATGCCGTGAATAGTTGACCTTTGAATCATTCCACTTTCAAGTAGGACACTTTTGTCTTTTAAGAAGCTACAAAGAGTTTCTCAGCAATAACAAATGGCATCTTCCACGTTAAGAGTCAAAATACCGGTAATAATTATTTTTGTCAAAATACCGAGCTTGACTCATCCCAAATAGGATTTAAAGATATATGAACATATTTAAGTGGGTCGAAGAAATTTCATTACCCAAAAAAGAACATCATATTATCAGCCCTGTCTCACACTATAATGACAAAGATAAAAAAAAAAATTGTCTGGATTCAATTACGTTAAATTAAAATTAATTTAGACTCACATCGAAACCGGTCTAATGGATGGAATGGCAAAGCTGGAGGCTTCAAGAAGCTTTGTGATACGCGTAAGGAGTTAATGATGCAATTTATTTTTTTCTTTTTCCTTCCATATTTTGTGCAGCTTCGCCGTCGTCTACCTTCGGCACTTGTGTGGAGCTCACTGCATCGTTGACTTCGTTCCTTGGCAAAGAAGGTAACAGTTCTTCTCCCAGGGGCTCCAATTCCGCTTCTGGATTCCCCTCCTCGATCGAAGCCCATCATCGTTCCTCTTCCCCCTCTTTGTTTTCTGGTATTTCTGATTCCCCTTTTGAGCTCCTTCCCTTCTTGTTCCCCTTGTATCTTCTCTCTCTCTCTCTTCCTAGATTTCTCTGGCTTCACCAAGATTAGAAAGTTTCTATCTTCTAACTTGTTAAAAAGCAGCCTACATATTCCGGTTGGTGTTTCTTCTGATTCCCTCTCCAAAAAGTTCAAGTATCTATTTACCTTTTTCTTTAATTCCTCTTCTTGAGAATATTCTTTTTCTTTTTTTTCTTCATATTTTTCTGTAAATTTTCGCTTTATTGTGCCTTAAGATTGGATTCTTTTCTCGAATTTTGGGTCATTTCATCTGTAAAAATCTCTCCTTTTGAGCCCTGTTGTTCGATTAATCCTTGATGGGTGGTCAGCTCAGCAAGAGGCCCAGTATGCGGCCGGACCGCCAGGTCAACGGCGGCGGCGCAGCCCACTCGAGTGCTGCCCAGACGGGGTTTCAGCAGTACACGGCGGAGCTGAGCTCCTACGAGGAGGCGTGCCGCCTCTACCCTGAGCTCCAGTCTTTCGATGCCACCTTGCAGAAGCGCACAAGCCACGCCATCGACACGCTCGCCCAAGGCGTCGAGCTCGGCTCCCTCTCTTTCGACACCCTCAGGAATATCACCGACGGCATCATCGAGACGAACCAGCAGGTGGTCCATTTCCTGCTGGAATGCAAGAAGGACATCTGGAAGAACCCCGAGCTCTTCGACCTCGTCGACGACTACTTCAACTGCAGCATCCAGACCCTCGACTACTGTACCGAGCTCGAAAAGTGCCTCAAGAAAGCTCGCGGCAGCCAATTGATCATCCACTTCGCTCTCCAGCGCTTCGAGGAGGAGGATGAAGAGGAATCCAGGGAAGATGCCAAGACGAAGTACATTGAAACCCTGAAGAAATTGAGGCAATTCAAGGCAGCTGGTAATCCGTTCAACGAAGAGTTCTCTCAGGTCTTCCGCTCCGTTTACACTATGCAGCAGTTAATGCTCGAGAAGCTGCTGCTGAGAAAGAGGAAGCTCGACAGGAAGCTGAAGTCCGTGAAAGCATGGAGGAAAGTATCGAACATGATCTTCGTGGCAGCTCTTGCAGCATTCATTATATGCTCGATCGTGGCAGCTGCCATAGCAGCACCACCTGTTGCCGCTGCCTTGGCCGCGGCATCTGCAATTCCCATCGGTTCGCTGGGCAAGTGGGTCGGTTCAGTGCTAAAGCGATACCAAGATGCTTTGGCGGAGGAGAAGGAGCTGCTTATTTGGATGCACATCGGTACCTGCGTCGCTCTAAAAGACTTGGATACCCTGCGGTTGCTCGTCGACAAGTTGGAAATCCATTTCAATTCGCTGCTGGAGAATGCAGATTTTGCCCACAGGGACGAGGAGGCAGTGAAGTTTGCAGTGGAGGAGCTCAAGAAACAAATGGAATTGTTCATGAACAACATCGATGATTTGGGGAAGCAAGTTGATCAGTGCAGCAGGTATATCAGGAAGGCAAGGACAGCGGTTTTGCAGAGAATCATGATGCACCCACACCCACGATAGAGAAGACGACTCGAATACCAATTGTGAAACCTCTTTTATCTTCTGCCATCACTGCAATCTACAAACCATTTGATGTAGGAGAACCATTTCATCTACTATGTAATGGCTTTGCTGTTCTCCCAGGGCATCATTATTCACTGCAATACGTCTGTGACGACTAGCGTTGCTGCGAATAATAACAGGGAATTCGATGGTGCTTTTTTTTTTTTTTTTTGCAATACTAATGTTATTTTCAGAAAAGCTCATCGCTGGAAAAGGATCCATGACATGATGAGGACACACGATCATACATTTATGCTAATATTCTGCAGGTCGATTTATTTTCCTACAGTCAGTATTCACGAGGCAAAGAACAAGTTTAGCTTGCGGCAGGGAGTCCCTCAAGTATCATAAACTTGGATGGTATACTTGGAAAAGAAGCTTCTTTCTGAACTGTTTAATCTGCACTTTCGTCTACTATTTGGCCTCACCGTGATCGACATTGTTCAGCTGCTGTGCGAGAGAGAGCCAATTGCAACTAAGAACATTGACCAAGACAGCATCAACAGAGCATCGTGAGCAACGAATCATGTGGTGCCACATAGATAATGATAGGGTGATTATGGATAATAAAGCATATATATATATATATATATATATATATATATATATATATTATCATAATCAAGAATCACTAGCGTATTACATAAATTTTTTACTCACAAAAGATAATAAGTGGTTTTGAATACAGAATTTGAGCTCATGATATTACGAGAATCTTTACTAGTTAAACTAGTCAGTATCTTAACTGGGTTTATATAAAACATAAATATTTATAATCACTGTAAATGTTACATAATTGTCTATTCAGATCAATCTCCAATCAGATTAAAAAAAAATCTTAATCCAGTTTAACCGAATAAATTAAGTCAAAAAATAATTTAATTTTCTACTTCCACAGCATGAAAGCGTTGACATTAACTTAAGGCAAAAAAATAAAAATATATAAAAAAAAAATTCAAGGCAAAACAAGCCCATATATTAAGAACATGGAAACAAGCATGGCTTCTTCCACATCACGGTATATACATAAAAGGCAGCGTACGTTTCTAGGGCAAGCGGTCTTCTTGCGCCTCGTCCCCTTCGTATCCTTCGCCGCGCCGAAGGACACACTCGGAGGAGGTGCAGCTGCAGCAACAGCAGCAGCCATGGCGGTTGGGTTGGGATCTCCGTTCTTTATCGGTGGCTTCGATCCCTTCTTTTTCCTGTCCCGTTCCGTTTTCTCACGCTTTTCTCTGTCTCCGATTTGTCGTCATTGTTCCAGGAAGAACAAGAGGATCTCTAAGGGGAAGAAGGGCGGCAAGAAGAAGACGTGAGTCTTAATTCTGTCGTTTCGTCCTTTTTTTTCTCCCTAGCTCTCTTTCTTTTTCTTTCTAACTTTGACTTCACTCGCCTTGATGCTTGGAAGGGTCGATCCCTTCGCGAAGAAGGACTGGTACGACATCAACGCCCCCTCGGTGTTCAGCGTGAGGAATATAGGGAACACCCTTGTCTCGAGGACTCAGGGCACCAAGGTCTATTATTCCCACAGCTATACCTTATTCATCATGTTGGATTTGTTTCTCTCACGTCTCGTCTCGTCTCGTCTCGTTGCAGTGGTATTCAGCTTTCATCTTTGTCGACGTATAAGCAATTCTGTCTTTTTCTTTTGCTTCATTCTGTCTGGTGACTTAAATATTTGATCGTCTTGAGAAAGTATTTGGTAGAATCGCAAAATTTGGTTTTGCTATTTTATAATTAGTTTATAACTCAGTTGGTAGCGAGCCTATATTGGCTGAGTTCCAGTTGTGGGAAGTTGAATCGTCGTAAGGGATAGTTGAACGTTGTTCTTAAATCTAAACAGTGCTCTTGAACTTAGGAGTCATATTTGATTTATATGAGGTTTTTTTTTGTTACATTTTGCAGAGGAGACGAGATTCTTCCATCGGCATCGCTGGAAATGATGTCTGGGGAATAATTATTATGACTGTAGGAGATATTAAGCTTTTTTATCTTTTATTAGAAAATCTCTAAGAACAACTCACTGTAAAGTTTTATTCTTCCAGGTCTGCTCCTTTTTTCTTATACAAATAATCAAAGATAGTGGTAAGAGCATACAGTGCATATCCATGACCCAAACTCTATCATTGATATGAATATAACACTTAACATTGAAGGAAACTTGGATGCTTGGAGGCCATTTGTTAATCTGACTGATTTCGTTGTAATGATTTCATTGACCCATCCATGTGTTTGAATTGTCTTGGTTAGAACGATTTTGCTTTGTAGAAATTAGCAATTATATGCTAGGGGTCATATGAATGAGAATAATAAATGATGGATAGAAGATGAATTAAGCTAATAGGCCATTATACATCTTTTATGATTCTCATCAATGTTCTTCCAAAGTTGTGTTACGGAGTATAAAGTTCTATTATAGGAATGTAGGTTCTATTATCAGTATTAAGTTCTATTATGGGGAAATCCTAATAAAACTTTTAGTAGCAATATTTTACATATCTGAATAAACTCATTTTAAAGTTGAAGGATGTGAAACAACTTAAAGCCCACATATCTCAAGCTAGAAACAAATGGGAAATACTTTTGGTATCTATTATGTTCTTAATAACAAACAAAGAACTGTACAAGTGTTTTTTTTTTGTATGGAATAATTAATTCTCTTGAACCAGGTGGGCCTTGAGAAATTTTGTTGACATCTTCCACTAGTTTTGAGTCTTTCTATAGATCATCTCAAAGACACTATTTATAACCTCAAGATCTGTAGCTTGTTGTGACAAAATTTATGTTACTGTTAAGTCGTATAGCAATTTGAAACATCAGAAGAAAATATTAATTTTTCTTGAAGGGCCTGTTGTTTATCCCATTGAACTGGCAATGATTTCAAGTATTGAGAGAGCAAATACTTTTATCAGACTATTGTTGTCGATGCTCCTTTAACCAAGTGATTATTTTGAACCATTTCTAGTGAAAACGATCTAAGTAATGCAGGTCAAGCTGAAAATTGAAATTTGGGGCCCAATAATAGGAATTTTAGTGGTTAATAATTTCTAAAAATCTAATTTATATATTAGTGTTAGGGTTAATGTTCATTTTAGCCATGTGGTTTTGGTCATGGACCATTTAAACTCTTATGTTTTACTCATGTTAAAAATAACCTTTTGTATTTTAAAAAGTGTAACATATAAGCCTCTTCGGTCAAGTCTGAGTTAACAGTCGTTAGAGTCTGCTTACATGACATGTTAATCATAATACTATTAGTCTAATGACATGCATAATTTAAGTTAAAAAAAGGGTTAAGCCCTTATAGTTTTGCTCTAAAATAATCCATATATCTTTAAAGACATAGCATATAAGTTCCTCTCGTCAAGTATAAGTTGACAAACATTAGAGTCTACCTACGTGACATGTTGACTCACAATAAATAATTTATTGTGAGTCAAGTTTGAGTTAACAGTCGTTAGAGTCTGCTTACATGGCATGTTGACTAAGGTTTGTAATTTCGATCTGTATCGCCTGATATGGGCGATACATATCGGTCTGCCAGGTTACCGGTACGCGGATTGCCCTCTACCGGGCGATATTGCCAAAATCGATCGTCGATGGTTGATTTTGGTCGTTGGTGGTTGATTGAGGAGAAAAATGGAAGAAGAAGAAGAAGAGGAGAAGAAGAAAGAAGAAGACCTTTCCTCGCGTCGTCCTCGCTCGTGTGCTGCCGTCGCCCGCGGGTCGCTCGCGTGTCGTCCTTGCCCGTGGGTCGCCCGCAGGTGATTCTTCTCCCGTGTGAGGAGGGGAGAAAGATTGAGGTGACGTTGCTAATTTTTTTCTTTTTTCTAATATATTAAAATATAATATAATATTTTAATATATTGGGTAGTACGCACAATACGTACCACCTGTTATCGTGTTCTGTACCATATTGAGATAATCTCGGTACGCTAGTACGGACTGGTATGTTAAACTTTGATGCTGACTTATAATAAACTATTAATATAATGACACACATAATTTAATTTTAAAAAAAGAGTTAATCCCTTGTAGTTTTGCTTGTGTCTAAAATAGCCCCTATATCTTTAAAGACATATCATATAAGCTCCTCTCGTCAAGTTTGAGTTGACAAACATTAGAGTCTGCCTACATGACATGCTGACTCACAATAAATCATTTATACAATGACATGTGTAATTTAAGTTAAACAATACTCTAGTCGAGGAAGAGTAAGCGGCGGAGGCCGTAGCAACGGACGAAGGCAGAGAGGCAGAGGTAGGAGAGGTTGGAGGCGAAGATGAGAAAGAGCTATACCACCACGTTGTAGGCACGATGGTTGGGGGTGTATGAAAGGACGAAGTGGGAGGCGATGGGAACAAAAATGCCGAGGTGAAAGATGGATTAGGAGATTATTGTGTGCCTAGTATCGAACTGATTGATACACATCCACCCGAGGCAGGATCGAAAGCTCCTGAGCTTGTCGCTAGCGTGAGAGAGGCTGGGTGCGTACGACGTCCTGCTAGGCAATAGCGTCTTGGTGTTGCTTGCGGTCGCTTCCACAATGATGCATCCTCCCGTAATTGATGGTGATCCCAATTTTTTAATTTAAATTATATGTGTTATTATATTAATTATATATTATGAGTCAGTTTGTCACATAAGCAGATTCTAACATCTGTTAACCTAGACTTGACATGAGTGGTTTATACGCTATGTTTTTTAAAATGTAAAGGTTATTTTAGACACGAATAAAACCATAAGAGCTTAAGTGGTCTATGACCAAAATTACAAGGGCTAAAATGGATCCTTTTTTAAACTTAAATTACACATGGTATTATTAATAGTTTATTATGAGTCAGCATGCCACATAAGCAGATTCTAACATTTGCTAACTCAAACTTGATTGGAGGAGTTTATATGCTACATTTTTGAAAGTATATGGGTTATTTTAGACACGAGTAAACTATAAGGGCTTAAGTGATCTATGGCCAAAACCACAAGGGCTAAAGTGGACCTTAATCCTTAGTGTTATCCTCATAGGAATTGCTAAGGAGAAACAAATGCACATAAGTCATAAATTTATGAGTTAGGTTTATCAATTGAGTTGGTTGGCACAATGATTGACACCTTGAGGTTGGAATCAGGAGTCAGACTGACATCTATCGGACCGGTTTTCCCTTCTGCTGATATATATCCACCTACTTACCATCCATGAACTGTGTCGGGACAATGTATCTTCTGGTCTGTTATGCTTTGTTTTGTTGAATTTGCTATATTTTGTGATATTATCATCCTTCTATGAAGGTCCTTGAAATCTATTATTGCAGGTGCATTAGTATTTGTGTTCTTACATTGGCTAGTTGTGTTCTGCTTATTTTTTGTAATTATTTGTTGATGTTTATATATATTGGTGTTGTCTACATTTGTAGTTTTTGATTACCCATGATCTATTCAAGAATCATCTTCTTGTTTATTCATATATGGTGATCATGAATTTTCATTACTTTATAGCAATCTGTGTACTAAAGATGATTTTCTTGGCAACTCAGATTGCATCTGAAGGTTTGAAGCACAGGGTTTTTGAGGTTTGTTTAGCTGACCTTCAGAATGATGAGGACCAGGCACACAGAAAAATTCGGCTCCGAGCAGAGGATGTGCAGGGGAAGAATGTTTTAACCAATTCTGGGTATGTGCTTTGTGCTGCTGTCCATAGCTCTTTTTCTCTTCTCCTTTGGTTCTGACATTTTGTTTGTTCTCCACTAGGGGATGGACTTGACAACCGACAAGGTCAGATACTTGGTCCGAAAGTGGCAGACTTTGATTGAAGCACACATGGATGTCAAGACCACAGACAATTACACACTGAGGATGTTTTGTATTGGCTTCACCAAGAGACGTCCGAATCAGGTTAGAAGGACCTGTTATGCCCAATCTAGTCAGATCAGACAGGTAAATATATTAAAGGCTGCCATCTTACTTTGTGCATTGTATAATTAGATGCATAGCTTTAGGCATGTCATCTTCCTTTGTTTGCAGATACGCCGGAAAATGAGAGAGATTATTGTTAATCAAGCTACAACCTGTGATCTGAAGGACTTGGTACAGAAACTCATTCCAGAGGTCATTGGCAAAGAGATTGAGAAAGCAACAACAAGCATTTCCCCCCTCCAAAATGTTTTCATTCGCAAAGTCAAAATTCTCAAGTCTCCCAAATTTGATTTAGGGAAGCTTATGGAGGTACACTTAGCACTTTTCCTTTTTTATTAAATAGTTATAGTAATTGATATAATTATCCGTTGTTGAATTTTTTACTTTTGCATCAACTGAATCTTGGTTGAGAATCTTATGTGCAATGTAATCTAGAAGCTAACTAAATAGTTTGATGTGCTTTATTGTCTGCTTGAACCTTTTATCGTTTGCAGGTCCATGGTGACTACAAGGAGGATGTGGGTGTCAAGGTAGACAGGCCTGCTGAAGATGTCCAGATGGAAGGTGAAGAAGTTGTTGGAGCTTAGGCTTTTAGGTCTTTCTGTTGCCCACATTCACATAAATGGAAGCTCTCGCCGCAGTTTTGACTTGTTTTCCTCGATTTATTTGACTTTTCTTTAGATGTTATTTGGGTATTTGTTCTACCATTCTGTGTCCTTCAATTTGGCCTTTGAGATTCGAACAGTAAAATTTTGATGCTGCCAATTTCTTATAATATTTATTCTGAATCTTTGTTTTGGACTTTGCTGGATTATTCTAAATCATGTGTATACATCATCTGTTTAGAAAAGTTTGACATCCTTCCTGAAGAATTTGGACCTTTAAGATTCTTTAAATCATTCTTCCCCTCCTAGTTGTTAAACTGGAGTTCATCTTGTATTTTTCATCAACATGCTTAACAACTGGAGATAAGCATGTATTTGTAATCAAGCTTTATCTGGTTTAAAATTTTAACCGCTTTTGAATATGAATTAGTCTAAAATCTTAAATTCTGGGTCGATCATTTTTATGCGTAGCTCCAACTTAAGATTGAGGATTTGATGCCACAACTATGATGTTAACAGCAAATCATAATATCTCAACCATGTTGATAACAAGTACATCAGTTTTTCTTTTCATTGTTAATCTCTCAATGTCTGGTTAAATACAGGTGGGGATGCGGGAACAGTAATTGCTACGTGATGCCTACCTATAAGCATTAATCCAAGGAAAGGAGCCATGGATGGTGGTCCTCTCTCTTCTTATCAAGGTACGAGCAATAAGCCATATTTTGTGATTGACCGCAGGTGGGCAAAGCCAATCCATTCCAGTCCCCCATCCTCAAAAGCAGCTCCCACTATCTTTTCCGTTCTGTAGTTAGTGACCCAAAAGCTCCGCCCTGCTGCTGCATTTGCATGCCATGAGAGAAGACTTAGGTTATCAGTACAGTATCTTTCTCTCTCTCTCGTATATGAAAAGGGAGAAAGCAAATGCAATGCGGACAGGCTGGGCAATAGTAGTCAGGCTCAGAACTCTCAGTACACCCATCTTTTGCTAGATTCCAGCAGTCCCTCGTCCAAAGATTCGATTCCTTTCCTTCCGCTACACCCCCACTCCCCCCGCCTTTATCTCACGAGATAACGGCCGCTTCTGTCTTTTTTCGTCATCCATCACTGATATATATATATATATATATATAGAAAATATAATTAATTAAGTTCCTCACTGGATGCATTATGAGTACTTTAGTTGAGGATTTCATAAATCTTAGTGTTTCAACCGTGGTTATTAGGGTAATTAGTCAAAATACATTGCTCATTCCAAAGTTTCAGGGGTCATTTTGAGAAACGATTTATCTGCGAGCCTTAATTAAATTAGCAAAAAATTTAATTAAGCCTCTCTCTCTCTCCCCTTTTTTCCACTCGTCTCTGTTCTCCTCCTCTTCCCTCTGTAACCAAGCCTCTCATGAGCTATCGGTACGGCGAAGCTTTCAATATACGCAGCACTTCCCGCTCTGCACACGTGCCGAAGCTCTCTCTCTCTCTCTCTCTCTCTCTCTCTCTCTCTCATGGCTTCCATGCGCTCGCCCACACCACCGGCTGCTCCTTCCACTCCAAGAATATCCCGGCTCCTCTACCTGCCACCTCCGCCGCCCTCATTGACCAACCCTTCCTGTACCTCCTTAGCAGCGCTCTTGCATCGTCGGCCACGTCCTCGCTGAACAGCGCTGGCTCGAACCCCGCCGCTTGCATCCGCCTTGACCACCCGGCAGCCGTGTCCCTTCGCTGCGCAGACTCCGCCGCCGAGCACGCCACTAGGTCCACCACCGCCCGTCCCGCCGCCCGCTCCAGCGCCAGCCGCTCGTTGCTCGTCCGCGGGAAGCTCTCCTCCAGCGTCTCGAAGTACGCCGAGAAGAAGCGTAAGCTCTCGCCGAACACCTTCAGGAACGCATCCCTGTCCTCCTGCCCTCCGTCGGCAGCGTCGAGTTCGGCCTCCTCCTCGACGATCGTGAGGATCCTCGGCTGGAGCCGGTGGAAGGTGGCGAAGAGAGCGTCGCGGCGGCAGTGGGCAGGGGAGACCCCATGGAGCGTGTTGACGCAGTTGACGGCGAGCGCAGCGGCGCCGCCTTCCCGGAGGTCGAGCCGGTCGAGGTCGAGATCCAGCAGGTTGCCGGGGTGATGAACTACGTTGAACCGGAACGGGACGCCCATCAGCCTCGCGAACTTCTCCATTCGCTGCCCCATCTCCTTCATGATTCTCTGTGTAGAGGACGACGAAACTGACGACGACGACGAGGGTGACGACACGACGGTGGTGATGGACAGATGCGGTGTGTCATCGAACGATCGCGTGGCGAGTGCCTCAAGAAGCGTCGGCCACTGCGTGCCGAAGGTGTTACTGAGGTCGAGAATGTGGAACCTCTGCGTGCCGCTCGAAGAGGAGCTCTGTAAGAAGGACTCGAGGATGGCGCCGTTGGCGGCGACGTGGCCGAAGGAGGACCAGGGGCTGAGCTCCTGGAAGCGGAGGGCGGTTCGGCGGGTGGAGTCAAACGAGCAGTTGAGGTGAGAGGCGGCGGAGAGGGAGCGGAGGGTGCGCGGGCCAGAGGACGTCAGGCGGGCGAACAGGCCCTGGAGAAAGTAAGAGGCCAGCTTCTG
Organism: Ensete glaucum; assembly: GCA_021527575.1. Classification (NCBI taxonomy): domain Eukaryota; kingdom Viridiplantae; phylum Streptophyta; class Magnoliopsida; order Zingiberales; family Musaceae; genus Ensete; species Ensete glaucum. The sequence goes on along the minus strand of CM038551.1, from coordinate 12,427,705 downwards.
ATCCACGTCGCCATAAGGAGTGGAGAGCTCATTCAGCATCCACATCAACTGCTGCACCCTCTGGCTGTCGCGCTCCGCGATGGCGCGCGCGCATTCCGGCAACAGCTGCGACGCCAACCGGCCGCCGGCGCTGCTGGCATTGGCCGACGAAGAGGATGCGGGGGAAAAGTCGAGGTTGAGGTCCCGGGGAAGCGACAAGTCATTAGGATTAAATAGTGTAGGGGTCGGTGTGGTGGAGGCGGAGGGAGGACGGTGTCGGCGGTGCTTCGACGAGGAGGAGGAGGAGAAGTCTTCTTCATCCATGTAAAGATGACAACGGCCGATGCCGCATTCTTCTTGACACTGCTGTTGTTGGTGCGAAGAGCTTGTGTGGAAGTAGTGGTGGTGCTGCTGCAGCTGCTGCTGCTTTGAGTGAGCTTTAGAGGATTTGGAGCTGGAACTTTGGCAAGACTGTGGATCAGATGTTTGCAGTGTAAACAATCTAAATATGGCGTTCATCTACCCGAAGAAGAGCAACTTGGTGCCAGCTCCACACCTCCACATAGAACGAGAAAAGGAGATTGTGCAGCATGCACTTGTTAGGAGGAGGAGGGGGAGGGTGACACAGAAATAGATAGATAGAGAGAGAGAGAGAGAGAGAGAGAGAGAGAGAGAGAAAAGATGAGAAGAGGATCTAAGAATTGGAATTTAGCTAAGAGAGAGGCTAATATTTAGCTTTTAGGAGTGGGGGAGACAGAAAGATAGGAAGGAGTTGGAGGAGAATCTGAGGTGGGTGGTGAGTGCGTGCTTCTTGGTGGGGCCTGTGAAACAATTGCCTCCATTTAGATGCTTTGGGTGCTACAGATTAGAGATGTGGGTGGAGTAAAGTTGGGGTTCCTTGCTTTTTTTTTTTTCTCGTTTATATCATCGTTTTCTTTGCTTGGCTTTCTTTCACCTCACTCGCTCTCTCTCATGTTTTTGTTGCCAGTAGTGTGGCCTTCGAAATCATATCATATGCAATGACAGTGAACGTGAAAAGGACTGAACCATCTCGAACGAGCAGTAATCGCTGTGAGGAGCATGAGGAATGCTAGCTTATCATTGTATTTTGAGGTGGTGAAGGAATTCTCTCTGACATGCATATATCACAGAGAGAGAGAGAGTAATATCAGGCGTGCCCAAGCATGAAGAATATGACAGAGTGGAGAGAGAGAGAGAGAGAGAGGATGATAGAAGTCAGAGCAGAAAAGCTGGGAAGCGTGCATCATGACCATCACCACCAACAGCAGCAGCATCAAAACCTAGCGTCACCTTCCATGGCATTCATTAGATTGGCAACCTTCTGTGATCTCTTTCTCTTACTACATACTCGACGACATTTCGAACTCTCCCTTCACGACTTCCTCACCCTCCTTCAGAAGCTCACAGCGGGTGCTGCATGGCCCCACGTCTACTTTCATCACATGTCGAGTGGGTGAGCGAGTAAATCTTAAGCGGGTTTAAGTAAACGGATGCTCAATGGACCATTCCACCCATTCCGACAACAATATCGGGTCAGGATTCGACAATGGAACTGACCCGGATCCGACACAAATAGGCCGGTCGGCCATAAACCAATTGGTCTTGGTTTTGTTTTTCTAACCGGACAAAGACTTTTACACCCCTCCTCCGTGAGCGGTTCGGTGAGGGCCAAATAAGTAAATATAACACAACTCGAATAGCCGCTGCCGCTCTAATCGTGCCCTCGTCTCCCATCTGCTCTCTGTGCCCTGAACCCTAACTCACTGCGTTCCGCGGCTTGGAGACCGTCAAGACGCGCCTCACCTGCGCGCCCGTTTCGTCGCTCGGCCGTGGTTCTACCTGCCTCGGCTTGACCATCCGTAGAAGCCGACGGCGAACCACAACTCTTTCCTCTCCTCTGTTAGATGTCATTGGAGGTCGGTCGGTCGACGCCTTCCCAAGAAAAAGGCCCGCATAATTAGCATTGGAGTGAACGAAAACAAAAACAAACAATAATTGTAGAATCTCATTGCTGAAGATTAGCCTCTCCTTATGTTCCACTTCCTCCCTCGTTCCTTCTTTCTTGTTCGGGGTTTATTTTTCGGTTGCTTGATGTGGTTGAAGGTTTCACGTATTCCTTGTTTACTTATTCACAGAGTGGAAGTATATGAGGAAGTTGACATTCCATGAGAAGAAGCTACTCAAGGAGGTCACCGTGAAGCCCTTGTCACGCGCCGTTACCATCTCACCGAGAGAGACGACTACAAGAAGTATCCTGTTCTTCTTCCTTTTCAATTCTTGCAACAAGCTCTATTTTTCGGTTGATAATTAGAGGATTTTTCTTCTTTGGATCGGTAGGTATTCAAGTATATGTTGGATGGTGCAGAAGCTAGTGCATAACTTGAAGCAAATGGACCCCTGAGGCCCTTTCCGTATGGAGATGACGGATGCACTGCTGGAGAAGTTGTAAATAGATTATGTCATCTCAGATAAGATTTCTTTCTTGTCCAAGATGCTAAGCGTGATTTGTGTTGATTTTAGAAGCTTTGTTAAATGGTAGAAATTGGTAATTTTAGAAAGTGGTGTATTCATAATTTGCTGCAATGTTCATTGTGAATTTTTCTTCTATGTGAGAATTTATTGCATGCTCAACTGATGACATTCCCTTGAATATCTCTGTGGTTCTTTCATGCTGCTTTTTGTATAAACATCACAGGTGACCAATTTTTCTATGGGGTACTCCAAGTAGTTTTAGTCAAGGAATGCAATAACGATGGATACCACCCCTTCCAAGTGGTACGTACCGATCCGCCAACTGATTGGAGCGCGGACCGTTCGCTACCTGGTGGTATTTGATTTCAATAGCGATCGATTTTGGGCGGTCGCAGTCGAGGGAGGGAGAAAGAAGAAGAGGGAGAAGAAAAACCTGGAGTTGGGTGCTGCTCTTCGCCCGTGCTATTTGTCGCCTACGAGCGAAGAATCGCTCGTGTGATCCGTAGCCCGCGGGCGATTTCTTCTCCCCGCGCTGTCACAGACTTAGCTGGTTTTGCCTAAGTCGTGCGGCACTATTGCGTGCCCATCCGCAAAGGTCAGCCTCCTCGAAACCTTCTATGGTCTCTTAGGATCTACAAAAGACAAAATGAGTTAGAGAAACCGTTTCCCGCGGGATCCACAAGCAACTACTTTAGCAAACACTTTATATAGCCAATTCAAATTACAAACATGGACTTCACAAATGCTGAACGTTCACACACAAAGGATCAAAGTCCATTACAGACCGAAGTCCCCATAAGTGTCCACATGGCACAACTCTCATTTACATGCCGAAATCGACCATGAAAGCTAACCAAACTAGGGCTGCCAAGTTTATTGCTAGCTCGTTACTTGCTGTACAAAGTATGAACAAAACCCGAAAGACACGGACATACATGAGCATTATATTGAGCACCCTCTTTATATTTTTGTCCATGACAGCGTGGGGAGAAGGAGCGAGGCGACGTTGTCCTTTTTTTTTTATTTTTAATATATTATATTATATACCGCTTAGTACCTGGGTATTGTACCATACCGAGCTAAGCTCGGTATGCTGGTACGGACCAGTATGGTGAACCTTTGTTTTAACACTTGAAGTATATAGAGATTTGGATCCCAGATGCAAATCCATGTGTCAATCAATATCTAGAAAGTTTTAGATAGCAAACATTGGACATGATTATAAATGTGACATAACACATTCCTGGAACCATGTCAAATGCTATTGGGATATAAAACTGATTTCAAACTAAATTGACCAAAACAATTTTACTCCTACTGGAGATCTTTGGATGGTGCAAATATATCTAAAAAGGGAAAATTGGTAATTTAAGTTTCTAAAACTCATAAAAGGATAGGTTAATTCTTTGATCAAATCAAGACAAGTATTACAATGGCATTACTGAAAATCTTTCATACTCAAGGGAGCCAAGCTTATTATGGTATGATGAGTATACTATGTATTGTCTATTTCAGTTGAGGATAGCATTTTTTTTATTTTTTAATTCGTTTATCTGAGTTTTTTTAATAACCAATTAGATATAATCTAATTGGGATGTAGATCCTTGATATTCTAAATTAGTTCACGTAGCAGAGAATTATTCATCACCAAGTTAAGTGCCATGAGGCCCACGACAAGATCCAATAACAAGCATATTATTCATCACAAAGTTCACTTAGCTACTGTGTGAGAGAATTTATTCTTCCCATTTTGATCCAAGTACATTGAGGTAGAGAGCAGGAGAAGCCCATGAGGACACACTCTAGCTTAGTTCCCCTCATCCTAGTGGTAGTCATTCATGAACTTTTAGGGGTATGCCAGACTTGCTGTGATTTGGAATAGTAAATGTCGACACATGAATTCCAGAGATTCCTGGGAATGAACCCAGATGGGAACGTGACAAATAGTTTCTTGGAGTAGGGAGAAGTTCTTCCATCGGATAATAACAAGGGCCTGGCCATGCCAGAACCAAGGACCGGCAGCTAAAACTGAACATTTTCTGACTTTGACCGAAATTTAAAGCAATAAAACCCTCCTGCTAAATCCACAATCTACAGCTCGGAGCTGAATTGCCTAGCTTGGTAAGGCTCATCCTAGTGGCCTTTAAAGGTGGGGATTTACCAAGGGATTTCTTTGTAAGGATTGAGCTTCCATCCTTCCCTAGTTCGGTTCACCTCATCCAAGTCTGGTTCTAAAGCCAATTGAGAGTTTACCTAGATGTGGTGTAGTTGCTCTTCCAAAATTGTTCCCTGTTTCCAGTTGAACACCCAGTGCACCTTGCAGAACAGGCCTGCTCAAGAACCCTGCTGGTCCTGGGGCTTGGAGCTTGGTTTTCTTAAGGAGTTGTTGCGATTCGGGGAAGCATCCGGAGATCCCTGCTTATTGGCAGATAACCCTTGCTCATGAGAAGTCTCCAGAGAAGACGAGGGAGGAGAGGGTTTGGGGGGAATGCAGCCAAATGTTGAAGCCTGGAGCACTCCTGCATTGAGAGGGAGAACAGACGGAGATGGAGAGGCAGAAGAGGTATATCAGGATCTCAGGGGAGCGCTGGAGCTACTGGGAGCCATTATCCACAAAGCCTCTGCCTTAGTGCAACCCTCAAGCTGTAAATATTGTTTCCAACCTATTATGGTCAATAGAATTCTGGAGGTACTTTTGAATCTCTATAAGCTGTTTCCCTTTTCAGAAGAAGAAAACGATTGACTAGGGAGTATGGAACTTTAAGACCAATACTTGCAAGGTGATGAACATAGTTAAACAATGTTGTATCAAGGTTCACTAAAGGAAGCAGTTTAAGGTATGATGTAGGCAAATTCCAGCCATAAGATATGATTATAATTTCCATGAATTAACCATCAATGTGCCATCTTATTTACAAATTATGTTGTGCATTTCGTGTGTTCCTTACCTTACGTAGCATTATGCTAATTATACTTCACTGTTCTGTTGAAGTGACTTAGTAGTTAGTACATTAGATTAATTACATTCTATGCTTCTAACAAGTCTCTTGTGTTGCAGCTATAATATGGGTGTTATTTCAACAAAGAAGAGCTTAGCAAAGTGCGACAAACTTTCAGTTAGTTCATTCTGTAGGTAAGCATCATTTGATGCTACATTCTGTAGGTAATCATCATTAATTACATCAGCTAGTTTTATGCAGACTTTTTGTTCCAACTATTTCTATACCTTCAAAAATTAAACATAAGCAATTTTGATTTACTATCGAGGATGAATAATTTCTTGTCTGCTTTGACTCCTCATCATCATCGACTGCTGTGAGGCAGATAATTAATGTCCTCTTTCTCTTGGACATTTCTGTCTGGTAGCTTATCAAGACATATTATATTTTTTTTGTTGTATCATTTACTAATTGATTGTATCCAGAAACTTATTTTCTTTTGCAATTATTTTGCATTTACTCAAGTTATGCTGTAAAAGATATACACTGGCGAGCCTTTATTTAGTATGCTATAGAAGGAACTTTAGATTATCAATATTATCGACCACTGTATATGTATACACATGTAGACATCCATAATCAGCAGATTAAGCTTACTATTAATATAAAAAACAATAAATACAATTTTTTTTTTTTTTTGTGTTTCTTTATGGAATCAACAATGGTTGCAGCAAAGAGAACAATTGGAAAGAAGTTAGAAAGACAAAAATATTACACAAGGACTGTTTTTTCAGCAATGATTAAATCCGTTGTTCAACCATGTTGTCAATATTTGGCTTGAAAGGCCTTCTGACCTGATAACTTCAATTAAGTGAGCTCAGAATTATGTTATTTTAAAATGCTTATTGGTAGTAGATCCTTTTAGCCTCATGTGCAATCATAACATCCTCCTACACTTTTGATGTGGGACCAATTAGGGTGAGGTAAACTTCCCTTCTTAGGTTTGGCATCCTCATAAAAGGTTCAAGACCTAGTGTACAAAATCATTCCTAGTAGGTGGTATGGAGGCTCATCTCATAGTGGTGGTTGCCTGCTATGATGTTTGCGTTGCCCCATATTAGGCTAGCCCTTTTCATATATTACTAGGTTGGTTGTTATAATTTTGCTTGATGGAGCTGCTTGACCCAATAGGTTATAGATAAAATGAGTCCAAAACCATGTGACTCAAAAGTGCTTCTCAGCTAAACTCCAGATACTATCACAATGTTTCTTCTACGTCTAATGTGATTTCCATATGTCTGGCCGCGTAATTAGTTTGGCCTAAATTGTGCCAAGAAAATGATGAAAACCATAGTCATTTAGAGCTTTATTTCTTGAAAACACGACTGTGTATTTATGTTTAGCTAATTTCTTGTTTTACCGAGAGGATATGAAGCATAATTATGCAGTTAAAGGCAGCTTTTAGGGGCCTGGGTGGGAACATCTTGATTTCATTTGGTTTGCATTTTGTTGCAGGTGCAGGCTAGCCACAGTTTTGGTATACCTAAAGTTTGCTGAGCATCTGAGAGAGGCTGTAACATACATCGAGCAAGGCCATGTGCGGGTAGGGCCAGATGTGGTAGGTAACAGATCCGGCATTTCTAGCGATGAGGCACATGGAAAGACTTTGTGACTTGGGTGGACTCTTCTAAGAACAAGAGGAAAGTGATGGGAGTACAATGAGAGATTGGATGACTACTAAGCCCTGAATGCCTAAGGTTACTTGTACAGTTCAGTAATGCCAGTTTTCAATATCCATTGGTGGTGGGGGGGGCCTATTTCTGATCACTGAGAAATTCTTATCGATGGCAATTAGTCAAATGGACCAATGAGCATAATGCTAAAATTTAGGAATTAGTTTATTAGTTGAAACTGTGTATTGTTTTATATAGTCTTCTCTTGTAACGTTGGAGTAATAAATGAGTGAAACTGTAATGGGCTACTCCCAAGTATTGTTGATCCACCAATGTCATGTTTAGGTTGGATGAATTAATAGCTTCAGAAATATATGTGTAACAATCAGTTAACCTTTGCATGGTTTTAGGTGACACGTATCAGCATTCCAAGCAGCCAAAAAAGTAGTAGTGTATGACAAACAATACGTGGTTGTTTCAAGTCACATTTTTTTCCAAGCATTCCAGATCTGTTCATCTTGACATTATCTTTTGTTTCATCTAATTCTTCCTCTTTAGGGGAAACTTTTATTGGTAATTATTTTCTTATCATTTATAATGTCATTTTAAGAACTTCTAATAAATCTAGAATGTCCTTTTCAAATGAATATAAACATCTTTAATTTATTACTTGATTTTAACAGATTTTTAAACTCTTTTTTCATTTAATTCATTTCATTCACTTTATCTTTTTTCTTCTCTCCCTTTATCAAGATTATAAAAAAATTACAAATAATTTTTTTATATTTATTAGATGGATTTAATATTTTTAAGTTCTTTCAACCCAAAATATGATATTGTTAGTGTTATAGTTTTTATAACAGCTCCAAAAGTCATCTCATGTATCATATGAATCGTCCTTTTTGAAGAGTTAATTATAGATTATTTATTATAATTAGTTATTGTTTAATATCTCGATTTTTTATGTTTTTAAAAATTATATTAAGATGTCAATTATAAAATTTATGACTAAGCACGTGCTGTGTTATTTTGATTTATTTTTTAACAAAATCGACGATGCTTAAATATGTGAATGTTCCTCCATCGTAATAAATGTTTACGTTGACCATGATTCCGATAATTTTGTTGTATTACAAATAGCTTGCTTGTCCGCCCCACTTGGAGCGTTGCTCTCGTTTTTGCTTTCGGTTCTTTTTTACCTTCATTCAACTCCAAAGAAGGAAAACCAACAAGCACTTCGTTGACATGAGCTGGTGGTGGGCGGGCGCCATTGGCGCGGCCAGGAAGAAGCTGGAGGATGACTCCTCCTCCATCGTCCCCAAGTACGAGAGCGTGGCCCTCGTCATCGGTGCCACGGGCATCGTCGGCACCTCCCTCGTCGACATCCTCCCGCTCTCCGACACGCCCGGCGGCCCCTGGAAGGTCTATGCCGTCTCCCGCCGTCCCCCTAATTCTGCTATCCTCCCCTACACCTACTGCCTGGCTGACGCCGATGCCCCTGCTGCCGCCGAGACTCTCCGCGTCCATCACATCCAGTGCGACGTCCTCGACGCAGCCGACGCCGTCGCCACGCTCTCCCCGCTCACCGACGTCACCCACCTCTTCTACGTCGCCTGGGCCAACCGCCTCACCGAAGCCGAGACCCGCGTTGTCAACTCCGCTATGCTCCGCAACGTCCTCTCCGCCGTCGTCCCGTCGGCGCCCAACCTCCTTCACATCTGCCTCCAGACCGGCCGCAAGCACTACATCGGATCTTTCGAGGCTATTGGCAAGGTTCCTGCTCATGATCCGCCCTTCCACGAGGACCTTCCTCGCCTCCCTGTTCCCAACTTCTACTACGATCAGGAAGACATCCTATTCGACGAATTATCCAAGAAGGAGGGCGCCGTGACCTGGTCGATCCACCGCCCCACGACCATCTTTGGCTTCTCCCCCACCAGCCTTATGAATCTAATCGGCACCCTCTGCGTCTACGCGGCCATCTGCCGGAAGGAAGGAAAGCCCTTGAAGTGGTTCGGCAGCCGGACGACATGGGACGGTTTCAACGACGCGTCAGATGCTGACCTCATCGCCGAGCAGCAGATCTGGGCGGCTGTCGACCCGTACGCCAAGAACGAGGCGTTCAATATCAGCAACGGGGACCTGTTCAAGTGGAAGCATCTGTGGGCGGCTCTTGCGGATCAGTTTGGGTTGGAATCCGTGGGGTACGACGGGGAAGCGAGCCGATTCAAGCTGGAGGACGCGATGAGGGGTAAGGAGGCGGTATGGGTGGAGATCGTCGCGGAGAATGAGCTGGTGCCGACACGGCTTGAGGAAGTGGCGACTTGGTGGTTCGCTGACGTAGTTCTGGGCGTCGAGCTGGCGCACCTTGACAGCATGAACAAAAGCAAGGAGCATGGATTCTTAGGGTTCCGCAACACGGTAGCTTCTTTCAATTCCTGCATCGATAAGATGAGGGCTTTCAAAATCGTTCCTTGATGCCTCTTTCTCATATGGGTGTGTCTATGTTATCATCTACGCATATGCTTTCTCCTTATGGTTACTTGTTATGCTTGTTTTCCTTCTTGATTAATATCTCTGTCTTTAAGTGAAATTTCCATGGTTTGCTTGCTAAAATGTACTGAAAACGATACGATTCTGTGGGGATAAAGGCACCATATTGTTTACAGTCTATGATTTAGGAAGCTTCTGTTCACATCTATCAAACCTAGCATATAGTCTATCTCATGTTGTTCCTCCTTTCTTGTCATCTAGGATTGTAGTATGCACCTCTCTGGCTCGCCCACGCAGCATGTTTATGACTTTATTCTATGAACATTATTTGTTGTTCTTTGAGTCAGTGTTAATTAGGAACAAATACAAAAAATGCATTAGGTGTAATAAGCAGAGACATGATCACAGGAAACCAAGAAAAAGGGAATGAGCTACAACAATGTCACAGTTGAATTTACCTACAGAAAGATTTTGTTTTTGTAAAAAACAAAACGTGAAGAGATCTACGAGTTGACCAGTTGTTGGTAATCAGTCAAAGGAAAAGTCTCATGATTGAATGATTTGCTTTCATGCTGTATATATATATCATGGCTGCAAAGTAAACATATAGGAAAGAAAGAGCTCTTGCTTAAATATATTGTTCAAGATTAGATTGAATTAAATAAAATTACAAACATACAGAACGATTCTGCACTTTTCTTGACTCACTAATTTTTACTTTAGGCTGTTTGTTATGCGGTTTTCTCTTGGCGAGTGTGAAATCCAGTTGATCTTAATAACTGTTTATTATGGTACGAAGTTTCTCAAGAAGTAGGTCTGAAGCCTATCCCCCAAAATGTTTGTCCGGACAAGTAATATGTCATATAGAAAGAAATAATGTTGATAAAACCAACAGCACTCACAGTCAGCAACTATCAAATGACTATGGCTGACTTAGAGTTAGCTAACTTTTTGTCCCAATTATATAGAGTTAACTACGTAGATCTTTTCCCACCCTTGAAATCCATATAAGATAGCATCTTTAGTTCAATTGAGAGCATTTAATTTATTTTTTTTTTTTTACAGTTTTTAATGAAGTTCTCATATGAACTTTACCTTTTCTTCGTCCGTTAATGCTAATTATCTCATATCATCTAACCAGAGCATCCATATGTCCTTTTACAATAGATCTATCCCATCTTAGGTTTCGGATATTTCCTCACACCCTTCAGTGCTACCTGCTGCTATCTTCAAGTAGAATGGTTTTGCACATGTGCCTTCCGAAACGCTTCTATGGGGTTTGATATCATTTGAGTGCTTCCTTTCCTTTTGATGAAAGTGGTTGAACTGCAAATGAATTCTGTGGAGTCACTCTTAGTCATCCAGATATGCCTTGATGATAGTGAGGTGCCATTTTAAAGGTCAATTTTGTTGCAAGTGATCACAGTTTGGTTGTTTCGGGTAGCAGGAACAGATGATAAGTGTTCAAGGATGGTAATGGGCTAAATCGATCCAGGATGCTTCAAGATCTCAGCTATGCATCAATGCTGAGGATAAATCTAGCTAAATTACTCCATGATGCTTCAACATCTCAACTATGCATCAGTTCTGAGAATAAATCTATAGTCTAGCTTTTTCCTGGTTGGATTCAACAGTACAAACATATTTAATTCCTGTCCATTAGGGCTCAATTTTATGTCCACATGCTGCAGGGATTATGTAATTACCGTTGAGATATCCTTTGAAGTCTTGCTTAGGCCATTTTATCATTTAGTCTTGAAGTTCCCATTCTGGTCAAGTCATCAGCATTCCAAAAGTTCTATGTCTACTTCTAGTAAGATAAATGTTTGGTTTCTTTGGAGGTTTAATAAATGTAATGCCTCAAAATTAGGGAGATTCGATCTATCAAACAATCACGAGCTATGACAGTTCAAGTGTACTTGTTGAATCTCGGATTTTGATGATGAAATCTATTGATAAAGTTATGATCTAATGAGCGTTTGAGTGGCGCAGGACTAACTTTGATCATAGAAAGATAAATCAATTAAAGCAGGAATATTCAGACGTTGGGCTAGAACAGAATATGTCAGAAGATTGGACGTCGGGCTGGAGGATTAGTCGACGTGTCGGAAGGACTTCATGCTGTGAGTTCGGGCATTGGCCAAGAAGATCAGATGTTGCAGAGGTCAACATGCCGATGGATTAGGCAATATGCTGAAGGAGAGGATGATGCGTTGAAGGGTCGGATGAAGCGCCGGATGAACTAATGACATACCAGACAACATAGGATTCATGCTTTGTAATTGGTTGTTTCTTGATCGAAGTAGTTTAGGTTGTAATTGAGTTGGTTTTGGGTGAAACCTTGCCAACTCGATTACGGGCCCATTGGGCCTGATCTAGGGCTGAGTTGAGCCTATTGAAATGCCCATTTAGTGACCCAAAAGTTGGGTCTGGCGATGCCTAGTGGTGGTACCACCAAGAAGACAAAGTCTTTCAAGACTATGTTCGGCGATGATGCTGATCGGTGGTATCGCCAGTCCTCCTAGACGTGTCGGTGGTCTTGCTGGCGATAATCTTGCCTAAGTTGGCGATAGTACCACTAGCATTGAATTTTGTCAGGCAATGGCACCACCTAGTGCAGGCGGTGGTACCGCCCATACCTAAAAAATCTGAGAATTCAAATTTTGGCTCCAAGCACCGCCTATACTCGGAAAATCCGAGAATTTGAATTTTGGCTCCAAGTTTTTGAAGCCGTTTAGGGTAAATACCCCAGTTATTCTTGCTTGAGGAAGCAAGAACTGAGATCGAAGACTTGTGATTTGTAGTGTGAAAACTCTGTTAGAAAGTTGAGTTCCCTCCTCCAGAAGCTTAGAGGTTGTTCTAAGGGAGAGTGTTAGAGAATCCTTCTAAAAGAGAGTTGTTAAGGTTCTCTCCTGAGCTTGTGAAAGGAGAAAGAGTTGTAAAGGGGTTAGTTGATCTTTGCCCATTGAAAGAAGATCGGTAGTGGAAGCCGGTGGCCTCGAGTGAAGAGGAATCAAGAGTGGACGCAGGTAGGGACGATCAAACCACTATAAACTTGGTGTGCATTTCCTTTTATGCTCTTCATTACTATTGCTCATTGATTTACTTGCTCATAACTCTTACGAACATTTTTAAGTTAAACGTATTTCTACTATAGGTTTGATCAAATGAGTTTTCAAATTGACGTAATTTTTCGAAAGCACTAATTCAACCCCCCCCCCTCCCTAGTGCCGATTCAGACCGAACAGTTGGTATCAAAGCCAAGTTTTTCTATATTGGTTTAACACCCAAAAGAGATCAAATGACTTTTGCCAGTAATCAAGAGGGTTATTCTATCACTCGTCCTCCTATGTTCAATGGGATGGACTACACATATTGGAAAACAAGAATGAAAATTTTATTGCTTTCCATGGATTTTAATTTATGGAATGTTGTTGAAATTGGTTTTCAAACACCCTCTAAACCTATGAATTGAATAATTCAAAGAGAATATTGTTTTCTTTAAATGCGAAAGCTATGAATGCTTTTTTTTACGCATTAGACAAAAATGAATTTAATCGTATTTCGACTTGTGAAATGACGTATGATATTTGACACACACTTGAGGTTACACATGAAGGCTCAAATATAGTTAAAGAATTTAAGATCAATCTTTGGATACATAGTTTTGAATTGTTTTGAATGAAACCAAGAGAAACTATTGGAGATATGTACACCCGTTTTACAGATATCCTTAATGGTTTAAAAATACTTGGTAAATCTTTTATTAGTCTTGAACTTGTTAATAAAATTCTAAGATACCTTACTAAAAATTGGGACCCAAAAATAATTGTCATTCAAGAAGCAACGGACTTAAAATGTTTTCCTATTGAAGAACTTATCCGGTCATTAATGATCTACAAGATGACTTGTATGACACATGACGAACATGAGAACAACCTTCCAATGAACAAATAGGACATAGCACTTGGAACAAACGAAGACGGCTCGAGCAAAAGCTGTGGTGATGATGACTTTGAACTCCTCACAAGAAAATTTAAAAAGTTCATAAAACAAGAATCTAAAAACAAAAATTAGCTTAAAAAAGATACAATAAATTGTTATGAATGTAATCAGCCGGGGCATTTCAAAAGCTAATGTCCTCAACTGAAGAAGAAGAAAACACTTAAGGCGACTTGGGATGAATCAAGTGTATCCAAAGACGAAGAGCAAACCAAAGAAGATGAGATGACGAACTATGCTTTGATGGCTCACAACAACAAGGTATGTGACTCAACTAAAACCTCTTTACTATATAATGCATATTATGATTTGTTTGATGAAAAAGGTTAGTAAGAAATATAAATTATTTAAATAAATAAATAAATAATTAAAGGATCATGCTTCTTACTCTAGTAAATTAAAAAAAATGAAAAATGAGCATGATAAAAGTATGGTTTTGGCATAAAAACTTGGGTATGCTTTATAAAATCAATCACATGATTTTAAACTAAAAAGGGAATGCATTATTGTTGAAAATTTTGCTATCTCTAAAGCATATCGAGTTTTCATCTTAGAGATCCTTAGTGATGAATCTATTTATGTAATTTCGAATCTCTTGAATAAAAAGGTGATTTTGATGATTTAATAAATTGAATTTAAATGATTTTTTTTCAACCAAATCATGAACTTTCTGTTGATTTCCTGACTTAAAGTTTTTTTATAGAATCAAAATCTTTTTGATCTTCTATGATTTCTTCTTTTTACTATTTATTGAGGAAGAAGACTTATGCTAACAAACCATAATCTTGGTGACCTGAGATTTCTTATGCATGAATCGAGATCTTTTAATATTTGATCTCCTAATATTTCTTTTTGTTACTTACTAATGATGAGGTTTGTCAAAATGAATCATGTCCTTTGGTATTCACGACTTGATCTTTCATGATCTTTAACATTAATATCTTTCATGACATGATCTTTATATAACTCATTTGTGTTTATAACATGTGTACCCCATCATCATATCAAACTTATCCTTGATATCTTTCATGTGATGATTGCAACATTGATGTAAAAGATTTTGTGTTGTTGTACTCGTCCCTTCTTTTTGACAATGACAAAGTGGAAGAAAAACTTGCTAGCTTGCACATTTCAAGAAGAAAAAAAAATTGTTAAACTTGCACATCTCAAGAGAAGCAAAAAATTGCTAAACTTGCACATCTCAAGAGAAGCAAAGAATTGTTAGCTTGCATATCTTAAAAGAAGCAAAAAATTGTTAGCTTGCAAATCTCAAGCGAAGCAGAAAAATTGCTAAACTTGCACATCTCAAGAGAAGCAAAGAATTGCAAGCTTGCATATCTTGAGAGAAGCAAAAAATTGCTAACTTGCACATCTAAAAAAGAAAAATCGCTAGCTTACATGTTTAAAAAATTTGCTAGTTGCATTTTTCTCCTTTTTGTTGATGACAAAAGGGGAGAAGTTATAATGATGATTTAAAATTTAAATCATTCATGATATGATGTATTTTGACATTATGAATATAATACTCATGATTTTATGATGCATGCGATGATATTTTTACTATGATTAAAATTTTTTCGACTTAAATTCAAAGGTTATCACTCTTTTTGAAGTTGAGGTTTCTTTCTTTAAATGTCATATTGACAGGGTGAGTTTAGTTTAAATTCCGTCATCAATTGATTGTTATTATAAAAAAGGGAGAGATTGTTAAATCTCGGATTTTGATAATAAAATCAAATGAGTATTTGAGTGACGCAGCACTAACTTCGATCATGGAAAGACAAATCAATTAAATCAGGAAAAATCAGATGTTGGGCTAGAATAGAACATGTCAGAAGATTAAACGTTGTGTCGGAGAGCTGGTCGACATGTCAAAAGGACTTCGTGCCGTGAGTTCGGGCATCGAGCCAGACGGTTCGGGTATTACGCTAAGAAGATCGGATGTTGCGGAGGTCAACATGCTAATAAATCGGGTAATACGTCAAAGGAGAGGATGATGAGCCGAAGGGTCGGACAAAGCACCGTATGAACCAATAACATGCCGGACAACATAGGATTCATGCTTTTGTAATTGGTTGTCTTGATCGATAGGTTGTAATTGAGTTGGTTTTGGGTAAAACCTTGCCAATTCAGTTAGGGGCCCACTGGGTCTGATCTAGGGCTGAGTTGGGCCCATTGGGAGGCCCATTTAGTGACCCAAAAGTTGGGTCTAGCAGTGGTATCGCTAAGAAGATAGAGTCTTCAAGACTATGTTATGCGATGGTACTGCCTAGACTGGCGGCCCAAGCTGGCGGTAGTACCGCCAGCCAAGGTTTGTAATTTCGATTTGTATCACCTGGTACAGCGGTACATATCGGTCCGTTAGGTTATCGGTACGTGGACCACCCGCTACTGGGCGATACCACCAAAAATCGATTGTCGGCGGTCGATTTCGATTGTCGGCGGCTGATTGAGGGAGAAATCGACCGTTGGCGGTCGATTGAGCGAGAAGAAGGGAAGAAGAAAAAGAAGAGGAAAAAAAGAAAAAAGAAGAAGATGAGAAGAACCTACTTTGCCCGCGGGCGCTTTTTCTCCTGCGCGAGGAGACAGAACGTCTCCCTGCGCGGGGAGAATGCTTGAGGCGACGTCGCCCTTTTCTTTTTTTAATATATTAAATTTTTAATATTATATAATATGATATTATATTATAAAAAAATATATTATATTTTAATATATCGGGTGGTACGTATTGTGCATATCGCTCGATATCGGTATCGAGATAATCTCGGTACACCGGTATAGACCGATAAATCAAACCTTGCCACTAGCACTGAATTCTGCCAAGCGATGGTACCGCTTGTACCTGGAAAATATAGAATTTGAATTTTAGCTTCAAGTTTTTGGAGCCATTTAGAGTTTAAAAATACCTCAGTTATTCTTGCTTGAGGAAGCAAGAACTGAGATCGAAAACTTGTGATTTGTAGTGTGAAACCCCTGTTAGAAAGTTGAGTTCCTTCCTCCAGAAGCTTAGAGGTTGTTCCAAGGGAGAGTGTGAGGGAATCCTTGTAAAAGAGGGTTATAAAGGTTCTTTCCTGAGCCTGTGAAAAAGAGAAAGAGTTGTAAAGGGGGTAGTTGATCATCGTCCATTAAAAGAAGATCGATAGTGGAAGCCGGTGGCCTCGAGTGAAGAGGAATCGGGAGTGGACGTAGGTCGGGACGACTGAACTACTACAAACTCAGTGTGCATTTCCTTTTATGCTTTTCATTACTATTGCTCACTAATTTACTTGCTCACTACTCTTACAAACGTTTTTAACGCATGTCCGATATGGGTTTGATCAAACGAATTTTCAAATTGATATAATTTTTCGAAAGCTCTAATTCACCCCCACCCCAACCCCCCCCGCCCCCCGTCCCCGTCTTAGTGCCGATTCGGTCCTAACAGTATCACCTTTTACTCAACTGGCCCCTTACTAGTCTCTATCAGTGTATCAACCAACTATCGATCGTTGAATCTCGGATTTTAATGATAAAATCGATTGATGAGTTTATGGACTAATATGTTTTGGAGATAAGTGACACAAGAAAAATTTGATCACGAATTCAAACCATCGAAGGGCATATCAAAGCAGGAGAATCAGATGTTGGCTGAATAAGTATCATGTTGGAAATTGGACATCAAGCCGAAGGATTGTTCGACATGCCGAAATTGGACTTCGTGCTCGAGCATCGTGTTAGAGGGATCGAGTATTGCGCTAAAAAATCAGATGTGGGAAAGTCAACATGCCAATAGATCAGACGATATGTCGAAGGAAAGGACAATGCGTCGGAGGTTTAGACGAAGTGTTGGATGATTGAATAATATGCCAGAATGTTAGACAACATGCTAAAAGCTTCATGATTGTGCCATAATATGTGGTTGAATTATTTAAGTCTTGATCGAGATCGTATGAGGTCAAATTGAGTTGGTATTGAGCCGAAACCATGCCAACTTTTCAAGAAACCTATTGGGCTTGAATTAGGACCGAGTTGGGCTCATTAAAAGGCCAAATCAATGGCCTTAAGTAGGCTTAGGTAGTGGTACTACTAGGCCCAGGCAGTGGTATCGTCCAGACAACCGACAGCCATTGTTTCGTGCCTGTTAGCACTACCTACAGTGGTACCACTTGTGCAGGCGGTGGTACCACCTGGGGCGGTGATGGTATCGCTCGAAATTCAAATTTTGCGGTGTTAGTATCGTCTGAAAGTTCGAAATTATGACGTCAAAATTTGCGGTTGTAGGATCATCCAAATCTCAAAATTTTCGATCTGAATTTTTTTGGCTTGATTTTGAAGCCATTTGGGGCCATAAATGCTCTCACCAAGGCTTGGATTGGAGCAAGAAACAAGTGATGAAGTTTGGAAGGGTTGTAGCTCTCTTTGAGTATTGGTTGAGTCTCTTCCTCTTTGAGTTTAAAAGTGATTCTCAGTTTTAGGAGGTATGAGGTTTCTTATAAAAGAGTGAGTTTGGAGGTTCTCTCATGAGCCTATTAAAAGAAGAAGAGTTGTAACAATGGTAGTTGATCTTCACCAATTGGAAAGAAGATTGGTAGTGAAAGCTGATGGCCTCGAGGGAAGTGAAATCATAAGTGGATGTAGGTTCGGACGATCGAACCACTATAAATCGGTTTGCATTCTTTCTCTTACCTTGATTTGTTATTGCATATTGATTTACTTACTCACAATCTTTACTCTCTCTTTTTGCTAATCTCATTTTCGATACAGATTTATCGATCAAACTTTTAAAATCAGGTAAATTTACTATAGCACTAATTCACGCCCCCTCTAAGTGCTATTACGATCCTAACATTGATGTGGTACATAGTAAGGTGTACAAACATGCCATATGTCGGTACACTTTGGCGTACTAATGGTACAAGTAAATTATTGAAAATAGTTTCAAAAATTCCTTTAAAATAGAAAAAAGTTGGATTAAAGTTTTTCAGTTGGAAGTAATTATTAATTATTTAGTTTTAGCAAAAATAATCTAAATTAGGAAAGAATAGTGATATATCTCTTCCAAGCTTTGTGAAGTAATTTCGTGGTACGTTCCAGACCTTCCTTCCATTAGTATTGAATTATCTACAAAGAAATAATTTGAATTGTTAGATTATTTTTTAAACAACTTAAACTTTAAGATTCAAATAAATTAAATAATAAATTGATGGATATACCTTATTTTACTATAAAAAAGAATGACGTGACTCCATGAGCGATGGATCGGGGTCCTTACTTTTATGTAATCATATATCAATTTAATATATTTATCAAACCCAATCGTGAAAATGATTCCACAACATAGTATACAAATACAATGCAAGCCGCTGGTGCATCGATGTGGTGATGGTCATAGTTTGATTGTCATAAACCACGTGTCTGAGATAGCTCCTAAGGCAAGGACGATTATGACATGTATTGGTGCGGAGCATAGAGAATGTTAAAACTTATACTTTCGCCACTGATTTGCTACTCTATATCACAAGATCGATCATTGTACTACTACTCAGAGAAGTATAACCAACTACCACTGTACTATTGTTGGCAATAAGATTTTTCATAATATGATGATTATGAATAGAATAAGCTTTGCTCTGTGTCTTCATCGTGTAGTTTTTGTTGCATCTGCTTAAAATCATGCATTGCCTTCCCCTTCCCCTTCTATGTATAAACTTGACTAATACCTTGTTGAACTCCATGACTTAAATCTTGGGTGGTGATGGTGTCATGGATATCGTCAACTAATAAATCAGCCCGGTCGGTTCATTGCCAAAGGTGCAGGCTCGCCCGGGTGCCTCTCCCAAGCTAGCATAGGAGTCTTGATGGAGGCGCAGCAGGTTAGGCTACCCAGCTGAAGGCAGTCTCGCGGCGACAAAGATGGTCGCAGGGTCCTTCGAGTGATGCAATCCTTCCCTTTCATGTTTATTGCCGTCCTATGATCGTACAAGGTAGGCCTGCGCCGGGGGTTACCGGTGCGGCCCCTCCGATGCTTAGTTTGGAATGGAGGGGAGGAGACAAAGGTATAAGCAATAAGTAGAGAGGATGTAAAGGAGGATAGAGAGTGTCCTTCCTTCCATTTTCATATAGTCTGAACTGGGCGGTCTGCCCTTTTTCCCCCCCTCTCAATGCGACCTGAGGGTTTTTATACCTGGTTTGCCTACTAGCTGGCTTTAGGTATGCTAGTCGTTGGGTTGTTTTAATCTTAATAAAATAGGCAATTATTGCCAACCATCGAGACACTTAGGGGTGTGCTTGAAGCGTTCTCCAGGGCCGATGACGTGGAGTCTTGCTTAGGTGTCAGCCTTTGTAGCGGATGAGCTGGCCGAGACCAAAATTTGGTGGCATGTGTAAAATACCATTCCTTGGTCCATGCACTACCCTGAAATTGTGTAGATGAGGCCAGTGACTCCACAACATCATCGTTGTCATCAGTTAAGGCACTCCTGTCCACGTTGTTACCATGTCTCTGGACCAAGCGGGTTGTCAAATGCAATTGAGAAGGTGTCTTATTAGATTTGATTCTTTTCAATAGTGTAATTGATACCTTCCCTTTTGCCTTTGTCTTTCCATGCTGGACGACTATGGCATACGGAAGGGTTTAAAAACCTTTCTTATGGCTCAAACGGTCAAATTGACCGTTTGAAATAGGGCAATATGAGCCCTTGATCGATAACGATTGAATTTTGATCGTTATCGATTGGTATAGACCTTGTATTGCTCGATGCGGGATCATGTAATGGGTACTGCCTAGTAGAGGCTGATCTTCATATTAGTCCTCTGTCAGATTGATATCTATCGCCCATAACGAGCGATACAGTTCAGTACGATAAACCCTGATTTATATGTTGAGTTATATAATCCTATTGTATAAAGCATAGCATGCTTTTCCCAGTCAGTCGAACAAGTACAGAATGAGAGATAAAATACTTGTTCTTCATTCTGGTCATTGAAAAAACCAGCATCTTCACTGCTTTATAGGGGTGGCAGTGGGAAGAGGACTCATGAATTTAGTTTTACCTATTTCCAAATGCCATCAATGACCACTCACTAACTCATTCCAAACTCCATCCTGTTACCTATTTTCCTATGCTGCCAATTTCAGTCTCATTTTAAGGGGGATAAAACTGACTCAAGTGGCCTGGTAGGCGATATAAAAAAAAAAGAAGTTTTCATTGTCAAGATATGAATTGAAAGAATCATTCTTAAAATAATAAAAGGTGAATGGAATTTTTGTCTTTCATGATTTTGGGATGAATTTCTGGTCAAATGGCAGATATTGAGAAATGACTTGTTATTAGTATTGAGTCTTTTAAGGCTAGGAACTATCAGTTACTATCTTCAGTGTTGACATTGTTTAGTGCCATTAGAACAAAAGGCAATTTACTTTTATAATGTTTTAAGGATTGCTAACATAAACAATGTTAGGAACCCGTAAATTTTTGAATTTATGAGTCATATTTTTTGAGTTTGTTAGTCAAGTAGGAGTCATTTTGGAGTTTATTTAAAATTTATTATTTAATTAGGAGTCAAAGTCCTAAGAGACTCTAAGGTCGAAGAGTTCAAGTCTCGAGGGACTCTTGAGTAGAACTCTATAAATATGGGCATTACTATTTTTTCATCAATCAAGAAAATACAATTCAGTCGTTTGACAAACTCTAGGAGGCTGATCCCCTCGAAGTGATCAAGGAGGCCGATCCCCTCAAAGTGATCATCTATCTTTCTCCCTCTTCTTCTATGATAGAACCCTAGGATTCTTATAATCTGGTATCAGAGTAGTGATCCTCGGCATGCCGATCTTTGCTACAACTCCTAGATCTTGCAACCACCTCGTAAAACTGCCACCGCAGCCGCAACCCTCGATCGTGCTGCCATCTTCCTGCTCTACCATGACCACACCGGCGCGTCCCTTCCTCCTCTGCTCGGCTTCGCCATCTCAGCGACCGCAACAATCAACGCTACCTCCCAGCCCTTAACGACACTACTACTAATAGCAACCACCGTTGCTGCATCGGCACTCGTTCCTTCCTCACCAGTCGCTACTTCCTCACCCATAGTCGCCTGCTGCCCATGTCGCCCCTGGCTAGGATTGCCGTTGCCTTTCGTGCAACCCTCCTCACTATGACAGCTACGATCATTTGCACGTGTACATGATGTCACGGGCTTAGCTGATTTTGCTTAAGCCGTGTGGCACCCATGTGTGTCCGTCCGCAAAGGTCACCCTCCTCGAGATCTCCTAGAGTCCCTTAGACTTACAAAAGAGAAAACGGGCCAGAAGAAGCAATTCCCACGGGATCCACAAGCAACTGCTCAAGCAAACACTTTATAAAGCCAAATACAAATTACACCCATGGACATTACAAACTCAGAGAGGTTGCACACAAAGGATAAAGATCCATTACAGACCGGAGTCCCCACAAGTGCTTATAAGACACACTTGTATTTACAAGCCAAACTTGGCCATAAAGCAAATCAAACTAGGCTCCTAAGCCTACTGCAAGTCCGCTTCTTGTTGTACAAGATATGTACCTAAATCGAAGGACACAGATAAACACGAGCATTTCATCGAACACTTTGTTTACATTGTTGTCCGTGACATTCTCCCTCCACTTATTCCTTCGACGTCCTCGTTGAAGCCATCGTAGACGCTACATCTCATCGCATTATGCTGAATCTTTAATCTTCTGCTTTAGCTGCGCCTTGGCTCCCAACCGCTCTCCGCTTGTTGTTGAGTAGTCGAACTCGATCCGCCGCCGCTTCAACTCACCAATGATGAATCTGGTGTGGGGTTGGCTGAGTTGTGCTGATCCTTGTTGGTTCTCGCGGATCCTTTTGATGAAGGAAAAGACCTGCCTTATTATGCGCCAGTATTCCAGTATACTCATATTGCTTGAACTGGGTAGATGCTTGTTGGAGCTTTAACGAGCATCGTCTCGTAGACTTTTGAAGTTTTTAAGGTCCTTCCTCTACAATGTTTGCCCATTGAACCTTCTTCCACTATTAGTTGTCACTTCCAAGTATGTTCGCATCACTCCCGCTTTCGATTAGTCAATTGGAAAATAAAGTAAAAAATCTACTCTTAGTAGTACTGACCACCAATGATGAGGATTTGACAACTATTGTCTTCCATAAACTTTCTTTGAAGGGTCACTGAACTTATGCAGAGCTCCTCTGCTGGATAGATAAGAGAACTAGGATACTTGACTTCACCCATTCTCTTCATACTTGAGAAGGTGAGGTTACTTGGCTTCGCTCACCTCCTTGAGCTAAGAGAATCGAGGTACTCGGTTTCGCCCATTCTCTCGAGTTGAGAAGGCAAAGGTTACTCGATTTCGCTTGCCTCATCGAGTTTGTACTTCATGCATTGAGCTGGTTACTAACATTCGCCTACTCTTTGCTCACACTCAAGCACTTGAAGTGTTTGCACTCCTTGTTGAGTTAGCTCGTGATTCGCCTTCTCACCGCCATTGAACTTTTGGAATGCAAGAAGTTTTGCTCGAAAAGAGCAAAGTTTACCCCAACTTGAGTCCCCAACTTGGAGTAAGTCTTTGATAGATCCGGCCTGGGATCAAACGCCTCCATCACCTTTGCCGCCTACTCCTCCGAGTAGAAAGGTGCAGACAATGTCGCCTACTTGCCTTGGTCGAGGACTCCTGCATCAACCCAAAGTCCCTCGATTTCGGCTATCTTTATGAGAAGCCCATCGACATCAGTCTTATGAAGTTTCTTGGCCTTTGCCCTTCCGCCCTGTCTTGGTACTTAGAGTTTGCCTTTGCATTCTCCACCTGCTCGGCCCCTTTTATGACCAATGCTCTCCCTCCATGAGAGCAAGGGATAGATGACTCCACGAAAGTCCCGCATCTGTGGTACCATGGTGCTGCCAAGCCCATATCACTACTATCCGTTATCTTGCATCTTCATCCCTTCGCGATCGGTAGATCTGCCTTTGTGGCACTATGGCGCTCCTCCGAGTTCACCTCCTTTCTAACCGACGCTTTTGGGTAGCTGAGCCCCGCTGGACTCGTCGTCGCTTCCTCGCCCCTTTCGACCACCTGCTTCGACACCACTGTGTCCTCCTAGCAGTTCTCCTTGGTCGATGGAAAGACAGACTGCAACTCTCATGCATGGCCTCCGCCATCTTGTTGTAGGGCTCGTGCCGATTCTGTTCTCCTCCGCCATCTTTGGCACCATGCAAAATAAGTCTGTCCCATCAGAATGAAGAACCCATGGAACGACATGATCCCACTCTTGCCTCTACAAGAGTTCATGCCCTTGACCTCTGTCTCCGCTCCATGTTCAGGGAAAGCTCCATGCCTCCGCTCCATGTTCTATCTTCTATGTCGACTCCCTTTATGCAGCTTGGATACTTCACCGAGTTCCACCCAAGTCGCTCCGCTCCTCGATTTGCATTGAGTTGATAGTGGCCCTTACGTCCACCATTCCACGGGTCAGCCCTTTGTTGAGTTCGATTTTTGCATCGACTCTAAGTGTGCCTTCATTTGATGTTACCTTGGATTGCTCCTCCACTTGATCTCGAAATGCATCCACCAATGCATTACCTCCTTCGAGATCATGCGACGACTCTTCGTCGCTCACTCGGTCCGTTGAGCTTTGTGGAGATATAGCCTTGAGGAACTCTTTCTCAATATGTGCAATCCGTTGCACATGATTCTCCCTCTAGAGAACTAGGACTTATCCCTCTTGGATATTTGTCCTACTGGAGCAACTTTTCTCTTTACATACTTACTAGATTGTGACCCTTTGCCAATACAGTCTCCACTGCACCCTTCAAGGTCTAGCAACGTGCTGAACTTGTTGCACATTTCAGCCGCAAATGGACATATCCTTTCCATATTGAAGAGAAAGTTCTGATGCTCCATGGCGTCGAGTTCTAATCGTGCCTTGGGATGGCCACGAACACTCCGTCGTTTGTGTACAAGCCCTTGCATGAGTTCCGCATCCTTCGAGTTAGCAATTCCCCTCACCTTTGTAAGTTTTGCACAACTCTTTCGGTCGTTACACAACACCTCCCACCTTGCATGGTCTCATCTTTCACCAAGCGCCCCGCTTTGCCTTGAGCACCGTCAAGTTTTGGTTGCCAACATCGAGCCGTAGCTCGAACTCAACCATCCCAATCTTTGTGTGCCACACATTCTTCTTCGTTTGCTTGTCCTCGTGGTGCCTCTCGCGCAAAGGGGTTGGCCATTCCTCTGAATGCCAAACCTGGATGCTCGCTCCTTTAAGCGACTCCTTTCCCTACATCTCAATGTCCGTTTTCCCCAAATGGTTGTGCGTCGTGTCCTCCACAGCCTAGGTCCCCACGTTTGTATGGCAAGTGTTTACTGCGTATGCTTGTCCCACTGATACCACATCACGCTTAGCTGATTTTGCCTGGCGTGCGGCATCCATGCATGTCCATCCAAGGTCGCCCTCCCGAGATCTCCTAGAGTCCCTTAGACTTACAAAAGAGAAAGCGGGCGGAAGAAGCAATTCCCACGGGATCCACAAGCAACTGCTCAAGCAAACACTTTATAAAGCCAAATACAAATTACACCCATGGACATTACAAACTCAGAGAGGTTGTACACAAAGGATAAAGATCCATTATAGACCGGAGTCCCCACAAGTGCTTATAAGACACACATGTATTTACAAGCCAAACTTGGCCATAAAGCAAATCAAACTAGGGCTGCTAATCCTTAAGGGAAGACATGAAAGCAAGGTCACAACTACCACTAGCCATCAGATGGAGAGGGTACTTCAGAAAACTACAATAACTACTATATCAGAAGGTTAGCCCATTGTTTATACGAAGTGGAGACCCTACTTACTTGATCAGCGGGTTGTGATGTGCTGTAGATATCTTGTGACTGAAGTGTTGAAAGGGAAGATCTCAGAGTTTGACATTGTTCAGTCTTGAGAACAAGGTTGATTTAAAGGAGGGAGGAATTATTAGGAACTCATAAATTTTTGAATTTTTTAGTCATGTTTTCTATGAATTTGTTAGTCCAGTAGGAGTCACTTAGGAGTTTATTTAAAATTTATTATTTACTTAGGAGTCCAAGATCTAATGTGTTAGGATCGAGTTTGCACTAAAGGCGGTGTGGGGGTGTGTGGGAGGGGCTAACTTCTTTTCTTAGAAGTACTTGAGAGCGACGAATTTCGAGAACAATAGTAAAGAGAAAACCGAAAGAAGATGCTCATGTTTTTCTTAGAACTAATTAAGAACAATCAAATTTGAATGCAATAGTAAAGAAAGGCAAGGGTCGAGATGCTCACAGATTTTATAGTGGTTCGGCCTACGTCCACTCCCGATCCTTCTTCACTCTAGGCCAACCGATGTTTACTATCGATCTTCTTTCACGGGCAAAGATCAAACACCCCTTATACCTTTCTCCTTTTTACAGGCTCAGGAGAACAACCTTTACACTCTCATTTTCTCAGGGTCAGGAGATCGACCTTTTTAACTCAATTTCAGTCATTCCCTTACACAATTTCACTCTTGAAAGAAAAATGGAAGCTCTCAACCCAATTCAATAAAATTTACTAAAATTTTCTTTCACATTCTTGTTTTTCCATGCAAGAATACTTGAGGTATTTATAGACTCCAATTGGCTTCAAAATTTGAAGCCAAAATTTAACCTTCTCCGAAAAATCCGGGTACTGGCGGTACTACCGTCGGCACCGACGGTACTACTGCCGGAAGTTGCTCGAAAACTAGGCGACGACAGTACTATCGTCGCCTGGGCGGTACCATTGCCAGGATATCCGGAATAGTACCTTTTAAGTACTATTTCATACCCGAATGTACCTTCTATTGACCCCTTTTCAGGTCAACAAAATGAGCTCTATCATGAGCTAAAATCAAGCCCAAATTAGATTGGCCCCTAATTGAGTTAGTAAAACAAACTCTAATCATGATGCTAACTACGACACTTAAGACAAACAATTACAAACACAATCTTTGTTGTCCGGCACGTCAACCGATCTTTCAGCAAACTCCCGACATCCTTCCAGTGAACCCCTGACGAGCTCTCGATTTCGTTCTGACGAACCCCTAGTGAACTCCCGGCATCCTTTCGGCGAACTCTCAGCAACTTTCGGCAAACCCTCGGTGAGTTCCCGTCGCATCGTCCAAACCCCAGCTCGATGCCTGATCTTGACTTCGGCCTAACAATAGATTCTTCCTTAATTGCTTTGCTTTTTCCTAGTCGTAGTTAATCCTACATCACTTCTCTCCAGCATATGGGTTAGATCACAAACACACTAATTGGTTTCATCATCAAAACCCGAGATTCAACATAAGGGACTCTAAGGTGGAAGAGTTCAAGTCATGAGGGACTCTTGGGTAGAACTTTATAAATATGAGTATAACTGCTTTTTTCATTAATTAGGAAAACACATTTCAGCCGTTTGACAAATCCTAAGAGGCTGATCCACTCGAAGTGATCAAGAAGGCCGATCCCCTCGAAGTGATCATCTATCTTTCTCCCTCTTCTTCTATGATAGAACCCTAGGGTTCTTATCAAACAACTACAAGAAGTTAATTCAAGCTGAACATGAGAAGCAAGGAAAGACTTGCTGACAGCAAGATAAGATATGAATGCTCTCCATATGGATGGCATGGATGTTGGTCAACTTAGGCATTGCCAATCACTGAGTTGGGATTTGAGGCATTATTTTCTCTTGCATAGTTTGATTGTTTATGTAGGTTTTGTTTTCACAGACAATCAGCATTGTATTATATATCATTCATGCTTGTAGTAGGATATTGATCGAAGTGACAATATGCCCATAATTGGAGATGTGATCAAAACATTAAAATCAAGTTGTTATAAATTGTTGGTTAAAACTTATGGGATACGAGTGAATCTAGTATCCAAGTGCAACTGCTGATGTATTTTTTTGCATAATCTGTTGTCTGCTGTAGGATCTAGAATGTTTGATGAATTATTTTCAAATCTTAGTTTAGATTTCTATTGAAATGAAGTCACAAGAATTTTTACAACATACACAGCTCTTGGAATACAACAAATCAAAATCCTTAGCTGACCCAAGCAGTAGTAGTTCAAAACAAGATGGAGATACTAAATTGGACAAGAAACTGTATTTAGTTGATTGTTTGTTGTCAAAATTATTCCAATATTTTGTCACAAGTTACTAGGCATTGCCACCAATAGGTTTTTGAGACATTACAAATTTTACAAGTACAATAAAGTATTAATTGTCCACTATCTTCAGCACCCTTGGACTTCCTTAGAGTTGTGTTACCCTTGATGCTGTACAAGAGCATGTCCACTTAGATGCAGCATATAGCTCATGTGTAATATACTGTAAGCGAGAGCGTTATCAGGGCATATGATTCATCTGAAGAGGTGGCTGTGGAGGATTCTCGCTCTGGAACTTGAGAAGGCATTGGTTTTCTGAAACATGCTTAGCAGTGCAGT
This sequence comes from Ensete glaucum, assembly GCA_021527575.1. NCBI lineage: Eukaryota > Viridiplantae > Streptophyta > Magnoliopsida > Zingiberales > Musaceae > Ensete > Ensete glaucum. The sequence continues at coordinate 12,399,667 of CM038551.1, read as the reverse complement.
GGATCACCAAAGTTCACTTTGCCCAAAACTAGATGAGGCAAAGATATGTGAGTTTGCTGAACAGCGCAGTTTTGAGTGAAGTTTTCCGGTGTTTAAATTGTTGGAGATGATAGCGTTTTTGGCTGTGAAGTCTCATTTATGTATCTCGGCTTTGCCTTCTTTCTGGAAGTCCCATAATTTTTATCATCCTAGATCTACGTGTGCTGTGTCGATCAAGGCCAAAGCCAAAGTTTAATTGCTGAACTGGTTGACTTTGACGGACAAGAATCATAGTTGGTCAGTTTATCTCAAGAGGGTTATTGCCTATAAAAAGCGTTTACGATGTTTTTGGAGTGAATCTGTTGTGTTTCTACAGGTACATGTAACTGGCCCAGAGACTGTTCTTTGTAACTATATTGTGGTCTTTGTTACGGATTTGTACTCTTATAATGGTGGTCGGGTCTATGATGTTTATTTTTCCTTTTAAGACTTTGTTTGGGCCTGTTATAGTGATCATGTTCCATTTTTACCGTCGTTGCATGTAGGGCTTTGATACAATTGTTATGATAGGAAAAAAGAGGTGATGATTTTCAACTCTGTTTAACTCTTACAACTGATATCACGACAAGGATTTGATTTGAATTTTCGTAGGAGTTGAATGAGATGGGATCGGCATGGGATGGTCTTTGAACAAGTTACAGTTAGGAGGATTAAATCAGGTTATTTAGGTTTGAAATGTTATTTTGACGAGTTTTAAGTAAGAAACTCACTTCACCCGTTCCGAGTGGCTCAGTATGATTTTTCATGGATCATAAACTCAGTATGGTAATTTAGGTTTGAAATGTTCTTTTGATAAGTTTTAAGAAACTTAGGAATTCAAAAAATTCCTAAGTTTTTATTTTTTTTATTTCCAGATATTATCTCTTTTTTTTTTATAAAAAAAAAAATAAAAGTACTACTGACCTTCATCCGTCGTCTATCGCCTCGTACACCCTTACTTATATCTTCATTTAGTCTCGCTTGATCACGAGAGCCGAGCAGCTCGAGGAGGTATGATGGTATATGCAAAAGGAGGGGAACATCGTTTGCTGTGGCTATCTCCATTCTTTCCACAAGGGTGGGTTATTTTGCTTGAGGTCAACAATAGGGATGGCAAAGTGGACGCGATACTTTAGTTGTGTTTCGGTAACGACGACGGACGAGGCCAAGCGCAATAGCACAACTGAGGACAAGGGTAATGAGTTACAGGTGATCAAGTGGAGGCGATGATGTCACGTGACAGGGCCCACGACAGGATGATAAAGTTGGAGGTCACAATCGAAGACGAAAATTAGGGTTCTCATCTCTTATAAAATAAGAGATGCTCTATATAAAAATAAACCAAAGCTTAGGCTTTCTTAGGAATTTATCGATTTTTTTTTTCCAAAAAAGAAGATAAATAATATGTAAATAAAACACTGGTAGATCTTCTGTGTTTTAAAAGAAATAAAAAGACATTAAACTGCTCCACGTTTGCTGTCGTATCCCATGGCGGCTTCCTCTGTTTCCGTTTCTTTCTCCTTTTCTCGCCTCCGATGGTCTTGCCCCTCCGGTCGCCTCCGTCGCCACAATCTCCTTCTTCGCTCGCTCGCTCTCCCTCCTTCCTCTCGGCTCTCTGCCCCTCTTCCGTATGCTTCCAAGAGGTTCTCCTCTTATTCCCAGGTATCGAATTACTCCTCTGATCCGTTACCTCGAATTATTCCAGCCAGGCATATAAACCTAGTAAAGGTTGCACCTCGGATCGAAAATTCTGGTCTTTTGGCCGCCAGGAGGCAGTGGCTGTAATTCCGGACCCTCGGGCGTGGGCTGGCGATCTCGGGGACCAAAGTTATGGGGAGGACGACGACGATGATGACGGTGAGGGTGACAGGAGTTTGGATCTGCTCGCGAGGTTCCTACACAGCGTGTTCCGAAAGATCTCTCGACGGGCCCGAAGGGCCGTCCGAGCGATGCTACCTCCTGCCATTTCCACTAAATTGGTACGACAACCTTTCCGTGTCAGCGATGATCGAATTTTAGGTCTGCTAATTAGGCTGTTTTTCTCTTCCTCCAATTTTTCTGTTTGCGTTTGGTGGGAATTTGAGGAACGCGAAGGTGCATCTGATGCTTATTTTCCATGGATTTTCGAATAGGTGGGGTTCTCGGTCAACGGGGTATTGATACTGGCGTCCTTGTGGATTCTCAAGGCCTTCCTTGAGGTAATTCTGCTTTATTGCTTTAGACGGTTTTGTTCTAGTATTGATGTTGTAGATTGTTGCATGATGTTTTCTTTAGTTACATCGACAAGTAGCTATCTTTATGTGGTGAGTTCTTATTTCCATCTGTTCCGTATCAAAACAAGCCATCGTAGTTAACATTAGAAAACCTTCCCAATTCTTCCTGCTGCTTCTGGTCTTATGTTCAATCACTAAAATGTGATGTGCAAGGTCAATTATCCTACTTAAGGTTGAGTCTCTTCCTTGGAAATTTTGTTCATTGACAAGTAACATGTGACAATCCGTAGCTAGGCTAGGATTTTGGAGTGTGAAATGTGGCAGCCAAATTCAGTGGGCAACTGAAGTAGCATGCTGTGGCCAAGAGGAACCAAGTCTAGGAATGAGTGTGACATGAAAAATAAAAAACTTTACGCTAATCCTTACCCTTTACCTTTTGCGGCGGATCAGTCAGTTGTATTTAAAGTTTTAAGATTAGCTGGTTCTATGTTATCAGTTAAATATGGGCAAAAGGGCTGGTTTGATCTCCTGCTGAACAGTTGAGTCCCAAATGATAAGCATGCAAATTTCAACTGTTCTGGCCAGGAAATTTCAAAATCTTAACTCCACTTATAATAATGTTAATTGCTAGATATCAGAGATATTATGGTTCCAAGCATTTGTGGTGGATTTTTAAGAGAAGCAGCTCAAACTAATTAAGCAGATGACTGTCATTGTGGAGAACAAGATGGACGATTTCAATTGGATATCATCTTGACCACAATGCTTAGCTCATGGATAGACACATTTACTAGGAAATGGGTATTTCCCAATGATGATGGATTTTCATTCTCATTCAAACTGATACTGTTTCAAACATGAGAAAGTTTGAAGGTATTGCTTGTTGAAAAGTTTCTAGCAGCACTAGGACAACAGAACCTGCGATTGGCTTGATTAGATTAGCAGACTTCATAAATTATATAGTAATCATATTCATAACTACCAAAGTTTTGTTCTGTTATAAGCATTAGGAATTCTAGTTTACAGTGCTGAAAGAAGCCATCTTAAAATTAATCTTATATTTACCCACCTGTGCTTGTACAATGTACAAGCTTTTCCATATACCCTTGAAGCAGAAAAACTCTATTAAAAGATTTCATCGACCTTCAGATTTTGTTTCTGTATAGATATCATCTTCCTGATAATCATAAATTGTATGTTGCAAAAAATGATTGCCTATAAATAGTGTCCATTGCTGCTTGTATTTTGTGTTCGTATTCGCTTTTAAGAATTACTGATACTCTTGAAATGCTTCTTTAAACATTTAAGATTGCAAAATCAACAAAATGTTCTCTTTTTGTCTAATTACAAATTTTGTAATATAATCATACCTGTAGATGAAGGGCAAGTAGCAATTATATATTGCTAACCATGCTAATTAAACTCGGACCAATGAGTGTAAACAAACCAACTACATAAATAAGTATCAGTATAAGATATGTAAATTTCTTTCGTAAAAGATGTACTTCCAAACAAAGTTTGTAATTTCGACTGTCTGATATGGGCGGTACATATCGGAGACGCCCGCTACCGGGTGGTTCCACCAAAACTCGACCGTCAGCGACCGATTTCAACTGTAGGTCTATTAGACGGTTACTAATGAGAGCGTTGTCTTTGGAAGCAAGGTTTGACTTACCGATCTGTACCGGTGTACCGACATCTGATGTCATCCTTGTTCTTGAAAGAGGAATTTCAACTGTAGGTCTATTGGACGGTTACTAATGACATCAGATGAACAACTCCTATCTTTAAGAAACTCATAACCTTCTTCCGCAAACATATCACTCTTTTCTTCTTGATAGTCCTTGGTTTGACTCATGTTCCCTTGTGCCTAGTTTCTTTTTTCACTCTTGTCTAATAAGTGAATTGGTTTTAATTTCTTAATTGTAATCTGTATAGACATGTGGAAGAGGGTTGTTTGGATTCTCATCATGATACTATAGGAAAAGTTTATTGCTTCTTGCATATGGGAATGATGTGCATTTTGTAGAAATCTTAAAATCCTTACTTCTTGTACTTGCCATACATGCCGTGATGCACAAGCATTTAAGATTGCAAATTGCAAAACTATTTTTATTGTCCTATTCTAAATGTTACTATATAATCATAACTGTAGGTGAGAGTTGGTGGTAATTTTATCGTCTATGCTAAAAATAGATATTAATCTGCACTAGTTTGGTTCGGACAGACGGATGAATAAACCAATGTATATAAACAAAATTTATTGTGTAAATGAGTTTCAATATTAGATACGAAAGGTGGTGGTATTGCTCATTTGCTCTTTGATAGGTATTCCAAAAAGCAATATCTACAAAAGCAATCATATGACACACAAGGTCGGTATTGTCATGAACTTGGGGCTGGTTTTGCCTATGTCATGTGGCACCATTGCGTGTTTGTCCACAAAAGTCAATCTCCACAAAACCTCCCATGGTCCTTTAGGACCTACAAAAGAGAAAATAGGTTAGAGAAAGCGTTTCATACGGGATCCATAAGTAATTATTCTAGCAAACACTTTATATAGCCAATGTAAATTACAACCATGGACTTCACAAGCGCTGAACGGTCGTACACAAAGGATCATGGTCCATTATAGATCGAAGTCCCCACAAATGTCTACATGACATAACTCTCTTTTATAAGCCAAAACTGGCGACGAAAGCTAATTAAACTAGGGCTCCCAAGCCTATTGCAAGCCTGCTACTTGCTGTATAAAGTATGTATAAAATCGAAAGATACATACATACATTAGCATTACATTGAGCACCCTCTTTATATTTTTGTCCATGACATTCTCCCCACTTATTCCTTCGATGTCCTCGTCAAAGCCGTTGCAGACACTGCATCTCTTCGCCTTTTATTGAATCTTCAACTTTTTGGTCTGGCTGCAACATGCGTTTTGGCTCCCAACTGCTCTCCGTGGCTGTTGTTGAGTAGTATAACTTTGATCTGCCATGTTACTTCAACTCGCCAATGATCGACTCTAGTGTGGGGTCAACTGAGTTGTGCTGATTGTTGTTGATTCTTGCCTATCCTTCTGATAAAGGAAAATACCTTCTTTGTTTTGCGCCAGTATCTCAAACGTCTCATGTCGCTTAAACTAGATGGATACTTGTTGGAGTTTTAATGAGCATTGTCTCGCAGACTTTGAAGTTTTTGAGGTCCTTCCTCCAAAAAAATTTGCCCATTGACTTTTCTTCAACTTAGTTGTCGCTTCCAATTACATTCTCATCACTTTTGCTTTCGATTGGCATTCTATTAGAAAATAAAGCAGACAATCTACTCTTAGTAGCACCGATCACCATTGGTGAGAATTTGATAACTATTGTCATCCATAAGGTTTTTTCAAAGGGTCTTTAAACTTGTATAGAGCTCCTCTGCTGGATAATTAAGAGAAGTGGGGTACTCAGTTTCACCCATTCTCTTAAGAGTTGAGAAGACAAATGTTACTTGACTTCGCTCGCCTCCTCGAGGTTGTACTTCATGCATCGAGCTGGTTATTAGTCTTTCCCCGTTTTTTGCTCACACTTTCGAAGCACACGTAGTGTTTGCACTCCTTGCGTTAAGTTAGCTACCGTGAATCACCTTCTCATTGTCATCAAACTTCTGGAATGTAAGAAGTTTTGCCTGAAAAGAATAAAATTTCACCTTAACTTGGAGCAAGTCTTTGATAGTTTTGGTCACCTTTGGGATTGTATCGTCTTCTCCATCATCATTGTCGCCTACTTCTTTGACTAGAAAAGGTACAACACCATGTATTGCCTACTTCGTTCCTTGGTCGAGCACCCCCGCATCGACTTGAAGTCCCTCACTTTCGGTTAGCTTGATGAGAAGCTCGTTGACACCGGTCTTATGAAGTTTCTTGGCCATTGCCTTTCATCCTTGTCTTGGTACTTGGAGTTTCCCTCTATATTCTCCACCTCCGCGGCCCCTTTCATGACCAACACTCTCCCTCCATGAGAGTAAGGAATCGATGACTCCACGGAAGTCCTGTCTCTGCGGTACTATGGCGTTGTCAAGCCCATGACACTATTATCTATTGCCTCACATCTGCATCCCTTTCTTTGCGATCGGTAGATCAACCTCTGCGGCACTATGACACTCCTCCGAGTTCAATACCATTTTGATTGACGCTTAGCTTTTTGGGTAGCTAAGCCCCTCTGGAGTTGTTGCTTCCTCACCTCTTTCGATCACCTGCTTTAACACCTCTGTATTCTTCAAGTAATTATCCTTGGTCAAAAGAGAGACATAATGCAACTCCCATGCATGGCCTCCGCCATCCTATTGCAGGGCTCACACCGATTCTGTTGTCCTTAGTTCCTTGGTAGTAACGTTCGCTTATTCGGCCTTGTTCTCTGACTTGTCGGTTTCCCTTAAGCGAATATAAACACTGTAGTAGTCCAATTCTCCAGTCGCTCTGATCATACCTTTATATTATCAAGTCCCCTCCATGGGACTCACTGGAACTTACACTCGGAATTCTCCTTCGCTGGTATACAACCCTCATATGCCGATGCCCAAGGCCTTCTTTCGATGCAAAATTTGATGCACGCACAGAAGACCCGCCTCTGTGGTACCATGGTATTCACTCCTTGAATCCATAGCCCTTCTTGCCATCGTATTATTCACTAAAGTGGAGCTCCCAGTAGCTCCTGATCATACCTCTGCATGATCACGTCCCTCACAGGACTTCTTCCGCGTGTGTTGTATTGTCTCAAATTGTTCCACCATGATCTGTTGCACCATGTTGCCTCCTGATGGCATCTCCATTGCATTCAAATTCTTGTGTGATAAACTTGGACAATAATCTCTCAATGTGTGGCCTTTGCTAGCACATCGTAGGGCCTCCTTCATCTCTGATTAAGGTTGCTCCTTTGGTAATTTCCTTCGTCCACCCATTCTCAGGTCACACCCAGACGAAGCATCGCTTTAAGACAGTCCGTCGCCTAGTAGCTCTTGAAGTCCACAGACCACTGAAATTGGTACACTATTGTTTGGATCCTGGGCCTTTATCCCTTACCAACACAATTTCCATTACACACTGCTTTCTTCACGACAACTCAAATGGCAGCACTGTGGCATATTCTTCAAGAGTACCCGCCTCTGCATCCTCTTGCCTCGTGCTAAGGCCTTTTGATCCCAACTTTGCCTCTGCAAGTTGAATCACCTTAGTTCCTCCATCAAATGCATCTATGAGATATGATACATGTGCCTTGAAGCTCTCTTCATCTTTGGCACAATGTAGGATGAGTCCTCTGTATCAGTATAAAGAACCCATGGAACGACATGATCCTGCTCTTGCCTCTACAAGAGTTCATGTCCTTAACCTCTGTCCAAGGAAAGCTTCGTGCCTCCGCTCCATGTTTAATCTTCTATGTCGACTCCCTTCATGCGGCTTGGATACTTCACCAAGTTCCACCAAAGTTGCCCCGCCCCTCAATTTGTAATGAGTTGATGGTGGCCCTCACGCCCAACATTCCACAGGTCAGCCCTTCGTTGAGTCTAATTTCCACATCAGCTCTAAATGTGCCTTCGTTTGATGTTGCCATGGGTCGCTCTCCCACGTGATCTCACAATGCATCCACCAGTGTATTACCTCATGCAAGTTCATGCGACGACTTCTCATCGCTCGCTCGGTCTGCTGAGCTTTGTGGAGTTGTTGTCTTGAGGTACTCCTCAACATGTGCGGTCTGTTGCACATGATTCTCCCTCTAGAGAACCATAACTTATTCCTCCTGGATATCTGTGATATTGGAGCATTATTCTACCCTCACAAATGCACTTGCTAGATTACGACTATTCACCAATACAGCCCCATTGCACCCTCTAAGGCCTAGCAACATGTTGAACTTGTTGCACACTTCAGCTTCTTATAGACGTATCTTCCCATACCGAAAACAATGTTTCAATGCTCCATGACGTTGAGTTTCAGCCGCCTTGGGATGTCACGAATACTCCATTATTTGTATACAAGCCCTTGCATGAGTACCAAATTCTTCGAGTAAGCAATTCTCCTCACCTCTGTGAGCTTTGCACAAATCTTTTGGTCATTGTGTAATACATCCCACTTTGCACGATCTCATTTTTTACCAAGCGTTCCGCTTGCCTTGAGCACCGTCAAGTGTGGTTACCAACGTCAAGTCGTACTTTGTACTTAGTGATAGGAACCCCTAAGGTTCTATCGCTGCTCTGATATCAATTGATAGGAACTCTAGGGTTTTTATCGTAGATGGAGACGAAAAGGGGGATAAATGATCACTTCGAGGGGATCGAGCCTTCTTGATCTCTATAAGGGATCGGCCCTCCTTGATCTCTATAGGGGATCGGCCCTCCTTGATCTCTATAGGGGATTGACCCTCTTAGGGTTTTGACCTATTGGCTAAAACATATTTTCTTTATTGATTGTCTAAAAAGAAATAGTTCCAGCCCTATTTATAGAGACTCTTAACCAACTCCTAATTGAACTTGGACTCTCAAAATATACTTCTACTTGGACTCTTAGTCAAATAGACTCTAACTCCTACTAGGACTCTTAATCAAATAAACTCCAACTCTTACTAGGACCCCTAATCAAACAGACTTTAACTCCTACTATGACTCATAATTGGCTTAACAGGACCAACCAACATGACTCAATAAAGAACATGACTCAATAGATGAGGACTCAACCCTGTTACGGTCCTATCAGACCTGCTCTCTTCAAATCAACCTTGTCCTCAAGGCTAAGCAGCATAAAATAACAGCCTTGTCTTCATGCACACGGGCAAATGATATAGCAGCCATCATGGTGCGGGGGTGGCGAGATTTAACTTCGCACCGAATCTTGGGATTAAGTCCCTAATAAATGTTCTCACCAATTGTTTCTCGGACCAATCTCGAGTTTGGTTCGACAGGTGCTCAAATATGCTCTGGTACTCCTGTACTGTAGAAGTTTGGTGGATTTTGACAAACTGTCTATTAACGTTCTCGTACTCCGACGGTCCAAAGCGAATCAGAAGCTCTCTCTTGAACTGTCCCCACGAAGGGACTTCGTGATAGGTCTTTGTACAAATCATACAATCGGATCGCATCACTATCAAGTTGATTTAAAGCTACTTCCACCTTGGATTCTTCTGGAGTTCTATGGAAGTGAAAAAACTTTTCAGCCCGTGAGATCCAACTGGTCAGATCTCCATCTTCCCATCTTGGGAACTCCACTCTTATGCTTGGGTATCCTGTGTCTTGCTCTTGATCATATTTTTCAGATCGACTCCCGTTGAGGTTGGAACTTTCATCATATTGAGATTTGTTGGGGCTATCCAATAGACTTCTTTTGAATTCGCTGAAGAGTTCTTGCAATTTGTCTTTCATCGGGCTTCGAAGGCTTCAAATCTTGCTTTCATCGAACCATCAGTAGCCATCGCATAAGATTGTAAATCAGTAATGTTCAATTCCTATTTCTGATATTGGGTCAAGGATATCAATATCATCCTACTCGGTGTTTGCTGCTGTGATGCTGGTGGTTAGAAGGGAGGTGGTGCGGTGATGCTGCAAGGATGAGGTTGTCGAGGCTACGACGGCTGCTGTCGAGGCTGTGATGCTGGTGGTTAGAAGGGAGGTGGTGCGGTGATGCTGCAAGGATGAGGTTGTCGAGGCTACGACGGCTGCTGTCGAGGCTGGAGTGAAGTGATGTGTAGGAAGAATTCGTTGTTGCAGTATGCTGAAAGGTAGCGTTGATCGCTGCAGCAGATCAATGGGGGGGTGTGCGTCAGCGGCTTCTTGGTGCCGAGGCTGGAAGGCAGCGTTAGCTGCTGCTGTGTGGGGAGGAGAAATCGCTACTGTGGATCACTGGGAGGCAGCGATGGTGGCTCTCAGGCACTGGTGGTCGTAGTCGCTGTAGTGGCAGTAGAGGAAGGAAGCCGAGCTGATGGGTCATAGGGGAGAACACAGGCGGCGGCAATGGCAGGGAAGAAGAAGGGCAGCAGCGTTGTCTCCGACGAAGAAATCATCATTGTGATTTGGTGGAAGGCAGCGATTAAACGCAGAGGAGGGAAACCGTGTGGAACAAAGAAAGAAGGGAGGCTGAGATCCTGGTTGCGCGGCCAGCGATGTTTGCTAGGGCTGCTGCCGAAGCGATCGCGAGGGACTACAGCAACGTTGCTAGTTGCAGAGGAGGCAACAGTGGCTGGGTGTCCTCGCGGCTAAGGAAGAGAATGGCAGTAGAGGCAGAAGCAGGGGCGGCTGGAGCGGAAGGCAGCAGCGGTGTGGTCGGCGCTGGAACAGCGGGGAAAGGACAATGGCAGTAAGGTCGTGCGGCTGCATGAGTGGGTTGGAGATGGCAACGTCGGGCAGAGGAAGAAGTAGGGTTGGAGCGGTGGTAGCAGAATGGGGGTTGCGACAGCAGCGGCAGGGGAGGTGGCGACGAAAAGGGAGGGGCAGCGACGCTGCTGTGCGCGGCTGGCGGCGTCGCCGATCTCTGATGGAGCTGAAGGCAATAGATGAGGGCAATCAAAGGCTGCGGCTGGAAGCAGTGGAGGAAGATGGCAGCGCTGGCAGCTGAGGGATGAGGCTGCGGCGCGCAAAGGAAGAAGAGGGCAGCGGTCAGGTGAGCGAGGACTGTGCTCAGCAGAGGATGGGAACAGGTAGCGGTGGACAGAGCAGGGAAATCAGCAGCGGGAAGAGTAGCAAGCAGCAACCAGCGACGCGGGTGGAGAGATGCTGGCGAGAGCAGCGCTGATGGGGTTGGCGGTTGCGGCAGAAGACTAGAAGGCGCGGTTATAGTGGAGCAGGGGAGAAGGCAAAGAGGCAGTGGCGTCGACGTGAGGAGCGACCAACGGTGGCTGCGGCTGAGGAGGGCGCAGCTACGTGGGTTGCAGACAGAAGATGAGGGCTTGGAAGGAAGGTGGTGAGGGCAGCAAGAAGCAGCAGCGAGATAGGGGCGATGGCAGGAAAAACTATAGCGGCGAAAGCAGGATGGGGTGCAACGTCGTCTTTGCTGGTGGTGCAAGGGAGTTGCAGCGACTGATAGCAGTGGCGGCAAGCGGTAGGGGAGAGGGTAGAGGAGAGAAAAGGTGTTGGCAACGCGGCTGGGCAGCGACATTGGCAGCAAGGGCTGGCAGGTATGGCCGGTGGAGGCGGCAACAACAGGGGCGTCGGATGTTGCAAGGAAGAGGTGGTGACTGTGTGGGTTACAGACGGAAGATGGGGCTTAGAAGGAAGGTGAGGGCAGCGGGAAGCAACAACAAGATAGGGGCGATGGCAGGAAAAATTGCGGCAGCGAAAGTAGGATGGGGCGCAACATCGTCTCTGCTGGAGGTGCAAGGGAGTTGCAGCAGCAGGTGGCAGCAGCGGCAGGTGGCGGGCGATGAAGAGGAGGGGAGGAACAGCGGTGGTCGGCGGCAGTCCTTCCTTGCTTGAGCAGGATGGCTGCTGTCACTTCAAGAGCACTTCGAGGAAAGATTGAAGGAACCCCTTTCCTTTTCCCTTTTTTTTTCTTTTCCTCTCTCTTCTTTTTTTTGATGATGTTACCTACAACGAAGATGGTGAGAAACTGCACTAAGGTGGCAGGAGTGGATGAACAACAAGACGCTAAGAACGCTGCACTGATACCAATTGATACCCTAGGGTTCTATTGCTGCTCTGATATCAATTGATAGGAACCCTTGGGTTTATATCGTAGATAGAGACGGAAAGTGGGATAAACGATCACTTTGAGGGGATCGATCCTCCTTGATGTCTACAGGGGCCGGCCCTCGTTGATCTCTATAGGGGATCGACCCTCCTAGGGTTTTGGCCTATTGGCTAAAACATATTTTTCTTCATTGATTGTCCAAAATGAAATAGTTATAGCCCTATTTATAGAGACTCTTAACCAACTTCTAATTGAACTTGGACTCCTAAAATAGACTCCTACTTGGACTCTTAATCAAATAGACTTCAACTCCTACTAGGATTCCTAATTAAATAGACTCCAATTCCTACTAGGGCTCCTAATCAAATAGACTCAAACTCCTACTAGGACTCCTAATTGACTTGACTGGACCGACCAACATGACTCAATAAACAACATGACAATAGATAAGGACACAACCCTGTTAGGGTCCTATCACTTAGCCATCCCAACCTTTATGCGCTACGCTTACTTCCTTGCTTGCTTGTCCTCGTGGTGCCTCTCGCGCAAAGGGTTGACCATTCCTCTAAATGCTAATCTTGGATGCTCGCTCCTTTGAGCGACTCTTTTCCCTACATCTCAATATCCGTTTTTCCCAAACAATCACGTGTGTTGGCTGCCCTTCATGCAGCCCAGCTAGGTCCCCCATGTTTACATGACAAGTGTTTCTACGTGTGTTTGTCCTGTTTTGATACCGAATGTCACGAACTTAGTTGGTTTTGCCTAAGTCGTGTGGCACCAGTGCGTGTCTGTCCGCAAAGGTTAGTCTCCCCGAAACCTCTCATAGTCCCTTAGGACCTACAAAAGAGAAAACGGGTTAGAGAAAACATTTCACACAGGATCCACAAGCAACCATTCCAGCAAACACTTTATATAGCCAATGCAAATTACAACATGGACTTCACAAGCGCTGAACGGTCGCACACAAAGGCTCATGGTCAATTACAAATTGAAGTGTACACAAGTGTCTATATGACACAATTCTCATTTACAAGCCGAAACCGGCACCGAAAGCTAATCAAACTAGGGATGCCAAGCCTACTACAAGTTACTACTTACTGTACAAAGCATGGATAAAAATCAAAAGACACAAACATACATGAGCAATGCATTGAGCACCCTCTTTATATTTTTGTCTGTTACAGTACGGTGATTTTACAAACTTGAATTATGTGGTTTCATACAAGGGAAACCTAATGGGGGTGATACTTTGTAGAGCATTGGGAAAATGTGAGATTCTTCCTTTGCAGCATTGGTGTTCAGTATTCAGGTCACAGCCCTGATCCTACATTGTGGGAGGATAGTGCACTAGATTCATCCTGTCTATATACGACAATCTAGTGGATGAGATTCCCACTAATGGAAGTCTTGGGAAATCATCCAACATTAGAGAAGTCATATATACAAATGGCATGCACCTATTCTTCTACACATACGGTCCTTTTAAGCATGAAAACAATGTTCATATATGTATGAAAATGCAGTGAAATGTGTGATTTATATTTCCTTCTATTAAATTACTTCTGCTATTACTATTATTCATGCTATAATGCATGGTCCATAATAATGTAGCATTAATCAGTAAATATTTACTTATTTCTTATAATTTGTTTCCCAAATAGTTTATGAAAAAAAGTTTCACAAATTCTAGATTTCGCAATATGCCTCAGCATATGCACACATGTGATGTTATGAGTTATGCTGCATCTGGATAGCTGACATGTTGAATTTGCTTGTTAGACATTACTGCTTATATATCATTCACAAGTCTCTAAGGGTACATGTGAAGTTTAATTAAAATAACACACGTTTTCTTCACATGGAAACAATAGAGTGACTGACAAAGCACAAACAAATAAACATGGACTAACCTTTTTATTTTTCCATTTTAACATGAGAAGACTCAGAATGGAAATGCAAATCACAAAAGAAAACAATAATGTCACAAAGTAAAAGTTGAGGACTGTGCTCGTCACACAGTATGCAATAATTCATGACTCCACTAGGGCAATGCAGATATTTAAGATTGATATCTTGTTGCAACACAAGTTTCTTTTCTCCATCTTGGTGTAAACCTTAGCTTCTTAGCTATTTTAGGAATCCTTACTTGAAGATTATCACCATAGATGTTACCCTACAAGTAAATGCAGAGTAGGTATAATTCCATATTGAAGAGGTGATTTTTTGTTGTATATAAAGTGTGTTGTGTGTTAAAATTTGGAAGTAGACCAAATTGCTAGATATAAGTTAATTGTTTTCCTTTTTAACTGAGGAATTCCATAAAGTTAATCATTCCAAGTTTTACTGCAACCGCTGTAGGTCATCTGCACATTTGGAAGCATGGTATTCATAAGCATCCTTCTGGTTCGTGGAATATGGTCCGGAATCTCTTACATAGGAATAAACCAATACAGCTACAGAAACAGGATGGACGAGAAGGACAGCAGGTGGAGTGGTGTGCAGCCTACATGATTCGTCGGCCTTTTCATTTTGAAGTTAATACTTTATGCTTGAGGATGGGGAGAAATCAGTTCCAGATCTTGTGTCAAGAGGCAGAAAGAAGGGAAAGATCGTAAATTCTTAGTGTGGTGATCATGAGAACCTGCATCAGCATCAACGTTCTGCAACAGTCTTGCATTGTTTTCACGAAATTTACCCATTGGAGAGCTAACTCTGCTGCTCTCTCAAAAAACCTGTATTATTTACTACGATTCTGATATATGTGCAACATATCTTGGCAACACAATCTGAGCAAATATTTATCGGTTGGTTTTCGTGGAGAAGCTAATAGCACTCCTTCTGTCAACAATTGCTTCATGATGTGTTTATTCTTGGTGTATCAAGGTACCTTCCATTAACTATGTCAATAAATTCTTTGATGGATGCATATTATTTTGGTTGACTATGTCAAGATGAATTGGAATCGAGCTGCATTAATTAATTGTTGGATGGCTTCGAACCTAGTCGGATTGGATCAATGGTTTAACGACCTTGAATCGAATCAGAACTAGAGCCGAGTCGATGATTCTAATGGGTTTCGAACAAGTTAAAAAGGAAAAATGATTAAAACATTGATGAACTCAGTGATCAATATTTTGAATTTAGAACTGATGTGATGAAGATTATTATTTCACATCTACCACTATGCTGTCCAAAGAAGAAAAAAAAAAGCCAACAAGGAGACCTCCTAAGTCAGGGGAGGTGACGTTGGACAACCATGGATAAAGATGATAAGGTAAGACAAATTAACGTTGGCTTGATTAGCGTGGTTAAAAAGACAATTGATAACTTAGGAGGTCTTTACAATTTAATTTTAACAGAACAATATAAAATTTTTAATAGTAAAGAGGGATTGCAAACGGTAATCTTCTTTACAATTTAATTTTATGCATTTTTAATATTATTAATATATCTTTTTATAAATATACATAAATGTCATCAACTTATTGCTTAATTTCAATAAGCTTTTCTAACTCTCTCCTTAAAATCCATTTTTCTTTCCCTTATTATTATTATTATTATTATTATTATTATTATTATTATTATTATTATTATTATTACTACTACTACTACTACTACTTTAAATAATTGCCTACATCAACTCAGAAGATATCATATTCCAATCTTTTAAATAATTGCCTGAAGAATCATATTCCAAACAGTTATAGAGAAACTCGAAATATAATATCTTTTGAGTCGATTAAAAATGCTCAAAATATGATATCTTCTAAACAATTACAAACAATCTAGATTATGATATCTTATAGGTTGTTATAGATAGCTCAGATCAATATTCTGAGTAATTTAGATCTTAACATCCAAAACAACCATATAAACTACTTTCTTGCACTTTCATTTTAGGATTTAGTTTAGTGAATAATAATATAAATGTTCACTCTACCATTTACAACACACCAAGTATAGATGATAGTTAATATGTGATATCATTCATATTGTAATAAATATTAAACTTGTTGATTTAACTTTTATAGGACTTCACAAATAAAGAGGAATTAATTGGTTGAGTTTTAGGAGTTGGAAAGAGATATGGATTTTTCAGAGTTATAAAAAGTTTAAAATATAGAAGAAGGAAGAAGATATAAAATATGATTTTTTATTATTTTTTTTGTGAATGAGACGGATAATATCAGGAATGGATGAATCCAAATGCCATAGGGTGACATTTTTTTGTGAATGAGTTACTTATTTTCACTTGTTAATGTTAAAATATCAAATGGTGAAGAAATGAATGGTTCAGTTAGTTTATGGACTGCGCAACTATTCTCTTGTAAAACAACTTCAAAGGCACCTATATGTCAGGAAATTGTCAAATGAAGAGATGAAAATTATTTCTGAGATATCAAAAAACATAGTTTTGACATAAGAAATACTATTGATGTTGAAGTAGAAAGATCATGATAATATGAGGATCATGAAGATGATATATAATACATGGTAGAAGTATAAGGTGTTAGAAAAACACAAAAGCATATAAATAAAATAATTTATAAAAAAACTTACTAAATATATGTATTTTATATGACATAGAAATAATAATAGAGATAATATTGTTAAATACTTATTTTGGATGCATCGGACTACATTTGACCTGTTGCATTCATTTCCACAAGTGTAATTATGGATTGCACATATAAAAACCAACAGATACCAGATGCTTCAGATTCAGATAATTAACATGATATTGCACTTATCACATATAGCCCAAGCTAACATCTAGATATCTATATAAAATACAATCAAGATAAAATTACATCTTTTAAGTCATCATCCATCGAGGAACATATTATACATGAGGTGTCTTAGATGGAGCATTCAGTGGATTTGCATGAAGTGAAACCCAAGATATGTCGTCCAATGAATCTACATGCAGCCACCTTATATGAGCTCACCAATTCATCACGGATGCTTTTAAAAGCATATCTCCCCGGGTTAATTATTTTTAAATATTTTATCTATTTATCTTCTTATTTTTATTTTTGATCCTCATGATGGTTTACATGATTATTTGAGGAGTTAATTGTCATTGTTTACATTTAGCTTGATATTTATCTAATCACTTCATTTCAAAGGTGAGCAAATTATTTAACAACCTTCATAATTTTAGCTATTATTATAAAAACATATTTTAGTAGTTATGATGTCAACAGTAGTTCCATGACACATCTGACATGAGACTCATGTGAGTATAACCCTCAAGCATATATTGATGAATGGATCAAAGGAATAATCAATGCATCTGGCACAAAGGAGCCAAGAGCTCATTAGCAAAGGTAATAAAAAATTATTTGATATATCAACCAAAGAACAATTGCGACATGTGACATAACAACGATCGATGCATCTTGAACTAGCAGATTGATGTAAATGGTAAGTGTCTATCTATTTTTATATAATTATATATAGAGATATATTTGTTTTGATGAAAATTTAGAAAAATCATGATTAGTGAAAAAACGAGATCCTTAGAGTCAAACTATGAGCTTCATATTTATCTAATAACCTCCTGTTCAATGGTGCGCATATTATTCAACAACCTTCACGATTTTAGCCACTATTATAAAACAAATTTTAGTAGGTCTGATGTAACAATAGTTCAATCACGTAACTTAGATGAAACTAATTCGAATATGACCCCAAGGATGTGTTGATGAATAAACAATTGATATATTTGGCACAATAGAGCCAAAAGATTGTTCGCAGCAGAAGGAAAAAATTTAAGGCATGAGATATTGATGCATCTCACACTAGTAGATTGATGTAAATTGTAAGGGTTCATATATTTTTATATCATGTGTACAGAAATACATTCACTTACATGGGAATTTCGAAATAAATTCATGATTATTTTGTTGCTATAATTTTTAAAATATAATTTTGAAATATAAAATCTTTATATTTCATTCCACCAACTTATTCTACTGTAATCTCATCGTAATATTGAGTTTGACAAGTTAGATCGATGACCTTTGGCTAGTAAAACTAGCTTAGTTCTCTGGAACTAAAAGAACAAAGACTTCCCATCAAGATTTAAGCTATGGTTTGATATGCTCATATGATGCTCGACCATTCGATTGAAGATGGAATGTAAGGTGAGCTATGTTGTTGCATAATTGTAGTAATAAAATTATTAAATATGGTTTCATTGGAAAAGATGATTTCTTGGGCTAATTTGTCTTACGTTCATTGTGAAGAAAGAATAACTTAGTTGCTTGATAAAAGTTATCAAAGGGTATCATCCACATTAGCTAGATAATAATGACAAATATTAATAGTAGAAATAAAGAAGTGAATAGGTGTCTTCTTGGAAGTATTCTAATATTAGTCTAGCATTAAAAGAAGACAACCGATAGGTTTCCATGGAATTCCACGTGGTCAATTATGTATTTCCTCACCATATCTTGGCATGGCTAGCGATATCTTTTGCGTTGAATAGCTTTCTATCTTGTAATATCGTTAATGGGCTAATTATGTATTATCCTCCTATAATATTTTGATCCTTATATTTTAAAAAGAAATATTGAAATCCCTATACTTAAAAAGATGAAAAATATTTAACTCTATTTCTTGCTCACGCAGATGACTTTATTCACAAAAATATTACACGTGCCCAATGGTAAACCGAAACAAGGCAGGGTCAACATGTAATGATAAGCCTTGCAATATTTTTCACTCACCAAAGTTATTTAATATTTCATTTTTATAATATAGGGATCACATTTATAACTTTTAAAAATATATAAAAAATACTAAAGGTAAATAATTACAGAGGATAATATTTAATTAGCCTCATTGCCACATCATCCTTAGATATTTTTAATATTTTATGAATCAATAATTACTTTGATCATAATAAAATAAGTGTAAATCATAATTCATTAGCGACAAGTATTTGCATTGTTTTCATCGAAAAGCCAGTAAGAATATTTTAGATGCATTGCATGGCTAGCATTTATTGATAACTCAAAAATATCCTTTAGGCTTTATCAATTTACTAAAGAAAAAGATGACAAAATATATTTAATTATTAGCTTCTCAATATCTTAAAAAACTAGTTGCATAATTTTTTTATATAATTAAAATATTCAATGTCCCCTAAAGCTTAAATTATTAGCTTTGTCTTTGTGCATTGGTAGATAGCCATATAGCTGAGTGTTTTTATTATCCGCAAAATGTCACAAAATAAAAACAAATGCCAATAATTATCAAGCCTGGTGTTGTATTGATGCGCTATCTAATTAATGCCACCGTTATAGGAACGGGAACAAGAAGAAGTACTAATACATGCCATTTTTTTCCCTTCACTAAGCCATGCATAGAATAATATAGTTAGTTAAATCGAATACAATATTTGTTTTCTAAATTTTTCTTTATCGCATCATACCACATAATCATAATCAATTCATTTGGAATAAAAATAAAAATTATTAAAATGAGCTAAAATGAAATTTAATAAATTTTTGGTGCAAACAACAATGTTATTTACATGGAAATGAATTAAAATGAGAAATAGCAATAAAAGAAAAAGAAAAGGTTATTAATTCTGAGAATGATGACAAAATATCAATTTAATTTCAGCATACCTTTTTTTTATGTACCATCACATATAATTATTAGAATAATGGAAAAAAGAAAACTATCAGAACACGCCATCTTTGAAAATTTGGGAAGGTGCCATTCACTATAAAAACCATAGATATTGTGGCACTGCATGCAGTCCATGTCTAGTGTCTCCACCTCCAAAGTATCCATCATAGCTTTGTGGAAGTGCTACAGTATTGAAATTAAAAGTTGATTAGAAGGTCAACTTCTCCTAATTTTACAATTTTTGTTTTTCCATTCTATTTACTCTTCATTACTGTAAGGGAGATCTGATTACGATTAGCATCGCTTATGTGCTATTTATTAATTTCTATTGTAATATATGTATGTGTTTGTGGGCTTTGCGAGATAGTTGATGGGGTTTTAGTGTTAAGAACAATTAATTATCTATGGAAAAAGCAAACTGTGCTGATTGATGACTCGAATATAAGATATATATATATATATATATATATATATATATATATATATATATATATATATATATATATATATATATATCTTTCTCATTTGATCCTTTTCGGAAGATGATTTAAACAAACGAATTTATTACCCAAAGACTTGTGGACTTTCCTGTCTCAGTATATGTACCTTACAAGCACATATGTAAGGGAAAAAAAAAAAAAAATCTAGATTGATCAAAAGGAAACAAGAACAAATTAGATGGATGCAATCTTTGGTTTTCACTGACCTTTGAACTCATCGTGAATAGCTTAAAACATCTGCAGCCCTAATCAATTCGGTATTCTTTTTCATTAGGCCGATGGGTTTTCTATGACTATATGTCTAAGCATGCATAAGTTTCAATATTTTCCAATCAAATCATTTCTTTCACTTAGAACTTCTAGTGAAAATTTCAACTAATTCAAATTAAGTTATAATATATTTTTACTAGAGATATAATATTTTATTTAGTGACAAAAACATAGTAATTCCATTCAAAGATATTTTAACTGGGAGTATTTTTTTCATTATCATTTTTTATTAAATAAAATATATATTATAAGATTATTTAAAAATTATAGACATGTATTTAAGGTTATATAGAAACTAATGAAGGGACTTGCCATTTTTATTTCGAAATATATCAAAATATGAGGGCTTCAATAAAATAGTTTGTGAAATCATGATATGATAAGTTTAATAGTTAATATTTGAGAGATTGTTCTAAATAGGGTTATATATGTTTTAGTGCAGTAAAAAAATATATAATTTTATTCAGAAATACTATGATCCATTGAGTTTAATATCTAACTGGTTTAACTGATCAGTTTAATTGGATTTTGAGAGGAACGTACAAGTTAAAGCTAGTAGCTATCAGTCAAGTGATAGCATTTTTATTATTTTAAAACATACGAATTCTTTTTAAAAATTTTCAAAATGAGGGGTGTTATACCGTAACAATCCAAAACTTAATTTTTTTAATTTATAAGTGAATATGTGTTATATATATATATATATATATATATATATATATATATATATATATATATATATATATACACATTATGTATTATTTGCGCATGCTATACGAACACCAGTTTTTTTTGGAACGTAGTCAACTAAAGGCTTCCGGAGCACTCAAATGCACCTTGGAAAGCTCCTTAACGTTGTTTTGCTGCTCTTTTAGGATGTGCGACGAGGAAGGTAGAGCAACTATTAAATTTGCTGGAGTCGATCTCCAATGCGATCCTACCACTGGGGAAGCCATCCTTGGTGATACTTCCGCTGAGTTGGAAGAGTTACTGGGTCCTCCTCCAAGTAGATTCTTTGAAGCTCCATTGCCACATGAGGTAGAAGAAACGGATGATCCTCAAGCCGAAGAAAGGCTGAGGATTCGAGTGTGGAAGGATATTATAAGGTTGAAGATAATGAGGGAGCAAAAGTCAAAAATGA
Source organism: Ensete glaucum (assembly GCA_021527575.1). Taxonomy (NCBI): domain Eukaryota; kingdom Viridiplantae; phylum Streptophyta; class Magnoliopsida; order Zingiberales; family Musaceae; genus Ensete; species Ensete glaucum. Next base: position 12,378,232 of record CM038551.1, on the reverse strand, counting down.
CGACGCAGCAGAATGGTGCAACCTTGTGGTATTGCACGCAGGAGCAATCACGGAGGAAGAAGCTGGCACGGAACCAGGAGAGGATACTGAATGAGATGCTGGAGCTGACGCAAGAAGGCCTCGCTCTCGGCTTCGTCTATGGGATCGTGACCTACAAAGGAAAGCCAGCCAGTGGGGCTTCCAACAACCTGCGTGCATGGTGGAAGGACACAGTTCGGTTCGATCGGCAGGGTCCAGCTGCGATAAGAAAATATCAGATGGAGAGTCCAGTGGTCTTCTCTGGAAGTGAGATGGGCTCCAAATTCTCCGTTCCTAACGCGCTGCAGGAGTTGCAGGACACGACGGCTGGCTCCCTCTTGTCCGCCTTGATGCCCTACTGCGATCCTCCTCAGCGGAGGTTCCCGATGGACAAGGGTGTTCCACCACCATGGTGGCCTACCATGACGGAGGAGTGGTGGCAGCAGATCGGGATCCCCAAAGATCCACGCCCTCCACCATACAAGAAGCCACACGACCTAAAGAAGGCGTGGAAGGTGAGCGTTCTGATCTCCGTCATCAAGCACTTGATGCCCGACATCGCAAAGATCCAACGGCTGGTCGAGAAGTCCAAAGGCCTCCAAGATAAGATCACGGCGAAGGAGATTGACATTCTTGACGCTGTCCTGAGGCATGAATTGAAGACGTATCTTGAGCCGCACTGCGGTACTCCTCCTCGACTTCCTCCACCCTTGGAAGGAGAGAGCTACCGCACGGAAGAAATTACGGAGGGCGAGTTCTGCCCTTGTAGTGCACCTACTCACGTTGTGGAGAACCCATCTGCCTCAGAGACCGTGAAAGAGCAACCTACGGGCGTGCCACCGTACTCGGCCATGGATGTGGACACGTTTACAGGGATGAACTTCCCCTGCAACTGGTACGGCTATGCTGTACTTCCTGGTCAAACTACGGGAAACCTTTATCGTGATGGCGACGATGGGAATCTACATCACAGACAAGCTCCTGGTTGCCACATCGATTCAAATCCAACTGGTTCCATCTATGAAGCGGCATATAACGCTGATCTTTGGAGTACTATAAGCCAAGACAATCCAAATGCAGGCCTCGATCTCTTTGAGAAATGCCTTGACGTTGACCAGTCTCTCCCTCCGACTTTGACTGCTGCGGAACTGAATGCTGATGAGTCGATGCTCGAGCTGAATACGATGGAGACGACGAACATCTTCGGAGAACTCGACAACTTGATCCATCCTGAGATGTTCCCCTGCGAGGGGACACAGTCTTTTGAAGTTGATTTCAAAGATGATGATGCTTCTGTCTTCTCAGTCACCATGGATCAACCTGGTGCGGTGCCCACTCAAATTCCTGATTTATTACATGATGTAGTAGAATACGACTGGTCCCAGAATTTCTGGATGTGATGCTGGGAATATGTACGTATACCTTTGTTATCAACATATATCAATAAATTTTTCTTTTTTTTTTTAGTTAAAAACATTGCTGAATAAACTGACGCCATGTATCTGATTTGTTATGACCAAGCTCATCCAACTACCAACCACCTGCATATGTGGCATTGATAGAGCTCTTATAAAATTTCCAAGGCCATAACCCAACCAACCACCACTAGAACAGCCTACTCCAATAAGCCAGATGGAGCTTATAACAGAGTCAAAACCTGACAGACAACTGAAGTGATAAGTCTTCTATTATAAACCATTTAACCCATCAAGAAAATATTATGGTTTCTTTCTTTTTTTAGTTACTCTTACCACTTGCATACGAGGGTGCAGAGAAGAAATAAAAATAAAACATATGAGTAGGAGTAGGCTACTCCTACAGAGAAGAAGAGATGTTTATCGCCCAACGACGTCAGAATTACCTTTCTCAAACGGAAACAGGAAGAAGGTCAAAAGGCAACCATCTCTCGCTAGCACCGAAGCCATCCTCCTGCATTCGCCCTCTCCTTCGGCAACTTCTGGTGTTGCTTTCCTGATCTCCCTACCCTCTCTGCTGTCCCATTGGCGACCGTAGCCTCTATGACACCATTGATGGCTCCTGCTCCCAATCCATCGATCTCGTTCTTCCACAAGAGAGAGGCATCACTCCCGCTCTTTGCTGCCAGCGTCGACTCTTGCGCCTTCTCCTCATCAGTGCATATCCCCCCTCTCCATTGCCCTTAGTTCTTATGCAAGAGAAAGGCGTCGCTCCTACTCTCTGCCATCGTCGTTGACTCATGCGCCCTCTCCTACGCCAGTGGTAGCCCTCTGAGGTCGAGCGCTACCTCCTCCCCTTTGTCGACCTTCAAAGTGAGAAGCCCAACCTATGCAATGAGACAAACACTTTGGACGTTGCGTCACCTCCCCCTCCCCTACAACGCCTTCTCTGCCAGGCTCCTATTCAGGTGAACGACCAGGTGATCTGGTGCTTTCACTCTCACAGTCCCTGTTTCTACCACTGACCACTGCTTCATTGTGCTCCTCTGCATCCGTTGTCCGCCCTCCTCTACATCCGCCAGAGCATAAGACCTCTATGAAATTTCCTTCTATCCTCTCCAGCAACGGAGGACGAGCCGCTACTGCTATCACTGCCATTGGGCTGCCTCTTTTGCTGACCCTTTGAAGTTCTATCGTGGCTCCTTACTATCCTCCACCTTCCTGGCTATTGTATCTTCCATAAGAGTCAGTAGCAACAGCCGACGGAGGCATCTCCATACTATTACATATATGTAATACTTTTCCTCCCAGATTTGTGCATCATCACTACTTCTTCCACAATAGCCGAAGTCTCTTCTTAGTTCTTTAAGTGACCTGTAGACATTCTCTTCCAAAGCAGACAGAGAGTACCAACCGTGTACGTTGGCACTGAGATCGATTGAGGAAGTCATGTGGTGTATCGCAAACGTTTTCTTCCGATGACCTGCACTTGGCTAGAGCAAATCACACCCGCCATTTGCTCTCTTCTGCTATCACCTGCTCCAACTACAACCACTCAAGCTTCTTGTTGAACGAGATTTCTTCCTTCTTCCGGTGACATCTCAGTCCTCGTCACCCTTCTCGAGGTTGGCGGATACTGCAACAAGGAGGCCATAGCTTCTCTTGTCGTAATCCTCTTCATCAGAAGTCATAGGCTGTGTCGCCTACTCGGACTTCTTTGCCTCGTCCTTATTACTGCATTGCCATTCGATCTAGCCTTAGATTTTACCACCAAACTATGATGAAAGGCGCTCAAGCCTACCTTAACTTCCTGTTCTATAGTCGCATTGCAACAATGACCCCTTCTTCCTTCTCCCCTCCTCTCTTGTCACTACTATCATTGAACTTATCTACATTCAGCAGCAGCAATTGCATCCTCAATTCACCTGCTTCCTCCTCTGCTACAAGTTGTTCAATAGAGGTTCGAAAGAATTGAGTGGCTGTAATGTCTTCAACGCTTATCAGTCCACTTGCTTGCACTCTCTTCTCATCGGCCATCCAATCCTACATTGTCAACCATCGTGCCACTATTGTCAGGTCGCTTCCCTGCTAACCCTTCGACAATTGCCAACTCCCTCTGATCGGTACATTATTATATCTTTGTCATCTACCTCTAATGTGCCTATTACACTTTGTACATAAAACCATAGCATCTTTACTAATCCAGGTCTTATATCCGTTAATGCTACAACTCTCATCCCTTTCAAGTTATCCAAAAACGACAATTATGTGTCTTGGCATACCCAATTTTTCAATCTTCTACTCAGGTATGATCTACTTGGCTCTGTTTACGATTCTCTCCATCATCCACTAATGATGATCAACCTACCTGATGCATCTAGTCCGTTACCAAATTTGGAGTATAAGCACTGGTTCCGCTAGGATCATCTCATCCTTCAAGCCATACAAACCTTAGGCTCTGCATCTCTCATCCTAGTTATCTCCTCGTGTGACACTACTACTGAATCATGGAGTAAGTTACAAATAACCTTGGCAAGTCATTCCACACGTAAGCTTAGTCTGCTATCCAATCTCATGAACACAAAACAAGAGGGTACTATTGTTATTGATTATCTTCAACATATAAAAATTATCATCTATGATTTTGCTTTGATAGGTCATACCTTAGTGATGAAGAAGTTATTGTTCACATCCTTAATGGTCTTGGGGCTGAGTACAAAGAATTAGCAGTAGCAATACGAGCATGAGACTCACCACTATCATTTGAAGAGCTCTACGATAAGTTGACTAACTACGAAACATATTTGAACCGCGAAGATAAGGTTCCAGGACCACCTATCACTGCTTAAGTAAGTCATAAATCTAAAAAGAAGAATAATCATTATTCTAAATCTGTCAGCAAGGGTTTTGGCCAGGTGTCGTCTATACTAGTGGGTACAAAACATAACTCTCCTCTTCCGTCTCACTACAATCAAGGTGGCCACTTCAATTGCCATAAGCCCTTGCGTCCTACTCCCACACCTCAACAAAGAATAGTCTACTAACTATATGATAAAGTTGGTCACTCCGCCAAGGTCTGTCGATCTTGCCCTCGACCATCTGCTTCCTTAAATTTGCCCCAAGCACATCTCACAACTACTCTAACTACTGGTCAACAAAATTGGATTATGGACTCTAGCGCCTCCCATCACTCACCTCAGATCTCCAAAACTTATCCATTCACAACAATTATGGTGGTAACGATGACATCATTATCAGTGATGGTAAGTGACTCCCGATTACTCATACTAGTTTTACGATGCTTAATTTGCATATCCTTAGCTTTACACTTGATAATGTGTTGTGTGCTCCTTATATCAAACAAAATCTTATTTATGTCTATCAATTTTGTAAATAAAATAATATCTCTACTGAATTTTTTTTACTCTTTTCTTGTCAAGGATCTGAGCACTACGGCATCATTAGTTCAATGCCAAAGTAAAGACAACATCTACTAGTGGCCATCGGTGACCTAGCCCATTGCCCACTACTATGTTGCTGCTCTAATGGATATGCGACATCGTCATTTGGTCATCCTTCTTCCTCAATTCAACAAAAGTTATTCTCTCATTATTCTCATCCTACTCTTAAAGCTACCTACATTTTTAATCATTGTGATGCTTGTCTTAGTAATAAAAGTCATATACTTCCATTTGAAATTTCTTCTATCTCTTACACGAAATCGTTTGAAATTCTTTATACTAACATTTAGGGTCCTGTTCTAATCACTTCCTTTGACAAATATAGATTTTATATCATCTTTGTAGACTATTATACCAAGTATATTTGGTTCTATCCACTAAATCATAAGTTTGAAGTTTCAATAATTTTTATTAACTTTAGAAAGCTAGTGAATAATATTTTTCAGTCTATAATTAAAATGGTTTATTCTGACGATAGGGGTAAATATCAAGCATTCACATTATGTCTCTTTCAACATCTCAAATCCTCTATGTATACTCCTTAACTAGTTAACTCAGTTGATCGTAAACATTGGCATATAGTTGAAATTGGTCTCACACTTCTCCAACATGCCTCCATGCCATCTATTTTTTGGTGTGTAGCCTTTCAAACTACAGTCTACCTCATTAATCATATACTTACTCCAGTCCTCCATCATAAGTCGCTATTTGAAAAATTATTTTATAAATCCCAAAATCTTCAAAATTTTAGGGTTTTTGGCTTTGTCTGCTATCCATAACTAAGTTCTTATGAATCTCACAAGCTAACCCCAAGGTGTAAGCCTTGCATTTTCATCGGATACTCTATTGAACATAATGCTTATCGATGCCATGATCCTCAAGCTCATAGAGTCTTTGTGTCTCATCATGTTATCTTTGTGAAGTTCTCTTTTCTATTTTTACCATTCTAAGTCTTCTATTGTGCAAGCTACTGCAACAAATATATACTAGTGGAGTCTACCGTCACTCTCATCTAATGAGGATCCACTAGAAACACCCACTCTGAATATGCACTATGTTATTCCCCCAGTTCAACAACTTCTCACTCCCTATATTAATTCTCTTCCTTCTTCACAAGTACCCTGAATGCTGATGTCGGACCCTTGAAAACTCTATCCCTATCTTTACCCTCCTCTACACCCAGTGACACTAATGTCCCTCAATCTGACACACTTTATGCTTGTGCCTCTCCGTCACCCATTCCACTACCATAGCCTAAACCCTTTGGATATCCAATGACAACACACTTTAAAAGTGGTGTTTTCAAACCATGTCAAGTCCTTAACATATATACTATTGTAACTTCCTCTCTTGAGACCAATGAACCCACCATAGTCACTCAAACTCAAAAATTTTCCCATTGGCCCAAAACTATGTATGAAAAATATGATACCCTCCTTCATAGCTCTAATTATACACTCATCCCATTTTATTCCATAAAATGTCATCAGGTATAAGTGGGTCTTTCAAATTAAGTAGAACCCAAATTAGTTAATTGCTAGATTTAAAGTGCGCCTATCGACCAAAGGGTTTCATCAACATCCTAGTATTGACTTTACAGAGACATTCAATCTTATTGTTAAACCCACAATAATCCAGCTTATTCTGAGTTTGACCATCTCATAAGGTTGACATCTACGACAACTCGATGTTAACAATACCTTTTTATATGGGACCTTAACTGAAGACATCTTCATAGAACAACCTCCTGGTTTTCTTCATCATCAGTATTTGAAGCATGTCTGTAAGCTCCACAAAGCTATTTATAGATTTCATTAAGCTCCACTAGCCTGGTACATAGAACTTGGGTTGATTTTTACGTTAGTTGGCCTCCTTATTTTTGTATACATAAATTAGAAGTATCATATATCTTCTAGTTTATGTGGATGATATTATTGTGATAATTCTATGGAGGTCACAACATTCCTCAAATAATTGGCCGACCGATTTTCTTTCAAAGATCTTAGTACCTTAAGTTACTTTCTGAGTGTAGAAGCAACATATATATTTTCAGGACTCTTTCGCTCACAACGAAAGTATATTCAAGACTTATTATCAAATATGAACATGCAAGACATGAAAGCTGTTTCAACTCCTCTCTCCATTAGTAAGTCACTCAAGTTAAATAATGGAAGTCATACTACGAATTTTACTCAATATCGATAAGTCCTAGGCTCTTTATAATACTTAGCTCTCACCCGCCCATATACCTCATTTGTAGTTAATAATTTATCATAATTCATACATCGGTCGTCTACCACGCATTGGTCAGTGATTAAACAGGTCTTCCGCTATCTTAATGAGACTCTTAACTATGATATATTTGTCCATAAACACTCCCCACTTCAACTCCATGCTTTTGTTGATGCTGATTGGGTTAGAAGATTTTGATGATTGAACATCCACATCAGGGTATATATCTTCCTTGGAGCTAATTCAATTAGTTGGAGTTCTAAGAAACAAAAGACAGTTGCACGGTCAACAACTGATGCCGAATATCATTCCATTGTCACTGCTACTGTAGAACTCAATTGGGTCATAAATCTGCTTAAGGAACTTGACATCCGCTCTGCTACCACTCCTATGATATACTGTGACAATGTCGGGGCTACCTACTTATGTACTAATCCAGTATTTCACTCTTGTATGAAGCATATAGCCACTGATTTTCATTTTGTACGAGATCAAGTTGTCAACCATCAACTACGTATTTTTCACATTCACACGGTGGATCAACTAGCAGACTCCCTCACGAAGCCGCTTGCCCGTAAATTTTTTTCATTGCATTGGTCTAAGATCTACATCCTTAACAGGAGCTCAATCTTGCAAGGACATGTCAACATATAAGATTCTAATTAACATCTCTCTAACTGAACGAGTAGATCTCGTTAATTAGTTGAGGGAATTCTTCCTTCCCAAACATATATAAATTGATGATGAATCACGTCCCTTGTAATGCTAAGGTAGATGGACTCCATCTTTTCATAGCACTTCTTGACGAGAATGATACAAAGGTAAGAGGGAAGAATTAATGGGGAAAGAGCTAAAAGCCCACTTACTGGTTCATTTCCCCTAGACTCCTTATCTTGGTCGGGAGTGCAAGTAATGTGGTTTTGTTAGAATTACTGGTTCATTCCCCCTAAACTCCTCATTTTGGTCGGGAGTGCAAGTAATGTGGTTTTGTTAGCACTGAGTAGGGTGACTTCACACACACATTTTGGTTGGGAGTGCAAGTAATGTGGTTTTGTTAGCACTGAGTAGGGTGACTTCACACACACACACAGTGCATATAGAATGAAGCCGATACGACAAGCACATGATATATAACGGAGGTGTGGCAGAATGCAAGCATGCTGAAGATATATAACGGAGGTGTGGCAGAATGCAAGCATGCTGAAGGCATATGTGTGATGCCTATTCGATGCAAAGGAGAGCAGCTAGTGGGGCCACCCTTGTGCAAAGGCATAGTTGGCTAGTGGAGGGGAGGTGATTACTAGGTTCGATGAGGGTGAGGCCTCCAGATCTAGCAAAGCTTACATCGTAATTATGAGTGTTTTGTTAGGACTCTTGCTAGGGGAGTCCTAATTTAATTTCATTGAATATGACAAACATGTAAATTCTAAGGGTATTCATGTAAATCCTATCTAGTTGAACCTTATTAAAGATGTGAGGAGGTCGGCTATGTTAGGATTAGTTTGGAGGAAGATATTTTGAGGGTAGAATAAGATACATGTCACCCTAATTAACCACCCCTTATCCTAGTTAAAGAGAGGTTGGTTGAGGAGGGGTTAAGTTAGAGTAGGATTAAGATTAGTTTAAAGGTTGCTTCTTAGCGTAGGAGTTGGAGTTGTTAGAAGTAAGAGTTGATTCTTAGAGTTGGAGTAGGAGTTGTTAGAAGTAGGAGTCCTAAATAGGAATCTTATTAGGATTTGGGGTTTAGAAGCCCTATAAATAGCCTTGTATTCTCCCCTCTTTTATTATCAATCAATCAATTATCTTTCAGCTCATGTAGCAGAAAACCAAGGAGGGAGGAACCCCTATAGAGTTCCAAGGAGGCATATCCCCTATAGAGATCACCCCAAGCTTAGAATCTGTAAGGGTTCTAACACTTTTATTAGAGCAACATTCTTGGCATCTCGCTACCCTTCCATAGCCATCCATCATCCCCCCATAGCCATCCAAAGTAATTCCCACAATTGCTTGAAGGTCATTATCAAATTTTATCGTAATCTCCACTACCATAGATTATCCTTTGATCTCCTCATGAATTGTAACAGGTTCTGGTTTCCTATCTTACTGCCATTACAGTTTAGTTATCCCTATTTTAAAAATCTAAAAAATTTCATTCCTATATGCTGCACAAACTTTTCATCGTAAAGTTTCCATCTTTATGATGAAAGTTACGCTGTAAAATTCCAGCCACACACCCTTGACTATTTGATTTGCTGCCGCATTTTTACTAATCCAATCTCTATGAAATTTTTATAATGACTTTAACACTTCCTATCTTTGGGTTTCCTTTTGGTTTTGTCAAAAAATTCTCAATATAAATTATTGATCTTTTATATCCAATATGCTACACTTTAGACGTAAAAATCTGCTGCAGTACCTTCTTGTGATCTTCGATTCTACCAAACCTTTTGCTGTTGTTTTCTTCCATGAATTTTTTGTTAGCATTACCTTTACTTACCAGTAGATTCTCTTTTAGTTTTACTCATATCCTTGTTTTGAATTGTTGGAAAAACATCTTATCTATACTGATGAAATCTTTTAATGAAAAAATTCTGCTGCAGTACCTTCTCGTATTTCTTAATCTTGCTAAAACTTTTGTTGCTGATTTTTTTCATAAATTTTTTTTATAGCATTATCTTTCCCTTGCTAGTGGATTCCTATTGAGTTTTACTTGATTCCTTATGATGAACTATTGGAAAAAATTTTGAATATACTACTGAAATCTTTCGCTGAATAAATTCTATAGCAACACCTTCTTGCAATCTTTGATTTTGCTGAATCTTTGCTATCATTTCTTTCTATGAAATTTTTGATGATATTATCTCTCCCTTACTAGTAGATTCCCCTTAACTTTCACTTAATTTTAGTTGAGAATTTCTAGAAAAAATGACATCTTCACTGTTAGAATTTTTTCGATGAAAAATCTGCTTCTGTACCTTTATCTTTTTTCTTCTTCTTAACTCACTGAAACCTAACCATATTGCTACCACCACCTAAGATGTCTTTAGGGCATCCTTTTAGACTTAAGATGCAACCATAATAACCTATATTTATAGCCTAAACAACACCCAAAACTATAACCTAAAATAGTGGCCTATCGCAGCCTATCGAAGCATAATTCTGCAGCACTACCTTTCGGCATTTTTTGTTGCACCCATATCTAATCCTTACCGAAATTGTTGCTGCCACCCATGTCATCTTTAGGGAACCCCTCTAGCCTTAATATGAAGCCATCATAACCTATTTCCAGAATCTGTAGCCAACTCAAACAGTAGCCTAAATAGTGGTCTTCCGCAGCCATCGAACCTTCCACTGATCCTTATCCTCTGTAGACGCCAATCCTACAAAACTAGTTGCTACCATCAAAAGCAACCCTAAGCCATCCCTCTAACCCTAAATCTCTATCACCAAACCCTCCTTACAACTCCTATAGTAGCCCTAAATCACAGCCCCTGTTGAATTTTAGATTTTGATGATGAATCAATTGATGAGTTTTATGATCTAACTTATATGTTAAAGAAAGTGATGTAGGATTAACTATGATGATGAAAGGGCATTACAATCAAATGTTGGGCCAGAATCAGGTTTGAGCATTGGGCCAAGGTTCGGACGACATAGTGGGAGCTCGCCGAGAGTTCGCTGAAGGTCGATCGATGTTTCGATGATGTTATTGGGAACTCACCAGAGTTTGCCGAGAAGTTTATCGAGAGTTCGTTGACAGGTTGTCCAGAGCTCGCCAGAAGAATATCGAGAAGTTCATCAGAAGTTCATCGACAAGTTGTCAGGAGCTCACCGAGAGTTCATCAGAAGAATGTTGGAAGTTCATTGGGAGTTCACCAAAGGAAATCGGGAGCTCGCCGGGGGTTCATCGGAAAGATGCCTGAAATTTGCTGAAGAGATGATTGGACAACAAAGATTGTATGTTGAGTATTGTAGTTAGCATCATAATGAGAGTTAGTTTTACTAACTCAATTAAGAGGCTGTTAGGCCTTAATTGGGACTGATTTGGACTCATTATAAAGGTTATTTCAATAACCTAAGGTCAGATAAAGCATGGTCTTCGAAGATACAGTCTCCAAGATGATATAGTCTTCAAAGGTGTGTTAGGCGGTTGAACCGCCTAGACTGGGTGGTTAAACCGCCCAGACACGGTCTCCTAGACTGTCAAGCAACTGAATTGCCCAGAACACAATCTTCGAGGCTAGCACCTTGGGATCACTTAAAAATTAATCTTTGGCTCCACTTTTGAAGCCATTTGGGGCCTATAAATACCCCACCTTTCCTGCCTGAGGTATATAAGCAATTAAGAGTAAAAATTTTGTGAAAACATTATTGTAATTAAGAGCATCTCCTCATTTTATCTTGTGTAGTTTTTTATTTAAGGGAGAGCTTTAGGTCTTATAATGGTTATCTCCTAAACATATAAAAGGAGAATAGAGTTGTAAGAGGGTAGTTGATCTTTATCCATTGAAGGAAGATCAATAGTGGAAGTCGGTAGCCTCAATGGAGGAGGAATCGGGAAGTGGACATAGGTCACGAGACCAAACCACTATTATCTTTGCTTGCTTCCTCTTCTTTGCTCTTTAACTTCATTGCTATGTTATTTGATTATCTATTATCTTTGCTTGCGCTATTACAAACATCTCTACACTTAAATGCATTTCTGATATGATTTTTATTAAGTAAATTTTTTAAATAGGTGAATATTTCTCATCAGCACTAATTCACCCCCTCTTACTGCCGCTTTGATCCTAACAATTGGTATCAGAGCCACGTTTTCTATCTATTTGGCTTAAAATCCAAGAGAGATGACTGTTATTGGCAATCAAGAGGGACTTTCTATCGCTCGTCCTCCCTTGTTCAATAGGATGGATTACACATATTAGAATACTCGAATGAGAATTTTTCTATTTTTTATGAATTTTGAATTATGACATATTGTTGAAAGTAGTTTTGAAAAGTCTTCCAAACCAATGAACGAATGAAATAATTTGGAAAAGAAGACTTCTCTTTGAATACTAAAGCGATGAACACTTTATTTTGTGCTCTTGATAAAAATAAATTTAATCGGGTTTCTATATGTAAAACTGCGCATGAGATTTGGCATACACTTGAAGTCACACATAAAGGCACTAGTCGAGTCAAAGAGTCAAAAATTAATCTTTTAGTGCATAGCTATGAGTTGTTTCGCATAAAACCAAGTGAGACCATAGGAGACATGTACACCTGTTTTACGGATGTTGTTAATAGTCTAAAAGCGCTTGGTAAAAGTTTTTCTAATTTTGAACTTATTAACAAAATATTTAGATCCCTTCCAAAAAGTTGGGATCCTAAAACAACGATAATACAAGAAGCAAAAGACCTAAATAATTTTTCGTTTGAAGAATTAATCGGGTCTTTGATAACTTATAAAATGACATGTATAGCATATGATGAACTCAAAAACAACCTTCCAAAGAATAGGAAGGACATAGCACTATAGAACCAAGAAAAACCACTTGGGAGAAAACTCAAGTGATGATGATGATGATGAGGACTTTGCACTTCTTACAAGAAAATTTAAGAAATTCTAAAAAATGACTAAAACAAAACAAGATGCTAAGAACAAAAGTGAATTAAAAAAGGACTCAATAATATGTTACAAATATAAGAAGTCGGGTCACTTCAAAAATGAATGTCCTCGAGTGAAGAAGAAACAACCAAAGAAGAAGAAGATGCTCAAAGCCACTTGAGATAACTCAAGTTCATCCAAAGACGAGGAGCCAACCAACAAGGAAGAAGTTACAAATTACGCTTTAATGACATTTGGCAACGAGGTACGTAACTTAAACGAGTCTTCTTTATCTTATAATGAATTATTTAATTTATTTAATGATTTATTTGATGATTTTAAATTAGTAGGTAAAAAGTATAAATTGTTAAAGAAAGAGCATGTTTCACTTGTTAGTAAATTTGAAAATTTTAAAAAGGAGTATGATGAACATAGGATAGCTCCTTGCACTAAGTGTGAAGAACTAGATATACTTAAGAAAGAAAATACTTCATTACAAGAAATATTAAAAATTTTTAAAATAGGTAACAAATCCTTAAATATGATCATTACTAATAAGAGTTATGTTCATAGAAAGGAAGGAATTAGCTTTGTGAGTGACACTCAACAAAAGCCAGCCATCTTCGTTAAAGGACCTACATTATATATTTCACCTAGAAATAAATATAATTTTTGTGGAAGAATTGAATACTATGCTTATAAATATTCATTTAAAAGACATAGTACACACAAATTAATTTGGGTTCCTAAAGGAACCATAAACAACTCGATGTCATTAGTAAAATTAGGTAGAATTTTTTATGAGGAACCCAAAGGCAAATGAGTACCTAAACCAAAACCTCATTTCTTGTAGGAATGTCTCTAAACAAAGGCTAGAAGCATAAAATGGTACCTTGATAGTAGATGCTCAAGGCATATGACCAGAGATCCAACTCATTTCTCTAAGCTTACTAGCCTAAATGAAGAATCTATCACTTTTGAAGATAATAACAAGGGAAAAATCATTAGAAAAGGAACCATAGGTAACAAATCAAACCTCTTGATAGAAGATATATTATTAGTTGATGGTTTAAAACATCATCTACTAAGCATTAGCCAATTATGTGATAAATGATTTATTATCAAATTTGAATCTAATGTTTGTATAATTGAAATACTATATAAAAATAGTTCTATTATTGCCTTAAGAAGCAATAATATGTATACTATCAACATTGATAATTTTTGTGATGAAATATGTTTTTCGACTTTAAATGATGATGCATGGATTTAGCATAGGAGAATATGACATACTAGCTTGAAACTATTAAACCAAATCTCAACTAAAAATCTTATAAGAGGAATGTCTAGTATCAAGTTCGTAAAAGACAAAGTTTGTGATGCATATCAACTAGAAAAACAAATAAAAAGTAGTTTCATATCAAAGAATCAAATAAGCACCTTTAGACCACTACAATTGATCCATATGAATTTATTTGAATGAATTGATACTATAAGTTTAAGAGGTAGCAAATATGCTTTTGTTATTGTAGATGAGTATAATAGATATACTTGGACCTATTTCTTGGCATATAAAAGTGATTTTTTAAAAATATTTTTCAAAATTTTACAAACGTGTTCAAAACGAAAAAGGTTTTATAATTTCATCTATACATAGTAATCATGGCGGTGAGTTCTAAAATCATGATTTTCAAAATTTTTGTGACTCGAATGGGTATAATCATAATTTCTCTACTCCTAGAAATCCACAACAAAATAGAGTAGTAGAAAGAAAAAATATGAGCTTAAAAGAAATGGTTAGAACTATGTTAAACGAACATAATCTACCCAAATATTTTTAGACCGAAGCCGTTAACATGACATGCTATGTCATGAATACGGTTCTCGTAAGACCATTACTCTCCAAAACTCCTTATGAATTATGGAATAATAAAAAACCTAATATTTTATATTTCAAAGTATTTAGTTGTAAATGTTTTATTTTGAATGGAAAATATGCCTTAGGAAAGTTTGATGTAAAATTCGATGAAGGCATATTTCTTGGTTATTCCTCAATTTCAAAAGTCTATCGTGTCTTTAATAAAAGAACTTTAGTAATTGAGTAATCCATCCATACTATTTTTAATAAGGTTCCCAAATTGAAGAAAATTAATTTTAATGATGATTTTGATTTTGATATTTGAAATTTGAATAATAAATCTCCTCTCCAAAACAACTTGGATGCATCTACTTCCAAGGAATCCTTACCTAAGGAATGAAAGAATGTATATGCTCATCCTAAGTAGTTAATAATAGGAGATACATCAAAATGTGTTCAAACTCGTTCATCATTTAGAATTTTTGTGCTAATGCCGTATTTTTATCTCAAATTGAACCAAAATGCATTGACGAAGCCCTAAAAAATGATTCTTGGGTTATCTCAATGCACGAAGAGTTAAACCAATTTGAGAGAAATGAGGTGTAGAAGCTTGTTCCTAGACCTAATAACCGTTTAGTGATTGGTACTAAATGGGTCTTTAGAAATAAGTAAGATGAAAATGGTATCGTGGTTAGAAACAATGCTAGATTAGTGGCCAAGGGTTTCAACTAAGAAGAAGTGATCGATTATGAAGAGATCTTTGCTCCTGTGGCTAGACTTGAAGTCATAAGGATGCTCCTTGCCTTTGCATCTTTTAAGAATTTTAAGTTATTTTAAATGGATGTCAAAAATGCTTTTATTAATGGTTCTATTTCCGAAGAAGTTTATGTTTAACAAAACCCCAGTTTTGAAAATGATCTTTTTCTGAATTATGTTTTAAAACTATCTGAAACTCTTTATGGATTGAAACAAGCCCCTAGGACTTGGTATGAAAAACTTAGCTTTTTTCTTATTTCAAATAGTTTTTTGAAAGGTAAGGTTGATACCACATTATTTTTTAAGTATTTAAAAAAAAATAGTTATTTAAATTTATATTGATGATATTATTTTTGGTTCAATAAATGAATCATCATGTGAAATTTTTGCTAAGAGTATGAGCCAAGAATTTGAAATGAGCCTAATGGGTGAATTAACAGTTTTCTTAGGATTATTAAATGATAATATCTTTATAAGTCAAGCTAAGTATACATTAGATTTGTTAAAACGATTTAGTATGGATAATGCTAAGGCCATAAACACACCCATGAGCACTTCTACAAAATTAGACTTGGATAATAAAGGTGAAAACTTTGATAAAAAAAACATATAGAAGAATGATAGGTAGTTTATTATATTTAACTGTTACTAGATTGAACATAATATTTAGTGTTGGATTATGTGCAAGATTTTTATCCAATACTAAATATCTCATTTTAAGGCAGTTAAACAAATATTTAGATATTAAAAAAAAAATTAATTTAGGTTTATGGTATCCTAAGTCTAAAAACTTTGATTTACTTGCCTATGCGGATGTCGATTTTAGAGGTTGTAGAATAGATAGAAAAAGTACAATCGGAACATGTCAATTCTTAATACGTGCTCTTATTTCTTAGTCTTCTAAGAAACAAAATTCGATTGTATTATCTACACCGAAAGCTAAGTACATAGTAGCTAGTGCATGTTGTGCATAAGTCATTTAGATGAAAAACACTTTAGGAGATTATGGAATTCACTTGAAAAATATTTCTATTAAATGTGATAACACTAGTGTAATATGTTTAACCAAAAATCTCATTCAACACTCAAGAACTAAACACATTAACATTAGACATCATTTTATTAGAGATCATATAAATAATCATGATATATCTTTGGAACTTATTGATACTAAGCATCAATTGGCTAATATCTTCACCAAGCTATTAAATGAAGACCAATTCGACTTCTTAGAAGAGAGTTGGGAATGTTAAACTATCCAAATGCATAATTTGCTAATTTTCATATTTCTTGAGCTTTTGCTTGAAATTTACATGAGATAATTCTGAATACATGATTAGCTCTTATAATTTTCTTGGACTTACCTCGACTTTTGAGCTCTCTTTCAATATTTTGATTCTTAGTTTCATAAATATATATCCCCCTCTTAATAATTTATTTTATTTTGGGATACTTGGTTTTGGATCTTTAATACCTCCTCCCTTCTTCTTCTTCTTCTATTTTACTAAGGGGGAGAAATGAACTAGATTTTTTTCTTTGTGTAATGAATATTTATAATAAATGAGTTGATATATATATTAAATACTTAGTATTTAAATGAGTAATGAATATTTCTCTTTTTTTTATAAGAAAAAGAGAAATAACATGATTGATGACATATGATAAGTATTGTGTTTGAAATTTTATCATAAAATGAACATTTGTTTTGAATAATTATTTAGAAAAGGTATGTTGAACATTTCTCCTTTTTGGTGACAATAGGGGGAGAGATAGTATATTGATGATAAAATGATATGATAAATATTTAAAAATAATAAATATTAAAATGATGGATATTTGTGATAAATATTTAAATATGAATTAAGTATTTCTCCTTTTTGTTAATGATAAAGAGGGAGTAATGACATACTGATGACATAAGAGAGATATTTTGAGATCTTTAAAATAGTTAAAATGAATGTTATATCATAATTGATGACATGGTTATATTGTGAATATAATGATTGAAATTTTTATGTGATACCAAGAAAATGAATGCTTTGAAAATTTTATAATGTATGATATCATGAAGTTTAATTATGAAAATACTATACTTGAGTTCAAAAGTGATGGGTTCTTTTGAATTTAAGTTTGTTGTATTTATCATATGACATATACATAGGGGGAGTTAAGGTTAACTCCATCATCAATTGGTTGTCATCATAAAAAAGGTAGAAATTGTTAAATCTTGAATTTTGATGATGAATCAATTGATGAGTTTTATGATTTAACTTGTGTGTTAAAGAAAGTGATATAAGATTAACTACGACAACAAAAGAGCATTACAATCAAATGTTGGCCTGGCATCAGGTTCGAGCATCGAGCCATGGTTTGGACGATGTAGTGGGAGCTCGCCGAAGATCGATCATTGTTTGGATGATGTTATCGGGAACTCATCGAGAGCTCACCAGAGGTTTGCCGGGAAATTTGTCAGGAGTTCATCGATAGGTTGTCGGGAGCTCGCCGGGAGTTCGCCAGAAGAATGTAAGGAAGTTCGTTGGGAGTTCACTGACAGGTTATCGAGAGCTCGCCAAGAGTTCACCGGAAGAATGCTGGAAGTTCATTGGGAGTTCACCGAAGGAAATCAGGAGCTCGTCGGGGGTTCATCAGAAAGATACCGAGAGTTTGCCAAAGAGACGATAGGACAACGAAGATTATACGTTGAGTGTCGTAGTTAGCATCATAATGAGAGTTAGTTTTACTAACTTATTTAAGAGGCTATTAGGCCTTCATTAGGATTGATTTGAACTCATTATAAAAGTCATTTCAGTAACCCAAGGTCAGATAAGACATGGTCTTTGAAGACATAATCTCCAAGATGCCACAGTCTTGAAGGTGTGTCAGGCGGTTGAACTGCCCAAACACAGTCTCCCAGACTATCAGCGATCGAACGTAATACGCCTCCCACTATTAGGCTGAACCGCCCAGAATATAGTCTTCGAGACTAGCACCCCGGGATCACTTAAAAATTGATTTTTGACTCTATTTTTGAAATCATTTGAGGCCTATAAATACCCTACTCTTTCTTGCCTGAGGTATGCAAGAAATTAAGAATAAAAATCTTGTGAAAACGCTATTGTAATTAAGAGCTTCTCCTCATTTCGTCTTATGAGTTTTTCATTTAAGGGAGAGCTTTGAGTCTTATAAAGGTTATCTCCTAAATCTATAAAAGGAGAATAGAGTTGTAAGAGGGTAGTTGATCTTCACCTATTAAAGGAATATCAATAGTGGAAGCCGGTGGCCTCAGCAGAAGAGGAATCAAGAAGTAGATGTAGGTCACGAGACCGAACCATTATAAAATCGGTTCGTTTTATCTTCTTTGCTCTTTAACTCCTTTGTTTTTTTAACTTCTTTGTGACCCTTATACTTATAAAAATGAAAAACATTTATCTTTGTTTCTTGCTGATGTCGTCAACTCTGTTGACAGAAATAGCACGTGTTCAGTGGTAAATCGAAATGAGGTAGAGCCAATACGTACCTTAGTGACAAGTCTTGTAATATTTCTATCAACAAAGTTGGCAACATAAGGAGAAATGAAGTTAAATATTTTATTTTTCTAAATATAGGAATCATATTTATAACTTTTAAAAAAACAAGAATAGAAATACTGAAAGTAATAATTACAGGGGATAATATGTAATTAGCCCCATTACCACATCATAATTAGATATTTTTAAAATTTTATAAATTAAAATTACTTTGATCATAATAAAATAAGTATAAATCATAATTCATTATCGATAATTATTTGCATTGTTTTTATAAAAAAAAAACCACTAAGAATATTTTAGATGCATTGCATGGCTAGCATTGATTGAGAACTCAAAAATATCCTTTAGCTTTTATCAATTTATCAAATATAAAGATGGAAAAAACTATTTAATTATCCCATCAAATATTTAATATATATATATATATATAATTACTAGCTTCTCAATATCTTTAAAAATAGTTGCATAATTTATATATATAATTAAAATATTCATTTTCCCCTAAAGCATAAATAATTAGCTTCGTCTTTGTATATTGGTAGATAGCTATATAGCTGCGTATTTTTAATTATCTACAAAATGTCACAAAATAAAAACAAATGCCAATAATTATCAAGCCTGGTGTTGTATTGATGCACTATATAATGAATACCACCATTATAGGAATGGGAACAAGAAGTACTAATACATGCCATTTTGTTACCTTCATTAAGCCATGCATAGAATGATATCGTGAGTTAAAATCAAATAAAATATTTTTTTCTAAATCTTTCTTTATCACATCGTACCATTTAATCATAATCAATTCATTCGGAATAAAAATAAACATTATTAAAAGGAACTAAAATGAAATTTAGGAATTTTTTTAGTGCAAGCAACAATGTTATTTAATGGAAATGAATTAAAATGAGAAATAGCAATAAAAGAAAAGGTAAAGCGTTATTTAATTCTTAGAATGAGGACAAAATCATCAATTTAATGTTAGCATACCTTTTTTTGTACCATCACATATAATTATTAGAATAATAGAAAAGGGAAAACGATTTTGAGAATTTGGGAAGGAGCCATTCACTATAAAACCATACATAGATATTGTGGCACTACAGTCCATGTCTAGTGTCTCCGCCTCTAAAGTATTCATCAGAGCTTTGTGGAAATGCTACAGTATTGACATTAAAGGTTTAATAGAAGGTCAACTTCTCCGACTTTTTTTACAAATTTTTTTCCATTTTATTTACTCTTCATGATTCTAAGAGAGATCTGATTTCGATTAGCATCACGGATGATGTTATTTATTAATTTTTATTGTAATATATGTTTGTGTTTGTGGGCTTTGCGAGATAGTTGATGGGGTTTTAGTGTTAAGAACAATTAATTATCTATGGAAAAAGCAAAGTGTGCTGATTGATGACTCGAAAAATAAGTTATATATCTCTCTCTGTCCCATTTGATCCTTTTCGGAAGTTGATTTAAGTAAACCAATTTATTGCCCAAAGACTTGTGAACTTTCTTGTCTCAGTATATGTACTTAAGTAAAAACAATTAACTCATCGCATACAAAGGTACAAGCACATATGTAAGGGAAAAAAAAAAAAAATCTAGATTGATCAAAAGGAAACAAGAACAAATTAGATGGATGCAATCTTTGCTTTTCACTGACCTTTGAACTCATCGTGAATAGCTTAAAACATCTGCAGCCCTAATCAATTCGGTATTCTTTGTCTAAGCATGCATAAGTCTCAATATTTTCCAATGGAATCATTTCTTTCACTTAGAACTTCTAGTGAAAATTTCAATTTATAATATATTTTTATTAGAGATATAATATTTTATTTAGTGACAAAAACATAGTAAAATTCCATTCAAAGATATTTTAACTGGGAATATCTTTTTATTATCAGCCTTTTATTAAATAATATATATTATAAGATTATTTAAATATTATAGACATAAATTTAAGGTTATATAGAAACTAATTAAGGGACTTGCCATTTTTATTTCGAAATATATCAAAATATAAGGGCTCTTCAATAAAATAGTTTATGATATCTTAATATTATAAGTCTAATAGTTAACATTTGTGAGATCGTTTTAAAGTAGAGTTACATGTGCTTTTGTGCAGTAAAAAAATTATAATTCGATTCAAACATACTATGACTGATTCGGTTGGACAAAAGAGCACCGTCATATTTAAGAATATTATAACCGGTTGAGTTTAACACCTAACTGGTTTAACTGATCAGTTTAATTGGATTTTGAGAGGAAAGCAAAAAAGTTAAAGCTCTTAGCTATCGGTCAAGTGAAGGCATTTTTATCATTTTAAAACATAAGAATTCTTTTTCAAAATTTTCAAAATGAGGGGTGTTATTCCGTAAAAATCCAAAACTTAATTTTTTTATTTATCAGCGAATATATATATATATATATATATATATATATATAAAGATATCACAAACTATTTTATTGAAGAGCCCTTATATTTTGATATATTTCGAAATAAAAATGGCAAGTCCCTTAATTAGTTTCTATATAACCTTAAATTTATGTCTATAATATTTAAATAATCTTATAATATATATTATTTAATAAAAGGCTGATAATAAAAAGATATTCCCAGTTAAAATATCTTTGAATGGACTTTTACTATGTTTTTGTCACTAAATAAAATATTGTATCTCTAATAAAAATATATTATAAATTGAAATTTTCACTAGAAGTTCTGAGTGAAAGAAATGATTCCATTGGAAAATATTGAGACTTATGCATGCTTAGACAAAGAATACTGAATTGATTAGGGCTGCAGATGATTTAAACTGATTTAAGCTATTCACGATGAGTTCAAAGGTCATTGAAAAGCAAAGATTGCATCCATCTAATTTGTTCTTGATTCTTTTTTATCAATCTAGATTTTTTTTCCCCCTTGCATATTTGCTTGTACCTTTGTATGCGATGAGTTAATTGTTTTTACTTAAAGTACATATACTGAGACAGGAAAGTTCACAAGTCTTTGGGCAATAAATTGGTTTACTTAAATCAACTTCCGAAAAGGATCAAATGGGACAGAGAGAGATATATAACTTATTTTTCGAGTCATCAATCAGCACACTTTGCTTTTTCCATAGATAATTAATTGTTCTTAACACTAAAACCCCATCAACTATCTCGCAAAGCCCACAAACACAAACATATATTACAATACAAATTAATAAATAACATCATCCGTGATGCTAATCGAAATCAGATCTCTCTTACAATCATGAAGAATAAATAAAATGGAAAAAAATTTGTAAAAAAAGTCGGAGAAGTTGACCTTCTATTAAACCTTTAATGTCAATACTGTAGCATTTCCACAAAGCTATGATGAATACTTTAGAGGCGGAGACACTAGAAATGGACTGTAGTGCCACAATATCTATGTATGGTTTTATAGTGA
Organism: Ensete glaucum; assembly: GCA_021527575.1. Lineage (NCBI taxonomy): Eukaryota > Viridiplantae > Streptophyta > Magnoliopsida > Zingiberales > Musaceae > Ensete > Ensete glaucum. Next base: position 12,355,939 of record CM038551.1, on the reverse strand, counting down.
ATGGCTCCTTCCCAAATTTTCAAAGATGGCGTGTTCTAATCGTTTTCCCTTTTCTATTATTCTAATAATTATATGTGATGGTACAAAAAAAAAAAAGGTATGCTGACATTAAATTGATGATTTTGTCCTCATTCTAAGAATTAAATAACGCTTTACCTTTTCTTTTATTGCTATTTCTCATTTTAATTCATTTCCATTAAATAGCATTGTTGCTTGCACCAAAAAAATTCCTAAATTTCATTTTAGCTCCTTTTAATAATGTTTATTTTTATTCCGAATGAATTGATTATGATTAAATGGTACGATGTGATAAAGAAAGATTTAGAAAAAAATATTTTATTTGATTTTAACTCACTATATTATTCTATGCATGGCATAATGAAGGTAAAAAAATGGCATGTATCAGTACTTCTTGTTCCCATTCCTATAATGGTGGTATTCATTATATAGTGCATCAATACAATACCAGGCTTGATAATTATTGGTATTTGTTTTCATTTTGTGACATTTTGTAGATAATAAAAAATATGCAGCTATATAGCTATCTACCAATACTTAGGGGAAATGAATATTTTAATTATATATAAAAATTATGCAACTATTTTTAAATACATTGAGAAGCTAGTAATTATATATATATATATTATTTGATGGGATAATTAAATATGTTTTTCCATCTTTATCTTTGGTAAATTGATAAAAGCTAAAGGATATTTTTTAGTTCTCAATAAATGCTAGTCATGCAATGCGTCTAAAATATTCTTAGTGGCTTTTTGATGATACTTGTTGGTAATGAATTATGATTTGCACTTATTTTATTATGATCAAAGTGTTTTTGATTCATAGAATTTCAAAAATATCTAATTATGATGTGGTAATTGGGCAAATTACATATTACCTGATTCCTATATTTAGAAAAATAAAATATTTAACTCCATTTCTGCTTATGTTGCTGACTTTGTTCATGGAAATATTGCAAGACTTGTCACTAAGGTACGTATTGACTTTACCTTATTTCGATTTACCATTGAATACATGCTATTTCCATCAACAGAGTCGACGACATGAGCAAGAAACAGAGATAAATGTTTTTCATTTTTATAAGTATAAGGATCTAAATATAATTTTTAAAAGTATATCTAAATATTAAAAATTAATTAATTATAAAAAGATAATATATAATTAGCCCATTCAATGCGTGATATACCATAGTCATGCCAAGATATGGTAAGGAAACACATAGTTGATCACGTGGAATTCTGTGGGCGCCTGTCGATTGTCTTCTTTCAAACTCAGACAATATTAGAATGATTGAAAGAGAAAATATCTATTCACGTCTTTATTTCTACTATTTATATTTATCATTATTATCTAGCTACCGTAGATAAAAACCCTTTGGTAACTTTTATCAAGCAACTAAGTTATTCTTTCTTTACAATGAATGTAAGACAAATTAGCCCAAGAAATCATCTTTGCCAATGAAACAATATTTAATAATTTTATTACTACAATCATGCAAGAACATAGCTCACCTTACGTTCCAGCTGGAACACTATCTTCAATGGAATGGTCGAGTATCGTATGAGCATATCGAAACATAGCTTCAATCTTGACGGGAAGTATTTGTTCTTTTAGTTCCATAGAACTTAGCTAGTTTTACTAGCCAAAGCTCATTAATCTAACTTGTCAAACTCAATATTACAATGAGATTACAGTGGAATAATCATGATTTTATTTCAATCAATCTAACTAAATGTATTTCTATACACATATGACATGAAAACATATAAACCCTTACAATTAACATCAATCTACTAGTGCGAGATGCAGCAATCAAACATTGTCGTATCACATGTCTTAATTTTTCCTTGGGTTACGAAAGATCTCTTGGCTCCGTTGTGCCAAATGTATCAATTGTTCCTTTAATCCTTTCATCAACACATGCTTGGGGTCATACTTGAATGAGTTTCATCTAACATATGTTAGCGAACCATTGTTGACATCAGAGCTATTAAAATTTGTTGATAATAAATAGTGGCTAAAAGTGTGAAGGCTGTTAAATAATGTGCTCACCATTGAAAAGGAGGTTATTAGATGAATACGAAGCTCATAGTTTGACTCTAACGATCTCCTTGATTTCTTTTGTTTTTTCACTAATCATGGTTTTCTAAATTTCTATCAAAACAAATATATTTCTATACACATAATGACATAAAAATAGATAAACACTTACAATTTACATCAAGCTACTAGTGCAAGATGCATTAATCGTCGTTATGTCACATGTCCCAATTGTTCCTTGGTTGATATATCAAATAATTTTTCATTACCTTGGCAGATGAGCTCTTGGCTCCTTTGTGCTAGATGCATCAACTATTCCTTCCATCCATTCATCAAATACATGTTTAGGGTTATTCTCAAATGAGTCTCATCTAAGATGTGTCATCCAACTACTGTTGACATCATAACTACTCACCATTGAAACAAAGTTATTAGATAAATATCAAGATAAATGATAAACAATGGCAATAAGTCCTCAAACAATCATGTAAATCATCTATTTTTATCAGGAGGATGAAAAATAAAAATAAGAAGGTAAATATATAAAATATTTAAAAATAATTAACCCAGGGAGATATGCTTTTAAAAGCATCAGTGACGAATTGGTTAGCTCATATGAGGTGGCTGCGTGTAGATCCATTGGATGACATATCTTGGGTTTCACTTCATGCAAATCCACTTGTGGGATATGTAAGGCACCTCATGTATATGTTCATCGACGGATGATGACGTAAAAGATGTAATTTTATCTTGATTGTAATTTATATAGATATCTAGATGTTAGCTTGGGCCATATGTGATAAGTGTAATATCATATTAATTATTTGAATCTGAAGTATCTGGCATCTATTGGTTTTTATATGTGCAATCCATAATTACACTTGTGGAAATGCATGCAACAGATCAAATGTAGTAAGATGTATCCAAAACAAGTCTTTAATAATATTATCTCTATTATTATTTCTATGTCATATAAAATACATATATTTAATAAGTTTTTTCATAAATTATTTTATTTATATTCTTTTAAGTTTTTCTAACATCTTATACTTCTACCATGTATTATATATTGTCTTCATGGTGTTCACATTATCATTATCTTTCTACTTCAATATCAATAGTCTTTCTCATGTCAAAACTATATTTTTTGATATATCAAAAATAATTTTCATCTCTTCATTTGACAATCTCCCGACATATAGGTGCTTGTTTTACAAAAGAATGATTATGCAATCCAAAACAAGTCTTTAACAATATTATCTCTATTATTATTTTTGTCAGATAATATACTTATATTTTTCATAAATTATTTTATTTATATTCTTTTAAGTTTTTCTAACATCTTATACCTCTACCATGTATTATATATCATCTTCATAGTGCTCACATTATCATAATATTTCTACTTCAACATCAATAGTATTTCTCATGTCAAAACTATTATTTTTGATATATCATAAATAATTTTCATCTAATCTCCTGACATATAGGTGCCTTTAAAGTTGTTTTACGGGAGAATAATTATGCAATCCATAAGCTAACTGAACCATCCATTTCTTCACCATTTGATAATTTAACATTAACAAGTGAAAATGAGTAACTATAGTTTCTAGATCCTGACAATTATTGTTGTCACCCTATGCCATTTGGATTCATCAACTCCTGATATTATCCGCCTCATCACAAAAAAAATTATATTTTAGATCTTCTTCCTTCCTCTCTATATTTTGAACTTTTTATAACACTGACAAATCCATGTCTCTTTCCAACTTCTAAAACTCATCCAATTAATTCCTCCTTATTTGTGAAGTCCTATAAAAGTTAAATCTACAAGTTTAATATTTATTACAATATGAATAATATCACATATATAACAATCATCTATACTTGGTATGTTGTAAATGGTAGAGTGAAATCTAGTGTCTTGGGTTGAACATTAATATTATTATTTACTAAAATAATAAAATGAAATTGGGAGAAAGTAGTTTATATGATAGTTATGGATGTTAAGATCTAAATTACTCATATTATCGATCCGAGCTATCTATAACAACTAGATATTATAATCTAGATCATTATGCAATTATCTCAAAGATGTCATATTTTGAGTATTTTTAATCGACTCAAAAGATATTATATTTTGGACTTCTCTATAAATGCTCAGAACATGATTCAGACAATTATTTAAAAGCTTATAATATGATATATTCTAAGTTGATATAGGCCAACCCAGAAGATAGCATCTTTTGAACCGTTACTAGAAACTCTTCTATGCCTTAACTCGATAGTTTAAACCTGAAAAATGTTAAATCGATAAAAAAAATAAAAAATAGAAATAGGCACAAGGTAAAAGAATATGGATCTATCTTTATAGATCTAAATCCCCAAAACATAGGAAGCTTCCCCTAAGTCGTTCGAATAAATTCTAAGATAGCCAAGTCTTAATTATAAAAAGTATTCCTACATTATTTCCAATGATCACGATGTCATCCACATATAATACCAATAAGGTAATAGTACTCTTACTTACCTTCTTATACATACAAGACTTATATTCGTTCTTAGCAAAGTAATAAGATATGATCGCCCCATGAAATCTTATGTTTCAACTTCGAGAAGCTTGCTTTAGTCCATAAATGGACCTAACTACTTACACATGTAACACCCCCGAATTTCCGTACAAGAAACTACCGAGAAAATTCAAGTTATAAGGAAAAGGTTAAAGACTGCTCAGAGTCGTCAAAAGAGTTATGCCGACAATAGAAGACGAGATATTGAGTTTGAAATCGGAGATTTTGTATTCTTAAAAGTCTCCTCTTCCAAAGGCATTATAAGATTTGGGAAGAACGGAAAATTAAGCCCAAGATTTATTGGACCTTTTGAGGTTCTTGAGAGGGTTGGTTCTGTCGCATACAGGATTGCCTTGCCACCAGCATTGTGCCATGTCCATGATATATTTCATGTCTCGATGATTAGAAAGTATATATATGACCCTTCTCACCTCATTAAGTATGAGCTGGTGGAGATCGATAAAGATTTATCTTATGTGGAAGAGCCTATTCAGATTGTTGATAAGAAAGAAAAAGTCCTAAGGAATCGGGTCATCCCACTGGTTCAAGTAAATTGGAGACATCATTCTGGAGAGGAGACAACTTGGGAGCTAGAGGAGGAAATGAAAAAGGTGTATCCCAGTCTTTTCATCGATAGAGGTACGATAAATTTAGAGGACTAAATTTTCCTTTTAAGGGGGGGAGAGTGTAACACCCCTCATTTCCGAATTTTCGTATAAATTTCTGGTGATAATGTAAGCATTCATTTTAAATTGACAAAAGAAATAGAGTATGAATCAGAGATAACTTATTTGTAAGATTTGGGTGATCTGTTCAAAAAAAAAAAAAAGAAAGAATCTGAGGACCTATATGTAAACCCTAAGGACCTAATCCTAAATGTACTAAATACAAGGACTAAATTGCAAAATATATAAAATGACAAATTCCACCGTTTAAGCCTCTCTGCCTTCGTTCTTAAGGAAGCAGAGAAGGCAGCTGCGTGGATGATCAGGGAAAAAAAGAAAAAGAAAGAAAGAAAGAAAGAAAGAAGAAGAAGAAGAAGAAGAAGAAGAAGAAGAAAATTGGGGCTTTAAGGGTTCTTGCTCAAATCTTTTCACTTAGGGTCAAAATTATCAAAGTCAAGTGTTCTAACCCCATCCTACAGAATCTTTAGTCTCTGTTTTTATGTGGATTCAAAATAAATTGAAGGATTTCTATTTAGAAACTGATATGTCTCTCCTTGGACATAGAACCATGGATTCTGAAGTTTTTCGGTAAACTAACCCCTATATACTGTTTCAGCTATAAGTTTCAGTACAAAATGTGAATTCAGGCAGGAACTATTTTGTTTGAAATTAGACTCTTATATCTTCCTTTTGACACTGATTTTGTAGATTTTGGACACCAAATACTTACCCAAACATCTGTTTCAAATGAGCCTATAGACACTGTAAAACAGGGTTCAAGATTTCTGACCTGTCAATACTAAAATGCCTATAACTCCTTGTTGAAAATTCTGATTTGTACCAAACTGATTTTATTTGAAACTAGACTTGAAAATCTTTCTTTTGACATATAGTTTGAAAATTTTGGAATTCAATTGCCTACCCTATTATCTATTGAATCCGACCCTATAAATTCTGCAAAACAGTGATTGTGTTTTTGCCCTTGGGTTACCAAATCAAAAGTAACTCCGTGTTGGGAACCCTGTTTCATACAAAATTTGTTCCATCAAAATATAGATTGATATATGGTTCGACCATAGCTTTCTTATGGGTATTGGAGCATAATTGATATTCTGAAATATTTGTTTGCTGTGCCACTGGAATTCTGTCCGAAATCGAGCTTTGGTCGATTTCGCGTATTCTGTTCCATTCCTTTGGATATTTGAATTCGTCTAACCTTCTTATTGGAATTGAGCTAAATATGATTGCTTGGAATCCCTATACACTCTTGTTTTTATTTCATTCTAAATCTGAATACATTTGTGAGAGATTTGTTCTTTGTTTCGTATTGTCTCGAAAAGGCACATGCACGTTTTGTTGTTCCGCGTGTGTTTCCGATATATGCTACTTATTGTTAAAACTGCCCTCTTGTACTCTGGTGTGTGGGATTGTCTGGACCTTTGCCAGAAATGGTAAAGGGTATGCGCTTATTGCCCGCTATGTGGGGTCCCGCTCTGTGGGATATTCTGGACCTTTGCCAGAAATGGTAAAGGGTATGTGCTTAGAGCCTGCGATGCTCTGCCGGCCCCCTCTGACTTCACCTAGACGTGGGTGGATGGAGCTCCCAGACGTGGGAGACATTTGTCAGGTGGTCATTCAGAAATGGATGGATCACATTCTGACTGAGATCCCACTACACCTTCTATATGTTTGATATGACATCCAGAGTTTTGGTGAGTTGTTTCTGTTCATGCTCTGGATAAGAATGATATGATTGCGACGTCAAGGATGACGTTTGAGCTTCTGTACGATATTTATTTTTGATATGCTCTGAAATGCTTCATTCACTGATGATTTTGCTTCGAAATATTCCATATGCCATTGATATGCTTCGTAACATTTCGTATGCCACTGATAAGCTCCGATATGTTTCCTTTGTTACTGAGATGCTCCAATTACTCTATGCCCCATCTGTCAGGAACCAAATATGTAAGATTGAAAAGACAATTATGTTTCTGCTCCTAACAATATTATGTCTACGAAATCGTATATTCTGCCTTGTACTTTGCAACTGTATCCCTTTGGAAATTGTATTATTTTGATATGGATATGTTAGTCACTTGCTGAGCTCCTTATGCTCACCCCGTTTGTTGATAAATTTTTCAGGATAGCGTATCGCTTGCTTAATTGTTAAGATTGGGCTGAGGCGGTGGAAAGTTTAGAAGATTTTGGGCAGATCTTTGTTAGCATATGTGTTTTTGTTGTATAAGCTACTCTGCATCTTATAAAATGTGACGATGAATCTAAACCTATGGATTTTGTGTAAGATAAAGGATCCCTCATGTATAGGATTTTGGAATGTTAAGTTAAATTCATGTAATGATATGAATTTATGGTAATCGTTGATTTGGTGACTGCATAGACTTCCCCACTTATAAGTTTATGTGTGGTTATTATTTTGAAGAGTTGAGTTCAGATTATATGAATTATCGAGTGATGCGTGGTATGTTTATGAACTGCACAGGGTGATGAATTTGTAGACTATAGAGGTGAAAATTTGATCTGAATGTTTTCTTAGTGACCTCAAAATGTGTGTTTGGATCCTGGATTAGTTGTGAGGAAAATTTTAAATATTGTCGATAATTTGGAGGGGCGTGACAACACACCTTATCTAGAATCTCCTTAGACACAAATTTCTCAGATTATATTATATACATCTCATCCTAGAGGTTGCCATTAAGGAATATATTTTTTACATCTATTTGCCAGATCTCATAGCCATAGTGTGTTGCAATGACCAAAAGAATTTTGATATATTTCAGCATGGCTATAGGTGAGAAGGTTTCGTTGTAGTCAACTTCTTGCTTTTAACAATACCTTTTGACCACCAACCTTGCCATATAAGTCTCCAAATATTTATCTACTCTGATCTTCTTTTTGAAGATTCATTTGCACATGATGGGTACGATACTCCCAAGTGCAATAACAATGTTCCAAATCTTATTTGAGTACATGAAATCTATCTCAGAGTTTATAGTTTCTTGCTATTTTCTAGAGTTTATACTTATAATAGCCTCCTCATAGGTTTGAGAATCAACAACCTAACTATCCTCTCAACTAATATATTCCATATATCTTTTAAGAGGGTGAGGTGAGCTACTACAACATAGGATTTATGCTTTATAATTGATTGAAGATAGCATTTCAACTGGAACGTAAGGTGAGCTACGTTATTGCATAATTGTAGTAATAAAATTATTAAATATTGTTTCATTGGCAAAGATGGTTTCTTGGGCTAATTTGTCTTACATTCTGAAGAAAGAATAACTTAGTTGCCTGATAAAAGTTACCAAAGGGTTTTATCCACAGTAGCTAGATAATAATGATAAATACAAATAGGAGAAATAAAGACGTGAATATATATTTTCTTCTCTTGTAATTATTCTAATATATCTGATCCAAGTTGTATATTTGGTCCTTAGACTTGAGACACTAAGGATGCCTTGTATGAGTACTCCTTTCTTTAACGCCAGACTTATAGGTTTGGAAAGTTTCAGATCTAGTATAACTGGTTATCGGGATTGGTAGCGAACCTTACGAAGGTAATTAAGTGTCAATAGAGGATCATCCACTCTCGGTATCATGAGAGGAAGATCTCATATATGCTTACTCAGACAAATTCTTGGTCAGGATCATTCAGATTGAGAGAGAAAGAGTTCTCCAAGAGAATCCGATTCGAGCAAGACTATGACGGATTCCGTATGTGACCTGACAGTACCATGTCCAATATACAGTCTCTTAGATATTAGTTGGATGAGGGATTATAGATACATGGTAACTATAGACAGACAAGTCTGATGGATTCGATCCCTCTGTACCATCTGGGGACTATGGCGTAGTGGCCTAGTACGTCTATAGTCGATAAGTCAAGTGAATTATTATGGAGATAATAATTCACTATATTAGAAGGAGTTCTAATGGGAGTGACTCACGACCAGCTCAGTATCGGGCCTAGATGGTCACACACATATGGTAGATGCTTCAGTGAATAAAGGATTGGATGGAGATCTAATTAGCCCCTATTCTCATTAGATGAGATCCTATACTGATGGGCTCCTTGATTAAGACCCAATTAGAGGCCTAAGGAGATTATTTGGATAGAGATTTAATAATACAAGGTTAGTAGGTAATTGGATGGAGATCTAATACCCACTAAAGGTAAGAGCCATAGGATTTTTTTGTGGCTCTCTATAAATAGGAGGGGAGACTAATGGTTGATAGGCTGCAGCGTTAAGCCACCACCTCCTATTCCCCTCCCTCCCTTTGAGCAAGAGTTGCAAGATCAGATTGGAGGAGTTTCGCTATAGAGATCCATCCTGTGGATACCGCTAGAGAGGAGGACGCTTGACCTCCTTCATCTTCTCCATCCGAATCTAGAATACAGGGATATACGATATCCCTAGGTAAGATCAATCTCTCATGTATCGTGATTTTTTCGATTTTTATGATTTTCCTCGTGACCCCAATCTTTTGTATGATGATTTGTTCTACGTAGGAAACCAGTTTTTGTTTTGATTTTCGTTGCACATGTGATGCACTCGTTGAGGTTTCCCAACATTATCTCCATTAATGCTATAACTCTCATCCCTTTCAAGTTATCCAAAAGCGACAATTATGTGTCTTGGTATGCCCACTTTTTTAATCTTTTACTTGGGTATGATCTGCTTAGCTACATCGATAGCGCTCTCCATTGTCCACCAATGATGATCAACCTACTTGGTGTATCTAGTTTGGTACCAAATCTAGAGCATAAGTACTAGTTTCGCTAGGATCATCTCATCCTTTAAGCTATAAATGCTTCAATCTCTATATCTCTCGCCCCAATTATCTCCTCGTGTGACACTACTACTAAAGCATAGAGTAAGTTACAAATAACCTTGGCAAGTTATTCCTATACACATAAGCTTAGTTTGCTATCCAAGCTCATGAACATAAAACAAGAGGGTAATACTATTGCTGATTATTTTCAACATATAAAAATTATCATCAATAATTTAGCTTTGATAGGCTATACCTTGGTGATGAAGAAGTTATTGTTCATACCCATAATGGTCTTAGGGCTAAGTACAAAGAATTGGTAGCTGCAATATAGGCACGTGACTCACCCCTATCATTTGAAGAGCTCTATGATAAGTTGACTAATTACGAAACATATTTGAACCGCGAAGATAAGGTTCCAAGACCACTTATCACTACTTAAGTAAGTCACAAGTCTAAAAGGAAGAACAATTAGTATTCTAAACTTGTTAACAAGGATTTTGGCTAGGTGCCACCTACACCAGTGGGTACCAAAGATAACTCTCCTCTTCCATCTCACTATAATCAAGGTGGCCACTTCAATTACCATTAGCCTTGGCATCCTGCTCCCACACCTTAACAAAGAATAGTTTGTCAACTATGTGATAAAGTTCGTCATTCCGTCACGATCTTGCCCTTGACTGCCTATTTCCTCAAATTTGCCCCAAGCACATCTCACAACTACTCCAACTACTGGTCAACAAAATTGGATTATGGACTTCGGTGCCTCCCATCACATCACCTCAGATTTCCAAAACTTATCCATTCACAACAATTATGATGGTAACGATAACAACATCATCAGTGATGGTAAGCGACTCGATATTACTTATACTAGTTCCATGATTCTTAATTAGCATACCCTTAGCTTTACACTCGATAATGTATTGTATGCTCTTCATATCAAACAAAATCTTATTTCTATCTATCAATTTTGTCAACAAAATGATACCTCTATTGAATTTTTTTCGGACTCCTTTCTTGTCAAAGATCTAAGCATAAGTGCATCATTGGTTTAAGGCTAGAGGAAAGACAATATCTATCAGTGGCCATTGGTAGCCTAGCCCACTGCTTACTCCTTTATTGCTATTCCAATGAATGTGTGGCGTCATCGTCTTAGTCATCCTTCTTCCTCAATTTAACAAAAGTTATTCTCTCGTTGTTCTCTTCCTACTCTTAAAGCTACCTGCATTTTTAATCATTGTGATGCTTATCTTAGTAATAAAAGTCATAGACTTCCGTTTGAAGTTTCTTCTATCTCTTGCACAAAATTATTTGAAATTCTTTATACTGATATTTGGAGTCCTGCTTCAATCACTTCCTTTGGCAAATATAGATTTTATGTCATCTTTCTAGACTATTTTACTAGGTATATTTGGTTCTATCCTCTCCATCGCAAGTCTGAAGTTTCAACAATTTTTACTACTTTTAGAAAGATGGTGGAGAACATTTTTCTATCTATAATTAAAATAATTTATTATGATGGTAGGGGTGAATATCAAACATTAATATAATGTCTTTTAGCCTATGGTATTCAGCATCTCAAATCTCCGCCGTATACTAACCAACTAGTTGGCTCGGCTGAATACAAACATCGACATATAGTAGAAACTGGTCTCATACTTCTCCATCATGCCTCCATGCCATCTATTTTAGTCTACAGTCTTACAAACTACAATCTACCTCATTAATCATATGCTTACTCCAATCCTCCATCATCAGTTGTCATTTGAAAAATTATTTCATAAATCTCAAAATCTTTAAAAACTTAGGATTTTTGGTTGTGTCTGTTATCCATGACTACATCCTTATAAATCCCATAAGTTAACCCCAAGATCTAAGCCTTGCATTTTCATCGGATACTCTCTTAAACATAATGCTTACCGATGCTACAATCCTTAGACTCACAGAGTCTTTGTGTCTCGTCGTGTTGCCTTTGTGGAGTCCTCCTTTTAATTTCACCATTCTAAGTCTTCTATCATGCAAGCTACTCCAACAAATATATACCAGTGGAGTCTGCCGTCACTCTCGTCCAACGAGTCTCCACCAGAAACACCCACTCCGGATATGCACTCTGTTATTCCCCTAGTTCAACAACTTCTTGCCCCCTCTATTAATTCTCTTCCTTCTTTACAAGTACCTTTTAATGTTGACGTCCGACTCTCAGAAACTCTATCCCTGTCTTTACCCTCCTCTACACCTAATGACACTAATGTCCCTCAATCTGACCCACTTTATGCTTGTGCCTCTCCACCATCCATTCCACTACCATATCCTAAAACCCCTTGGACATCCAATGACAACATACTATAAAAGTGGTGTTTTTAAACCTCGTTAGGTCCTTAATCTATATACTATTATAACTTCCTCTCTTGAGACCAGTGAACCCACCACGATCACTCAAGCCCAAGATTCCTCCACTAGCCTAAAGCTATGCGTGTAGAATATAATATGCCCTCCTTTATAACTCTACCTGGACAATTATCATTTTTCATACCACACAAAATGTCATCAGGTGTAAGTGGGTATTTCAAATTAAGTAGAACCCATATCAGTCCATTACTAGATTTAAAATATGCCTAGTGGCCAAAGGGTTTCATCAACGTCCTAGTTTTGACTTTATAGAGGCATTCAGTCTTGTTGTTAAACCCACAATAATCCAACTTATTCTAAATTTGACCATCTCATAAGGTTGGCATTGATGATAACTTCATGTTAACAATGTCTTTTTATATGGGACCTTAACTGAAGACGTCTTCATAGAATAACCTCTTGGTTTTCTTCATCCTTAGTATCTAAAGCATATATGCAATCTCCGCAAAGCTATTTATGGACTTTATCAAGCTCTACGAGCCTGGTACATAGAACTTGGGTTGTTTTTGATGTTATATGGCTTCATCAACTCGAAGTTTGATACATCCTTATTTTTGCGTGAAGTACCATATATCTTCTAGTCTATGTGGATGATATTATTGTGATGGGTAATAATTCTATGGAGGTCACAACGTTCCTCAAACAATTGGCCGACCGATTTTCTCTTAAAAATCTTGGTACCTTGAGTTACTTCTGGGTGTGGAAGTAACATATACATCTTCGGGACTATTTCTCTCACAATGAAAGTATATTCAGGACTTATTATCGAAGATGAACATATAAGATGCCAAAGTTGTTTCAACTCCTCTCTCCACTAGTGAGTCACTCAAGTTAAATGATAGATGTCCTACTATCGATTCTACTCAATATCAATAAGTCATTGGCTCTTTACAATACTTAGCTCTCACCCACTCATACATCTAATTTGTGGTTAATAATTTATCACAATTCGGGCATCAACCATCTACTATGCATTGGTCAACAGTTCAACGTGTCTTGTGCTATCTTAAAAGGACTCTCAACTATGGTATATTTCATTATAAACACAAGAAACAAAAGACAATTGCACTGTTGATAACTGAAGCTGAATATAATTCCATTGCCACTACTATTGCAGAACTCAATTGGGTCATGAATGTGCTTAAGGAACTTGACATCCGCTCTACTACTACTCATACGATATGCTTTGATAATGTCGGGGCTACATACTTATATGCCAATCTAGTATTTCGCTCCTATATGAAACATATAGCCATTGATTTTCACTTTATATGAGATCAAGTTGTCAACCATCAGCTACATGTTTCTCACGTTCACAGACGGATCAACTAGTAGACTCCCTCATGAAGCCGCTCACCTATAAATTATTTTCATTGCATTGGTCTAAGATCTGCATCCTTGACAAGAGCTCGATCTTGTAGGGGCATGTCATCAGATAAGATTCTAGACAACATCTCCCTAACTGAACGAGTAGATCTCGTTAATCAATTAAGAGAAGTCCTCCTTCCCAAACATATATAAATTGATGATAAATCATGTCCCCTATGATGGTAATGTAGATGGACTCCATCTTTTCATAGCACTTCTTGATGAGAATAATAGAAAAGAGCTAAAAGCCCCCTTACATTGCTGATTTGTTCCCCCTAGACTCCTTATTTTGGTTGGGAGTGCAAGTAATGTGGTTTTGTTGGCGCTTAGGGTGACTTCAAACACACACACACACACACAGAGGAGGGCATACATAATGAGGCCGATATGACAAGCACATGATATGCAGCAGAGATGTGGCAGAATGCAAGCATGCTGAAGGCACATGCGTGATGCCTATTCGAGGTGGAGGAGAGCAGCTAGTGGGGCCACCCTTGTTTAAAGGCATAGTTGGCTAGTGAAGGGGAGGTGATTACTAGGTTCGACAAGGGTGAGGCCTCCAGATCTAACAAAGCCTACATCGTAACCATGAATGTTTGTTTAAGTTAGAGAGAGGCAGAGGACAGTGTACTCAAGGTATCAAGATCTTTGAGAGAAAATCGATTGGCCAATTATTTGAAAAATATTATGACCTCCATAGAATTATTACCCATCACAATAATATCATTCACATAGACTAAAAGATATATGGTACTTCATGTAGAAATAAGGATATATCAAACTTCAAGTTGATGAAGCCAACTAATGTCAAAAACAACCCAAGTTCTATGTACCAGGCTCGTGGAGCTTGATGAAGTCTATAAATAGCTTTGCAGCTTATATACATACTTCAAATACTAAGGATGAAGAAAACTAGGAGGTTGTTCTATGATGACATCTTCAGTTAAGGTCCCATATAAAAAGACATTGTTAACATCGAGTTATTGTAGATGTCAACCTTGTGAGATGACCAAACTCAGAATAAGCCAGATTATTGTGGGTTTAACAACAAGACTGAATGTCTCTGTAAAGTCAATACTAAGACGTTGATGAAACCCTTTGACTATTAGCGCACTTTAAATCTAGCAATGGACTTATCTGGGTTCTACTTAATTCGAAAGACCCACTTACACCTGATGATATTTTGTGTGGTATGAAAAGGGACGAGTGTCCAGGTAGAATTATGAAGGAAAGCATTATATTCTACACACATAGCTTTAGGCCAGTGGGGGAATTTTTGGGCTTAAGCGACTGTGGTGGGTTCATTGGTCTCAAGAGAGGAAGTTACAATAGTATGTAGGTTAAGGACCTGACGAGGTTTGAAAACACCACTTTTATAGCGTGTTGTCATTAGATGTCCAAGGGGTTTAGGATGTGGTAGTGGAATGGGTGACAGAGAAGCACATGCATAGGGTGGGTCAGATTGAGAGACATTAGTGTCACTAGGTGTAAAGGAGGGTAAAGACAGGGATAGAGTTTCTAAGGGTCGGACATCAGTATTAGGGGGCACTTGTGAAGAAGGAAGGGAATTAATAAAGGGGGTGAGAAGTTGTTGAACTAGGGGAATAACAGAGTGCATTTCTGGAGTAGGTGTTTTTGGTGGAGACTCGTTGGATGAGAGTGACGGCAGACTCCACTGGTATATATTTGTTGGAGAAGCTTGCACGGTAGAAGACTTGGAATAGTGAAATGAAAAGGAGGACTCCACAAAGACAACACGATAAGACACAAAGACTCTGTGAGTTTGAGGATCATAGCATCGATAAGCATTATGTTCAAGAGAGTATCCGATGAAAATACAAGGCTTAGACCTTGGGGTTAGCTTATGGGATTCATAAGGATGTAACCATGGAAAACAGACATAGCCAAAAACCCTAAGTTTTTGAAGATTTCAGGATTTGTGAAATAATTTTTTAAATGATGATTGATGATGGAGGACTAGAGTAAGCATGTGATTAATGAGGTAGATTGCAGTTTGAAAGGTTGTAGACCAAAAAATAGACGGTATAGAGGTATGATGGAGAAGTGTGAGACCAATTTCTACTATATGCCGATGTTTGTGTTCAATCAAACTAACTAGTTGATTAGTATACAGAGGAGCTTTGAGATGCTGAATACCATATGCTGAAAGACATGATGTGAGTGCTTGATATTCACCCCTACCATCATAATAAATCATTTTAATTGTAAATAGAAAAATGTCCACCGTCTTTCTGAAGCTAGTAAAAATTGTTGAAACTTCAAACTTGCGATGGAGAGGATAGAACCAAGTACACGTAAAGATGACATAGAATCTATATTTGTCAAAGGAAGTGATTGGAGCAGGACTCCAAACGTTAGTATAAAGAATGTCAAATAATTTTGTGTAAGAGATAGAAGAAACTTCAAACATAAACTTATGAGTTTTATTACTAAGATAAGCATCATAATGATTAAAAATACATGTAGCTTTAAGAGTATGAAGAGAAAAATGAGAGAATAACTTTTGGTAAATTAAGGAAGAAGGATGACCAAGACGACAATGCCACACATTCACTGGAGCAACAACATAGGAGTAGGCAGTGGGCTAGGTGATCGATGGCCACTGGTAGATGTTGTATTTACTCTGGCCTTGAACCAATGATACCCCTATGCTCAGATCTTTGATAAGAAAGGAGTCAGAAAATTTAATTAAGATATTATTTTATTTACAAAATTGATAGATAGAAATAAAATTTTATTTGATATGAGGAGCACATAACACATTATCGAGTGTAAAGCTAATTATATGCTAATTAAGCATTGTGGAACTAGTACGAGTAATATGGAGTCACTTACTATCATTGATGATGTTGTTATCGTTACTATCATAATTATTGTGAATGGACAAGTTTTGGAAATATGAGGTGATGTGATGGGAGGCGCCAAAGTCCATAATCTAATTTTGTTGACCAGTAGTTGGAGTAGTTGTGAGATATGCTTAGGGTAAATTTGAGGAAACAAATGGTCGAGGGCAAGATCGATAGACTTTGGCGGAGTGATGAACTTTATCATATAGTTGACAAACTATTCTTTGTTGAGGTGTGGGAGTAGGATGCCAAGGCTAATGGTAATTAAAGTGGCCACCTTGATTGTAGTGAGATGGAAGAGAAGAGTTATGTTTGGTACCCACTGGTGTATACGGCACTTGGCCAAAACCCTTGCTAGCAGGTTTAGAATACTGATTGTTCTTCCTTTTTGACTTGTGACTTACTTAAGCAGTGATAAGTGGTCCTGAAACCTTATCTTCGAGGTTCAAATATGTTTCATAATTAGTCAACTTGTCGTAGAGCTCTTCAAATGATAGCAGTAAGTCACGTGCTTGTATTGCTGCTACCAATTCTTTGTACTCGGCCCTAAGACCATTATGGGTATAAACAATAACTTCTTCATCACCAAGGTAATAGCCTATCAAAGCTAAATTATCAATGATAATTTTTATATATTGAAGATAATTAGCAATAGTAGTACCCTCTTGTTTTGTGTTCATGAGCTTTAATAGTATACTAAGCTTCTGTGTCCGAGAATGACTTGCCGAGGTTGTTTGTCACTTATTTTATACTATAGTAGTAGTGTCACACGAGGAGATAATTGGGGTGAGAGATGCAAAGACTGAAGCTTTTATAGCTTGAAAGATGAGACGATCCTGGCAGAACTAGTGCTTATACTCTAGATTTGATACCAGACTAGATGCATTAGGTAGGTTGATCATCATTGGTAAACAATGGAGAGAACCATCGATGTAGCTAAGGATGAAGGGGTCATTATTGCAATGCGACTGTAGAAGAGGAAACCAAGGTAGGCTTAAGCACCTCCAATCGCAATTTAGTGGTAAAATCTGAGGCTAGATCGAATGGTGATGCAGCAATGAGGATAAGGCAGAGAAGTCCGAGCAAGTGACACAGCCTATGACTTCTGCTGAAGAGGATTGCGACGAGAGAAGCTATGGCTTCATTACTGCAGGATCCGCCAACCTTGAGAAGGGAGACGAGGACTGGGATGTCACCAGAAGAAGGAAGAAATCTTGTTCAACAAGAAGCTTGAGTGGTTGCAGTTGGAGCAGATGACAACAGAAGAGAGCGGACTCCAAGTGCGATCTGCTCCAACCAAGTGTAGGTCGTCGGAAGAAAGAAGAAAAGAAATCTCCTCTTCTAGCAGATATGAGAGCCTCACCTGGCAACAAGGTGCAGATTCAAAATGTCGCAGGGTAGACGATGATCTCGAGCGAGTAGCAGATGGAGCAGCCACCGGCGGAAGGTCTGCCTCGTCAGAGAGTTTGGAGAGGGAGGGGAAGCAGTGGAAGAGCGAAGCCCTGCTCCTGCACTCTGAGGATGGGATGTTGTAGGCAACTATTGGGGATTTTAATGATGCTACTACTGTTGCATGGGATGAGCTCCAGCGAAAGCAAGCATTGCCGACGCTAGTGGCGTGGGCAAGATCCAGCGGTAGAAGAGGCAAAGGCTGGATGCTAAAATTCGATCTTACTTTTGCCTAGGACATTGTGCAGATCTTGGTGAGGCTGTCTTGAATGAGATTTACCTCGAGATCAGACTACTCAAGATATTTGAGCTGCTTAAGGCTTAACTTGGTGTGATAGCTTCCTCCACAAATTGTTGGAAGCAATCATCTCTATGGGTGCAGTGGTGATGCAAAGGGGAGACGATAATTGTGTTGGGAAACTTGAGCGGGCGCATCAGATACGTAGTGGAAATCAAAACAAAATATTGGTTTCTCATGCAGATCAAATCATCGTGCAAAAGATTGGAGTCGTGAGAAAAACACAAAAATCGATAAAACCATGATGTGTGAGAGATTGATTTTACCTAGAGAGATTGTATATCCTTGTATTCCAGATCCGGATGAAGAAGATGAAGGAGGTCAAGTGTCCTCCTCTCTAATGGTATCCACACGATGGATCTTCATAGTGAAACTCCTCCAATATGATCTTGCAACTCTTACTCAGAGGGAGAGAGAAGAATAAGAGGTATATAGTATACCAACCGGTTATCTTAATGTCCCTTTTAAGTAACCTATAACCGAGATTATTTAGAATCTGTGTTTAAAGGTGAATCGATCTCATTATCGTAATCTCATCACGATTCGATTCCCATTACACAGAACCAAGGATATCACAATATATATATAATAAATAATATAATATAAGAATATACCGATATTAATCATAAGTAAAAAGATTATGCAGTGTGTCACACGTGCCATCACTCATGTGATTGGCTTGTAGGGCACATGTAACTAGTAATCTCCCACTTAACCTAAAGCCAATCACCTATGTAACCTGAGCCAGCGGCTTCGTTAGTGGATCTGCAATGTTATCTTCGAATAGAACTCTTTCCAGTGCTATATCTTTACGAGCTATGATCTCTCTTATCAGATGGAACCTCCTCAGAACATGCTTAGACTTCTGATGAGACCTTGGTTCCTTCGCTGAGTGATCGCCCTATTATTGTTGCAATATATGGGAATTGGTTCTATGCTGATTGGTACAACTCCCAAATCTTTGATGAACTTCTTCATCCACACCCTTTCTTTGTTGCTTTTGCTGCAGCAATATATTTTGCCTCTGTGGTCGAGTCAGTAGTAGTATCTTGCTTGGAACTCTTTCGGTTTACTACTCCTTCATTCATGGTGAAAACATACCCAGAATTTGACTTGCTAACATCAATGTCGGACTGAAACTCGAGTCCATGTAGCCCTCAACATGGAGGCTACCTCCTCCATATACCAATAAAAGATCCTTAGTCTTTCTCAAGTATTTAAGGATACACTTTACTGCCTTCTAGTGTTCTGAACCTGGATTTGTCTGATACCTGCTCATGACACTCAGAGTATGTGCTATATCAGGCTTGGTATATAGCATCACATACATGATAGACCCTATCACCGAGGCATAAGATATCTTATTCATGTCTGCCCTTTCTTCATAAGTCTTTGGAGACACAATCCTAGAAAGTGATATTCCATGTTTCATCAATATAAAACCTCTCTTGGAATTTTCCATGCAAAACCTTTTGATAATGGAGTCTATCTACCTAGACTAGGACAAGCTAAGCATCTTTTTGGATCTATCTCTATAGAACCGGATCCCCAAAATATAGGATGCTTCCCCTAAGTCTTTCATGGAGAAGTTTCTGGATAGCGAAGCCTTTACTGTGGAGAGCATTCCTATATCATTCCCAATGATTAGGATGTCATTCACATATAGCACCAAGAAGGTGATAGCGCTCCCACTTATCTTCCTATGCGTATAAGGCTCATTTTCGTTCTTAACGAAGTCATAAGATCTGATCACCTCATCAAATCTTATGTTCCAACTTCGGGAAGCTTGCTTCGATCCATAAATGAATCTAAGTAACCTGCACACTTATCTGGACTCTCTTTGGATACGAATCCCTCTGGCTGTATCATATACACCTCCTCCTCGAGGTTATTGTAGAGGAATGCCATTTTGACATCCATCTACCAGATCTCATAGTCATAGTGTGATGCAATGGCCAAAATAATTCTAATGGACTTAAGCATGGCTACAGATAAAAAGGTTTTGTCATAGTCAACTTCTTGTCTTTAACGATATTCTTTAACTACCGGCCTTGCTTTATAGGTCTCTACCTTTCCATCCACTCCGATCTTCTTCTTGAAGATCCATTTATAGTCGATGGATACAAGACCCTCAGGTGCATCCACAAGGTTTCAAACCTTGTTAGAGTACATGGAATCCATCTCAGAATTCATGGCTTCTTACCACTTCTCGAAGTTTATACTCATAATAGCCTTCTGGTAGTTCTGAGGATCAACATCCTTAGAGTTATCTCTACTAATATGTCTCACATATCTTTCAGGAGGGTGAGATACTCTACTAGTCCTACGCAAAGTTGGAACTTGTGTGTTAGGTACCTGAACAAACTCGGGCTCTGGAATGGTGCTAGGTTCTCCAACCTCACTCAATTCTATCTTGCTCCTACTGTTTCCACCAAGAATGTATTCCTTCTCAAGGAACATAGCTCTCTTGGCAACAAAGACCTTTCGGTCATCTGGATGATAGAAATAATACCCCAAAGTTTACTTAGGGTATCCCACGAATATGCACCGTTCCATCCTTGATTCTAACTTATTAGGGTTGTATCTTCTAACGTAGGTAGGACAACTCCAAATCTTAACCACCTTAAGATCAAGCTTCTTTTCTTTCCATATCTCATATAGTGTAGACACTACCAACTTTGATAGAACTCTATTTAGAATGTAAGCTGCGGTCTCTAGGGCGTACCCTAGAATGAAATGGGTAGGTCAGCGAAACTCATCATGGACCGCACCATGTCTAACAGCGTGAGATTCCTCCTTTTTGATACATCAATGAGTTGAGGTGTATAAGGAGGTATCCACTGGGATAGAATCTCATTGTCCTTAAGGAAATAGGTGAACTCCGTACTCAAGTAATCTCATCCTCGATCTGATCGAAGAGTCTTAATACTCTTTCCAATTTGGTTCTCTACCTCATTTTTATATTCCCTGAATTTCTTGAAGGCCTCAGATTTATACTTCATTAAGTACATATGTCCATACCTAGAGAAATCATCAGTGAATGTAATGAAGTATGAGTAACCACCTATAGCCTGAGTCGACATGGGACCACATACATCACTATGTATGATTTCCAATAACTCAGTGACTCTCTCTCCAGTTTCACTAAAAAGAGAGTTGATCATTTTTCCACGAAGGCAAGGTTCATAAGTTGTATATGACTCATAGTCAAATAGATCTAAGTATCCATCTTTCAGCAACTTTTGAATTCTTCCCTCATGTATGTGACCTAGCTTATAATACCATAGGTATGCATTATTCATCTCATCTCTTTTCCTCTTAGACATATTTATATTCATGATATGTAGAGAAATGTCTAACATATATAAGCCATTTATAATGGTCCCTCTAGTGATGATCTCATCATCTATAATTATTGAATAATTATTATTCTCAAAAACTAATTTATATCTACTTATTGTCAAACAAGAGATGGATATAATATTTTTGATAATAGAGGGAATAAAATAACATGCATCTAATACAATAATAACTCTATTAGGCAGATGTAGGGTGACCTCCCCAATAGCAAATGCAACAACTCTTGCTCTATTGCCCATCTTGATATTTATCTCACCTTTAGTCAATCTTTAGGTCTTGTCAGAAAATGTAATAAATTATAGATATGATAAATACTCTGAATATCCAATACCCATGTGTTATCATGAAAATCTGACAAGTGAAGACTGATTATGAATATGCCTGAAGCTTCTCTAAGCTTCTGTTTCACCTTCTCTGTAAGGTAGTCCTTACAGTTCCTCTTCCAATGCCTGTCTTGGCTATAGTGGAAGTATTGTCCTTTGTCCTTTGTCCTTTGCCAGGTCTTTCTAGACAACCTTTCTTACTTGGTCTTTCATTGCCCTTGCCCTTCTTAGGAGTCTTACTAGCCTTCTTTTTCTTATTAGTCTCACCAATATAGAGAACTAGCTTCTCTTTCTTGATGGTGCTCTCAGCTTCCCTCAACATATTGAGGAGCTTTGATAGAGTCATCTTAAGCTTGTTCATATTAAAGTTAATAATGAACTATGAAAAGAAATTTGATAGGGACTGAAATATAAGATCATATATAGGTTATCCTTTTAGGTTATCCTCTAGGGCTATCTATATACTTTATAAAGCGAGTGATCTCATCCTCGCTTGTCCTTTCCTCCAATGTGGGCACAATCATATTAAGGACATTTAGGATTTTCTCCTTCCCTCGAAATATTTATATTCGTGATTAAGTCCTCAGACTATTAGGTCCTTGCATAATTTTCCTATATTCATGATTAAGTCCTCAGAATTTATAATTAGATCCTTGCATAAGTTTCAGGGGTGTTTCATAATGGGGCACTTATCTAAGTGAAATTACTATTTTGCCCCTTTTATAGCCATCCTGCCTAAATAAGAATAAGGGGCGGCTAGGTTGGCTCTATAGCCGACCTAAGCAGGGGAAAACCCTAGCCGACTTGCCGAGTAAGGGGGGGCGATGACTACTAAACCCTAAGGGCTAATCTAAACCCTAGCCATACTCCTTTATAAGATAAAAGTGGCTTTATTACAATCTAACAAGGTTTTATTAAGTAAGAATAATTCTCAAATTACGGAGCCTTTGGACCAATGAGGCAGTTGGTATCAAGTATGTCACATAGGGGTTTTGCAAGCGACAAACAAGATATAGCGAACATAAATAACATGTAGATTTCACAAAAAATACTAATTAAGATATGGACTTCTATCTTAATATACTCCCACTATTTCCTAGCGAATCAAGCAACACCCTCGACACGTGAGATGAAAGTTTCCGGCAGACTCATAGTGGAGATCGGGATCCAATTGGCGTCTTAGTGCAATCTCGAGGAACTCGACCAACTACACTAAGCCCAAAAGGTAGACAACTCTTATTAATTACAACTCCTTGTGATTCCTGTCATGTTCGGCCTCCGAATCATCATAGTCTCGACTGCTCGACCAACCATGAAGTTTAATTAAGTCATCACCATCATTACAGGATGAGTCTGATTCGATGGATATGTTCTCGACTGCTCGACCAAGTCATACCATGTCCTCAGGTCACCGATGACATATATATGTCGTAGGCAAGAACTCGATCAAATAGATAGGTGAGCCTCGAGTGACTCGACCAACTCAACCTATGTCAGGATTCAATTTCCTCCTATAACGATGGAAGACCACATGGGTCAATCTTATTGCCTCACACTTACTAATTTAATATTATCGTAGGAGGGGTTTTTATTTTCTATCGATCTCCTAATATGTCGTGCCACACACATATATATTTAATATATATTTACATCGTATGCAAATATATATATACATATATCTAGTAGGTGTATAATACATCACACATGCAAGCCACACCGGATGATCATGAGCCTTCACCTAATATAATTAAGCCTGAGCCAATGGGCCTAATCACTCACAATAGGATCTATATGTTCATCGGCACATCACCATGCCCTTTGATTGTTGATGTCATCATCATCGATTCCGTCGGATTGTCACATCACCATGCATCGTAATCTCCCGCCACGACATCATGGGTCCCGCTGTCATCTCCACGCTCTCGACGCGCCTCTCCATGTAATTACAAATAATCATAAGTACGTAGGCCCGACAATAAACAAGAAAAACAGAGGGATACAGACCCTAATAATAATAATAATAATAATAATAATAATAATAATAATAATAATAATAATAATAATAATAATAATAATAATAATAATCACAATTACACACATCATAACATGTGGCTCATGATCATCCATCCACATTATACATCACATCATATGTAGGATTACTAGATATATAATAATAAATTAAACTATTTAATTAATTATTTTTTAGAAATCATGATATGCTTAGAGTTTTCAGAATTATCAAGGGTATTTTCATAATTCTGGATAAGAGGACAGTCCTTAGAATTTTAGAATTGTCAAGGGTATTTTCATAATTCTGGATGAGAGGATAGTCCTTGGAATTTTCCAAATTCATAGGAGTATGATCGTCCTTTTCTTAAAAGAATGCCCTAGCCCTCTTCCGTTACCCTCATCACTGCCGTCCGCTTTGCAGCGACAGTGACGCTGCCGTCGGCATGGGCAACCACCCTGCGACGGCGTTGCCCTGCCGGCCTTGCATGGGCACTGCCCTTGTAGGAGCGATCGCCCCTTGCGGCCTTGTAGCGGACATTCGCCCCTGTAGGGGGCCTGGCCATGGCCGGCCACCCTTTTTCCTTATTGCCTTTGCTGCCAAAATGCAATAATAATGCGTAGAACGATTCTACGCGATTCAATATCATCACACGCAGTTTTAAACCAATCTTTGGCATAAAAACCTTAGCTATGATACCACCGTTGGGAAACCTCAGCGGGTGCATCACATGCGCAGCGAAAGTCAAAACAAAATATCAGTTTTCCACGCAGATCAAATCGTCATACAAAAGATTAGGGTCATGAGAAAAACGTAAAAATCAATAAAACCGCGATGTGTGAGAGATTGATTTTACCTAGGGAGATCATATATCCTTGTATTCTAGATCCATATGGAGAAGATGAAGGAGGTCAAGCGTCTTCCTCTCTAGCGGTATCTATACGATGGATCTCTACAGCGAAACTCCTCCAATATGATCTTGCAACTCTTGCTCAGAGGGAGGGAGGAGAATAGGAGGTAGCTAAAGTTGCAGCCTATCAACCATGACTCTCCCCTCGTATTTATAGAGAGCCACCAAAACCCTAAGGCTCCTTCCTTAGTGGGTATTGGATCTCCATCCAATAACCCACTAACTTTGCATTATTGGATCTCTATCCAATAATCTCCTTGGGCCTATAATTGGGCCTTGAGCAAGGAGCCCATCAATATAGGGTCTCATCTAATAAGAATATGGGCTAATTGGATCTTCATCCAATCCTCTATTCGCTGAAGCATCCACCATATATGTGTGACCCTCTAGGCCCGATACTGAGCTGGCCGTGAGTCACTCCCATCAGAAATCCTTCTGATATAGTGAATTATTATCCCCATAATAATTCACTCGACTCATCGACTATGGACGTACTAGGCCACTATGTCATAGTCCCCAGACGGTTTAGGGGAGATTAAATCCATCAGACATGTCTGTCTACAGTTACCATGTATTTATAATCCCTCATCCAAATAATATCTCAGAGACCATATATTGAGCATGGTACTATCAGGTCACATACGAAATTAGTTTGTCTTACTTTAATCGGATTCTATCGGAGAACTCCTTCTCTCAAACCGAATGACCCTGGCCAGGAATTTTTCTGAGTAAGCATATATGGGATATTACTCTCGTGATACTGAGAGTGGATGATCCTATATTGATACTTAATTGCCTTCGTAAGGTTGGTTATCGATCTCGATAACCAATTGTACTAGATCTGAAACTTTCCAAACTTGTAAGTCTGGTGTCAAAGAAAGGAGTACTCATACAAGACATCCTTGGTGTCTCAAGTCTAAGGATCAGATATATAATTGGGACTATAGAATCGCTGTCTGACATTAGGTATCATTAACCATATAGTATTCCATAAGCATATCAATCAGTGAACTCATTCTCTAATGAGCACTTATACTATATCCTTAGTGTCTCCACACAAGTGGCTATGAAACCAGCCGACTCTATCATATGGACGAGTATATAGTACATCGATCTATCCGGTTATCTCAATATCCCTCTTGAATAACCTATGACCGAGATTATTTAGGATTTGTGTTTAAAGGTGAATCGATTTCATTATCGTAATCTCATCATGATTCGATTTTCATTGCACAGAACCAAGGACATCACAATATATATACAACAAATAATATAATATGAGAATATGTCAATATTAATCATAAGCAAAAAGATTACAAAGTGTGTCATACGTGCCATCACTCATGTGATTGGCTTGTTAGGGCACTTGTAACTAGCACAACGATGGCCCTTAGCAGATATATGATAAGCGACGCATGAGAGCGTAGTAGCAGAGAGAAGAAGAAGAAGAGAAAGATTTTGGAGGGGTTCTTGACCTCATAGGCAGTCTCCCAGATCAGAGAGGAGGAAGGAGGAAGAAAGGCATTCGGAAACTATTGCCGATGATTTGCGACACACCACACAACTTCCTCAATCGATCGCAGTGCCAACGTGTGCGTTTGGTAGTCTCTATCTACCATGGAAGAGAACATTTACAAGTTGCTTGAAGAATGAAGAAGAGGCTTCAGCTGTTGTGGAAGAAGCAGTGATGATGCACAGATCTAGGAGGAAAAGTATTGCAAATCTATATTAGTGTGGAGATGCCTCTGTTGGCTATTGTTGTTGCCTCTTGTGGAAAATGTAGTAGGCAGGAAAGTGGAGGATAGTAAGGAGCCACGATAGAACTTCAAAGGGTCAGCAAAAGAGGCAGCCCAATGGCAGTGATAGCAGTAGCGGCTCGTCCTCCGTTGCTGGAGAGGATAGAAGGAAATTTCATAGAGGTCTTATGCTCTGGCGGATGTAGAGGAGGGCGGACAACGGATGCAGAGGAGCACAATGAAGCAGTGGTCAGTGGTAGAAACAGGGACTGTGAGAGTGAAAGCACCAGATCACCTGGTCGTTCACCTGAATAGGAGCCTGGCAGAGAAGGCGTTGTAGGGGAGGGGGAGGTGACGCAACGTCCAAAGTGTTTGTCTCATTGCATAGGTTGGGCTTCTCACTTTGAAGGTCGACAAAGGGGAGGAGGTAGCGCTCGACCTCAGAGGGCTACCACTGGCGTAGGAGAGGGCGCATGAGTCAACGACGATGGCAGAGAGTAGGAGCGACGCCTTTCTCTTGCATAAGAACTAAGGGCAATGGAGAGGGGGGATATGCACTGATGAGGAGAAGGCGCAAGAGTCGACGCTGGCAGCAAAGAGCGGGAGCGATGCCTCTCTCTTGTGGAAGAACGAGATCGATGGATTGGGAGCAGGAGCCATCAATGGTGTCATAGAGGCTACGGTCGCCAATGGGACAGCAGAGAGGGTAGGGAGATCAGGAAAGCAACACCAGAAGTTGCCGAAGGAGAGGGCGAATGCAGGAGGATGGCTTCGGTGCTAGCGAGAGATGGTTGCCTTTTGACCTTCTTCCTGTTTCCGTTTGAGAAAGGTAATTCTGACGTCGTTGGGCGATAAACATCTCTTCTTCTCTGTAGGAGTAGCCTACTCCTACTCATATGTTTTATTTTTATTTCTTCTCTGCACCCTCGTATGCAAGTGGTAAGAGTAACTAAAAAAAGAAAGAAACCATAATATTTTCTTGATGGGTTAAATGGTTTATAATAGAAGACTTATCACTTCAGTTGTCTGTCAGGTTTTGACTCTGTTATAAGCTCCATCTGGCTTATTGGAGTAGGCTGTTCTAGTGGTGGTTGGTTGGGTTATGGCCTTGGAAATTTTATAAGAGCTCTATCAATGCCACATATGCAGGTGGTTGGTAGTTGGATGAGCTTGGTCATAACAAATCAGATACATGGCGTCAGTTTATTCAGCAATGTTTTTAACTAAAAAAAAAAAGAAAAATTTATTGATATATGTTGATAACAAAGGTATACGTACATATTCCCAGCATCACATCCAGAAATTCTGGGACCAGTCGTATTCTACTACATCATGTAATAAATCAGGAATTTGAGTGGGCACCGCACCAGGTTGATCCATGGTGACTGAGAAGACAGAAGCATCATCATCTTTGAAATCAACTTCAAAAGACTGTGTCCCCTCGCAGGGGAACATCTCAGGATGGATCAAGTTGTCGAGTTCTCCGAAGATGTTCGTCGTCTCCATCGTATTCAGCTCGAGCATCGACTCATCAGCATTCAGTTCCGCAGCAGTCAAAGTCGGAGGGAGAGACTGGTCAACGTCAAGGCATTTCTCAAAGAGATCGAGGCCTGCATTTGGATTGTCTTGGCTTATAGTACTCCAAAGATCAGCGTTATATGCCGCTTCATAGATGGAACCAGTTGGATTTGAATCGATGTGGCAACCAGGAGCTTGTCTGTGATGTAGATTCCCATCGTCGCCATCACGATAAAGGTTTCCCGTAGTTTGACCAGGAAGTACAGCATAGCCGTACCAGTTGCAGGGGAAGTTCATCCCTGTAAACGTGTCCACATCCATGGCCGAGTACGGTGGCACGCCCGTAGGTTGCTCTTTCACGGTCTCTGAGGCAGATGGGTTCTCCACAACGTGAGTAGGTGCACTACAAGGGCAGAACTCGCCCTCCGTAATTTCTTCCGTGCGGTAGCTCTCTCCTTCCAAGGGTGGAGGAAGTCGAGGAGGAGTACCGCAGTGCGGCTCAAGATACGTCTTCAATTCATGCCTCAGGACAGCGTCAAGAATGTCAATCTCCTTCGCCGTGATCTTATCTTGGAGGCCTTTGGACTTCTCGACCAGCCGTTGGATCTTTGCGATGTCGGGCATCAAGTGCTTGATGACGGAGATCAGAACGCTCACCTTCCACGCCTTCTTTAGGTCGTGTGGCTTCTTGTATGGTGGAGGGCGTGGATCTTTGGGGATCCCGATCTGCTGCCACCACTCCTCCGTCATGGTAGGCCACCATGGTGGTGGAACACCCTTGTCCATCGGGAACCTCCGCTGAGGAGGATCGCAGTAGGGCATCAAGGCGGACAAGAGGGAGCCAGCCGTCGTGTCCTGCAACTCCTGCAGCGCGTTAGGAACGGAGAATTTGGAGCCCATCTCACTTCCAGAGAAGACCACTGGACTCTCCATCTGATATTTTCTTATCGCAGCTGGACCCTGCCGATCGAACCGAACTGTGTCCTTCCACCATGCACGCAGGTTGTTGGAAGCCCCACTGGCTGGCTTTCCTTTGTAGGTCACGATCCCATAGACGAAGCCGAGAGCGAGGCCTTCTTGCGTCAGCTCCAGCATCTCATTCAGTATCCTCTCCTGGTTCCGTGCCAGCTTCTTCCTCCGTGATTGCTCCTGCGTGCAATACCACAAGGTTGCACCATTCTGCTGCGTCGTCATTTTTGACTTTTGCTCCCTCATTATCTTCAACCTTATAATATCCTTCCACACTCGAATCCTCAGCCTTTCTTCGGCTTGAGGATCATCCGTTTCTTCTACCTCATGTGGCAATGGAGCTTCAAAGAATCTACTTGGAGGAGGACCCAGTAACTCTTCCAACTCAGCGGAAGTATCACCAAGGATGGCTTCCCCAGTGGTAGGATCGCATTGGAGATCGACTCCAGCAAATTTAATAGTTGCTCTACCTTCCTCGTCGCACATCCTAAAAGAGCAGCAAAACAACGTTAAGGAGCTTTCAAGGTGCATTTGAGTGCTCCGGAAGCCTTTAGTTGACTACGTTCCAAAAAACTGGTGTTCGTATAGCATGCGCAAATAATACATAATGTGTATATATATATATATATATATATATATATATATATATATATATAACACATATTCACTTATAAATTAAAAAAATTAAGTTTTGGATTGTTACGGTATAACACCCCTCATTTTGAAAATTTTTAAAAAGAATTCGTATGTTTTAAAATAATAAAAATGCTATCACTTGACTGATAGCTACTAGCTTTAACTTGTACGTTCCTCTCAAAATCCAATTAAACTGATCAGTTAAACCAGTTAGATATTAAACTCAATGGATCATAGTATTTCTGAATAAAATTATATATTTTTTTACTGCACTAAAACATATATAACCCTATTTAGAACAATCTCTCAAATATTAACTATTAAACTTATCATATCATGATTTCACAAACTATTTTATTGAAGCCCTCATATTTTGATATATTTCGAAATAAAAATGGCAAGTCCCTTCATTAGTTTCTATATAACCTTAAATACATGTCTATAATTTTTAAATAATCTTATAATATATATTTTATTTAATAAAAAATGATAATGAAAAAAATACTCCCAGTTAAAATATCTTTGAATGGAATTACTATGTTTTTGTCACTAAATAAAATATTATATCTCTAGTAAAAATATATTATAACTTAATTTGAATTAGTTGAAATTTTCACTAGAAGTTCTAAGTGAAAGAAATGATTTGATTGGAAAATATTGAAACTTATGCATGCTTAGACATATAGTCATAGAAAACCCATCGGCCTAATGAAAAAGAATACCGAATTGATTAGGGCTGCAGATGTTTTAAGCTATTCACGATGAGTTCAAAGGTCAGTGAAAACCAAAGATTGCATCCATCTAATTTGTTCTTGTTTCCTTTTGATCAATCTAGATTTTTTTTTTTTTTTTCCCTTACATATGTGCTTGTAAGGTACATATACTGAGACAGGAAAGTCCACAAGTCTTTGGGTAATAAATTCGTTTGTTTAAATCATCTTCCGAAAAGGATCAAATGAGAAAGATATATATATATATATATATATATATATATATATATATATATATATATATATATATATATATATATATATCTTATATTCGAGTCATCAATCAGCACAGTTTGCTTTTTCCATAGATAATTAATTGTTCTTAACACTAAAACCCCATCAACTATCTCGCAAAGCCCACAAACACATACATATATTACAATAGAAATTAATAAATAGCACATAAGCGATGCTAATCGTAATCAGATCTCCTTACAGTAATGAAGAGTAAATAGAATGGAAAAACAAAAATTGTAAAATTAGGAGAAGTTGACCTTCTAATCAACTTTTAATTTCAATACTGTAGCACTTCCACAAAGCTATGATGGATACTTTGGAGGTGGAGACACTAGACATGGACTGCATGCAGTGCCACAATATCTATGGTTTTTATAGTGAATGGCACCTTCCCAAATTTTCAAAGATGGCGTGTTCTGATAGTTTTCTTTTTTCCATTATTCTAATAATTATATGTGATGGTACATAAAAAAAAGGTATGCTGAAATTAAATTGATATTTTGTCATCATTCTCAGAATTAATAACCTTTTCTTTTTCTTTTATTGCTATTTCTCATTTTAATTCATTTCCATGTAAATAACATTGTTGTTTGCACCAAAAATTTATTAAATTTCATTTTAGCTCATTTTAATAATTTTTATTTTTATTCCAAATGAATTGATTATGATTATGTGGTATGATGCGATAAAGAAAAATTTAGAAAACAAATATTGTATTCGATTTAACTAACTATATTATTCTATGCATGGCTTAGTGAAGGGAAAAAAATGGCATGTATTAGTACTTCTTCTTGTTCCCGTTCCTATAACGGTGGCATTAATTAGATAGCGCATCAATACAACACCAGGCTTGATAATTATTGGCATTTGTTTTTATTTTGTGACATTTTGCGGATAATAAAAACACTCAGCTATATGGCTATCTACCAATGCACAAAGACAAAGCTAATAATTTAAGCTTTAGGGGACATTGAATATTTTAATTATATAAAAAAATTATGCAACTAGTTTTTTAAGATATTGAGAAGCTAATAATTAAATATATTTTGTCATCTTTTTCTTTAGTAAATTGATAAAGCCTAAAGGATATTTTTGAGTTATCAATAAATGCTAGCCATGCAATGCATCTAAAATATTCTTACTGGCTTTTCGATGAAAACAATGCAAATACTTGTCGCTAATGAATTATGATTTACACTTATTTTATTATGATCAAAGTAATTATTGATTCATAAAATATTAAAAATATCTAAGGATGATGTGGCAATGAGGCTAATTAAATATTATCCTCTGTAATTATTTACCTTTAGTATTTTTTATATATTTTTAAAAGTTATAAATGTGATCCCTATATTATAAAAATGAAATATTAAATAACTTTGGTGAGTGAAAAATATTGCAAGGCTTATCATTACATGTTGACCCTGCCTTGTTTCGGTTTACCATTGGGCACGTGTAATATTTTTGTGAATAAAGTCATCTGCGTGAGCAAGAAATAGAGTTAAATATTTTTCATCTTTTTAAGTATAGGGAT
Organism: Ensete glaucum; assembly: GCA_021527575.1. Classification (NCBI taxonomy): domain Eukaryota; kingdom Viridiplantae; phylum Streptophyta; class Magnoliopsida; order Zingiberales; family Musaceae; genus Ensete; species Ensete glaucum. Next base: position 12,323,451 of record CM038551.1, on the reverse strand, counting down.
TTCAATATTTCTTTTTAAAATATAAGGATCAAAATATTATAGGAGGATAATACATAATTAGCCCATTAACGATATTACAAGATAGAAAGCTATTCAACGCAAAAGATATCGCTAGCCATGCCAAGATATGGTGAGGAAATACATAATTGACCACGTGGAATTCCATGGAAACCTATCGGTTGTCTTCTTTTAATGCTAGACTAATATTAGAATACTTCCAAGAAGACACCTATTCACTTCTTTATTTCTACTATTAATATTTGTCATTATTATCTAGCTAATGTGGATGATACCCTTTGATAACTTTTATCAAGCAACTAAGTTATTCTTTCTTCACAATGAACGTAAGACAAATTAGCCCAAGAAATCATCTTTTCCAATGAAACCATATTTAATAATTTTATTACTACAATTATGCAACAACATAGCTCACCTTACATTCCATCTTCAATCGAATGGTCGAGCATCATATGAGCATATCAAACCATAGCTTAAATCTTGATGGGAAGTCTTTGTTCTTTTAGTTCCAGAGAACTAAGCTAGTTTTACTAGCCAAAGGTCATCGATCTAACTTGTCAAACTCAATATTACGATGAGATTACAGTAGAATAAGTTGGTGGAATGAAATATAAAGATTTTATATTTCAAAATTATATTTTAAAAATTATAGCAACAAAATAATCATGAATTTATTTCGAAATTCCCATGTAAGTGAATGTATTTCTGTACACATGATATAAAAATATATGAACCCTTACAATTTACATCAATCTACTAGTGTGAGATGCATCAATATCTCATGCCTTAAATTTTTTCCTTCTGCTGCGAACAATCTTTTGGCTCTATTGTGCCAAATATATCAATTGTTTATTCATCAACACATCCTTGGGGTCATATTCGAATTAGTTTCATCTAAGTTACGTGATTGAACTATTGTTACATCAGACCTACTAAAATTTGTTTTATAATAGTGGCTAAAATCGTGAAGGTTGTTGAATAATATGCGCACCATTGAACAGGAGGTTATTAGATAAATATGAAGCTCATAGTTTGACTCTAAGGATCTCGTTTTTTCACTAATCATGATTTTTCTAAATTTTCATCAAAACAAATATATCTCTATATATATAATTATATAAAAATAGATAGACACTTACCATTTACATCAATCTGCTAGTTCAAGATGCATCGATCGTTGTTATGTCACATGTCGCAATTGTTCTTTGGTTGATATATCAAATAATTTTTTATTACCTTTGCTAATGAGCTCTTGGCTCCTTTGTGCCAGATGCATTGATTATTCCTTTGATCCATTCATCAATATATGCTTGAGGGTTATACTCACATGAGTCTCATGTCAGATGTGTCATGGAACTACTGTTGACATCATAACTACTAAAATATGTTTTTATAATAATAGCTAAAATTATGAAGGTTGTTAAATAATTTGCTCACCTTTGAAATGAAGTGATTAGATAAATATCAAGCTAAATGTAAACAATGACAATTAACTCCTCAAATAATCATGTAAACCATCATGAGGATCAAAAATAAAAATAAGAAGATAAATAGATAAAATATTTAAAAATAATTAACCCGGGGAGATATGCTTTTAAAAGCATCCGTGATGAATTGGTGAGCTCATATAAGGTGGCTGCATGTAGATTCATTGGACGACATATCTTGGGTTTCACTTCATGCAAATCCACTGAATGCTCCATCTAAGACACCTCATGTATAATATGTTCCTCGATGGATGATGACTTAAAAGATGTAATTTTATCTTGATTGTATTTTATATAGATATCTAGATGTTAGCTTGGGCTATATGTGATAAGTGCAATATCATGTTAATTATCTGAATCTGAAGCATCTGGTATCTGTTGGTTTTTATATGTGCAATCCATAATTACACTTGTGGAAATGAATGCAACAGGTCAAATGTAGTCCGATGCATCCAAAATAAGTATTTAACAATATTATCTCTATTATTATTTCTATGTCATATAAAATACATATATTTAGTAAGTTTTTTTATAAATTATTTTATTTATATGCTTTTGTGTTTTTCTAACACCTTATACTTCTACCATGTATTATATATCATCTTCATGATCCTCATATTATCATGATCTTTCTACTTCAACATCAATAGTATTTCTTATGTCAAAACTATGTTTTTTGATATCTCAGAAATAATTTTCATCTCTTCATTTGACAATTTCCTGACATATAGGTGCCTTTGAAGTTGTTTTACAAGAGAATAGTTGCGCAGTCCATAAACTAACTGAACCATTCATTTCTTCACCATTTGATATTTTAACATTAACAAGTGAAAATAAGTAACTCATTCACAAAAAAATGTCACCCTATGGCATTTGGATTCATCCATTCCTGATATTATCCGTCTCATTCACAAAAAAAAAAATAATAAAAAAATCATATTTTATATCTTCTTCCTTCTTCTATATTTTAAACTTTTTATAACTCTGAAAAATCCATATCTCTTTCCAACTCCTAAAACTCAACCAATTAATTCCTCTTTATTTGTGAAGTCCTATAAAAGTTAAATCAACAAGTTTAATATTTATTACAATATGAATGATATCACATATTAACTATCATCTATACTTGGTGTGTTGTAAATGGTAGAGTGAACATTTATATTATTATTCACTAAACTAAATCCTAAAATGAAAGTGCAAGAAAGTAGTTTATATGGTTGTTTTGGATGTTAAGATCTAAATTACTCAGAATATTGATCTGAGCTATCTATAACAACCTATAAGATATCATAATCTAGATTGTTTGTAATTGTTTAGAAGATATCATATTTTGAGCATTTTTAATCGACTCAAAAGATATTATATTTCGAGTTTCTCTATAACTGTTTGGAATATGATTCTTCAGGCAATTATTTAAAAGATTGGAATATGATATCTTCTGAGTTGATGTAGGCAATTATTTAAAGTAGTAGTAGTAGTAGTAGTAATAATAATAATAATAATAATAATAATAATAATAATAATAATAATAAGGGAAAGAAAAATGGATTTTAAGGAGAGAGTTAGAAAAGCTTATTGAAATTAAGCAATAAGTTGATGACATTTATGTATATTTATAAAAAGATATATTAATAATATTAAAAATGCATAAAATTAAATTGTAAAGAAGATTACCGTTTGCAATCCCTCTTTACTATTAAAAATTTTATATTGTTCTGTTAAAATTAAATTGTAAAGACCTCCTAAGTTATCAATTGTCTTTTAACCACGCTAATCAAGCCAACGTTAATTTGTCTTACCTTATCATCTTTATCCATGGTTGTCCAACGTCACCTCCCTGACTTAGGAGGTCTCCTTGTTGGCTTTTTTTTCTTCTTTGGACAGCATAGTGGTAGATGTGAAATAATAATCTTCATCACATCAGTTCTAAATTCAAAATATTGATCACTGAGTTCATCAATGTTTTAATCATTTTACATTTTTAACTTGTTCGAAACCCATTAGAATCATCGACTCGGCTCTAGTTCTGATTCGATTCAAGGTCGTTAAACCATTGATCCAATCCGACTAGGTTCGAAGCCATCCAACAATTAATTAATGCAGCTCGATTCCAATTCATCTTGACATAGTCAACCAAAATAATATGCATCCATCAAAGAATTTATTGACATAGTTAATGGAAGGTACCTTGATACACCAAGAATAAACACATCATGAAGCAATTGTTGACAGAAGGAGTGCTATTAGCTTCTCCACGAAAACCAACCGATAAATATTTGCTCAGATTGTGTTGCCAAGATATGTTGCACATATATCAGAATCGTAGTAAATAATACAGGTTTTTTGAGAGAGCAGCAGAGTTAGCTCTCCAATGGGTAAATTTCGTGAAAACAATGCAAGACTGTTGCAGAACGTTGATGCTGATGCAGGTTCTCATGATCACCACACTAAGAATTTACGATCTTTCCCTTCTTTCTGCCTCTTGACACAAGATCTGGAACTGATTTCTCCCCATCCTCAAGCATAAAGTATTAACTTCAAAATGAAAAGGCCGACGAATCATGTAGGCTGCACACCACTCCACCTGCTGTCCTTGTCGTCCATCCTGTTTCTGTAGCTGTATTGGTTTATTCCTATGTAAGAGATTCCGGACCATATTCCACGAACGAGAAGGATGCTTATGAATACCATGCTTCCAAATGTGCAGATGACCTACAGCAGTTGCAGTAAAACTTGGAATGATTAACTTTATGGAATTCCTCAGTTAAAAAGGAAAACAATTAACTTATATCTAGCAATTTGGTCTACTTCCAAATTTTAACACACAACACACTTTATAAACAACAAAAAATCACCTCTTCAATATGGAACTATACCTACTCTGCATTTACTTGTAGGGACACATCTACTATGCTTCTTGTGTTTGGAATCATGAGCATATTAGATTTTTAGTATTTTTTTATGAAATAAAACATTTGTTATTGCTAATGCTAATATCTTGTTATTTGAATTCATACTTATGAGTCAAGTTTATATAAACAAAATTTCTTGTGATCCATATAATCTTAATTAATTGGAGATTAGTTACAAATTAAAATTATATATAAAGTTAAAATAATGATCACATAGCGAATTAGACATAATAGTGTAATTGATTATATTTAATATAATAATTATTATCCCACAATATCTTTTATAATATTTATATAACTAATCACGTTGAAATATCAAATTATTTTTATAATTTACCCATAGGGAATATGAATCGATATATAATTTTATAGTTTTGTCATAACGATCATTTGCATATATTTGAATTAAAAATTTAGCCCATAGGCAATTTTTATGTCATGAGATTCAAATTTTTAATATATTTTTATATTAGTAAAGTATTTTATTTAGACTATTAAGCCTCAAATTTTGATATAAGTATTTTGGGTTTCATGCAATTTCTCAAACTGTTAATTTCTCTAATATTCGATGTGATATTCACAAACTTAAGTGTGATAACTATAAGGTATGGAAGGAGAGAATTCTCCTCCATCAGAGTGAATGAATATTGATTATGTTCTCAAGAAGGACAAACCACTTATAATCACCAATACCAGCACTCCAGCTGAGGTCATGCTATATGAGCGATGGGAGCGATCCAATCGACTCAACATAATGTTTATTAAGACTAAAATAACTACTGTTATACGTGGTTCTATTGACCAACATAATAACATCTAACACTTGCCAAAAGCTATTGACGAGCTATTCATCACTTCGGATAAGGCACTAGCAAGCACCCTAATAATGAATGTTTCTCCTCTAGTATAGGTGAGCACTTGGTTTGTAAGCTTAATAAATCTATCTACAGTTTATACAAGCTTCCTATCAATGATATTTTAAATTCCATAAAGTGATTTCTTCATTCGGATTTGTTGACAATTCTATGGATCAATGTATATACTAAAAGGTTAGTGGGTGTAAAATATATTTTCTTATTTTATACATAGATGATATTTTGCTTATAAGCAATGATAAGGGTTTGCTACATGAGGTGAAACAATTTCTTTCTAAAAATTTTGACATGAAGGATATGGGTAAAGCATCTTATGTCATTGTTATTAAGATCCATAGAGATAGACCTCCAGGTATTTTATATCTACCACAAAAAACCTATATCAATAAGTTTTTTAGAAAGATTTCAGATAAAATACCAAGTGTTGCTCCCATTATGAAAGGTGAGGTTCAATTTGAATAAATGTCTGAAGAACGATCTTGAAAGGGAATCAATGAACAATATCTCATATGCTTTTGTCGTAGGAAGTCTTATGTATGCTTAGGTCTGTACTAGACTTGAGATAACATTTGTTGTGGGGATGCTTGGGTGATAATAGAGTATTCTAAGTACGGATCACTGAAGAGCTGTAAAGAATGTGATGAGGTATCTTTAAGAAACCAAAGATACATGCTTATGTATAGACATACAAACAATTAGGATGTGATTGACTACTCAGATTCAGACTTTGCCGGCTATGTTGATTCTCATAAATTAGCATAAAGATATATTTTCATAATGGCTGATCGAGTTATTTTTTGGAGAAGTGCCAAGCAGACCTTGACTGCTACTTCTATCGTGGAAGATGAGTTTGTCTCCTATTTTGAGGCTACTTCATATGGTGTTTAGCTTAAGAGTTTCATTTCTGGGCTTATAATAATAGATTCTATTTCTAGGCTATTAAGAATTTTTTGTGACAATTTAGCTATTGTCTTTATAGTTAAAAACAATAAAAGTGAAAGTCGAAGTAAACATATCGACATTAAGTATTTATCTATAAGAGAACGTGTAAAAGAAAAGAAAGTGGTTATTGAGCATAATAGTACTGAATTGATGATTACTGATTATATAAAATTCAAGGATCATGTAAAGAAAATGAGACTTGGTTCCACTTTGTAATTGTATTGAAACTCTTATATATTATATTATTTTCTCATATTCATGGGCACATTAATTTGAAAAGATCTATTGTTTGGACCAATAACAAATATAAGGTTTATTCATTAAGTAATATTACTATATTAAAATTAATTCTTAAGAAACTAAATATATTATGATACATGGAAGATAATACTCGCTCTAAGAGGACTTATCATTTTGTTTCATGTATTTATTTCTTAAGAATGTTGTTCGATAAAATTAATTCTATTGAATCTCATATTTTGATGATGAAATCATTGATGAGTATTTAATCTAACATGTGTTGTTAAAAAAAGTGATGCAGGTTTAATCATAACAGTGAAATAGAGTTACCGACCAGACATAGACCCAGGATCAAACTTAGGCATCAGGCCAAGGTTTGGACAATGCGGTGTGAACTCGTCGGGAGTTCGCTAGGACTTTACCAAAGGTATCGGGAAGATCGTTAGGAACACCTCGAGGATCATCGGAGGAAGACCGTGAGACTCACCGTAGAGAATGCCAGAGGTTGCCAGATTACGGGAGTGAGGTTGTTAATTAAGCTTGGTGATGATGTATGGTTATAATCCTTAAGTCGTAGGTTAAGTTTGAGTTCGGATTGAGTGTGATTTAAAAGGAATCCAAATCAACTCAAAGAGATAACTGGGTCTACTAAAGAGGATTGATTGCTCAAGTTGAGTTTAATTGGTTGACAAAAGGATTGGTTAACATAAGGTTCAAGTCGAGATTGGAAAAATAAAGGGAATCACTTTTCTGAGATTCTGGACAGCTAAACCATCGTTGCCCGGGTTCTCAGGCTGTTGACATCAGATGAACCACCTAGGTCGGTGGTTAAACCACCCATACCCTAGATTCAGGAAAGCTTTCGGTGGTTTGACCATCGATGACAGTGGTTATACCACCCATAACTTATTTTCAGGGTTGCTTTCGGCGGCTACACCATCGATGTCGGTGGTTATACCATCTGTACCTGGATGTTTTAGGTACATTTGAATTTTGGCTCCAAATTCTGAAGCCAATTGGGGCCTATAAATACCCTAAGTTTTTTATATTTTATACAATAACTTTGGATCTAAATTTCGTGAAAAAAATTAGTGTGTGACAGTTGTAAGAAAAAGAAAAGGAGAAAGGAGTGAGCTAAGAGTTGTAAAATTCTTATAAAGAGTCTCCCTTGTAAGCTTAAGTTTGTAAGGGTTTGATTTTCATCCAAAGAAGATTAGCATTGGACATCGGTGGGCCTTGACAAATAGGACTTGGAAGTTGACGTAGGCCAAGATTGTTGTCAAACCACTATAAAATCGTAAGTGTTCTTTATTTGACTTATTCTCTACTTTCAATTATTCTTAATTAGAAAAGTAAGAGTATCATCTTTTTGATTGCGATTTTAAATCGTTTACTTATTCTCTTTAAGTTCAAGAAAAGCTTTCGATTTCGGTTTCTCTTAAAATAAAAAGTTTTCATTAAAATAAAATTTTACACTTGCACTAACTCAACACATATACACCCCCCTGTGCTAATTGATTGTAACAATTGGTATTAGAGTAAGGTTTTATTTTTTGGACTAAACACCCACTTGAGTAAATGACTTTGTTTAGCATAAATGAGGGACATTCTATTTCATGTCATCCCATATTCAATGGGACAAATTACGCGTATTGGAAAACAAGGATGCATATTTTTCTCATTTCTTTAGACCTTGATTTATGGAACATTATAGAGAATGGATTTAAAAAATCTTCTAAACCAATGAATGATTGGAATAATTTGAAAATGATGAATTTTTCTTTGAATGCAAAGGCTATGAATGCCTTGTTTTATGCTCATGATAAAAATAAGTTTCATTGTGTTTTTATTTGTGAATCGACTTTTGATATTTGGCACACACTAGAAATCACGCACGAGGGGACTAGTAAATAAAAAAATTTAATATTAATATTTTAATTTATAATTATGAGTTGTTTAGAATGAAACCAAGCGAGTCTATTGGAGATATGTACACCCGTTTCATGGATGTCATCAATGGACTTAAAGCTCTTAGAAAATATTTTTCTAATTTTGAACTTGTTAGTAAAATTTTAAGATCTCTTCCTAAAACTTAGGATCCTAAAGTAACTATTATATAAGAGACCAAAGATTTAAATAACATGTCTCTTGAAGGACTCATTGGATTATTAATGACACATGAATTAAATTGTAAAGCTCATAAAGAGCTTAATGAACCCCTTCCAAAGAACAGGAAGGATGTATCATTTCGAACGACAAATAAGTCCTTGATTGTAACCTTGAGTGATGAGCACCATGATTTTACACTATTATATAGAAAGTTTAAAAATTTATGAAAAAATAAAAATTATAAAAAAAAGAACCGAAGAAGGATAATCTCATATGTTATGAATGTAAAAAATTGAGACATTTAAAAAATAAATGTCCTTAATTGAAGAAGAAGGCGCCACACAAGAAGAAAACACTTTCAACAACTTGGGATGACTCAAGCTCATTAGATGAAGAAGACCAATCTAAAGAATAAGTTGCTAACTATGCTCTAATGGCAATATAAGATGAGGTTAGTGATTCATTAAGCAATTCTTTTTCGGAGTTATTAAATATGTTTCATGAATTGTTTGATGAGTTTAGAAAAATTAGTAAATCTTATAAGTTACTTAAAAATGAACATGATTCGTTAGTTAGTAGATTTGATAAAATGCATGATTCCTTAGTATCACATAACCCTTATTCTAAATATGAAATGCTAGATAATGTTTAAAAAGAAAATATCATGCTTAAGATAACATTAGAAAAATTTAAAATTAGGAACAAATCCCTAAATATGATCCTTGCCAATAAGGGTCATATTAATTGAAGAAATGATATAGGTTTTATTGGTAACATTCAATAAAAATCAATCATTTTTGTTAAATGACCTACCTTAAATTTGCTATCGAAAATCAAATATAATTTCTATGAAAAATTAGGACATAAAGCAAACAAATATCTATTTAGAAAATATAGTCCACACTAATTAGTTTGGGTTCCCAAGATAACTTCATACTATAAAAATAATTAAAAAAAGATAAAGTTCTTTATGAAGGACCCAATGTAAAATGGGTACCTAAATAAAAAATATTCTTCTTGTAGGTTTATCTCGAAATTAAAGCTAGGAGCACCAAATGATATCTTCATAGTGGATGCTAAGGCACATGACCAGAGATCCAACTTATTTTCTAAGCTCACTACCTTAAGTGAAGGAGTTGTCACATTCAGAGATAACAACAAAGGAAAAATCATTGGGAAAGGAACTATAGGAAACATATTAACCTTTTGATTGAAGATGTATTGTTGGTTGAAGGGTTGAAACACAATTTGCTTAGCATTAACCAATCAATTGATGATAGGAGACAATAAAGAAAACTTAAATTCAAGAGAATCATACACTCTTGAATTCAAATATCTTGAGGCAATCAATATTTCAAGCAAATAAAAATTTGCATCAAGTTATCAAAGCATGAATTTCAAAAAATTATACGTTAATATCCAAGTATGTGCTTCAATATCCATGTGTCATCAATGTCCACTTCTCCCCCTTTGTCATCAACAAAAAGATGAAATGTATAGTTGACGATTTCAAAACACATAATAAAATTACTCTCCTTTAGTAAAATAGAATATGAATTATAAAATTTTCTTCCCTTTTGCGAATAATGAGGAGAGAAATAAGGGAGGAGTTATGAAAGCATTACATCATTAAGAAGAGCACTTAATAAATTTTAAAAAGAATATTAAGATGAGCTTAAAAGTCTAAGAGATTTAAAGACTACTTATGTATTTAAAATCATCTTTCGTAAATTTCAAATGTAGCAATTAATTATCTTCATGCAATATTTTTCTTTTTTATAAATAATAAGATAAAAACAAGGAGAGAGTTTTTAAAAACATTATCACAAAAAAACTTAATCTCATGAAATCTAGATTGGTAATTCATATATTTTCATGATTTAGCATTCCAAGTTCTCTTCTAAGAAAATCAAATTATTCTTCATTTAAAGGTTTTGTGAAAATATCTACTAATTGATACTTAGTGTTAATAAATTTCAAGAAGATATCTTGACAATTTACATGATCCATAATAAAATGATGTCTAATATCAATATGTTTGGTTCTTGAATGTTAAATATGATTTTTGGTTAAATATATAGCACTTTTGTTGTCATATTTTATAGGAATATTTTTCAATTTTATTCTGTATATTCTAGTGTATTTTTCATCCAAATGACTTATGCATAACATGCACTAGATGTAATATATTCTGCTTCTGTAATAGATAAAGCTACTAAATTTTGTTTCTTGGAAGTCCAAAAATAAGTGTATGCCCAAAAATTGATATATCCCGATAGTATTCTTTCTATCTATTCTACATATACCAAAATCAACATCTGAATAAGCAATTAAGTCAAAGTGTTTTTTATTTTGGATACTATAATCCTAGTTTTAAGGTTCCTTTTAAGTATCTAAGATTCATTTAACTACTTTAAAATAAGAGAATTTAGGATTAGATTGAAATCTTACACATAATCCAACACTAAACATGATATCTGATTTAATAGTAGTCAAATATAATAAACTTCCTATTATTCCTATATAAGCTCTTTGATCAAAGTTTTTTCATTCATTGTCCAAGTCCAACTTTGTAGATATGCTCATGGGAGTGTTTAATGCTTTAGTATTCTCCATCCCAAAACGTTTTAACAAGTTTAAGGCGTATTTAGTTTGATTAATAAAGATACCATTATCTAGTTGTTTTATTTGAAATCCTAAGAATAATGTTAACTCGCCCATTATGCTCATTTCAAATTCTTGTCTTATTTTTTTTAGCAGAAGAATCATACACAGATTCATTTGTTGATCCAAAATATAATATCATCAACATAAATTTGAACAATGAGAAAATTATTTTCAAAAAGCTTAAAAATAGTGTGGCATCAACCTTACCTTTAGAAAATTTATTTAAAATAAGAAAAGAACTATATCTTTCATACCAAGCCCGAGGGACTTATTTTAATCCATAAAGAGCTTTAAAAGTTTAAAAATATAATTAGGAAGAAGATTATTTTCAAAAACTAGGGGATTGTTCAACATGCACTTCTTCAGAAATAAAACTATTAAAAAAATACTTTTAATATCCATTTAAAACAACTTAAAAATTTTAAAAGATGCAAAGACAACGAGCATCCTTATGGCTTCAAGTCTAGCCATGGGAGCGAAGGTTTAATCATAATCGATTCCTTCTTCTTGGTTAAAACCTTTGGCCTCTAATCTAGCTTTATTTCTAAACGATCATTAGGTCTAGGAACAAGCTCTCATATCTAATTTCTCTCAAATTAATTAAGTTCTTTATGCATAGCATAACCCAAGAATCATCTCTTAGGGCCTTATCAATGCACTTTGGTTCGATTTGAGAGAGAAATACGGCATTTGCACAAAAATTCTTAAAAGAAGATCGAGTTTGAATTCCTTTTGATGTATCTCCTATTATAAATTCCTTAAGATGATCATTCATATACTTCTATTCCTTGGGTAAGGATTTAGAAGTAGATTCATTTAAGTTGATTTTAGGAGTATTGTCATTTAAATTCAAAGTACCAAGATCAAATTCATCATCAAAATTAATTTTTTAAATTAAAAAAATTTATTAAAAACAACATGAATAGATTTTTTAATTACTAAGGTTATTTTATTAAAAACATGATAGGCTTTTGAAATCAAGGAATAACAAAGAAAAATACCCTTAGCAAATTTTGCATCAAATTTTCCTAAAGCATTTTTTCATTTAAAATAAAACATTTACAACAAAAAACTTCAAAATATGAAATGTTGGGTTTCTTACCATTTCGTAATTCATATGGAGTTTTAGAAAGTAATAGTCTTACAAAAACCCTATTTGAAACATAACATGACTTTGGCCTAAAAATATTTGAGTAGGCTATGTTCATTTAAAGTTCAAGTAGGGATTGGAAAAGTGAAGGGAATCACTTTTCTGGGATTCCCGACAGCTAAACCGCTGGTAAGCATTGGTTGTATCATTGCCGCTTAGATTTTCGAGTGACTAATGGCAGATGAACTGCCTAGGTCAGCGATTGAACCACTCCTATCCTTTCGATGGTTTAATGGCTAGTGATAGTGGTTGTACCACCCGTACCTTATTTTTATGGTTGCTTTCGGCGGCTGCACCATTAGCGTCGGTGGTTATACCACTTGTACCCGAATGTTTTTAATATATTTAAATTTTAGCTCCAAATTTTGAAGCCAATTGGGGCTTATAAATAACCCAAGTTTTCTTATATTTTATATAACAACTTTGGATCTAAATTCGGTAAAAAAAATTTATGTGTGACAATTGTAAGAAAAAGAAAAGGGGAAGGAAGTGAGCTAAGAGTTGTAAAATTCTTGTAAGAGTCTCCCTTGTAAGCTCAAGTTTGTAAGGATTTGGTCTTCACCCAAAGAAGATTAATAGTGGACGCCGGTGGGCCTCGATGAAGAGGACTCAGAAGTAGACGTAGGCCAAGATTGGTGCCAAACTACTATAAAATCGTAAGTGTTGTCTATTTGGCTTATTCTCTACTTTCAATTGTTCTTAATTATAAAAGCAAGAGTATCATCTTTCGATTGTGATTTTAAATCGTTTACTTATTCTCCTTCAAGTTCGAGGAATGCTTCGGGTTTTGTTTTCTATTAAACAAAAAGTTTTCGTTGAAACAAGATTTTACACTTGCACTAATTCAAGTCATTAATTTAAACATATAGATCAAGTGGGAGAATGTAATCATTTTTTATTAAACTTTTTATTTATTATCATTAATATTTTATTTATTATGATTTAAATATTTTAGTTTTTCTCATTCTGATTGTAATGGTTATTGTTAAATTTCTACTATAAAAATTTTGAATTATGGTTAAAACTTTTTGATCTTGAATTAATTCTTGAACATTACGAAATTAATGGTAATAAATGTTCTTGATGGGAGAATGCATATATATATATATATGTATTTTGGTCTCTAGGCTCAATCTCAAGTTTGAAAGATTTCCTACGCCATCTAAAGTGAGAATTTTAAGCCAAGAGTACCAAAATACTAAGAGAAATTATTATTAAAATTCTTGACAACAATGGCTGGATGTACGTAATTTTCGTTTCAGCAATAGTTTGATTGTGTTTCTATTATAGTGATTTAGAAATAAGTTTTGTTTCAATTATTTTTCTTACATGAGTTACTGCAACATTTCCCCACCGGTGAAGTTGCTTTCTTCCCTTTATGTCTTCCTCGGCCATTGCATCATAGGCCAGAAGGTGGACATCTACATCCCCAAGTCCTCCTCTACTACCCTTCCACATCCTAGACTACTGCCCCTTCTATAAGCAGCAGCAATAGCGGTACTAGAGGCATCTCTACCCCTTATCCTCATCAGCATGAAACTCTTCCCCAACTAATTTGCACTTTCTCCCCGGTGGGTGCGATCCACTAGAGGTGGCCATCCTCACCAGGTAAAGAATGGATAGAAAGAGAGAGAAAGAGATCACCATCACATGGCCATGGTCAGCTAGAGGTGAGCAACTTTGGTGTTTTAGACTAAAAAGCTGACAACAACTGAGACATAGGAAAAGACCACCGTGGGAGAAGTCATTTCTGCAATTCATTATCAACACATTATATAACATTAGTATTAGGATCATAAATGACACTAAGAGGGGGTGAATTAGCACTTAAAAAAAATTATGATGATTCAAAAGTCATTCAATGAAACCGTATCGAAAATATGTTTGGACATAAAAAGTGAGTAAAGTGTCATGAGTAGCCAGATTAGTAATCAATAAGAAGAAAAAGCAAAAGAATAAGTGCACATTAGATTTATATTGGTTTGGTCCTTCGACCTATGTCCACTCCCGATACCTCTTCACTCGAGATTACCGGCTTCCACTATCGATCTTCTTCCAATAGATGAAGATCAACTAAACTTTACAACATTTTTTTCCTTTTCACAGGCTTAGAAGAGTACCTTTACACCCCTCTTTTACAAGGATTCCCTTATACACATCCTTAGAATAACCTATAAGCTTAAGGAGGGAAATTAACTTTTTCTTACTCTTTTAAGTAGGAAAAAGTGGAGTATTTATAGACCCTAAATGACTTCAAAAATAGAGCTAAAAATTTAAATCCTCTGATTTTTCGGGTCCGTCACTAGGCGGTACTACTGCTTGAAATCCTGGAAAACCATGTACTGGTGGTACTACCACCTAACACTAGTGGTACCACTAAGTCTTTTGGAAAATGTACACTTTGTACATTCCAGCTCGCCTAGTCTGGTGGTGTCACAGCCTGACCTAACTATATGTCACTGAAATGGGCCTTCTAATAGGCCCAAATCAGCCTTGGTTCAGGCTTAATGATCCCTTAATTGAGTTAGTATGATTGCAGCTAAAACTAACTCAATTAAAACCTAAATTATTACGATCAAGAATAACAATTATAAAATAAGAATCTTATATTGTCCGACATGTTATTGGTTCATTTGGTGCTTCATTCGAACCTTCGATGCATCGTTCTCTCTTCAGCAGATTGTTCGATCCATCGGTATATTGACCTCCTACAACATCTGATATTCTTGTCGTAATGTTTGATCCTCCTAGACCGATGCCCGAACTCATGGCACGAAGTCTATCTTTCAACATATTGACTAATCTTTTAGTCTGACGTCTAATCTCTTACATGATCCATTCTAGCCTAACGTTTGATTCTTCCTGCATTAATCGATTTGTCTTTCCATGATCGAAGTTATTCCTATGTCACTTAAATGCTCATTATATCATAACTTTATCGATTGGTTGTCATCATCAAAATTTGAGATTTAACAATCTCCCCCTTTTTGATGATGACAACCAATTGATAATAGAGTTTTAGCTAAACTCCCCCTATCTATATGTCATATCAAAATAAAGCAAACTTGAATTCGAAAAGATTGATAACCTTTGAATTCAAGTCAAAACGATGACTTTCACATCATAGCATGCATAATAAAATCATGAGTATTACGTGCATAATTTCAAATTATCATAATTTCAAAACATCAAAATATATTATACCATGCATGATTCAAATTTAAACCATCATCATAACTTCTCCCCCTTTGTCATCAACAAAAAGGAGAAAAGTACAACTAGTAAGTTTTTGAAACATACAAGCTAGCATTTTTTTTTTTAGATATGCATGTTAGTAATTTTTGCTTCTCTTGAGATGTACAAGCTAGCAATTCTTGCTTCTCTTTTGAGATAATGCAAGTTTGTAAGTTTTTGCTTCTTTTGAGATGACCAAGATAGCACTTATTTTTCTCTCCTTTTATCATTGTCAAAAAGAAGGGAAGGATACAATGATGCAATTTTTTTCCCCTTACATCAATGTTCAAGTTATCATATAAAAGATATCATGAGAAATCAATTTGGTGATGGGGCATACATTTCATGAATATAAGATAGTCATATGAAAGTCATGACATGAAATATATCAAAGATCATGAAGTATCAAGTCATGAATACTGAAAGATCAAGACACATTTTGATAAGTGTCCTCCACAGTAATACGAGAACAAATAATAAGAGATCTTGATTCATAAAAAAATTTTAAGTTATAATTCCAAGAAATAAAAAAATAATGATTTGTGTGGATAATATTTTCTTTAATAAAATGAAAGAATCATATGAGAATAAAAGTTTTCCATTTATGCATTTGAACAAATACTTTTTAATGAAGACTGAGTTTGAAAATGTTATAATGTATCTCAAATAATTAGCTCCTTAGGATGTGCATCTACATACTTCTATATGCGAGTCTTTTAACAAATATAGTCGGCTTTTGTTAAGTGTTACTACTCAAAAAACTGATTCATTCTTTTCTATGTGCATGATTTTTATTAGCAAAGTTCATGTTTAATAATTTATTTCTAATTTTAAAAATTTGTAATATTTGTTATAGAATCATTTTTTTCTTTATAGTAAGTCTAAATCTTCACATTGAGTACAAGAGGTTAACATTTAATTATCATGCTCATTTTTAACATTTTAGTAATTTATATTTCTTATCAACTAATTTAAAATCATCATACAAATCATGAAAAGCATTTAGTAATTCATCATAAGGTCATCCGGCCAAGTTACAACCCCTACTTTTTGTCGGTGCTAGTTTTACCCGATTTTGACAAAGTGATTGTAATTGAGGCATCAAGAGCTAGAAATTATGTTATCCACATGCAAGATGGCCGACCCTTAGCCTACCTCAGTAAAGTCCTCACTTCAAATCAATTGAAACTATCAATCAATGACGAGGTAATGTTAACTGTTGCTAAATTTGTGACTTGGTATGATATATGACAATAGCACAAAAAGGAGATAAAATTAAGTCATAAAAAATTATAGCTTCTACTCCTTCCAAACTCAAATTGGGCATACCTTACCATGGACTCTACTAGAAGGCGACCACCATCATAGAAGAATGCCTAGCTACCATTAAAGAACAATCACACGCTAGCCCGCGCAAGAAAGAAACAGCCACCCAACAAACACTGGAGTAGAAGGAAGTTTGTTGTTAAAGATCGAGTCTTCCTTCATCTTCATCCCTACTAGTACGAATTTATGAAGTTTCGAGCCTCACAAAAGTGGTCTCCCAATTTCTTTGGATCCTACAAAATTGGAGATCATATTGGAGTCATAACTTATGGATCAGATTGACACACTAATTCAAAATTACAATTAATCCTCAAGGAATTTCACTGTAAATGAAAGTTTAGAAAGGATGACTCATCTTATATCTATCCACTCAACACCCAATTAATGAGGAGGCTCAGGTTTAGCTGATGATTGCATGAGATCATAGGATCACGACACAACACCGTCCAATCACTACTATTGACGCTGGACCGTAGGAGCAGGATGCGCCTACTATAGGGACCACGAGAGAGCCTCATGAGGAATTACAGATCAAAACTTGGAGACATGGAGCTCAGCCTTGAGGATAAGGCTGATTTGAAGAGGATGGATATGTTAGGACTATAGTTAATGAAGTCCTAATTTTAAATTTATTAAGGGATTACATATATAAAACCCTATTTGGATAATCCTATTAATAGATGAAGGGGCCGGCTATGTTGGGGTCTTGGGTTAGGCATTGGGCTTATGTAAACCTTAGCTAGCCACCCCCTACTATAGTTAAAGGGGTCGGCTAGGGTGAGAGATTAAAATAAAGGGGGATTAGGGCCAAAGTAGAGGAGGATTATGAGTCCTAACCGCTAGCTACCCCTAGTTGGGGCTGGCTAGGAGCTGCTTCTTAGAGTTGGAGTAGGAGTTGTTTCTTATAGTTGGAGTAGGAGTTGTTAGGAGTAGGAGACTTGAAGTAGGAATCCTATTAGGAGTTAGGATTTAGAAGGCCTATAAATAGCCTTGTAATAAGTCTCTTTTCATTATTAATCGATTAATATCTTTTCAGTCATTATGTAGAAAACTAAGGAGGGAGGAACCCCTATAGAGTTCTAAGGAGGCTGATCCCCTATAGAGATCATCACAAGCTTATAATCTATAAGGGTTCTAACAGATAGACTCTAGTGGGGATCAGGATGTAATCGACATCTTAGTATAACCTCGAGTGACTCGACCAACTATGATGTTTTGTTAAGTCATTACCATTATTACAAGATGAGTCTGATTCGATCCTAGAGGGACTCGACTAAGTATACTATATCCTCAGGTTATCGGTAACATCTCTATGTCATAGGCAAGATCTCGAATCACAATATATTGGAGCCTCAAGATAGTCGATCAACTCAACCTATGTTAGGATTTAATTTCTTCCTATAATGATAAAAAGTCACATGGGTCAATATAATTGCTTCATGCTTACCGACTTAATATTTATCGTAGGAGGGGTTTTGATTCGATCTCCTAATATGATCATACACATATATATTTAATATATATCTACATCGTATACAAATATATATATATCTAGTAGGTGCAAAAATATCCATATATCACATATGAGCAATCATACCAAATGATCATAGACCACAACCTAATGTGATCGGGCTCGAACCAATAGGCCTAATCACTCACATCATGGTCTATGTGTGCATCAACATATTTCGGTGCCTCGTGATCGTTCATCTTACCATCATTGAATCTGTTGCTCCTCGATGCATCTCTATGCATCATGATCGTCTGAATCGGCCTCGTGGGTCCCATTGGCACCTCCACACTTCTATCGTACTTTCTCGTGTAATTATAATATAATCACAAGCATGCAGGCTCAACAATAAATAAGAAAAATCAGAGGCTTACAGGCTTCAATAATAATAATAATCATATATACACCTATCATATCATATAGTCCATGATTATTCATCCATATCATACATCATATGTACATACCATCATGTAGAACTACTAGATAATTATAGTTAATTAAATTATTTAGTTAATTTTTTATTAGATTTTAGGATACCGTACCATAGGGTGGCCCACATGGTCGAAAATAATTCCTATGCGACTAGGAAATCCTAACTATTAGGGACACCACTACGACTACGAGTCCCTAGCCATAGGGTAGCCTTGGGCGACTAGGAAACCCTGGCCCCCAAGATGCCCCTTATAGCCATGAACCATGGCTACAACCTACCATGGGTGGTCAACAAAGTCCTAGTAACCAAGCTTCCCCTTGCAGCCAGGAGTCCCCGACCACAGGGACACCACTTGCGATCGGAAAACGCTAGCCGCCACGGGTTCTCCATGAAACCAAAACTCCTTGGCCACATAGTGGATCACAGCCATGGCTAAGAGCTTGTTGCTCTCGGCCAAGCAGCCCTTGGCCAGGCTGAAGCAACAAGTTGCATTCTCGGCTAAGGCTGGAAGCAACCTTCGGCTAAACCGAAGGAAGCAATAGTTGTTGCCCTTTCTCCTACATTTTGCATCAATAATTTTGGCAACAAAACATTAATCTATAGTGCCTTTCAATCACATGAATAGATGATGTCAAAAAATCAGGCTGACAATAAAACATAGCAATTTATGCTTAAAATAATCTATGTGATTCATCATAACACACATAGTTTAAAAACCAACCATCGCATGATCAACCTAGCTCTAATACCACTATTAAGAAACATATTAGTAGCATCACATGTTCAATAGAAAATAAGAACAAACCTGGTTTCCCATGTTTATTAAATCATCATGCGATGATTGGTGTGCGAAAATCATAAAACAAAAAAATACATATTATGTGTTAGATGTTTTACATAGAGAGATCATATATCTCTTAAAAACCAGATCTATAGGTGTAGATGAATGAGATCAAATATCATCTCCACTAGCGGTGATTCACATGACAGATGACACGATGAAGCTCCTCAAATAGGGGTTGTTGGTTAAGGAGGAGAGGGAGGGAAGAGAATAGGAAGAGGTGGCCAAAATGGTCTCTAGCCTATGATCCCAATGGCCCCTTCCTATTTATAGAGGTTTCTGTCAACTTAACCCTAATGGATCATGCCCTATTAGGTATTAGGTCTCTATTCAATTACATAAGCCTCTTTGAATTAGTAGATTTCTACCCAATAATCTCATATTAGCTTTTACTGAATCTCATCAATAGGATCCAATAATACATAGACTTATTGAAAATCTAATAAAACAAGGGCTCTGCGGATATCTCATATTTGGACCTGTACTCGTCGTAATATCTATAATATATATGTGACTCTTTAGCCCCACTAACAAGCTGGCCATGAGTTACATCTGTTAAAACTTATTTTGAATTAGAAATATTTCTGACTTAGTGAATTATTATCCTATAACAATTCACTCAAATCATCGACTATAGACGTACTATAGTCTCTCATCGATTGAACCAGTCTGTCCTCAGTTATCATGTATCTATAGTCTTTATCTATCTAATATCTAAGAGATAATATATTGGGCATGAACTGTCAGGCCTCATATAGAATTTATTTGAGTCTTGCTCTAATCAGATTCTCCCGGATAACTTATTCTCTCTTAATCTAAATGACCTTGACAAGGCATTTGCTTGAGTATAAACACATGAGATATTCCTCTCATTATTCCAAAAGTGGATAATACTCTATTGACACTCAATTCCCTCCATAAGGTTAGCTACAATTCCCGATAATCAGCTATATCAAATCTAGAACATCCAAACCTATAAGTCTGATATCAAAGAAAGGAATACTCAAACAAGACATCCTTAGTATCTCAAGTCTAAGGACAAGACACAACTGAGACTACATAATCGTTATCTAATAATCAGTTATTATTAACCATATAACATTCTATTGGCAAATCAATCAATAAACTTATTATCTAATAAGCACCTATATTATATCCTTTGTGCCCCCATACGAGCGGCTATGAGACCAGCCGCCTCCATCATATGAACGGGTATAGTACACTAGTATATTTGGTTATCGCGATGTTCCTCTCAAGTAAACTATAATCAGGATTATTTAGGATTTGTGTTTAAAGGCAAATTGGTCTCATTATCATAATCTTATCATGATCCATTTCTAATTGCATAAATCCAAGGACATCACAATATATGCAATAGGTAACACATAGTGAGAAAAAGAACCAATAATAATAATAATATATAAAAAGACTGTGCAGTATGTTACACATGCCATCACTTACATGATTGGCTTACAGGGCATCTATAACTAGCAACCTCACTAATAGCCACTACAATAAATTTTGCTCTATTGCCCATCCCAGGGTCCATCTCACCTCTCCTCAATCTCCTAGTCATTGCCAGAACCTACAAGAATTACAAATATAATATGCACTATTAGTTTCTAATATATATGTATTATCATAACTCTAATAAATGGAGATCAATCATGAATGTACCTAAAGATTCTCCAAGCTTCTATTTTATCTTCTCTGTAAGGTACTCTTTGTAGTTTATCTTCCAATGTTTATCATTTCTGTAGTGAAAACATTGTCCTTTATCCTTTGTCGAGTCTTTTTTTGTAACTTTTACCTTACCCGATATGCCATTACCCTTGTCCTTTCTAAGAGACTTCTTAGTCTTCCTTTTTTTTTTTAGTTTCACCAATATAGAGAACTGACTTCTTTTTCTTGACGATGCTCTCAACCTCTCTCAACATATTAAGGGGCTTAAAGAGAGATATCTCAATTTTGTTCATATTAAAATTCATAAGGAACTAAGAAAATGAATCTGAAAAGGACTAAAATATAATGTCAACACACATGTTATCAGTTAGGACCATTCTTAGACTTATGATTTTCTCTATTTACTCAATCATCATTAGGATATGGTTTTAAACTGATACTCCCTTAGTCATCCTAGCATGACAAAGACTCTTACATATCTTATATTACTAAGTCCCTCCTTGCTCCTCAAATAATAATGTGCATATGTGTAGGAGCATGGATCTAATATCCATATTTTCATATTACCTCTATAACTCAGGAGCTAAGCATGTAGCATTGAGCAAGAGCAGAATTGTCTATATACTTCACTTAGTGGGCAAATTCTTCCTAAGTTGCCTCTGCCCTAGGCTCGGGCATAATAGTGTCTTGGACATACACAATTTTCTCTACTGTGAGAATGATTCTCAAGTTTCAAAGTTAATCCATATAATTTAGGCCAGTGAGGTGGTTGACATCTAGTATGCTACATAAGGGATTTTCAAGTGATGTATTTCTTATAAATAAGGATACAATAGGAAACAAATAACATGCAGATTTTGAAAAAAAAGTCGATATGAACTTATCTCTTAACCTACTCTCATTATTTTCTCATAAAATACATGACATCCCTCGATGTGTGAAACAAAAATATCCAACAGATTTCTAGGGGGGATCAGGATCCATTCGGCATCTTAGCATAACCAAGTGACTCGACCAATCATACTAAGCCCAAAAATATAGGCAACTATTGTCAATCACAACTCCTTATGAGTCCTATCCTGTTCGACCTCTGAATCTTCATGGCCTCGAGGGACTCAACCAACCATGATGTTCAGTTAAGTCATTATCGTTATTACAATATAAGTCTAATTCAATGATATGCTCTTGAAATACTTGACTATCAATATGTCATCAGTGATATCTCTATGTCATAGGTAAGATCTCAAATCTTAATATAGGTGAGTCTCATAGGACTCGATCAACTCAGCATATATAGAGAATTGATTCTGCCTATAATAATGGAAAGCCACATGGGTTCATCTAATTGTCTTATGCTTATCAACTTAATATTATTGTTGGAGGGATTTTAATTTGATCTTCTAATATGATGTGTTATATATATTTAATATATATTTACCACATATATAACCACACCAAACTAACCAAAAACCTAATGTGATCAGGCCCGAGCTAGAACTCTTGACAACTCATAACAAAATCTATATGTGCATCAATGCATCTTCATCGATCCTGTCGGCACCTTAGTGCATCTGTTAGAACCCCGCAGGATTATAAGTTTAGGTTAACCTCTGTAGGGGATCAGCCCTCTTTAAAACTTTATAGGGGGGTTACTCCCTTAGTAGTTAGCCATAAATCTTAGCCGCCTCCTCTTAGCCCTAGCAAACTTCCTCTCATCAAGATGGGCGGCCAATTGGGTTGATGACAAGCTTGACTTGGTTGACTCCAACCCGAATCTAACTCCGACTCATAACCATACTTCAGTTCAGTCGAATCCTAACCCTACTAGAATTTGGTTGATTTATTACAATTGACTCAAATCTCCTCCTAGTCGACCTAATGCTAGGTATAGGTTGGCCAATAAGGTACAATATAAAGACCCAACTCAATCGACTAAGACTCGACTCAATTGGGGTCTTAACAGACCTGCCCTCTTCAAATCAACCTTGTTCTCAAAACTGAGACTCCATGATTTTGAGTCCTGATCTGCAACTCTTTTTAAAGCTTTCTTATAGTATCTACTGATTACATGTGCCCTGCAAGCCAATCACGTGAGTGATGTCACATGTGACACGCTGCGATCTTTTTGCTTAAGATTATTACTGGCATATTCTCACATTATATTATCTATTATATATCTATATTGTGATGTCCTTGGTTCTATACAATATGAATCAAATCATGATGAGATCATGATAATGAGATTGATTCACCTTTAAACCCAGATCCTAAATAATCACGGTTATATGTTACTCGAGAGGGATATCGAGATAACTGGACAGACTAGTATACTATATACATATCCATATGATGGAGGCGACTGGTCTCACAGCCACTTATATAGAGACACTAAGAATATAGTACAGGTGCTCATTAGAGAATGAGTTCACTGATTGATCTGTTTATAGAATGTTGTATGGTTAATGATACCTAATGTCAGATAGTGATTCCATAGTCTCAGTTGTGTATCAAGTCCTTAGACTTGAGACACCAAGGATGCTTTGTATATGTATTCCTTTTATTGACGCCAGACTTATAAGTTTGGAAAGTTTCAGATCTGGTACAACTGGTTATTGGGATTGGTAGCCAAATCTACGAATGCAATTAAGTGTCAATAGAGGATCATCCATTCTCGGTATCACGGGAGGAATATCTCATATATGCTTGCTCAAACAAATCCCTAGTCAAGGTTATTCAGATTAAGAGAGAAGGAGTTCTCTAGGAGAATCCAATTCGAGTGAGACTATAATGGATTCGTATGTGACCTGACAATACTATATCCAATATACAATCTTTCAGATATTAGTTAGATGAGGGATTATATATATAGTAACTGTAGACAGACATGTCTGATGGATTTGATCCCTCATGTACCATCTGCAAACTATGTGGTGTAGTGGCCTAGTATGTTCATGGTCAATGAGTTGAGTGAATTATTATGGGGATAATAATTCACTATATCAGAAGGAGTTTTGATGGGAGCGACTCACGGCCAACTCGGCATCGGGCCTAGAGGGCCACACACATATGGTGGATGCTTCAGCGAATAGAGGATTAGATGAGGATCCAATTAGCCCCTATTCTAATTAGATGAGACCATGCACTAATAGGCTCCTTGCATAAGGCCCAATTAAAGGCCAAAGGAGATTATTAGATAGAGATCCAATAATGCAAAGTTAGTGGGTAATTGGATGAAGATCCAATACTCACTAAAGTAGGATCCTAGGGTTTTTGGTGGCTTAGGAGAGGAGACTTATGTTTGATATGCTACAGCTTTGGCCTCTCCCTCTTATCCTCCTCCCTCCCTCTGCGCAAGAGTTGTGAGATCAAATTGGAGGAGTTTTGTTGTAAAGATCCATCATATGGATACTGCTAGAGAGGAGGATGTTTGACATCCTTCATCCTCTCCATCCAGATCTGCAAATACAGGGATATACGAACTCTCTAGGTAATCAATCTATCACATGACATGGTTTTATTAATTTTTGTAGCTTTCTCGCGACCCAATCTTTTACATGACGATTTGATCTACGTGGAAAATTAGTTTTGTTTTGATTTCCACTACGCATGTGATGCTCCTACTAAGGTTTCCCAATAGTGGTATCAGAGTCAAGTGTTTTATTAGAAAAATTGGTTTTAAACTGTGTGTGATGAGATTGAATCGAGTAGAATCATTCTACGTGTTCTTACTGTATTTTTACAGCAAATGCAATGAGGAAAGGGGGCAGTCAGCCATAGCTAGGCCATCTGCAAGGGTGGCTAGCCACGGCCAAGCCCCCCTGCAAGGGCGATCGACCATGGCCCGGCCACCTACAAGGGGGCAGCCAGCTATGGCCAAGGCCCCCTGCAAAGCGATGACCGACTACAGCTAAGGCACCCTACACAGGGGGTGGCGGCCAACCCGCAGTGGCGGCTACCAATGACCAGCCTGGAAGGGGCGCCCCAACGGCCAGGGCTACCGCTAGCAGGGGCAGTAGCCCCTTAGTAAGGCGATTGTCGGTAGGCAAGGGCAGCTGCTGCCTGCGTAGGGGCGATGGTGGTGGTGCAGTGAGGGTGAGGGAAGAGGGCTAAGACATCCTTTTAAGAAAAGGATGATCTTATTCCTCAGAATTTAAAAAATTTTTAGGTCTGTCCAATGCACAAAATTCTAAAAATGTCCTTAACAGTTCTGAAAATCCCGAGGACTGTTCTCTTATCCAAATTTTTAAAAATACCCTTAATAATTTTAGAAATTTTGAGCATATCCTAATTGTCAAAAAAATAATTAATTAATTAATTAATTAATTATTATATATATAGTAATCCTACATATGATGTGATGTGTATATATGATGTATGATGTACATGGATAATATTATGATGTGTGTAATTATGATTATTATTATTATTAGGGCCTACGAGCCTTTGTTTCTTATTTATTGTCTGGCCTTATGCCTGTGATTATTTGTAAGTACATGGAGAGGTGCGGCGGGAGCATAGAGGTGACAATGGGATCCATGATGTCATGGCGAGAGATCATGATGCATGGTTAATCGATGAGGATCCGATGAAACCAATACACTGATGCATACATAGATCATATTGTGAGTGATTAGGCCCATTGGCTCGAGCTTAATCATTTTAGGTGATGGCTCATGATCATCCAGTGTGGCTTGCATATGTGATGTGTTATACACCTAATATATATATATATATGCATGCGATGTAGATATATATTAAATATATATGTGTGTGACATGATATATTAGGAGATCGATACAAAACAAAACCCCTCTTATGATAATATTAAGTCGGTAAGTATGAGGCAATAAGATTGACCCATATGGCCTTCCATCATTATAGGAATAAATTGTATCACGATATAGGTTGAGTTGGTCGAGTCTCTTGAGGCTCACCTATCTACGTGATCGAGTTCTTGCCTATGACATATATATATCACCGGTGATCTGAGGACATAGTATGACTTGGTCAAGCAATCGAGAGCATATCCATCGAATCAAACTTATCTTGTAACGATGGTGATAAC
Organism: Ensete glaucum; assembly: GCA_021527575.1. Classification (NCBI taxonomy): domain Eukaryota; kingdom Viridiplantae; phylum Streptophyta; class Magnoliopsida; order Zingiberales; family Musaceae; genus Ensete; species Ensete glaucum. The sequence goes on along the minus strand of CM038551.1, from coordinate 12,296,959 downwards.
TTAAGTGAACTTCATAGTTAGTCAAGCAATCGAGACCATGATGATGAGGCCGAACATAACGAGAATCACAAATAGTTATGATTGGTAAATGTTGCCTACCTTTTGGGCTTAGTGTAATTGGTTGAGTCGCTCGAGATTGCACTAAGATGCCGATTGGATCCTGATCCCCACTAGGAGTCTATCGGAACCTTCTGTCTCACGTGTCGAGGGTGTCGCATGATTCACTAGAAAAATAGTGGGGAGTACATTAAAATTGAAGTCTATATCTTAATTAATATTTTTTATAAAGTCTATATGTTATTTATTTATATTATATCTTGTTTGTCGCTTACAAAACCCCTATGTTACATACTTGATGACAATCGCCTCATTGGTCCAAAGGCTTCATAATTTGAGAATTATTCTCATGAAATAAAAAAATTGTATATGTCCTTAACACGATTGTGCCCATGCCAAAGGAAAGGACAAGCTGTGATGAGATCGCTCGCTTTGTGAAGTATAAAGATAGTCCTAAAGGATAACCTATGTATTAATCTTATACTTCAATCTCTACTAGATTTTATTTCACAGTTCATTATTAACTTTAATATGAACAAGTTTGAGGTGACTCTAGTTGAGCTCATCAATATGTTGAGAGAAGCTGAAAGTACCATCAAGAAAGAGGAGTCGGTTCTCTATATTGGTGAGACTATTAGGAAAAGGAAGGCTAGTAAGACCCTTAAGAAGGACAAGGAAAAAGAAATACCTGAAGATAGTGCTTCCACTGCGGTTAAGATGGGCATTGGAAGAGGAACTGTAAGGACTATCTTGTAGATAAAGCGAAACAGAAGCTTCAAGAAGTTTTAGGTATAATCATGATCAATCTCCACTTGTCATATTCTCATGATAACATACGTGTATTGGATACCAAGAGTGTTTATCATATCTGTACTTATCATATTTGTAATTTGTTGCAGTTTCTAGCAAGACCTAGGAGATTGGTATGAGGCAAGATGGGCCTCAAGATGGGCAATGGAGCAAGAGTTACTACAGTTACTGTTGGGGAGGTCACTATACATCTACTTTGTAGAGTATCAATGCATTGGATGTATGTTATTTTGTTCCCTCTATTATCAAAAAAATATTATATTCATCTCTTGTTTGACAATTAATGGATATAAATTAGTTTTTTAGAACAATAATTGTTCAATAATTATGGATGATGATATCATCACTAGAGGAACACTGATAAATTATTTATATATGTTAGACACTTCTTAACACATCATGAATATAAATATGTCTAAAAGAAAAAGAGATGAGGTGAGCAATGCATACCTATGACATTATAGGCTAGGTCATATACATGAGGAAATGATTCAAAAATTATCGAAAGATAGATATTTAGATCTATTTGACTATCAATCATATGCAATTTACTAACCTTACCTTCATATGAAGATGACTAACTCTCCTTTTAGTAGAACTAGAGAGAAAGCCACTGAGTTATTAGAACTCATACATAGTGATGTATGTGGTTCTATGTAGACTGAGGCTATAGGCAATTAATCATATTTCATTATATTCACTAATGATTTCTCTAGGTATAGATATGTGTACTTAATAAAGTACAAGTTCGAAGCCTTTGAGAAATTTAGGGAATATAAGAATGAAGTAGAGAACCAAATTGGAAATAATATTGAGACTCTTCGATCAGATCGAGGAGGAGAGTACTTGAGTATGATGTTCACTCATTTTCTCAAAGACAATGGGATTCTATCCTAGTGGACACCTCCTTATACACCTTAGCTCAATGGTGTATCAGAAAGGAGGAATCACACACTATTAGATATGGTGCAACCTATAATAAGTTTCATTGACATACCCATCTCATTCTAGGGATACTCCCTAGAGATTGTAGCTTACCTAAGGAATAGAGTTCTATCAAATCAGTAGTGTCTACATCATATGAGATATGGAACGAAAAGAAGCATGATCTAAGATGGTTAAGATTTAGGGCTATCCTGCCTACGTTAAAAGATATAATCCCAACATATTAGAATCAAGGACAAAATAGTGCAAGTTCGTGGGACACCCTAAGGAAACTTGTAGGTATTATTTCTATCATCCCAAGGACCGAAAGATCTTTGTTGCCAAGAGAGCTATATTTCTTGAGAAGGAATATATTCTTGGCGGAAACAGTAGGAGTGAGATAGAATTGAGCAAGGTTGGAGAACCTAGCTCAAGTACCATTCTAGAGTCTGAGTATGTTTAAGTACTTAACAGACAAGTTCCAACTTTACGCAGGTCTAACAGAGTATCTCACCCTCCTGAAAGATATGTGGGACATATCGGTAGAGAGAACTCTTAGGATGTTGATCCTCATGTATACGAGGATGCTATTATAAGTATAGACTCTAAAAAGTGGCAAGAAGTCATGAATTCTAAGATTGATTCCATGTACTCTAACAAGGTTTGGAACCTTCTGGATGCACCTGAGAGTATTGTACCTATCGGGTGTAAGTGGATCGTCAAGAAGAAGATCGGAGTAGATGGAAAGGTAGAGACCTATAAGGTAAGGTTGGTAGCTAAAGGATATTGTCAAAGACAATGAGTTAATTATAACGAAACCTTTTTACTTGTAGTCATGCTTAAATTTATCAGAATTCTTTTAGCCATTGCAGCATACTATGACTATGAGATCTGGCAGATGGATGTGAAAAGATATTATTTAATGATAACCTCGAGGATGAGGTGTATATGATATAGCCAGAGGGATTTGTATCTAAAAAGAGTCTAGATAAAGTGTGCAGGTTACTAAGTCCATTTATATATTGAAGCAAGCTTCCCAAAATTGGAACATAAGATTTGATAATGCGATCAGATCTTATGACTTTGTTAAGAATGAAGATGAGCCTTGTATGTACAGGAAGGTAAGTGGGAGCGCTATCACCTTCTTGGTGCTGTATGTGGATGACATCCTAATCATTGGGAATGATGTAGGAATGCTCTTAATAGTAAAGTCTTGGCTATCCAGAAATTTCTCCATGAAAGATTTAGGAGAAGCATCTAATATTTTAGAGATCTGGATCTATAAAGATAGATCCAAGAGGATGTTTGGCTTGTTCCAATCTAGGTATATAGACTTCATTGTCAAAAGGTTTGGCACGAAGAATTCTAAGAAATGCCTTATACTGATGAGACATGGAATATCACTTTCTAAGTGTATGTCCCCAAAGACGTCTGAATAAAGGGCATATATGGATATGATACCTTATACCTCAGTAATAGGGTCTATCATGTATACTATGCTATGTACTAGGTCTGATATAGTGCATGCTTTAAGTGTCACGAGCAGGTATCAGGCAAATCCAGGTTTGGAACACTATAAGGCGGTAAAGTATATCCTTAAGTACTTAAGAAGAACTAAGGATATTTTACTGATATCTGAAGAAGGTAGCCTCCAGGTTAAGGGCTACACAGATTTAAGTTTCTAGTCCAGCATTAATGATAGCAAGTCGAACTCAGGGTATGTCTTCGTCTGAATGGAGGAGTAATAAGCTGGAAGAGTTACAAGTAAGATACTACTATTGACTCGACCACAGAGGTGGAATACATTGTTATAGTAGAAGCAGTAAAAGAAGGGGTGTAGATAAAGAAGTTTATCAAAGATTTGAGAGTCGTACCAAGTAGCGTAGAGCTGATTCCTATATATTACGATAGCGACAAGGCGATAACTCTAGCAAGGGAACTCAGGTCTCATCGAAATTATTATGAGGAGGTTCCATCTGATTAGAGCGATCATGACTAAAAAAGATATAGCAATAGAAAAAGTTTCATCCGAAGATAACATTGCAGATCCATTGTCGAAGTCGTTAGCTCAGATTGCAATTGAGCATCATAGGGGTCTGAGAGGGATCAGACATATAGGTGATTGGCTTTAGGTCAAGTGGGAGATTACTGATTACAAGTGCCCTACAAGCCAATCACATGAGTGATGGCACATATGACATACTGTGTGATCTTTTTGCTTAAGATTATTACTGGCATATTCTCACATTATATTATCTGTTACATATATATATTATAATGTCCTTGGTTCTGTGCAATAGGAATCAGATCATGATGAAATCACGATAATGAGATTGATTCACCTTTAAACACAGATCCTAAATAATTCTGGTCATAGGTTACTCAAGAGGGACATCGAGATCATGGGATAGACTGGTGTATTATATACCCATCTACATGATGGAGACGGCTCGTCTCATAGCCACTAGTGTAGAGACACTAAGGATATAGTACATGTGTTTATTGGAGAATGAGTTCACTGATTGATCTGCTTATGGAATATTGTATGGTTAATGATATCTAATGTCAAACAACGATTCCATAGTCTTAATTGTGTATCTCGTCTTTAGACCTGAGACACCAAGTATGCCTTGTATGAGTACTCATTTCTTTGATGTTAGACTTACAAGTTTGAAAAGTTCTAGATCTGGTACAACTGATTATCGGGATTGGTAGCCAACCTTATGAAGGCAATTTAGTATTAATAGAGGATTATCCACTCTCATTATTACGAGAGGAATATCTCATATGTGCTTGCTCAAACAAATCCTTGGCTAGGGTCATTCAGATTGAGAGAGAATGAGTTCTCCGAGAGAATCCAATTAAAGCGAGACTATGATGAATTCTGTATATGATCTGACAGTACCATATCCAATATACGATCTTTGAGATATGAGTTAGATGAGGGATTATAGATACACGGTAACTATGGACAGACATGTCTGATTGATTCGATCCACCTTGTACCGTCTGGGGACTACGATGTAGTGGCCTAGTACGTTCATAGTCAATGAGTTGAGTGAATTATTATATAAATAATAATTCACTATATTAGAAGGAGTTTTGATTGGACTGACTCATGACCAGCTCGATATCATGCCTAGAGAGTTACACACAGATGATGGATGATTCTGTGAATAGAGGATTGGATAGATATTCAATTAGCCCCTTTCTTATTAAATGAGACCCTACACTGATGGGCTCATTGCATGAGGCCCAATTAGAGACCAAAGAATATTACTGGATAGAGATCCAATAATTCAAAGTTAGTGGGCAGTTGGATGAAGATCCAATACCCACTAAAGTAGGATCCTAGGGTTTTTGGTGGCTCTCTATAAATATGAGAGGAGACTCATGGTTGATAGGCTATAGCTTTGGCCTCCCCCTCCTATTCTCCTTCCTCCCTCTGCACAAGACTTGACCTCCTTGATCATCTTAATCTAGATCTAGAAATACAGGGATATACGATCTCCCTAGGTAATCAATCTATCAAATGACATGTTTTTATCAGTTTCACGACTTTCTCGCGACCTAATCTTTTGCACGACAATTTGATCTACATGGGAAATTAATTTTATTTTAATTTTCGCTGCTCATGTGATGCTCCTACTGAGGTTTCCCAATAGTATCTATAGTAGGCACACCATGGTCCTATGGTCTAGCATTTTTTTGTATCTCTCCATTAAGTAGTAGTAGTGTCTGGACGGTGGTGCATTGCGATCCTGTGATCCTCACGCGATCATCAACTGAACTTGGACCTCCTCGTCAGCTGAGATGTCCGGTGGGTGGATCTGGGCTAAGTCATCCTCTTTAAACTTCCATTTACAGTGAGATATTTAGAGGATTAGTTGTATTTTTGAATTGGTGTGCAGATCTGATCCACAAGTCATGTGTCCAATGTGATCTCCAATTTTATGGGGTACATAGAAATAAGAAGACCACTTTCTTGAGGCTTGAGTCTCTATAGATTCTTGTTGGTACAATTGAAGATGAAGGAAGACTTAACCTTTAATAGCAAACTTATTTCTACTCTAGCGTTTATCGGGTGGATGTTTCTTTCTTATGTGGGCTAGCATGTGGTTGTTCTTTAATGGTAGCCAAGCTTTCCTTTGAGATGGTGGCTACCTTCTGGTAGAATCCATGGTAATGTGAGCCCAATCTAAGTTTGGAGCGAGTAGAAGCTATAATTTTCTATGGCTTATTTTCGTCTTTTTTTTATATCACTGACTTATATCATGCCAAGCCACAAATTCAGCAATGGTTAGCATTTTCTTATCATAGATTGATAGCTTTAGGAGATATGGAAGAGGGCTTTACTAATGTAGGCTAGGGGCCAGCCATCTCGCATGAGGACAACACTAATTCTGACTCCCGATGCATCAGATTTAATCACGAACACTTTGTCAGAGTCAAGTAAAGCTAGCACCGGTGTAGATGGAATCACAACCGTGAGGGCATCAAAGGCTACTGTAGCTTCATCAGGCCAGAAGAAGACATCTTTTTTTAGCAATGTCATGAGGGAAGCATTGATCTTGCCATCGTCCTCCATGAACTTGCGATGGTCATACAACCGGGTCGGGGGCAGTTTTGTTAATTCAGTAAATCCATATAAAAATTCAGTAAGCAATGAGGGGTGGTTTGGTTCTTTGTTCATCATTGATTCATCCGTTTATAACCCTTGAAGTTGTATTAGGAAGCCGATATAGGATTTGTACAGCACTCTCTCCATGCGTTGCGTAGAAATAGTCGATACTTCACCCGCGCTTTCCTAATAGGATCACTTGTTTCTCATGGTTAAAAATTTTCACAATTAATTTAAAAAAACTTTAGAAAATATCACCTAGAGTGGATAGCTATTTGACACTAAACACTGCTTGATAATCATCAATAGTAGGAGGAAGAAGTCTGAGGTGATTTCTTGGCCTTGCAAAACTAGTTTCACCCCAGGGCACTTTATGTTACAGTTGAGGATTCAGCCATCTGCAGCTTTTACATTGAACCTACTACAATCTTCAATCCATCAAGTAGCAACCTTGTTGTCCATGAAATTATTGGTGCTTCCAGTATCGATAAGAATGATGATCGGCTGGTATTCGAGGAATATGTTGACCTTTATGGATTACGGGTTGGCATAACCAGCTAGGGCATGCATAGTGCTGATGGTCGACTACGGTTCTTTGTCTACATCTTCTCTCTCAGGTTTGGGATCTACATCATCAGGTTTGGGATCCTTGATATGTTCAATCACTAAACTATTTTTCCTTTTGTAGTGGTGATCTATACTTCATGGTTCGTCACAGTGCCAACATAGCCCTTTCGCCGATCTTTCTCAGAGTTCTTCTCAAGTAAGTTCCTTAGGCTAAGAAGTTCAGTTGGTAATAGGGGAGGCCAAAGGCTTGATGGTTGCTAGTCAGTTCATGATCTTGGTCCTTCGGTCATCATTGTTTAATCATTCCTCATGGATGTGGGCAAAGGAGATGGCAGCCCTCGATATATATAATTGTCACGCCTTGACTTCAGATTTGTCTTCAACTTTAATCCTTCGATGAACATCTCGAACATTTTTTTTTAGACCAATCTTGAGTTTGATTTAAAATATGCTCAAATCTAGTTTGATATTCTTGCACGGTTGAGGTTTGGTAAATTTTCACGAGTTGGTCGTTCATGTTCTCATACTCCATCAGTCTAAAGTGGATTAACAGCCCACTCTTGAATTGCCTCTATGTGGGGACTCTGTGGGTGTCCTTGTACCAATCATACCACTGAATAGCTTCTCTTCCTAGATGGATGATAGCAATATCGATCATAGAAGCCTACAGGGTCTTGTTATAGCATATGTATCGCTCCATACGTGAAATCCACTCGATCGGGTCTCTATCTTTCCATCAAGGGAAGTCTACCCTTATGCATGGAAACAATGAGTCTATCACATGTTCCTCTTTCTCTGGTGGGTTCTCCTTACGATCAAAACTCTCGCCATGTTGTGATCTTCTTAGGCTCGGTGATTGGCACAAACTAAACTCCCTGAAGAGAGCACGTATTGTGTCCTTCATATGCGTCTCGAAGGCCTCCAACTTGGCACCGATCAGATCTACCGATGCTATAGCGTAAGACTCTAGATCTATGGTGTCAAGGTCCTTCTCTTGCTATTGGGTCAATGGCGTGAACCGATTTGGTAGATTGGTGGTCGAAAGAGGTGGTGGATCAAGGGTAGCTAGTTGTTGTTTGGGGCTGACAGGTTATTTTTTTTTGTTGCTATTGGGGCTATGGTATGGAGCTATTGTAGGGGTCGTATAGGGGGTATGATAGCCAATGGTTAATGTTAGACAGATGGCTTAGCGTTGCTATTAGAGACAACAATAGTTTCGGTAGAGACTGGTGACCAAAGAAGACAAGGATCAGTGGTGGAAGGCTACAGTAGGCTACTGTTTAGGCCATACAAGGATCGTGTGTTTTTAAATGGTTTTATTTATGAAGAAGTGTATGTTGAACAACCCCCTGATTTTAAAAATAATCTTCTTCCTAATCATGTTTTAAACTTTTTAAAGCTCTTTATGGATTAAAATAAGCCCCTCGGGCTTGGTATAGAAGACTTAATTCTTTTCTTATTTCAAATAAATTTTCTAAAGACAAGGTTGATGCCATATTATTTTTAAGTATTTTAAAAATAATTTTCTCATTGTTCAAATTTATGTTGATGATATTATTTTTGGATCAACAAATGAATCTTTGTATGAGTCTTTTGCTAAAACCATGAGATAATAATTTGAAATAAGTCTAATGGGTGAGCTAACATTCTTCTTAGGATTTCAAATAAAACAACTAGATGATGATATCTTTATTAATCAAACTAAATACACCTTGAACTTACTAAAACGTTTTGGGATGGAGAATACTAAGGCATTAAATACTCTCAAGTGCATATCTACAAGGTTGGACTTAGACAATGAATGAAAAAACTTTGATCAAAGAGCTTATAGACGAATGATAGGTAGTTTATTATATTTGACTATTACTAGATTGGATATCATATTTAGTGTTGGATTATGTGCGAGGTTTCAATCTAATCCTAAACTCTCTCATTTTAAAGTAGTTAAACAAATCTTTAGATACTTAAAAGGAACCTCAAAACTAGGATTATAGTATCTAAAATAAAAAAAACTTTGACTTAATTGCTTATTCAAATATCGATTTTGGTAGATGTAGAATAGATAGAAAGAGTACTATCGGGATATGTCATTTTGTGGGCATGCATTTGTTTCTTGGACTTCTAAAAGATCAAATTTAGTAGCTTTATCTATTGCAGAAGCAGAATAAATTACAACTAGTGCATATTATGCATAAGTCATTTGGATGAAAAACATACTAGAAAATACAGAATAAAATTAAAAAATATTCATATAAAATATGACAACACAAGTGGTATATGTTTAACTAAATCATATTCAACATTGAAGAACCAAACATATTGATATTAGACATCATTTTATTATACATCATATAAATTATCAAGATATCTTCTTGAAATTTATTGACACTAAGCATCAATTACCAGATATTTTCACAAAAATTTTAAATAAAAAATAATTTAATTTTCTTAGAAGAGAACTTGAAATGCTAATCATGAAAATATATGAATTGTCAATCTAGATTTCAGGAGATTAAGTTTTTTTGTGATAATGTTTTTGAAAACTCTCTCCATGTTTTTATCTTATTGTTTATAAAAAAAATTGCATGAAGATAATTAATTGCTATATTTGAAATTATAAGATATGATTTTAAATACATAAGTAGTTTTTAAATCTCTTGGACTTTTGAGCTCATCTTAATATTCTTTATAAAATTTATTAAGTGTTCTTCTTAATGATGCAATGCTTTCATAACTCCTCCCTTATTTCTCTCATCATTATTCTCAAAAGGGAAGAAAATTTTATAATTCATATTTTATTTTACTAAGGGAGAGTAATGTTATTATGTGTTTTAAAATCATTAGCTATACATTTCATCTTTTTATTGATGACGAAGGAGTAGTGGACATTGATGACACATGGATATTAATGCACATACTTGAATATTGATGTATAATATTTTGAAATTCATGCTTTGATAACTTGATGCAAATTTTTATTTGCTTAAATATTGATTGCCTCAATATATTTGAATTCAAGAGTGTATGATTCTCTTGAATTTAAGTTTTCTTTATTGTCTCATGTCATTAATTGATTGTCATCAATTGATTGGTTAATACTAAGCAAATTATGTTTCAAGCCTTCAACCAACAATACATCTTTATCAAAAGGTGTGATATATTTCCTATAGTGTCTTTCTCAATGATTTTTCCTTTGTTGTTATCTCCGAAAGTGACAACTCCTTCACTTAAGGTAGTGAGCTTAGAAAATAAGTTGGATCTTTAGTCATGTACCTTGAGCATCCACTATCAAGATATAATTTGGTGCTCCTAGCTTTAATTTTGAGACAAACCTACAAGAAGGATATTTTTTATTTAGGTACCCAATTTTACATTGGGTCCTTCATAAAGAACTTTATCTTTCTTTTTTAATTTTTTTATGGTATGAAGTTATCTTGGGAACCCAAACTAATTAGTGTGGACTACATTTTCTAAATAGATATTTGTTTGCCTTATGTCCTAATTTTTCATAAAAATTACATTTGATTTTCAATAACAAATTTAAGGTAGGTCCTTTAACAAAAATGGTTGGTTTTTGTTGAATATTACTAACAAAACCAATGTTATTTCTTTAATTAATATGACCCTTATTGGTCAGGATCATATTTAGGGATCCGTTCTCAATTTCAAAATTTTCTAATGTTGTCTTAAGCATGATATTTTTTTTTTAACATTATCTAGCATTTCATATTTAGGATAAGGGTTATCTGATACTAATAAATCATGTATTTTATCAAATCTATTAACTAACAAATCATGTTCATTTTTAAGTAACTTATAAGATTTGCTAATTTTTCTAAACTCATCAAACAATTCATAAAATATATTTAATAACTCTAAAAAAGAAATAGTTAATGAATTACTAACCCCATTTTGTATTGCCATTAGAACATAGTTAGCAACTTCTTCTTTAGATTGGTCTTTTTCATCTAATGAGCTTGAGTCATCCCAAGTTGTCGAAAGTATTTTCTTCTTGTGTGGCGTCTTTTTCAATTAAGGACATTCATTTTTCAAATGTCGGTTTTTTACATTTATAGCATATGATATTATCTTTCTTCAATTTATTTTTAAGTTTTTATTCTTTTTTATAAATTTTAAACTTTCTAGACAATAGTTCAAAATCATGGTGCTCATCACTCAAGGTTTCACTCGAGGACTCATTTGTCATTCAAAGTGATACATCCTTTATGTTCTTTGGAAGGGGTTCATTAAGCTCTTCATGAGCTTTACAATTTAATTCATATGTCATTAATGATCCAATGAGTTCTTCAAGAGGCAAGTTATTTAAATCTTTGGCCTCTTGCATAGTGATTACTTTAGGATCCCAATTTTTAGAAAGAGATATTAAAATTTTACTAACAAGTTCAAAATTAGAAAAATATTTTCTAAGAGCTTTAAGTCCATTAACGACATCCGTGAAACAGGTGTACATGTCTCTAATAGACTCACTTGGTTTCATTGTAAACAACTCATAATTATGAACTAAAATGTTAAGCTTAGATTATTTTATTATACTAGTCCCCTTGTGTGTAAATTTATAGTTTGTGCCAAATATCAAAAGTCGATTCACAAACAGAAACACAATTAAACTCCTTTTTATTAAGAGCACAAAACAAGGCATTCATAGCCTTTGCATTCAAAGAAAAATTCATCATTTCCAAATCATTCCAATCATTCATTGGTTTGAAAGATTTTTCAAATCCATTCTCTACAATATTTCATAGATTAAGGTCTAAAGAAATGAGAAAAATATGCATCCTTGTTTTCCAATACGTATAATCCGTCCCATTGAATATGGGATGACATGAAATAGAATGTCTCTCATTTATGCCAAACAAAGTCATTTACTCAAGTGGGTGTTTAGTCCAAAAAGTAAAACATTGCTTTGATACCAATTGTTAGGATCAACTGGCATTGGGGGGGTTGGGGCTGATGGGGGGTTAGTTAGTACAAGTGTAAAATTTCGTTTTAATGAAAACTTTTTATTTAAGATAAATTGGAATCATAAGCATTTCTTAACTTGAAGGAGAATAAGTAAATGATTTAAAATCATAATTGAAAAATGATACTCTTGATTTTCTAATTAAGAACAATTGAAAGTAGAAAATAAGCCAAATAAAGAATATTTACGATTTTATAGTGGTTTGGCACCAATCTTGGCATACGTCCACTTCCAAGTCCTCTTTGTTAAGGCCCACCAGTATCTACTACTAATTTTCTTTGGGTGAAGACCAAAACCTTACAAACTTGAGCTTACAAGAGAGACTCTTTATAAGAATTTTACAACTCTTAGCTCACTTCTTTCCTTTTTTCTTTTTCTTACAACTATCACACACTAATTTTTTTCACAGAATTTAGATCCAAAGTTGTTATATAAAATACAAGAAAACTTAGAGTATTTATAGGCCCCAATTGACTTCAGAATTTGAAGCCAAAATTTAAATATACTTAAAAAATCTAGGTACAAACAGTATAACCATCGGCGCCGATGGTGCAGGCGCCAAAAGTAACCTTGAAAACAGGGTACGGGTAGTACAATTACCATCGTCGATGGTCAAACCACCAAAAGCTTCTCTGAATCTAGGGTACGGGTGGTTCAACCACCGACCTATGCAATTCATCTATCGTCAACCGCCTGAGAACTCAGGCGGCGACGGTTTAGCTATTGAGAATCCCAAACAGTAGCGCAAACTGAAAAACCTAGGCGGTTCATCTACCATTATCATTTAAAATTGAAAAATAGGTTTTGTCACAAAAATCAAGATCAATAGTATAACCATAAACCATCTTTAATCAAAATATTTATTATAACCATAATAAAAAATCATCAAGTTTAAATCATTGTAATTCAAATGGTCTTTCCTTTATTATTGATGTTTTGACTAGTAAGCTTTTGAAGTGTATTGGATCTCCGAACATATGTCTTGAGCATCCACTATCAAGATATTATATTTTGCTCCTAACTTTTGATTGTAGACACATCTATAAGAAAGGGGGTTTGCTTTTAGGCATCTATTTAACATTGGGTCCCTCATGAATAGATCTACCTATCTTGACTATTGGCATTAAGTTATTTATGGTTACTTTAGGAACCCAAACTAATTTATGTGAGCAATATTTTTTATATGAACATTTATGAGCATAATGACCACATCTATCATAAAAATTATAATTAATTTTAGGGGAAACATTAAATGTGGGTCTTTTAACAAATATAGTCAGCTTTTGTTGAGTGTTACTACTCAAAAAACTGATTCCTTCTTTTCGATGTGCATGACTTTTGTTAGCAAAGATTATGTTTAATGATTTATTTCTAATTTTAAAATTTTTAATATTTGTTATAGAATAATATTTTTCTTTATAGTAAGTCTAAACCTTCACATTAAGTACAAGAGGTTAACATGTAATTATCATGCTTAGTTTTAAAATCTTTAAATTTACTAGAGAAAGATGCATGCTCCTTCTTTAGTAATTTATATTTCTTACCAACTAATTTAAAATCATCATATAAATCATGAAAAGTATTTAGTAATTCATCATAAGGTCATCCGGCTAAGTTACAACCCCTACTCTTTGTCGGTGCTAGCTTTACCCGACTTTAACAAAGTGATTGTAATTGACGCATCAGGAGCAAGAAATTATGTTATTCACATGCAAGATGGCCGACCCTTAGCCTACCTTAGTAAAGTCCTCACTTCAAATCAATTGAAACTATCAATCAATGACGAGGTAATGTAAGAAAGAAACAGCCGCCCGACAAACACTGGAGTAGAAGGAAGTTTATTGTTAAAGATCAAGTCGTCTTTCATCTTCATCCCTACCAGCAGGAATTTATGAAGTCTCGAGCCTTACAGAAGTGGTCTCCCAATTTCTTTGGACCCTATAAAATTGGAAATCATATTAGAGTTATAACTTATGGATCAGATCGATACACTAATTCAAAATTACAATTAATCCTCAAGGAATTTCACTGCAAATAAAAGTTTAGAGAGGATGACTCATCTTATATCTATCCACTCAACACCCTAATGAGGAGGCTTAGGTTTAGCTGATGATTGAATGAGATCATAGGATCACGACACAACACCGTCCGATCACTACTATTAACGCTGGACCGTAGGAGCGGGATGCGCCTACTATAGGGACCACAAGAGAGCCTCATGAGGAGTTACAGATCAAAACTTGGAGACATGGAGCTCAGCCTTGAGGATAAGACTGATTTAAAGAGGATGGATCTGTTAGGACTATAGTTAGAAGTCCTAAGTTTAAATTTATTAAGGGAGTACACATATAAAACCTTATTTGGATAATCCTATTAATAGATGAAGGGGCCGACTATGTTGGGGTCTTGGGTTAGGCATTGGGCTTATATAAACCTTAGCTAGCCACCCCCTACTATAGTTAAAGGGGCTGGCTAAGGTGAGAGATTAAAATAGAGGAGGATTAGGACCAAAGTAGAGGAGGATTATGAGTCGTAACTGTCAGTTACCCCTAGTTGGGGCCGGCTAGGAGTTACTTCTTAGAGTTGGAGTAGGAGTTGCTTCTTATAGTTGGAGTAGGAGTTGTTAGGAGTAGGAGTCTTAAAGTAGGAATCCTATTAGGAGTTAGGATTTAGAAGACCTATAAATAGCCTTATAATAAGCCTCTTTTCATCATCAATCGATCAATATCTTTTCAGCCATTATGTAGAAAACTAAGGAGGGAGGAACTCCTATAGAGTTCTAAGGAGGTTGATCCCCTATAGAGATCGTCACAAACTTATAATCTATAAGGGTTCTAATAAATAGACTTCTAGTGGGGATCAGGATGCAATCGGCATCTTAGTATAATCTCGAGTGACTCGACCAACTATGATGTTTTGTTAAGTCATTACCATCATTATAAGATAAGTCTGATTCGATCCTAGAGGGACTCGACTAAGTATACTATATCCTTAGGTTACTAGTAACATCTCTATGTTATAGGCAAGATCTCGAATCACAATATATGTGAGCCTCAAGAGAGTCAATCAACTCAACCTATTTGGGATTCAATTTCTTCCTATAACGATAAAAAGCCACATGGGTCAATATAATTGCTTCATGCTTACCGACTTAATATTTATCGTAGGAGGGGTTTTGATTTGATCTCCTAATATGATATGTCATATGCATACATATTTAATATATATCTACATCATATATAAATATATATGTGTCTAGTAGGTGCACAAATATCTATATATCACATATGAGCAATCACACCAAATGATCATAGACCACAACCTAATGTGATCGGGCTTGAGCCAATAGGCCCAATCAGTCACATCATGGTCTATGTGTGCACCAACGTATTTCGGTGCCTTGTGATCATTCATCTTACCATCATTGATTCTGTCACTTCTCGATGCATCTCCATGCATTATGATCATCTGAATCGACCTCGTGGGTCACATTGGCACCTCCACCCTTCTGTCGTGCTTCCTCATGTAGTTACAATATAATCACAAACATGCAGGCTCAACAATAAATAAAAAAAATCAGAGGCTTGCAGGCTCTAATAATAATAATCATAATAATCATATATACACCTATCATATCACATAGTCCATGATCATTCATCCATATCATACATCATATGTACATACCATCATGTAGAACTACTAGATAATTATAGTTAATTAAATTATTTAGTTATTTTTATTAGATTTTAGGATACCGTACTATAGGGTGCCCCATATGCCAGAAAATAATTCCTATATGACTAGGAAACCCTAGCTGTTAGGGATACCACTACGACTAGGAGTCCCTAGCCATAGGGTAGCCTTGGGTGACTAGGAAACCCTGACCCCCAAGATGCCCCTTATAACCATGAATCATGGCTACAACCTACCATGGGTGGTCAACAAATTCCTAGTAGCCAAGCTTCCCCTTGTGGCCAAGAGTCCCCGACCGCAGGGACACCACTTGCAACTAGTAAACCCTAGCCGCCACGGGTTCTCCATGAAGCCAAAACTTCTTGGCCACATGGTGGATCATAGCTATGGCTGAGAGGTTGCTGCTCTCGGCCAAGTAGCCCTTGGCCAGGCTAAAGCAGCAAGTTGCATTCTCGACCAGGGCTGGAAGAAGCCTTCGGCCAAACCGTAGGAAAGCAATAGTTGTTGCCCTTTCTCCTACATTTTGCATCAACAATTTTGGCAACAAAACATTAATCCATAGTGTCTTTTAATTACATGAATAGATGATGTCAAAAAATCAGACTGACAATAAAACAGAACAACTTATGCTGAAAATAATCTATGTGATTCATCATAACAGATATAGTTTAAAAACCAACCATCGCACGATCAACCTAGCTCTAATACCACTATTAAGAAACCTATTAGTAGCATCACATGTACAATGAAAAACAAGAACAAACCTGGTTTCCCATGTTTATTAAATCATTATATGATGATTGGTGCACGAAAATCATAAAACAAAAAAATGGCATATTATGTGTTAGATGTTTTACCTAGAGAGATCATACATCTCTGAAAAACCAGATACATAGGTGCAAATGAATTAGGTTAAATGTCATCCCCACTAGTGGTGATTCATATGAGAGATGACACGATGACGCTCCTCAAATAGGGGTTGTTGGTTGAGGAGGCGAGGTAGGGAAGAGAATAGGAAGAGGCGGCCAAAATGGTCTCTAACCTATGATCCCAATGGCCCCTTCCTATTTATAGAGGTTTCTGTCAACTTAACCCTAATGGATTATACTCTATTGGGTATTGGGTCTCTATCTAATTACATAAGCTTCTTTGAATTAGTGGATTTCTACCCAATAATCTCATATTAGCTTTTACTGAATCTCATCAATTGGATCCAATAATACATGGGCTTATTGAAAATCCAATAAAACAAGGGCTCCGTGGATATCTCATATTTGAACCTGTACTCGTCGTAATATCTACAATATATATGTGACTCTTTAGTCCCAGTACCAAGCTGATCGTGAGTTACATCTGTTAAAACTTATTTTGAATTAGAAATCTTTCTAACTTAGTGAATTATTATCCCATATCGACTATAGACATACTATAGTCTTTCATCGATTAAACCTATCTGTACTCAGTTATCATATATTTATAGTCTTTTATTCATCTAATATCTAAGAGATCGTATATTGGGCATGAACTGTCAGGCCTCATATAGAATTAGATTCTCCCAGATAACTCATTCTCTCTTAATCTAAATGACCTTGACAAGGCATTTGCTTGAGTATAAATACATAAGATATTCCTCTCATTATTCCAAGAGTGGATAATACTCTATTGACACTCAATTAACTCCGTAAGGTTGACTACTATTCCCAATAATCAGCTATATCTAATCTAAAACATCCAAACATATAAGTCCGACATCAAAGAAAGGAGTACTTAAACAAGACATCCTTAGTGTCTCAAGTCTAAGGACAAGACATGCAACTGAGACTACAGAATCATTATCTAATGATCAGTTATCATTAACTATATAATATTCTATTGGCAAATCAATCAATAAACTCATTCTCTAATGAGCACCTATATTATATTCTTCGTGTCCCCATACGAACGGCTATGAGACCAACCGCCTCCATCATATGAACGGGTATAGTACACTAGTATGTTTGGTTATCTCGATGTTCTTCTCAAGTAAACTATGATCGGGATTATTTAGGATTTGTGTTTAAAGGTAAATTAGTCTCATTATCATAATCTCATCATGATCCAGTTCCAATTCCATAAATCCAAGGACATCACAATATATGCAATAGGCGACATACAGTGAGAAAAGGTACCAATAATAATAATAATATATAAAAAGACTGTGTAGCATATTACACGTGCCATCACTTACATGATTGGCTTACAGGGCACTTATAACTAACAACCTTACTAATAGCCACTACAACAAATTTTGCTCTATTGCCCATCCTAGGGTCCATCTCACCTCTCCTTAATCTCCTAGTAATTGCTAGAACCTATAAGAATTACAGATATAATATGCACTATTAGTATCTAATACATATGTATTATCATAACTCTAATAAATAGAGATCAATCATGAATGCACCTAAAGATTTTCTAAGCTTCTATTTTGTCTTCTCTGTAAGGTACTCTTTGTAGTTTATATTCCAATGTTCATCCTTTCATAAGTAAAAACATTGTCCTTTATCCTTTGTCGAGTCTTTCTTTATAACTTTTACCTTACCCGATTTGCCCTTACCCTTGTCCTTTCTAAGAGACTTCTTAGTCTTCCTTTTCTTTCTAGTTTCACCAATATAGAGAATTGACTTCTTATTCTTGATGATGCTCTCAACTTCTCTCAACATATTAAGGGGCTTAGAGAGAGATACCTCAATTTTGTTCATCCTAAAATTCATAACGAACTTAGAAAATAAATCTGAAAAGGACTAAAGTATAATGTCAACACACATGTTATCATTTAGGACCATTCCTAGATGTATAAGTTTCTCTATTTACTCAATCATCATTAGGATATGGTTGTAAACCAATACTCCATTAGTCATCCTAGCATGACAAAGACTCTTACATATCTTATATCACTAAGTCCCTCCTTGCTCCTCAAATAATAATGTACATATGTGTAGGAGCATGGATCTGATATCCATATTTTCATGTTACTTCTATAACTCAGGAGCTAAGCATGTAGCATTGAGAAAGAGCAGAATTGTTTATATACTTCATTTAGTGGGCAAATTCTTCCTAAGTTGCCTCTGCCCTAGGCTCGGGCATAATAGTATCTTGGACATACACAATTTTCTCTGCTGTGAGAATGATTCTCAAGTTTCGAAGTCAATCCATATAATTTAGGCCGGTGAGGTGGTTGACAAAAGGTACCAATAATAATAATAATATATAAAAAGACTGTGTAGCATATTACACGTGCCATCACTTACATGATTGGCCTACAGGGCACTTATAACTAACAACCTTACTAATAGCCACTACAACAAATTTTGCTCTATTGCCCATCCTAGGGTCCATCTCACCTCTCCTTAATCTCCTAGTAATTGCTAGAACCTACAAGAATTACAAATATAATATGCACTATTAGTTTCTAATATATATGTATTATCATAACTCTAATAAATGGAGATCAATCATGAATGTACCTAAAGATTCTCCAAGCTTCTATTTTATCTTCTCTGTAAGGTACTCTTTGTAGTTTATCCTCCAATGTTTATCATTTCTGTAGTGAAAACATTGTCCTTTATCCTTTGTCGAGTCTTTTTTTGTAACTTTTACCTTACCCGATATGCCATTACCCTTGTCCTTTCTAAGAGACTTCTTAATCTTCCTTTTTTTTTTTAGTTTCACCAATATAGAGAATTGACTTCTTTTTCTTGACGATGCTCTCAACCTCTCTCAACATATTAAGGGGCTTAAAGAGAGATATCTCAATTTTGTTCATATTAAAATTCATAAGGAACTAAGAAAATGAATCTGAAAAGGACTAAAATATAATGTCAACACACATGTTATCATTTAGGACCATTCTTAGACTTATGATTTTCTCTATTTACTCAATCATCATTAGGATATGGTTTTAAACTGATACTCCCTTAGTCATCCTAGCATGACAAAGACTCTTACATATCTTATATTACTAAGTCCCTCCTTGCTCCTCAAATAATAATGTGCATATGTGTAGGAGCATGGATCTAATATCAATATTTTCATATTACCTCTATAACTCAGGAGCTAAGCATGTAGCATTGAGCAAGAGCAGAATTGTCTATATACTTCACTTAGTGGGTAAATTCTTCCTAAGTTGCCTCTGCCCTAGGCTCGGGCATAATAGTGTCTTGGACATACACAATTTTCTCTACTGTGAGAATGATTCTCAAGTTTCAAAGTCAATCCATATAATTTAGGCCAGTGAGGTGGTTGACATCTAGTATGCTATATAAGGGATTTTCATGCAATATATTTCTTATAAATAAGGATGCAATAGGAAACAAATAACATGCAAATTTTGAAAAAAAAAGTCAATATGAACTTATCTCTTAATCTACTCTCACTATTTTCTCATAAAATACATGACATCCCCCGATGTGTGAAACAAAAATATCCAACAGATTTCTAGTAGAGATCAGGATCCAATCAGCATCTTAGCATAACCAAGTGACTCGACCAATCATACTGAGCCCAAAAATATAGGCAACTATTGTCAATCACAACTCCTTTTGATTCCTATCCTGTTCGGCCGCTGAATCTTCATAGCCTCGAGGGACTCGACCAACCATGATGTTTAATTAAGTCATTATCGTCATTACAATATGAGTCTAATTCAATGATATGCTCTTGAATATGACTCCTACTCCATCAATGGTGGCTATATGCTTTATATAGGGTCTTAAAACCCTAATTCCTAATATGACTCCTACTCCATCAAGATTCCTCCATGATGGAAGACTTAAACTCCTAGTGAAACTCCTACTCCAAGTAAACTAAGACTCCAACTCCTAATCAAACTCCTACTCCAAGTGAAACACTCTCATCTCAAATCCTAGCCTCCTCCTCTTAGCCCTAGCAAACTTTCCTCATCAAGGTGGACGGCCAATTGGGTTGATTACAAGCTTGACTTGGTTGACTCCAACCTGAATCTAACTCCAACTCATAACAAGACTTCAGTTCAGTCGAATCCTAACCCTACTAGGATTTGGTTGATTTATTACAATTAACTCAAATCTCCTCCTAGCCGACCTAATGCTAGGTATAGGCTGGCTAATAAGGTATAATATAAGGACTCAACTCAATCAACTAAGACCCGACTCAATTAGGGTCTTAACAGACCTGCCCTCTTAAAATCAACTTTGTCCTCAAAACTGAGACTCCATGATTTTGAGTCATGATCTGTAACTCTTTTTAAACCTTCCTCATGGTATTTGCTGATTACAGGTGCCCTATAAGCCAATCACGTGAGTGATGGCATGTGTGACACGCTGCGTGATCTTTTTGCTTAAGATTATTACTGGTATATTCTCACATTATATTATCTATTTTATATATATATATATATATATATATATATATATATATATATATATATATAATGATGTCTTTGGTTCTGTACAATAGGAATCAAATAATGATAGATCATGATAATGAGATTGATCCACCTTTAAACTCAAATCTTAAATAATCATGATTATAGGTTACTTGAGAGGGACATCGAGATAATCAGACAGACCGATATAGTATATACATGTCCATATGATGGAGGTGGTTGGTCTCATAGCCACTTATGTAGAGACACTAAGGATATAGTATAAGTGCTCATTAGAGAATGAGTTCACTAATTGATCTGCTTATGGAATGTTGTATGGTTAATGATACCTAATGTCATATAGTGATTTCATAGTCCGAGTTGTGTATCGAGTCGTTAGACTTAAGACACCAAGGATGCTTTGTATGAGTACTCCTTTCTTTGATGCCAAACTTACAAGTTTGGAAAGTTCCAGATCTGGTATAGTTGATTATTAGGATTGGTAGCTAAACCTACGAATACAATTGAGTGTCAATAGAGGATCATCCACTCTTTGTATCATGAGGAGAATATCTCATATATGCTTACTCAAACAAATCCCTAGCTAGGGTCATTCAGATTGAGAGAGAATGAGTTCTTCGGGATAATCCAATTCGAGTGAGCCTATAATGGATTTCATATGTGACCTGATAGTACTATATCCAATATACAATCTTTGAGATATTAGTTGGATGATGGATTATATATACAGTAACTGTGGATAGACAATGAGTCGAGTGGATTTAATCCCCCCTGAACCATCTGCGGACTATGGCGTAGTGGCCTAGTACGTCTATAGTCAATGAGTCGAGTGAATTATTATGGGGATAATAATTCACTATATCAGGAGGAGTTCTAACGAGAGCGACTCACGGCCAGCTCGGTATCGAACCTAGAGGGTCACACACATATGGTGGATGCTTCAACGAATAGAGGATTGGATGAGGATCCAATCAGCCCCTATTCTTATTAGATGAGACCCTGCACTGATGGGCTCCTTGCATAAGACCCAATTAAAAGTCAAAGGAGATTATTTGATAAAGATCCAATAATGCAAGGTTAGTGGGTAATTGAATAAAGATCCAATACCCACTAAAGTAGGACCTTTGGGTTTTTGGTAGCTCTCTGTAAATAGGAGAGGAGACTTATGGTTGATATGCTGCAGCTTTGGCCTGCCCCTCTTATTCTCCTCCCTCCCTCTACGCAAGAGTTATGAGATCAGATTGGAGGAGTTTTGTTATAAAGATCCATCATGTGGATACTACTAGAGAGGATGATACTTAACCTCCTTCATCCTCTCCATCCGGATCTGAAAATACAGGGATATACGA
This sequence comes from Ensete glaucum, assembly GCA_021527575.1. Classification (NCBI taxonomy): domain Eukaryota; kingdom Viridiplantae; phylum Streptophyta; class Magnoliopsida; order Zingiberales; family Musaceae; genus Ensete; species Ensete glaucum. The sequence goes on along the minus strand of CM038551.1, from coordinate 12,274,553 downwards.
TCTCCCTAGGTAATCAATCTATCACATGACACGATATTATTAATTTTTGTGGCTTTCTCGCGACTCAATCTTTTGCATGACGATTTGATCTACATGAAAAATTAGTTTTGCTTTGATTTCTACTATGCATGTGATGCTCCTACTGAGGTTTCCCAATAATGGTATCAGAACCAAGGTTTTCGAAAGAAAGATTGATTTTAAACTACGTGCGATGAGATTAAATCGAGTAGAATCATTTTACGTATTCGTACTATATTTTTGCAGCAAACGCAGTAAGGAAAGGGGGCAGTTGGCCATGGCTAGGCCATCTACAAGGGTGGCTAGCCATGGCCAAACCCCCTGCAAGGGCGACCGGCCATGGCTAAGCCCCTACAGGGGCGATCGGCCATGGCCTGGCCACCTACAAGGGGGCAGCCAGCTATGGCCAAGGTCCCTTACAAAGTGGCGACCGAGTAGCCAAGGCACCACACAGGGGCCGGCCAACCCACGTGGCGTGCCACCACCGGCTTGGAAGGGTGGCCCGGTGGCTGTGAGGGCAGCGACCCCTTTTAGCAAGGCGATTCTGCTTGTAGGGGCGATGGCGATGGTGCAGTGAGGTTGAGGGAAGAGGGCTAAGGCATCCTTTTAAGAAAAGGATGATCCTATCCCTCAGAATTTAAAAATTTTTTAGCTCTGTCCAATGCACAGAATTCTAAAAATGCCCTTCACAGTTCTGAAAATCTCAAGGACTATTCTCTTATCCAAATTTTTAAAAATGCCCTTGACAATTTTAAAAATTTTGAGCATATCCTAATTGCCAGAAAAATAATTAATTAAATTATTTAATTAATTGTTATATTTATAGTAATCCTACATATGATGTGATGTGTATATATGACGTATAATGTGGATGGATGATCATGAGCCATGTGTTGTGATGTATGTAATTATGATTATTATTATTATTGGGGCTTGCGAGCCTCTGTTTTTCTCATTTATTGTCTGGCCTGTGTGCCTTTGATTATTTGTAATTACATAGAGAGGCGGGGTGGGAGTATAGAGGTGACAACGAGACCTAGGATGTCGTGGCGGGAGATCATGATACATGGTGAACTGATGAGGATCCGATGGAACCGATGCACCGATACACACATAGATCATATTGTGAGTGATTAGGCCCATTGGCTCGGGCTTAATCATTTTAGGTGATGGCTCATGATTATCCGGTGTGGCTTATATATGTGATGTGTTATACACCTACTATATATATATATATATATATATATATATACATATACATATATATTATATATATTTACATGCGATGTAGATATATATTAAATATATATGTGTGATACGACATATTAGGAGATTGATACAAAACAAAACCCCTCTTACGACAATATTAAGTCGGTAAGCATGAAGCAATAAGATTGACCCACGTGGCCTTCCATCGTTATAGGAAGAAATTGAATTACGATATAGGTTGAGTTGGTCGAGTCTCTTGAGGCTCACCTATCTACGTGATGAGTTCTTGCCTACGATATATATGTCATCAGTAACCTAAGGACATGGTATGACATGGTCAAGCAGTCAAGAGCATATCCATTGAATCACTCATCTTGTAATGATGGTGATAACTTAACTTGACTTCATAGTTGGTCGAGCAGTCGAGACCATGATGATGAGATCGAATATGATGAGAATCACAAAGAGTTATGATTGGTAAAAGTTACCTACCTTTTGGGCTTAGTGTAATTGGTCGAGTCGCTCGAGGTTGCACTAAGATGCCGATTGGAGCCCAATCCCCACTAGGATTCTATTAGAGACTTATGTCTCACGTGTCGAGGGTGTCGTGTGATTCACTAGGAAAATAGTGGGGAGTACATTAAGATAGAAGTCCATATCTTAATTAGTATTTTTTATGAAGTCTGTATGTTATTTATTTATATTATATCTTGTTTATCGCTTACAAAAACCCTATGTTGCATACTTAATGGCAACCGCCGCATTGGTCCAAAGGCTTCATAATTTAAAAATTATTCTAATGAAAGAAAAAATTATATATGTCCTTAACATAATTGTACCCATGCTAGAGGAAAGGACAAGCTAGGATGAGATCGCTCACTTTATGAAGTATAAAGATAGTCATAAATGATAACCTGTATATTGATCTTATACTTCAATCTCTACCAGATTCCTTTTAACAGTTCATTATTAACTTTAATATGAACAAGTTTGAGGTGACTCTAGCTGAGCTTATCAATATGCTGAGGGAAGTTGAGAGTATCATCAAGAATGAGAAGTCAATTCTCTATATTGGTGAGACCAATAGAAAAAGGAATGCTAGTAAGACCCTTAAGAAGGGCAAGGAAAAAGAAAGGTTATGTAAGACAAAAATTACCAAGAAATATCTAGTAAATGATAAAGGACAGTGCTTCCACTGTGGTTAAGATAGGCATTGAAAGAGGAACTATAAGGATTATCTTATACATAAAGCGAAATAGAAGCTTAGAGAAGCTTTAGGTATAATCATGATCAATCTCCACTTGTCATATTTTCATAATAACACACATGTATTGGATACCGAGAGTGCTTATCATATTTGTAATTCATTGCAGTTTCTGGCAAGACCTAGGAGATTCGCAAGAGGTGAAATGGACCTCAAGATGGGCAATGGAGCAAGAGTTGCTACAGTTACCATTGGGGAGGTCACTATACATCTGCTTAGTAGAGCATCAATGCATTGGATACATGTTATTTTGTTTCCTCTATTATCAAAAATATTATATTCATCTCTTATTTGATAATTAGTGGATATAAATTAAATTTTTAGAATAAGTTATTCAATAATTATGGATGATGAGATCATCACTAGAGAAACACTGATAAATAACTTATATGTGTTAGACACTTCTCAACACATCATGAATATAAATATGTCTAAGAGAAAAAGAGATGAGGTGAACAATATATACCTATGACATTATAGGTTAGGTCATATACATGATGAGATGATTTGAAAATTACTAAAGGATAGATACTTAGATCTATTTGACTATAAATCATATGTAATTTACTAACATTGCCTTTATGTGAAGATGACCAACTCTCGTTTTGGTGAAATTAGAGAGAGAGCCACTGAGTTATTAGAACTTATATACAGTGATGTATGTAGTCCCATGTCGACTCAGGCTATAGGCGATTAATCATACTTCATTATATTCAGTGATGATGTGTACTTAATAAAGTACAAGTTCAAGGTCTTTGAAAAATTTAGGGAATATAAGAATGAAGTAGAGAACCAGATTAGAAAGAGTATTGAGACTCTTCGATCAGATCGAGGAGGAGAGTACTTGAGTACGAAGTTCACTCATTTCCTCAAGGACAATGAGATTCTATCCCAATGGGCACCTCCTTATACACCTCAACTCAATGGTGTATCAAAAAGAAGGAATCATACACTATTAGATATGGTGCAACCCATGATGAGTTTCACTGACCTACCCGTCTCATTCTGGGGATACGCCTTAGAGACCGTAGCTTACCTTCTGAATAGAGTTCTATCAAATCAGTAGTGTCTACACAATATGAGATATAGAAAGGAAAGAAGCATGATCTAAGATAGTTAAGATTTAGGGCTATCCTGCCTACATTAAAAGATATAATCCCGATAAATTCGAATCAAGGACAAAATGGTGCAAGTTCATTGGATACCCTAAGAAAACTTGTAGGTATTATTTATATCATCCTGAGGACCGAAAGGTCTTTGTTGTCAAAAGAGCTATGTTTCTTGAGAAGGAACATATTCTTGATGGAAACAATAGGAGTGAGATAGAATTGAGCGAGGTTGGAGAACCTAACTCACGCACCATTCTAGAGTCTAAGTATGTTAAAGTACTTAATACATAAGTTTCAACTTTGCCCAGGTTTAGCAGAGTATCTCACCCTCCTGAAAGATATGTGGGACATATCAATAGAGAGGACTCTTAGGATATTGATCCTCATACATATGAGGAGACTATTATGAGTATAGACTATGGGAATTGACAAGAAGTTATAAATTCTGAGATTCATTTCATGTACTCTAACAAGGTTTGGAACCTTCTGGATGCACCTGAGAGTATTATACCCATCGGGTGCAAGTGGATCTTCAAGAAGAAGATCGGTGTAGATGGAAAGGTGGAGACCTATAGGGCAGGGCTGGTAGCTAAAGGATATTGTCAAAGATAACGAGTTGATTATAACAAAAACTTTTCACCTGTAGTCATGCTTAAATCTATCATAATTCTTTTGGTCATTGCAGTACACTATGACTATGAGATCTGGCAGATGGATGTGAAAAGACATTCTTTAATGGCAACCTTGAGGAGGAGATGTATATGATACAGCCAGAGGAATTCGTATCCAAAGAGAGTCCAGATAAAGTGTGCAGGTTGCTAAGTCCATTTATATATTGAAGCAAGCTTCCCGAAATTGGAACATAAGATTTGATGAGGCGATCAGATCTTATGACTTTGTTAAGAATGAAGATGAGACTTGTATGTATAGGAAGGTAAGTGGGAGCACTATCACCTTCTTGATGCTGTATGTGGATGACATCTTAATCATTGGGAATGATGTAGGAATGCTCTTAATAGTAAAGTCTTGGCTATCCAGAAAATTCTCTATGAAAGAGTTAGGAGAAGCATCCAATATTTTAGAGATCTAGATCTATGAAGATAGATCTAAGAGGATGTTTGGCTTGTTCCAGTCTAGGTATATAGACTCCATTGTTAAAAGGTTTGGCACGGAGAATTCCAAGAGATATCTCATACCGATGAGACATGGAATATCACTAAGTGTATGTCCCCAAAGACTCCTGAATAAATAGCAGACATGGATATGATACTCTATGCCTCAGTGATAGAGTCTATCGTGTATGCTATGCTATGTACCAGGCCTGATATAATGCATGCTTTAAGTGTCATGAGCAGGTATCAGGCAAATCCAGATTTGGAACACTAGAAGGCAGTAAAGTGTATCCTTAAGTACTTGAGAAGGACTAAGGATATTTTACTGATATATGGAGAAGGTAGCCTCCAAGTTGAGGGCTACACAGATTTAAGTTTCTAGTCTAACATTGATGATAGCAAGTCGAACTCAGGATATGTCTTCACCCTAAATGGAGGAGTAATAAGCTGGAAGAGTTTCAAGTAAGATATTACTGCTAACTCGACTACAGAGGTGGAATATATTATTATAGAGAAGTAGTAAAAGAAGGGGTATGGATAAAGAAGTTCATCAAGGATTTGGGAGTTATACCAAGCAGCGTGGAGCTGATTCCTATATATTACGATAGCGACAGGGTGATAGCTCTAGCAAGGGAACCCAGGTCTCATCAGAATTATTCTGAGGAGGTTCCATCTGATTAGAGCAATCATGACCAGAAAAGATATAGCAATGGAAAGAGTTCCATCTAAAAATAACATTGCAGATCCATTGTCGAAGCCGTTGGCTCAGATTGTATTTAAGCATCACAGGGGTCTGATAGGGATCAGACATATAAATGATTGGCTTTAGGTCAAGTGGGAGATTGCTGATTACAAGTACCCTACAAGCCAATCACGTGAGTGATGGCATGTGTGACATGCTGCGTGATCTTTTTACTTAAGATTATTACTGACATATTCTCACATTATATTACATGTTGTATATATATATTATGATGTCCTTGGTTCTGTACAATGAGAATTAGATCATGATGAAATCACGATAATGAGATTGATTCACCTTTAAACACAGATCTTAAATAATCCTAGTCATAGGTTACTCAAGAGGGACATCGAGATCACTGGATAGACTGGTGTACTATATACCCATCCATATGATGGAGGCAGTTGGTCTCATAGCCACTAGTGTAGAGATACTAAGGATATCGTATATATGCTTATTAGAGAATAAGTTCACTGATTGATCTGTTTATAGAATATTGTATGGTTAATGATATCTAATGTCAGTGATTCCATAGTCTCAGTTGTATATCTGGTCCTTCGACTTGAGACACCAAGGATACCTTATATGAGTACTCCTTTCTTTGATGTCGGATTTATAAGTTTGGAAAGTTTTAGATCTGGTACAATTGATTATCGGGATTGGTAGCCAACCTTACAAAGGTAATTAAGTGTTAATAGAGGATCATCCATTCTTAGTATCACGAAATAAATATCTCAGATGTGCTTGCTTAAACAAATCTCTGGCCAGGGTCATTCAGATTGAGAGAGGAGTTCTCCGAGAGAATCCGATTAGAGCGAGGCTATAATGGATTCTGTATGTGACATGATAGTACCATATCCAATATACGATCTTTGGAATATTAATTAGATGAGGGATTATAGATACACAGTAACTGTGGACAGATATGTCCGATGGACTATGATGTAGTGGCCTAGTATGTCCATAGTCGATGAGTCGAGTAAATTATTATATAAATAATAATTCACTATATTAGAAGGAGTTTTGATGGGAGCAACTCATGACCAGCTCAATATCGTGCCTAGAGAGTCATACATAGATAATAGATGTTTCAGTGAATAGAGGATTAGATAGAGATCCAATTAGCCTCTTTCTCATTAGATGAGACCTAGCACTGATGGGCTCCTTGCATGAGGCCCAATTAGAGGCCAAAGAAGATTACTAGATAAAGATCTAATAATTCACGGTTAGTGGGTAGTTAAATGAAGGTCCAATATCTACTAAAGTAGGACCCTAGGATTTTTAGTGGCTCTCTATAAATAGGAGGGGAGACTCATGGTTGATAGACTATAGCTTTGACCTCCCCCTCTTATTCTCCTCCCTCCTTCCATGCAAGAGTTGTGAGATCAGATTGACGAAGTTTTGTTGCAGAGATCCATCGTATAGATACCACTAGAGAGGAGGATGCTTGACCTCCTTGATCATCTCCATCCAGATCTGGAAATACAGGAATATACGATCTCCCTAGGTAATTAATATATCACATGACATTGTTTTATCGATTTTACGACTTTCTCGCGACCCAATCTTTTGCATGATGATTTGATCTACATAGGAAACCAATTTTATTTTAATTTTCACTGCTCATGTAATGCTCCCGCTGAGGTTTCCCAATAATATCTACAATAGGCATACCATGGTCCTACGGTCCACCATTTTCTTGTATCTCTCTATCAAGTAGTAATAATGTCTAGACGGTGGTACATCGCGATCCTGGGATCCTCACGCAATCATCAACTGAACTTGGACCTCCTCGTCAGCTGAGATGTCCAGTAGGTGGATCTGGGCTAAGCCATCCACTTTAAACTTCCATTTGCAGTGACATATTTGGAGGATCAGTTATATTTTTGAATTGGTGTGCAGATCTGATCCATAAGTCACATGTCCAATGTGATCTCCAATTTTGTGGGGTTTATAAAAATAAGAAGACCACTTCCTTGAGGCTCGAGTCTCCACAAATTCCTGTTGGTACAGTTAAGATGAAGGAAGACTCAATCTTTAATAGCAAACTTCCTTCTACTCGGGCGTTTGGCGGGTGGTTGTTTCTTTCTTGTGTGGGCTGGCATTTGGTTGTTCTTTAATGGTAGTCAGGCTTTCCTCTAAGATGGTGGCTACCCTATGGTAGAGTTCATGGTAATGTGAGCCCGATCTGAGTTTGGAGTGAGTAGAAGCTATTTTCCATGGCTTATTTTCATCTTTTCTTTGTGTCGTTGACTTGTATCATGCCAAGGCAAAAATTCAACAATGGTTAGCATTTTCTCATCATAGATTGATAACTTCAGGTGATATGGAAGAGGGCTTTGCTGATATAGGCTAGGGGTTGGCCATCTTGCATGTGGACAACACTAATTCTAACTCCTGATGCATCAGATTTAATCACGAACACTTTATCAGAGACAAGTAAAGCTAGCACCGATGTAGATGGAATCGCAACCATGAGGGCATCAAAGGCTACTGTAGCTTCATCAAGCCAGAAGAAGATATCTTTTTTCAGCAATGTCATGAGGGGAGCATTGATCTTGCCATCGTCCTCCATGAACTTGCGGTGGTCATGCAACTCGATAGGGGGCAATTTTATCAATTAAGCAAATTTATATAAAAATTCAGCAAGTAATGAGGGGAGGTTTGGCTCTTCATTCATCATTAATTCCTCCATTTGTAACCCTTGAAGTTGTATTAGGAAGCCGATATAGGATTTGTACAGCACCCTCTCCATGCATTGCGTAGAAATAGTCGATACTTCACCCTACGCTTTCCTAGTAGGATCACCTGTTTCTCATAGGAGCACTGCTTGATAATCATCAATAGTATAAGGAAGAAGTTTGTCGTGATTTCTTGGCGCTGCAAAACTAGTTTTACCCGATGGCACTTTCTGTTGCAGTTAAGGATTTGGCCATCTGCAGCTTTTACATTAAACCTGCTATAATCTTCGATCCATCGGGCTGTAACCTTGTTGTCCACGAAATTATTGGTGCTTCCAATGTCAATAAGAATGGTGATTGGTTGGTATTCGAGGAATATGTTGCCTTTATGGATTACAGGATGGCATAGTCAACTAGGGCATACTTGGTGCTAATGGTCAACTGCAGTTCTTTATCTACATCTTCCCTCTTAGGTTTGGGATCTACATCCTCAGGTTTGGATCCTCGATCGGTTCAATCACTAAAAGATTTCCCCTTTTGTAGCAGTGATCTCTACTCCATGGTTCGTCGCGATCTTTCTTGGAGTACTTCTCAAGTAAGTTCCTTAGGCTAAGAGGTTTGGTTGGCAATAGGGGAGGCCAAAGGTTTGATGGTTGCTAGTCAGTTCATGATCTTGGTCCTTCAGGCATCATTGTTCAATCATTCCTCATGGATGCAGGCAAAGGAGATGGCAGCCCTCAATATATATAATTGTCGTACCTTGACTTCAGATCTGATCTTCAGCTTTAATCCTTCGATGAACATCCTGAACAATTACTTTTTAGACCAAGCTTGAGTTTGATTTGAAAGATGCTCAAATCTGGTTTGATATTCTTGCACGGTTGAGGTTTGGTAAATTTTCACGAATTGGTCATTCGTGTTCTCATACTCCGTCGGTCTAAAGTGGATTAGCAGCACACTCTTGAATTGCCTCCATATGGGGACTCTATGAGTATTCTTGTACCAAACATATCACTGAATAGCTTCTCTTCCTAGATGGATGGTAGCAATATCAACTATAGAAGCCTACGGGGCCCTGATATAGCATATGTATCACTCAATGCATGAAATCCACCCAATCGGGTCTCCATCTTTCTATCAAGGGAAGTCCACCCTTATGCATGGAAATGATGAGTCTATCACATGTTCCTCTTTCTCTGGTGGGTTCTCCTTACGATTGAAACTCTCACCATACTGTGATCTTCTTAGGCTCAATGATCGGCCTAAACTAAACTTCATGAAGAGAGCGCATATTTTGTCCTTCATACGCATCTCGAAGGCCTCTAACTTAGCACCGATTAGATCTACCAATGTCATGGCGTAGGACTCTCTATCTATGGTGTCAAGGTCCTTCTCTTGCTATTGGGTCAATGGCATGAACCGATTGGGTGGATTGGTGGTCGAAAGAAATGGTGGATCAAAGGGTAGCTGGCTGTGGTTTGGGACTGACAGGTTGTTATTTTTTGTTGCTATTGGGGCTGTGGTATCGAGCTATTGTAGGGGTCGTATAGGAGGTATGATAACCAAGGGTTAAGGTTAGAGAGATGGCTTAGAGTTGCTATTAAAGACACCAATGGTTTCGGTAGAGATTGGTGACTAAAGAAGACAAGTATTGCAGTAGAATTTTTTGTCAAAAGACAGTAATTTTACCACGAAACTTTCAGATTCACGCACCACGACCTGGTGCGGCTAATTTGTGGGTAGCAACCCTCGTTGCCCTTTCATAATTCCTCATCAAACCTAATGTCAACAAGACTTGGATGTCTAAATAGTTTGTATGCTAAAAACTATGTAGAAACTGATTTTACATAGTATGCAATCAATAACCAATCATTGCATTATAAACCTATCTATGATACTGTTGTTAGGAAACCTTAGAGGAGCATCACATGCATGATAGAAAAATAAAAAAAAACTAGTTTCCCAAAAGATCAATATTGGATCATCGTGTGAAGATTAGTGCATAAAAAACATAAAATCAAAAACAAGCATCAGATTTGTGAGACGCTCACCTAAGAGAGATCGTAGGAGGTTAGGTGCTCTCCTCTTTAGCGGTGATCTACACGATGGATAAAGTGGCGATGCACCTCCTCCCGAAGTACGATTCTTCGTAGCTATCACACCACCTTACAGCAATAAACAAGACAGGTCGACCCCTTCTTGTTGTCCTCTCGCACCACTAAGGGGGTTGACGGTTGAGGAGGAAGAGGAGGGGATAGGAGGTGGCAGCCAAAAGGGGTCTAGCCCATGATCCTTTGGCTCCTCTCTCATTTATAAGAGCCCTCTCATCTAACCTTAATGGACTAGACACACAATCGAAACTATGGAATCATTGTCTTTGGTGTCTCAAGTCTAAGGATTAGACACACAATTAAGACTATGAAATTATTGTCTGATGATCAGGTATCATTAATCATCCAATATTTTATAAGCAGATCATTCAATAAACTTATTCTCCAATGAACATATACACTATATCCCTAATGTCCTCACACAAGCTATGAGACTAGCCACCTATATCATATATATCATATGAACGAGTATATAATATATCAGTCTGTCTAATTATCAAAATGTCCCTTTCAAGTAACCTATAACCGAGAATACTTAAGGTCTATGTTTAATGACGAATTGGTCTTATTATTATGATCTAATTCCCAATGCACAAATACAAACAAATTATAATACATGTAACATAAAATGAGAAAATATTAATAATATTAATAAGTGTTGCACGTGTCATCACTCACATGTTTGGCTTGTAAGGCACTTGTAACTAACAAAATTTATGTGTGGATATTTTAAAAACTTTAAAATATTTATGATAATTTATTATGCAAAAATATTAATAAAATAATAACTAGTAAGATATTATTTAGTTATTGTATTTTTCAATTTAGTCAGAATATTTTTTAGTTCAGTAATAAAAAAAATATAATTCCATTCAAGAAAATTGTAGAACAGTAATATTATAACTCTACTAAAAACTCTAAACTGAAAGAAGTATAACTTTATTTAAAAATTATATGCCACTACACTAGGAGCTATTACAACTATATTTACTTTTGTTTAACTAGAAAGGAGATATGTGTAAAGAGTGAAATACCAAATCTCCACACTTCAAATTTATTAAAAATATAGCACCACTTCACAATCTATAATTTATAGAAGATATATTTTGTCTTTAAATTTAAAATAACTATCTTTATTGCAATAAATATATCTTTTCCATATGTGTACAAGTGTTAAAAAAACCTTTTCCACCTAGGCATCAAATTTATTACAAATTAATGGATTATTTTGAAAATAAATATATGATAAAAATAAATTAGTAATTACACATACTAGTAGAAACCTTCGAAAAACTATAAAGATAACTTTCAAACCCCTTAAACATATTTAAATATTAGCCATTTAATATGAAATGACAATATATCATTATCAATCTTATATGTCAAATAAATAATAATTATTATTATTATATAGTAAATAAAATCATACATTAGTCATATGCAATATATCTTGATAAAAATACATAATAAACAAGTAACAAAGATATATATTACACTCAATAATGTATTATTTCAATAATAGATTGAGAGACATACCTTATGGAATAAATTTCTCTTAATAGCAAATAGAGGAAGTATTTAGTTGTTATATTTAATGACCTACTAATCTCAAAAGAGAATATCCTATATGCTCTCATCAGAGATATATAAAAGAGAATATCCTATATGCTCTCATCAGAGATATATAACAATCTCTGATCATTCATTTATATTCATTTATATATATATTTAAAAAATAATATTATAAAATATATTAGATATAATGTTTGATATACAACCCATTAGATTGTGTTCATATGTGGCTTCAGACACTGATGGGCCCATAATTTCTTTCATATATATAATGCATTTCAAATATAGATTATTCAACATAGTTATACATACTATATGTTAATAATTATGTAATCTCAAAAAAATAAAGAATCAGTAATCATTTTCAAATAACACATTCTAGATAAAACTTATAAATTCATTAAATTACCAAGACAAAAGGTATAAGTCTCTTAATAATCATTAATCAACATCTAATTTTTATTAAACTGACATCTAATTTAACTTGAACCAGATTGACGTTAAATATGATCTAGCTAAACCGACATCTAATTTTTATTAAACCAATTTGGAACCACTATAGGCTAGTGTAATTTTGAATTTACTTGGTTTCATTCGGGTCAAATAAGCTTGAATTATTCAAATTGATCCAAGACCATCTTGAACCAATCAAATTGGTTTGATTCAATCAATTAATAAGCTTAACCAATAAGGGAAGATGGATTAGGGTTAAAATGGTAGTATCAGCCCAAACTAAATTGGCTCCCTTAAGCTTTGGATTGGTTATGTACGTGATGTGCTTGTCTCAAGTAGTAGGTTGGGTTGAGATACAATGAGTTAGACATAGTGGCGATGATATGTCTAACATTGATCACATAATTATGTAGGTCTAGGCTCACAAGCTTAGTTTAGCCTCATTCATGGGTTGAATCGAGCCTTTTCATTAAATTGAATCATACTTAGCCACATGAGTAAGATTACGCTTGACCAAATGAGTTGGGCTATACTGGATCAAATAAGCTCTATCATACCTAACCATATGAGTGATATAGTTAATTAGCTTAACTCAAATGAGATCTCAATTTGACTCATATTATTAAATTAGATTTTAGTGTCTCAAAAATTAATTCATATATCACAAAATAATAATTATACTCAAATCCATTCTTTTTCATCAATTAACTAATTTAAGTTCATGTTTCTAAATTTAAATCTAAGTTTTATATAATTCCTTAAAGCTTAAATATGTCTAATTAAATAGATTAAAACTATTATTAAATAAAATAGACATTCTAATATCACATTTAATTATCATTATTTATTAATTATATAAATTTAAATTAAAAATATTATTATAATAATTCTTATGTCAAACATTTTAAAATATAAATTAAAGTGGATAAGAAAATAATATGTATGTATATATGTGTGTGTGTATATATATATACATATATATATATATATATATATATATATACATATACATACATACATATATATATATATATATATATATATATATATATATATATATATATATATATAGGGCTGCAAATGATGTAAGCTGTTCACGATCAGTTCAATGGTCATTAAAAAGCAAAGGTTGCATCCATCTGCCAAGTTGGCAGTGGATTTCTGTGGCTCGAGGGTTTCCGTTTGATCAATCTATGTTTTCTCGTATCTGTGTTTGTAATTGTATGCAAATTGCTAATACTTCGCAGTGAGTGGCTCCTTCCAAAATTTCAGAGATGGGAGTGTTCTAATACTTTACTAGCTTCTATTACTCTAACAGTTACTTGACTAGTTTCTATCACTCCTTTGCTGGTCTTGCATGCCTAATGTTCCTTCATCACACTTCACCCTCCAAAGGATATTAACTTTTTGTCTTTAGATGAGTCCTTCCCTATTGGCCATCATAGCCTAAGACCCTACAACCACCACCTATAAATTAATATTCGCGGTTACACAAGAAATGAGCCAGTAAATAAAATAAACACTTCGTCCAGGAAGCAACATGATAACATAATTTATTTACTTCCTCCACTTTACATTTGTGAGTCATTTGCACTGTTATGTGTGTGTATACTTGCACACACATAAACGACACAATCTGAATTTTTAGGCATCAAAGTTCACATTGAGCATTCCTTTTTGGAGGCCATGGCTTCTTCATGGAAGGAGGTAGCAGTTCTGTCCACTTGAACTGTATCATTATCATCATCATCTTCAGCATACAAACAAGTACCTGCGAGGTTTTGGAGTGCATCACACACTCCATTTTATCAAGCGGTGACTTAACAATACTATTAACAATAAGCATCTGCAACCTTAACCACACATCTCAAGTTATTCTAAGAATCATCAATCTAACTGGAGGTGAAGAGAAGGAATAATAATAATAAGCAAATCAAGTTTCTACCTAGCTAGTTAACTCGCAATAGTAATTCTAAAGAAGACAAACCACGCATACGCAAAACCAAACACCACGAAAGAAAGAGTGAGATCGATCACAAGAATATACACCACACGTACTGTACGCGACATGGATCGGAGTCCCATCATCTCCTGGAACTAGAACCGGAAGAGCATCCACAAACCGCAGTCACGGTTTCGACCTCTCTTCGGTGGAAGCTCCGGTGGCAGTTGCAGGCGGCGCACCTGAGGGCGTCACTCGTCCCCTCCTCTCCTGCCGCCATGAACTCCAGGCAGCCGTCGACGGCATATCCACCGATGTTAGCGGCATGATTCTTCCTGCAATCCTTGTATCTCACCACCGATCTCTCCTTCTTCACCACCGGGCCACTAGAGGAGGTCTTCTGAGGGTCGTGTTGAAGGCCCATGCTGCTGGTTGGCTCTTTAAGCAGGTCGGCTGCAGTCGCCGCTCTTGGGTTAACAAGAGAGAAGGGATTTGGTAGGCAAGAGAGGAGGAGGGATCGAAAGGAATGCTGTCGCTTCACGTTATAGTGGACTTACATGGAAGTGGCGAGGCACTGAAATAGGTCGACTCGGTGGTTGCTTTGTCAAATTATGCTACTCTCTCTCTCTCTCTCTCTCCACGCGTTGATAGACGACTTGAGACTTGGGTGATTCTCCTGGTGGCATAATCTAAAACTAGGACAGGTTTATATCACACAAGAGATGATGATGACTAGTTTGATTCCATCGTTTTTTTTTTTTGAGTACACTTCCCATGGTATCAAATATCGCCCTTTTTTAGGGAGAAAGTTAAATTATGGTATGCTTTATCTAAAGTTAACTTTGGAACACTAATGAAGGAATTAATAATATGTTTTAGCATCAAAGGTTAACATCAAATGAGAAGCTAACAACAGGAATTAGCGATGATTCGGTAACTATGGAATAATTAACTAAAAGCATCTAATCTCGAAGCTTTGGTACAATAATTTATTACCCTCTCGAACATCTTCTTACACTCAAAACATTAGGAAAGTAAATCAACTTGTTCTTATTATCTATCTGAAAGAAATGCTTTGGTAGCGAGGAAGTTATTCTTGAAACACCAACCTCGAATGCACGGTTTGGCATATATTCCACAATCATTAAGAAGATAACAAGTAAAATTCAGATATCCTTGCGTTCTTCAACATACATTTAAGCCAACAAAGTCCATTGTATAGTCATTTACGTTAGACACAATGTGGTGGACACAAGTATGATAACTTTCCATACTTTAGCCTCACACCATCCTATTGTCATAGCGTCGGCAATGGAGCACATTGCGATCAATAATACGACGATGAAGCACCTTAGTCAAATCGTGGGTTGCTACGTAAACATGTAATTTAGGTCCACACTCCTTACCTTTCTATTTATTTGAAGATATATCTATCTATCTTAGCAACTGGAAATTAACCACTAACAAGAACATTAATCTTCATCATTCTTGAGTCAATTTTTTTTTTCTGACTTTGACCTTCTTCATTTGACCATGAGGTGAGTCTTCTGCAAAATAAAAAAAAAAAATCAAGGATAACACTGCAGCTCTCTCTTGACACACAGTTCTTGTAAACCAGCAAATCCTGCCTTAGAAATACATTTCTAATAAGAAGTTCTTTTATGTGTAGAGCAAGGCCACAAACATCAAAAGGCATCCTACTAACGTGTACGAGCATGGAAAAGGAAATCAAACTAGAAGATAGATCATCATTTACCACATAATCTAAAATAAAATATATAGCTTGATGAATTATATTCATTCCTTTTTAATAGAAAATTATATCTTTTATTTTAATCCATTGTCCTGCAATCTTCATAGTTCA